>CM048926.1:11983112-13183112 GCA_026686955.1 Epinephelus cyanopodus | reverse complement strand
GAAGGACAAACAACTTGCCTACTTGGAGAGCAGAGTGATGGATCTGGAGCAGGACACTAGGATGAATGATGTGATCATCACTGGACTCCACATAAAACCCCGGTCATACGCTCAGACAGTGACCGCTGACAACGGTGGGTTTCCTGGAGAACTGGATGCTACAGGTGGCTGCCTTCTTGCCCTCCAAGGAGATTCAGCTGAGCCAAATCAAAACACTTGGACTTCAAACTGCAAGATATACATGAAACTGAACGGAACACATGAGGAGGCCAAGATACTGGTCATCAGAAATAACGAGGAACTGGACAAATACCAATGGTCATCATGAACCGGACTGTAAGATAACAAACAATCACACACAACCACGACACACTGAAAGAACTCATCTACCTCTGCAGACAATGGCCACAAAGTTTGGCAGTAGCAGCATGAATGGCTGAAGGAGACCGTGGCAAAGTTTGATTGGCTAACTGGGAGAGGGAACACCTATAGTATAGTCAGCTGATTGACGTAAGCGGTGGGATAGAGTCGTGAACGGATTTAGCACATAGAAAGTCTTCCTGATTAAACTTACACTAAGCTTCATAAGAGTTATCATAACACATGTATTCTCATGTGGTAAATACAGTAATTGCTAAACATAGCTAAGTCACAAAATCCCTGACACAACATCCAGTAGAAGTAAAGACGATCCTCATCACCAATGTGCAGATATTCACTATGAAAGTAGTTAGACAGTGAAGGGTGATTTCTGTGGAAGTCCCAGTTAAACCCCCAGTCCCCTTTTACTAGCCTGGTATAGCTTTGACAAATACAGGCCTGTCTAGACTCCTGGGCCACAAACATTCTTAGCATCTCTCCTAACTTAGTCTAAAAACTTTTAGTAAGGAGTCCTAGCTTAGGAGTGATTTAGGAAATTCCTCAGAGTGACTCTGAACAAGGCAGAGACAGAAACTTTAACCTTAGCGAGGGGTTGTGGTTGACCTCGTTGCTAAGTGTGATGCATTGTTTTAACAGATGTGCTTGGTTGTCAGAGACAGCAGCATGACCAAAAACACAAGTGTGACTCCTTTCCACTGAAGCTGTCAGTGAGTCAGAGGATGTGTCCATTCCTTGATTACCTGGTAAGTTTTTCATATTCCTTTAGTCCGTAAGGGGCCACCGATCAAAAGAATCTAAAGGGTTTTTCATAAAAATTAATCCAAGTTATGAATATTGTTTCAAAGTGGTCTTGTGTCAGTATGCTGTAATCTTCGAGTGCCGTAAAACTCTGATGCCCTGTCTGATGGAGCTAGTGCAAACTGTCATAATTGATATGTTATTTGAAGCCTAATTGTTATACAAGTTATATTCATACTGGTTTAAATAAACAATTTGATTTTATTTCCTATCTTTGTAACAGTCTTGTGTCAAAGAAATTAAAGGCCTGTCCCATATAAACATCTGTCCCAAATATAAGTCTGTTGAGTTCAGTGACTGAACCAAATAATAGCCCAAGCTACCAATTCAAGTTTTGCAGTATGTTATGTTTACCTGACAAGTGATTCCAGTGGCTGTAAGAATTATGACCTTTATCTGTCAGGATCCAGGAACTAAAGCGGAAGTAGCATAATGTCACCACAAAACCTTAGTGAACACTGTTTCCCTTTAACCACAAGTATAATAATTTCCTAATGTTGAAGTTCTGATGAACCTACAGAGAATCATCACCTGACTCTGCAGCTCCTCTCAGCTCATTCTTTTGCTGTCTGGTCTGCAACTTTCCCATTGTGGTTCCTCTCGCTGCTCTCATAGTATTGTTTTTGGGTGCATTAGGGAGCTGTTCACGGCAACAATGACAAAAGCTCTAACAAGCCACTGTACACTACCTGCTCGGCACCAGACAGCAGACAGACAGAGTAGGCGACTAGCTCATTAACATAGTGGAACATGGCTAAAGAGCCAGATATTTCACTCATGAGTTGGTGGAGACCAACGACAGAGCAGAAGGATTGGACTTACATTGATCAGGTGGACAGAAAAGCAACTCCAACTGAATGTTGATCTGTAACTGCTGAATGTGTGATGCCCCAATCACACAGAAAGCATTTTTTAGTCATTGTTTTTAATGAGAGTTAAGTCTTTTGCTTGCTATTTTTGCATTGCTAAGTGCTGCATGTTTCTGCGCCTGTAGCCTGGTCTCACTCCGAAGTCGTCGAAATCTGGCGCTTGTGCAGTGACTTGCGGCATCAGAAACCATTGAAAAAGGCTCCCTTTAACGTCGGCATGACATGCGGCCAGTTGCCGTTATAGTTTAACAGCGCCTGGCGGTGTCAGAGGATAACGCGGTAGGACAAGGACGAAAGTTAAGATGGCGAAAGTCTGACTGGGGCAGGCAGGACATGTGGTGAATGGGTCTAACAAACGCAGACTTTCACCCGAGAGAGGGGTGTACTTGTCCCGTTAAATTGTAAAGCTGAAAGCTACTCTTTTTTTCTAAACCTAACCATGTGCTTTTGTTGCCTAGACCCATTTATTTTTGTTGTTGAAGGAAAAACACATTTGCAGTGTTACCGATATAGTGCGTTTACTTTGAAAGCGACTGTATGTAAACGTTAGATTTCCTGTGAAAATGGAAGTGTATTTTGAAAGAAGACAATGCATGTAACAGGCAGAACTTGACACGGCGTCCCAGAACGTCAACAACCAACACACCCAGGGCACCTTGCAGGACTAAATGTCAATATGTTACGAGGTCAGAGTGAGAATGTGTTGACGCTCTAGGTGCCTGACGTTTTTGCCGCAGTGCTCTGAACTCCTTGAGTTGAAAAAAACTCAACTCAGAGCAGAAATGAGCCCCACGTCATCTCTGCTTTTTTCCAATTGTCCAATTGGATGGTTTGAGAGGCGGGCCTTCTGTGGTGGTCACGACAACAAGTTTACAGTTGGTAAACAATGGAGGAGAAACTGGTGGTAGCGGTTGCTGGATACCCAGAGCTATACGGCCCAAAGATGACAGCAGGTTGTCAAACTGCCCCAGAGTGGTCATAAAATGTGCCTGGAAACAGCCATCATGGAGGAGAAGCTCCTGGACCAACTGGTGGTAGCTACTCCCCGTGATCCACCCTCTTTTTTGGGGTCTCGTGTACCCTGACAGATCTCTGTACCCCTGTGCCCAACAAACTGCCCCCTGAGTGGCAAGTACGTAGACGCAAGCTCGTACATATCCAAGTATGTAGGTATTGCACTGAAATTGAACCAAACTGTACCCACAGCAGTGGCAGGTCAGACAAAAAGTTATATGAATTACTTTTGTAATGGTCATATGTAACTGTGCTTAAAGGCACTTACACTTATGTCCTGTTGATAGGAGTGTCAGATCAGACAAGGCTCATATATGTGATATTTGTAGGCATAATAACCACGTGTTTTGTCATTTGATTTGAAGGAGCTGCTGACTTCTGTGGCCTGTGCACACATTTGTGTTGCTTTTATTCTCATAAAGCAGTCATTTGTGGCCTCCTTACTGTCATCCTCTTAGAACCTTGTTAGAGATGTGTATACGTTTCACTGGCCTCATACACATCCTTAATAAGTAGTATATCACCAGTTTGTACAAACACAGTACAGACAGAGTGGGCTGCTTTTTCACTTGCGTGAAGGAGTCTGATTCAAATTCAGATGAGTTACAGCTCTTAAAATGTCTAATAAGACTTTTTTTTTTTTTCATAATGGTGAACATAAAGTGGATTATCACTCATCAGAACCAACGCTGTAGCAAAATTAGATTTTACTACTAGATAGAAAAGTGAACACAGAACTAAAATGAGATCAGGAATTCAGCTCTCCTGCAGCCAGCATGTCTCTGTAAAAGTTATCTAATCGTCACTGATGGAGCTGTCGCTGAGTCATTTTCAAATGACAATGTAAGTGAATTTTTTTAGATGGGTCCATTATGTTTAATTGACTGTATCCTGTCCCTCCTCAATGACAGTCTGTTATTATGATTTAAGAATAATCGCTAATATATCTCTTAGTTGTGCCGCAGTGTGCTGATGTCTGCAGGGCACTGATTCACTTTAAGATTGTTCTGCGAAGTATTGTACTATATTGTTCTCTCATTTGTTGGAGCCCATAAAGATAATGATATGAGAGAAGAATAAGTCTTCGCAAAATCACAGTTACAGTCTTGATTTAATCTTTTAGATTAATAGCCTTGACGTCAAATAAAAGCTTGTGAATGCAGTTCATAAAAAGGAGAACTTTCTTTTTTAATTCAGAAAGTCCATGTTTCGTAATCCTATCTTCATTTTGGTGAACCCAATCACACTGTCTACGCTTCCTTCCTCATTTGAGTAACTGTTTCTGCTTTTCTTTTGAGAAGAAATTATTTTAACGTTTCATTCGTCAAGTCCAGTAAATAATTTCTGTGTAATTCAGTATAAGCTGACACTGCTGCCAGCAGGGCCTTAGAGCCTATCCCAGCTGACACTGGGTGAGAGGCGGGGTACACCCTAGACAGGTCACCAGACTATTGCAGGGCTGACACATAGAGACAGTCAACCATTCACATCTACACTGCATGTCTTTGGACTGTGGGAGGAAGCCGGAGTACACGGAGAAACCCCAGGTTGACATGGAGAGAACAAACTCTGCACAGAAGGTCTCCCCCACCCTGGGTTCGAACTAGGAACCCTCTAGCTGTGAAGCGACTGTCCTAACCACTCCACTCTTATGGCATTCAAGCATAATATTTGCAAACACATAAACTAAATATAGTCCTACTGTAACAAATACAGCATTTTTTTCACAACTCAGAATTTTTTTTTCTTTTTCTTCTTTGTTATAAACAGTTACCATCCATTGCATAGCAAACAGCCCTGTCACACCTGCAAGCTTCAGCAAAATGAATAAAAAATACTGCCATCCTAAGAGGGCAGTAGGACACTGACGTGGCTTTCTTGAGAAATTCGTCTTTGGACATGATTCAGTCATATACAGAAAGTCTGAGATCGCAGGTTCACGGGTTTTACTGTTTACAAGTTCACATTCTGCTTTTTTTTCTTAAAGCTTATTTTTTTAATTTATTGCCTACAGGCTTGATTTCAAATCAGCAGCACAATCATGCCCAGTCTCCTAGCATTTTTGTGCCATTTATTATTAGTTAACTTTGTTCTTTTTTCACTGAACCCACAGGGAAATGATCACCGGTGGTTTTGTGATCTGTTCTTGGATTCAAATACTGCGTGTGTGGTAAAGTAGGCTACATACCACCAAATCAGTAAGACTTGCAGGTGGAGATGAGCACCTATAATGCAGTTCCTGCTGGCCATGATTTGAGGTCTACAAAAGCCACTTTCAAATATTTATTTATAGTTGAAATATGCATAGTATTAATGTAAAACATTCAATATGTATGAATGATTGTGCGAAATAAAAGCCAGACTGAATTAATTTGCTTTTTGAACCAACTCGTGTCTTGTGGGACATTATTGGCAGTTTCACTGGCAGGAAGGAACCTGAGTCTTAGTCTTTTTGGCAGTTATTTGGTTGGCAGCTTTTCATAAATCTGTGGGTGAAGAAAAATCCCAATTAGTTTGTCGCAAATCAGATATTAAATATATCACAGAGTACATCTCTACTTGCACAGTCATTTGTTCCTTTTTACTGCCTGAACTGTCTGAATCATAACGGCACCCTCCAACAAGTTGAGACTTGTAACTAAACGGACAGAGGATGCAATGACAAATGACCAAATTTGGTTGGAGGATGCTCGGAAATTTGTGGCTGAAAGAAGTGCATTTCCTTCCTTCCCCTTTTTCTTACCCTAGTACTGACCATGACGGTCAGTAGCAGAGAAAAGGAGGGATGGCAAGAGAGAAAGATGACACAATAGTTAGTGACCAGCACATGATGCTGCCTTTGAATTATTGCTGAAGTCAGCAGGATTTATAAATGCAACACCTAAATACAACATACCAGAGAGTTAACTGGATGTTACAGTTCATACAGAATCATTTAAATGCCCGTTCATCCATTCAATGTCTTGCTTACCCTGCTCAAAGCTCTGGGGGTTGCAGTGTACCCCAAGCACTGTGTGAGAACCTGGACGATGCCAATCTATCATAGAGCTAACATTTATAGACACATTGACACTCGCATTGCCACGTACAAGCAATTAAAGTTCCCAATTCACCTAAAGAAGCCCGTAGACTTCATGAAGTAACACCCAGAGGGAACCCACATAAACGTGGTACGAATATGCAAACTCCAGAATAACTATAAGAATATTAAACATAGGCTGAAACCTGAAAATCTGCTCTATTAGTAGATTAAAGCAGGTTATAAGTTAATTAATTGCATGATAATGTATTTAATTTAACTGTTACGTGTTATTGATAATGATAAAAGTAATTACTCGCTAAGAGTGGCTGCACTGTAGTGTCAATTTGAACGAATCTCGTAGTCAGCGTCAATCATGATGAAATCACAAAAAAGGAAACGGTTGACTATCGGCGTCACCCAAGTGTGTCCCCCACCCTGATACACACACACACACACACACACACACACACACACACACTATGTAGAAAGCCCTAGGCGAGAATTCATCCGGTTTGTCTCCTCTGGTTCCCCATTTTACGATATAAAACCAAGAGGTCTGGTCCGAGAGATCATTCGCCTCCATCAGCCAGATCAAGCCATCAGCTTCTGCTAAGAACATCTGGAACAACACACAGTAACCATGCAGCTGTGCATCAGAAGACTGGCGTGCCTGGCTCTCCTCGCCGGGGTTCTGGTGATGGCAGCGACGGCCTCTGGTAAGTTGTCTGTCAGCGATCCTGCACCATATTACACTAGCAGCCTGCTCCAGGACAGTTCATGTTTTATGCTACACATGAAAGACGTGTGCTGATAAATAACAATCCTTGTGTGTTTTCTGAAAAACAGAAATGAAGATAATCAAGTGCTGCACTACAGTCAGTACTGCAAACATCACTGCTCCCATCGTGGGCTACAGGATCCAGAGGAGGAACCCCCCATGCGTCCGTGCTGTCATGTAAGAATCACCTCCTTATTTTATTAAACAGATCAAAAAATGTTGGTGAAAACTGTTTTGGAGCATGTGACTCATCGTTTCTTATTTTTCCTCCCAGATTTGAGACCACACAGGGAGAAATGTGCAGCCACTGGAAGCAGGACTGGGTGTTTTCCAAGATTATGGAACTAGAGTGAGTAGACCTTTGTCATCTCAGTTTGTCCGCAGTGTTTATCATCTCTGGTAGTTGGTTGCTTCAGACATGATGTATCATGTATGCACAGACAGCACAGACCTTTATTTTAACTGTTATCTGTTGTGTGTTTTACAGGCAGGCCCGCAAAGCAAAGAAGAACACTACTGCTGCCCCCACAACCTCCAGCCTTTAGAAAGCACTCCTCATCTTCATCACATATCTACAGCAAACTGTCTTGAGTTAATTTAAAATATTTAAAGATGCTTTCTAATGTTATTCTGTAATATTTATTATATTTATTGCTAGTGCTATTTAATTGTTTTTCCATTTTCTTTGTGATTCCCTATCTGTTATTTCTTCAGTTAACATAAGGCTTACCAAAGACACGAGATACAAAGAGTCTATGATATGCTGTGCAGAGCAAAACATCTGAGCACTGTCTGTTGTTTGCTTTAAACACAATAAATGTTGTCCTCTTTCCACATGCCTTGTTGTTATTGGTTGAAACTGGAAGTCAAAGGTAGCTGTGCTCATCAAATGACCATCAAGACCTCACGATGCAGCTGGCTGGGTTGTTTTACAGAACGGTTCTGCCATCTAGTGGGGAAGTGAATTCACTTCAGGGCAGCTTGGCTAAGACGAGCGTGTCATTGAGGGAGTCACCTTGTCTGACTGGAGCACCAACCCCTTGGGGTGCTGATCTGAAATAGCACGAGACGCTGCCTCCCTGTCAGTCAAGTCATGCATTTGCATGAGCTCGGGGGACAGGACAGCTCAGCTCAGCTCAGCGCAAACTTTGCAGACACCTTCCAGCAGATGTGCTGGCAGCATCCTTCTCTCAGTACACCAGGCGCACATGTCACGCCACTGAAACACACAACATGCAGAGCAGCAGGATACTCACTTGTGGGCCCTAGAATATAGCTTTGAATGATTTTAAAGGGAAACTTCTGCATTTTTCAACCTGGACCTTGTTTTTAAGGCTGCAGTGTAACGCTTCAGAGCAATAGTCCACTAAAAGTGTTTGTTTTTGCCACGGACAAGCTCAGATTTTTACTATTAGTGTCTGACAGCATTATGGAAAGTCAAACACCCAAACATCTATTTGCTCAGCCTGTATAATACGAGTGTATATGTGTCACCATGGGTCTTGCAGGTTAAGCAGACACTGGATGAATGTGGCTTGTCTCACCTCTGGCTCAAGACCAGAGCATACGAACGTGGCAAAATGAGCTCGACAAGTACGACATCAAGTGATATATAAATGTCGAAATTAAACAAGGGTTTAAACTGGAGAAGTATCTGATGCATGCAAACCAAAGGTACAGAGAGGCTATTTGTAATTTTAGAGTAAATAACACCAGAATTCCTAAAGCCAGTGGAAGATATAATATATATATATAATTGTGAGGGAAATGAGTGTCATATTTTGTCTGAATGTCCGATTGTAAACTTAATAACATACAGAGAAAGGCATTCACCAAGTATTATTTAAACTGCCTGGCTATGTTTAAATTAACCCAAAAGTAATTTGTAAACTAGGCACTTTTTTGAAGAATGTCCTTCCTCTGTTTAAATAACATTGGTTGTACTTTTGATATGGTCGTCAAACAGATTAAATGAAATTCACCTTTTATTTGCTTGACCTTGTCCGTCTGTCATTGCCTCCCTGCAGCAACTCAACTCAAAAGACTTCAGCACAAGACTTCTACCTGAGAGAGACTTTGTTATACACAAGAACAAACACACCGGATCAAGGATAATAAGGTAAACACTTATTCTAACAGTTTGAGCTTGTCATCTGCAAAAACAAGCAGTGTCAGTGGACACACACTGACAGTGCGATATGGCCTTGAAGATCACATTGCAGCCTGTTTCCTGGCTGCCGGCTGGAGCCCTTTGAAACCTGGAGCGACATCACTTTTCTTCTGCTGCTTTCAGACGCCTTTTGCAAGTACTTAAACCTTTGAGCCCTGAGCTAATTGGTGTTATTTCTTTTAAAAACATGGGAGAAAAGGCAGTGGGCAACTTGGTGAGAAATGTCCCACAAATTGCAAAAAAATAATAGATTTAGAAAATTACTTAGAAAATAGGGGAAAGAGAAAACAAGCTAGAGAAAAACTATATTTATAATTATTATTATTACATATTTACAATTATGGTACAAAATGATTATAATTTTTAAGCATTTTTTCCAGGACATTTCCTTGTTTTGTTTTTACTTAACTTAAGCTTGGCTAACTAGTTGGCTGGGAGTGTCTTCATATTTACCATATAGACATAACAGTGGTATCAGTCTCCTCAACTAACTGATGGCAACAAAGTGAATAAGTGCATTTCCCCGAATGTTGAACTATTTCTTTGAGAATCCAATATTTTTTGTTTTGCATTAACCCTGGAGCGACATCACTGGTCTTGTGCTGCTTTCAGACACCTTTCGCAAGTACTTAAACCTTTGAGCCCTGAGCTAGTTGGTGTTATTACTTCTAAAACATGGGGGAAAAGGCAATGAGCAACTGTTTATTCCACAAATTGCAAAAAAAAAAAAATATGTTATAATATTTAATGTTATTAAATTTTAGAATTATGTTACAGAATTGTTGTAATTTTTAGGCGCTCTTTCCAGGTCATTTCTGTGTTTGTTGCATTTAACTGTCCTTCTTTTTTCTTTTTTAATTTAATTTAATTTCTTGAAAATTTTTGGGTCATGTCTTTGTTTGTTGCTTGTTGCCTTCTTTCCGTGTTTTTGAAAGAAATCAAGCCAATGTGCTCAGGTTTCAAAGTGTTAAGAGACTTTCCCATCCACAGTCAGGTTACTACACGTTATTTGAAACTATTTTTAAAACACTTTGTGGAAAAAAATTGTTTTGAATTTAAAAAATGTTGTTAAGAATTACCTTTGAGCAGTACGTTAGCCCGGCTACATTGAAAGTTACATGACACACTTCAGTGAGACACTGTTGTAGCGTGATTGAATAAATATGGACAACAATGTTGGAGTAATATGAAGTAAATTTATTTGTTTATGAGAATTGGTATTGGCATTTAAGCATGTTAACTTGATTAAGGAGCAGATTTATAGCAGTAGCATAACATGATTTAAAAAAAAATATCATTCACATAAACATTAGCTGAGTGGCTAAGCTAATATTCTTCATCATTAGTCTCAAAGCTGTTCTTCTCAGGTTGTCCTGAAGTCATGATTAAAAGCTGGCGCTGTATATGTTTAAGCAAGTAGCATTTTTTTTACTCTCCAGAGGTAAAATCCTCAACATGACTGGACTACAATACATTCAATTTCCCTGAAACACTCCCTCAGATTGGCATTTTTATAGCGCAAGTCCTTTAATTCCAAATCTCTTCTTTGGACCACGACCTGTTTCCTGCTAGTAGAAACTGTCCGTGCTGTTCAGGAAGGTTTCAGCAGTACTGCCCAAAAATCCATTTTCGCTTTTCCTCGTTGTTCTGTCATCTGCAGCAGAGCCAGGCTTGGACATCTTCTTCAATTTTGAACTATAACGAAATAGGAGTTTTTACTCACGGTGCCCACAAACCAAAACACTGGTTCACATGCAAATGTTATCCTAATTTTAAAGGGCCACATTTGAAGTGAAACCAGTTGGTATTTAAAAGTGAGTAGGTGTCTCGTACCTGAGCAATTCCAGAGTTTTTCTCACCCACTCATCCTTGCGTGTCGCACAGATCTCATTCTTCCTGACCGTGTAGAAACTATAACAGTGAGAAACATTATCAAACACACAGAGAGAGCACAGTATTGTATTCAGTGTATAGGTTTAATTTGTTGATAAAGGTGCCATGTGACACCTGAGTTCCAGCACTGATACTAAAATAACTCATTTTGATAAATATAAACTAGTTTTTCCAAAAAAGCATTTCGTAACAAATGTTTTATTTTGTCTTGCAGTAACACAGTTGAAAGAACTTTAAATAAAGTAAAGATTATATGATTCAAAAAATGAAATATCTTATCAAATATTAAGTATCTGACCAACTTTTCAGTCTTGGCTTTTGGTACATTTCGGTCAGAACTCACAAGTATTGAGGTTTGACACTCATCGCTGTTGTGTAATTGGATTGTGTCAATCTCAGAGGCCAGACAGCTTGCGTACAAATCATTTATAAATATAATTTATGGAGATATGGAGCAGATCAAACAGCTGCCTTTTCAGAGTCATGAAATCCACAGTAATTAGTTCTGACAGTAAAATATTGTGGTAGACGAGATCAAATGGCTTATTTTTTATGGCAATAAATTCTGCAGAAACAAAATTAGTGCTGCTTCCCAAAACACAATTACCGGTGTCTTTCAAAGATTTTGGAATCAGTCCAATCAAGGCAATCAGTCAACCCTGTTGAAAAGGTTTGACAGTGATACTCAAATATCATAGTCAGCGTTTCAGTTTGAAGTCGGCGGTGTTGGAGTTGGGTGGTTTTGTAGGAGAGAGTCTTACATGATCGCCTCGATGTGGCAGTTTTCCTTGGTGGTTTGTTCTCTGTAGCCCTTTATGCGCTGGAAGGGCACTGGCTTCCTGTTGTATCTCGTACAACACGATCTGCTGGAACCCACTGCACAAACACACACACACACACACAGAAAACACACCATTATTAACTCAGAGTCCTAATGTAATATACTGTATTTTAATCTGAGTGAGGAGCAGTCAGGGTGGTTAAATAAACTTACAGGCAGCTGGAGCTGGACCGAGCAGGCCCAGTATGAGGCAGAGGAGAACGGTTGTCACGGCGATCGTACCTCTGGGAGCCATGTTAACAATGTGAACAACAGCGGAGAGCTAACTGAATCATCACCCCTACACACATATATATATACTTATGGTAATACTCATGTTTTTTTTCGATCTGTGGCTCCTTAATTGAGGACAGGAAGCCCACTATTGCATCATGGCAGCAAAAGTTGCACACGTAGCACTTTCTTGATGAATTCTGAGGAGCTTTTACCGTGTCATTATGCAACACCTAGGTTTGTTTATGTGGGCATGTGGGAGAGTATCACAGAGGAACTGGTGCACTGATGCATTATGTTCATACAATCTCCTTGGGCTCTCATCTAAATTTATGCTTTCTGGGCTCATAATCGTGCTGTGAAGTTCTTCATATACGACACAGCAGATTCTAATCGTCACACTTTCTTCGCTTCATTTAGTTTTCTCCAAAGCTACGGTATATTGCTGCATATTTAGCTCTCAGTGCATAGCCCCTGCATAATTACGCCTAAATGGAATTTGCTACACAAAATATTGCCCTCATCTTGCTCCATACATTTCCCAGCGCTGACAAAAAAATGACTGTAATATCCATTGTCACAATTTGACATTGTAGCTTAAAGCTGGAGTCAGGGTGTTTTACATAATCAGCAATCTTGAGATTGTTTTGTGGTGAGAACTGATGGAGTATGAGAGGCTTGTCAAAACCCCCCGTCCTCGTTAGCATGACCTATTTAGTCTGCAGAAAGCTGACAACTCCAAATCCAGCTCAGCTGACCTAGATAGGCGCAACATCTTCGAGTTGTAAACGCTTTATATCGCAGTGTATCATATCAAAAACTACATCTACAAGCTGTAAATGACTAGTCGTAAAAATCAACACCTCCTGCTCAGTAAAATACAGTGAACACTTCATGAATGAATTCATGAAAGCTGCACAGTCACCATGGGTTTTCTGTTACTCCATTTACACTACATAAAATACATGATTGCATCTAGATGTGTTTGCCAGGCAACACATAAACACTGAAACTAAACTTTGGGCAAATTATTTTCCTGTACGCTATTCAAGAGTGATACTCAACTGATCCCTGAAGGAGAAATCTATTTTTTGTTGTCGCCCTTTTCACAAGGAAATCAGAAGTGTGAAGGCCAGAAACAGATTAGGGCCATTAGAGCCGATGGGGATTCAGTGTATCTTGCTCAAGGGCACTTAAGAAATGCAGATGCTTGCTGTCAAAGCACGGAGACAGCTGGAGACTGTGCTGCCAGTTGAATGAGTCTCCCAAGTCTCACCATATGATTAATAAGTGTGTATGTGCCAGAAATGTGTTGTTTTTCGTCTCCTGTGCCCACAGACGTTAACTGAAATGACTCAACTTCATCCTAACTTTTTTCCCTTAGACTTAATACATTGCTGAGTGTATATCCACTAGAATTAATTAGACAGGAAAGAAGTGAGCTTACTATTTATATTGTTTTTATTGTGTCTTTCAAAGGGAATAAATGCCATCTTGTTGCTGTATGATTTTTTTCTGTGCAGAGATTTGTCACATTAGAATATTTATGCTGCGTCTGTATTGACATTAAGCTCACACAGTCACGCTTCAGTTTTGTTTTTGTCTCTTACAGCGCAGATATTGCCCTGTCTGATCTCGTACACCCAAATTGGTTTTAACTGCTCTGAGCTTTGTCATTTCGTGACAGTTTCAGAGATCATGACTCATTATGTTCTCGTTATGACTTGCCCAACTTCTGCCCTCCTTGAAACCTCCTCTGTCCTCCCACTTGGCAGTCAGGCCCACTCATCTCAATTTAGCACCAGCTCATGCCACGTTCGAAGGTGTCCAGGAGCGGTTTGTGCTCCCTTCACCCATAGGGGGGCAGTATTGATATAGGCCAGCGATGGATGGCAAGCAGGACATGATGAATGGATGTGAAGTGAATGTCGCAATAATAGTAGGAATTGATAGCCATATGTGAAATGCAAAACTGTAGAAGAAGATGGCTTCAGCGCTGCTTCCCACCGCTGTCATTCAGCAACAAAGAAGACAGTACATTAAACAGTGCAAAAGCAACCCCCCACAGCGAATACTATTCAGGCCCAGATCGTGTCATTAACACTGACGTGCGGATGTTTTCACAGGGGCAGTTTATACCCCGGCTCTAATTCATCCTCTTTCTGTGTGTTTGTGCTGATGTTTGCGTGACCTGTTGCAACTACTGATAAAGGGAAAGGTAATATGATAAACTGGACAATCGTCTGGTTTGACAGTCTAATCCCTGCTAATCCTCCGTAAAACAGCCTCTTACCATCATCATGTCTTTCCTCAAAGAAACACACACTTTTCCTGTGAGGATACAGATACACTTTAAATGAAGATTATTATTATTGATTCATTTATGTTTAAGTTTGTTTTTTAGATGATCGCAGAAAATTAAGCAGCAATAATTTTGCTTATCTATTAATTGTTAAAGGAGCTGTATGCATCATTCAGAGTGTATTTATGAGCCTTTCAGTGATCCGAGCACAAGTAGACAGCCGAGACACATTGTCGTTGACGCCTGTGTCTCTCATGCGTCTCCAGCTGACTGCTTGTGTTCAGATTTCCTTCCTGCCTATGTCACTTACACTAAAAGTTACAAGGGCCCCACACAGTTAGTCCTTCTGTAGGGCAAAATGATGGACCGTCACGCAACACTTCGTCCAACCAAAACCACATCCCGCATTGATGATGTAGTACTTGTCAGGACGGCATCAGCACTCGTTGTTTACTCTGCAAAAGATATGTGGTCATATGCATCCCAGACCACCTCTGCAAGCACTTTGAGTGATCAGATCACTATTCGCCATGGTGGTTGTTTACACTTGTATTGGATCCTTCAACATGCATAAAGAGATTGGAGCTGGATAGTCTGCACGTGGTTCTCAGCGTGGAGGTGGCTGAACTGGTGGCTAGCAGCTAATGGTACTAATCTTTCAGCAGTGTTAACAACGGCAACAGTGCTTACAGAGCTAACCTTGTTACTGGGGGGGAGGCAGAGGGTGGGTGCTAGCTTCTGTGATGGTGCTGTACCACTGTCAGAGGTAACCACTGTATGAGTGTAGTGATTAACAAGCCTGTGTGATTCACTCACAGGGACAAACAGAGACTCAAATGCACGTGTCCAGACCGTCTCCCACAACGACAGACAGAGAGGCTTAGATTACAACACATATAGAGGCAGCAAGCCTCCCCTGTCTGCTCAGGACACCATTACTCCACCAAATCTTTCCAAAGCAAACGGTGCTTTGCTGCTATATTAATGCTCTGAATGTTGCATTCAGCTCCTTTAAGTATTGCGCATAATACCAAAAATTCATTTTTACCTTCTTTAATGGGCTGATTCACTGCTCTCCACTTTTTTTTTATATCACTGAAAATGGAATATTTCTCAGACTGCTGTGTAAACAAGCAAATTTGCTATTTGCTAATGTGTCCTTGGAAAATGACTGGCAGAATAACCAATGATAAAAATAATCATTAGTTGCAGCCTGAATTCATTCAGTCCAGAAATGTGTGAAAATAATTACCTGAACCTGACTGCAAAGGGCATATCGCCAGTTACCAAAGTGATCAAATGTATTTATTCCACACAGATGCTCAATTTGCAATGATTTAAAGAAGAGAACAGCAGCAGAGTCGCTCCACATCCAGAGAATGTTTCTTATTTTAACTTCACGAATGACACTTTGGGCAGCGTAACGAGCTGTGAGCACAACACTGACAAATTATCACCTTATCAACTCGATTGGCTAACGTGTTAGCAAACTGTTGCCTGTCACACATCCAGCAGACATGGAGCCTCATTAGCATTCATTCAAGCTGAGGGGAACTACAGAGCTGGGTGATAATTCTGTGTCGCTACGTCACTGCGAGCGACTCCTTTCACATCAGACGTCATTTGGCTTCTTATTGTTAATGTAAAAATATTGAGTAGTGCAGCTTTAACAGTTCATCTCTTATTAAAATAGTCGCTGCTAAATGTTTACTTCACAACCACTTCTCCTGCTTTGTCTCATCTTTACAGAAGCTGTTATTTCACGATCAAAGGCCAAGTTGCACTCTAATAACATTTACTTATTATGCTGTTATTTCGGCGATTGTAAAATTTTGGCCAGAGTGTTTGCTTGAGGGTGGGTGTGAAACTGGCTTGCTCTCCTCCTGGGCCCCTCTCCCTCTTTTTGGACTCATACTGGTGGACGGAGGTCGAGAAAAGAGGGGAGGGGAGGGTGAGGGTAAAAGAGAGGGGGTCACCATTGAGTTGTCCACCCACACAAGGCCCCCTCTGGTCACCTGCGTGGGCTTGGGCCAAAAGAAAAGCGAGGATGCACACGCACACACACACACACACACACACACACACACACACACACACACACACACACACACACAAAGAACAAAAACGACAGCTTTCTAACCCCGAATGTCAAATGTGGCAAAGGAGCGCAGAAGAAAAGTGTTTTAAATTAGCAAGAAACTTCCTCAAAACAACAGAAAGGGGCATTGTCAGTATCGTAAAAAGCACTTCACAACAGAGGAGAGTTTAGGCAGCGAGGGAGGCAGCAGAGAGATGAAAAAGCTCTCAAAGCACTTGGCTGTGGCATGATCTTCAAAAAAAAAATGCCTAGTTTATCATAATTAGCATTGTTCCAGACTGTCAAACCCGTGAGGCACAGAAAACAATGCACTCTTCAATATTTTATTGAGGAGTTATGGTAAATTACTTGATGTATAATTATGTGAGCCGGGCAGATTCTGTCCTCACCGTCTCCTCCTACATCCCATCTGCCCTGTGTGTCCAGAGTGTGGGTGACTGAAGTAGCTGCAGGGGGGAGGAGGGGAGGATGAGGAATTATTGTGGAAAATTATAAGAAAACTTGTGATGTAACGTCTGAGTTGCACTTCTGCTGTTTCGAGCTGACACTGTAACATCCGCGGCCTCCAACAGAACGAGTAGTAGGAGACGAAAGCAGAGGAAAATATAGACTTAAAGGACCTCTGTGACATTAGGAAGCGCCCAGAGGTGTTTTAGTCTGGCAGAGCTAACTCCTGGCCAGGGAGACTCCGGAGGATACAGTGAGCCAGCAGAGGTGAGCAGAACAGAGGGGAAGAGAGTAGAGTGGTAGAAAGAGGAGTATTTTTAGGGTGGTCTGTTATCTGCGGAGACGAGGGCGCACTGTATCACAGCCGGGTCACATCGCTGAGGGGGGAAACTGCACGGGCGCTCCGCCGAGACAGCAGATAAGGAGGAACAGAACAATGAGATCTCTCTCTGTCTCTCACACTCACACGTCCACACATGCACACAGTGTACGCTCGGTATCCTGTAAACCACATCAACAGGAAAGACGTGCGGCAGCTTCACTCTCACACATCCTCTCACAGATACTTAGAAACCCTCAGACATGTTAAAAGATCAGGTCTGAATGGAGCCTCAGAGCTCCATGTGCGACCTGAGAGTGTGTTCCTGCTCTGGTGACTGACAGACAAAACCAACATTATCGCAGAATCTCTCCACTAACTGTTTATCTCCGTCCTCCTCATGCTCCCTCTCTCTCATTCTGTCTCTCCTCCATATAGTAGCCCTCTGAAGATGTAAATGCCAGCAGAACAGATGGATGGAGGGAACATCTCATCACTCTGACACCATGTTTATGCAATCACACACAAACGCGTTCCACGTGCACACACACACACACACACACACACACACACACACACACACACACACACACACACACACACACACACACATAAACGCTCTGGAGCAAGATGCTGATGGAGATTTTTACAGTCATCAAAGTGAGCGCATGATGCACAACACACACACGCACACACACTTTTGGTGTTTTTGATGAAACCTTCTGTTCGCTTCTTCCTTTGTTTATACCGAACACAAGCGTACATAAACACAGACGCACATCCACTTGTGTACACACATGAATTGAGTAATTCGCCAGACTAGCAGCTGTTATGGAGGGAACCGGGTACCGACGGAACGCCTCTGACATGCTAATGACCCGAGGAGTTCAACCACACACACTCGCACCGCACAGATTTAGCAAATCTGACTATTATCTGTCATAGAACCCAGAGAATATTAGTCTAGTGGCATGAATATTAAATGGTTTTAGCTCCCAGAACGATGTAAGCACTCTGTGTAGGACTGCAAGCCAAATGAAACCCTAACTCGCTCCAGGAATATCTTAGTGAGGCTTTGAGGGAAGATCCTTTTTCAACACCCAACACCCCCCTTCCCCCCCACCTCCCCCCTTCTCTACACCACCACCCACCCACCCAATCAAATCCTCACTGGCAATGCGCTGCTCCTCATCTCTCTTCTCTGCTTCTTTTGTTCATCTCTCTCAGCCACCCACGCACCTACAGTCCCTCTGGCTTTTCTCTTTACACTCTCGCACACATGCACGCATTTACATTTGGCTTCTTCGTATGTACTTCGCTTTATTTATTTCTGCCCCTTCCGTTCTCTTCAGACACTTGGAGACGCTGTGTGTGCGCCAGTGCAGGTTAAAATGTACAAAAACAGACACAGGGCCTATATTTAGTGCTTTACAATACAGATGTGTGGGCAGTGGCCATCTGGGGCCCCAAATGGAACAAAAAGTGTGTGTGTAGATGTGTGTTTGTGCGGTTTAGGGCTAAGGGCCAAACTTAAAGTAGGGGTTCGAGGCTGGGGGCCCGTTGTGGAAACCCCCTCCGGAGAGCTGGGAATCTCAGGGGAGAGTGGGAAAAACATCCCGACGGTCATCAATCAAAACTTGGGTGACACAAATGACCAGAAACAAGAGAGCGTTCTCCATCCGTGTCACTGTGTCACCCTCCGCCCCACAGCCATGTCCCACCCACCTGCGCCGCTGCCCCATAGGCCCTCGCCGCACGCCGACCGATGCGATTGGCCAGTCGGTCCCAGAGCGAAATCGTGATCCCCTCTTGGCTAATTGGGTCTTTGTGATTGCGCAGTCTGTCGTGGCGCTGGGGGAGAATGAAACGTGAAAAACGGTATTATGGTGGATGGGGGAAGAGTGGCAGGTCGAAGCGGGGAGATCGTTTTTGGCGTCTCAAAGCGCCAGATGCTCTTCCTGGGTCCATTATGATGCCTTACAGGGGATCGAGATGGTTTCGGCGTAGCAACTGTGAAGACACAAAGCGAGATGGAGACGGGCCGAGGCTCACACAGGCACATACATGCAAATGCAGCAACACGCACACTTACACACGCACTCACATATAGTTCCCTGTTTAAAACACTTGCTGTGTAGTGCCTTATATTGGTCCATTTCAACAAAGGTTATCAGAACTTTTCTTTGCACATGTGGATCAGCAAAGTGGACCCCGTCTCTGTATCCCAGTTTGAGGTTAAAACATACAACTGACCCGACTGGATCAACGCAAATAAAAGTATTTACTTCTTCAAGCTGTGCCTACATCGAGAGTAATTGTTCACCAGAGTCTTTGAGAGAGGGAGCGTGTAGGAGGACGGGTCATGAGCCTGCTCTTTGTCTGCGTCACCACGCTTCTGCACGAGGCCATAGTCCTGTGCCTTGTTATTGAAGAATGAATCTGCTCCTGTTTCTTTATCGTGCCCACACTGGTGCAGGTTTTGAGATAAAAATAATAAAAGCTGCAGTGGACAGATGGTGGGGGGAATGATTGAAGCTCCTTATCTTCATCCTATCAGCCAAAAATATCCAACAGCCTTCTTTGAAAGATCCCTGATCAGTCAGTGGGTTTCTCCTCCTTCCCTCGGCAGGCATCAACAGGTGGCGCTGTAGTCACACTCTTCAGTGTTGTGCTCTCCAGGACAAAGAGCTTCCTACAGACTCGTGAAGGCAAGCAGTCCTTTATCAGGAAATTGTGGCACATCAGTGTTTTGGGTTTCATGTGACAGGATGATTAAAAAACGTGATGATGCTGCTGGTATCTGTCAGCGTTACACTGCTAAATGTCACTTCTGGCGTGTGACACAGACTATTTAAAGGAGCTGTGCATCTGTTAAGTGTATCCTCTGTTAATTTACATTAAATATGTGGCTTTAAAGTGAGTTCTTAAGTGCGTTTTTTTCGCAAGTGTCTTCCTGGAATATTAGAAATTAAAAAAGGGCACTATTATTTTATTTGGAGTTATTACAGGCAGTTAATAGGCAGGAAAGTGTGCCATTACTTGTTTTAATCCCTAGAGCATGCAAAATAGCCCACCAAATCGGCTCCACAAATTCTCAAAACCCATTTTTTTAGATGACAAAATCGCCCGTAGAAATGATGCATTGACGCAGATATGGACCACAGTACTGTATGTCATTTGGCTCATGTCATTTGAATTACCATTAAGGGAAGCATCTGAGTGTAAGAGACCGCCCCACTATCCGCTGCTGCATCCAACTCGCTTTTCACACTTGGGTTCATTCACACACACTTTTCCCACCGGGATGGAGCCGCTTCAGCCAGCGCGCAGAGCCAACGGGGAACACACACGCTTTCACACGGCACACATGGCTGCAAATTTATGGCGAATATTTTCCACCTTGATCTGGATATTAACACTAGTTACAAGTTCGAGGACGAGGATTTATCCACCAAACGAAGGTGAGTGAGGAGGAAATCGCCCGGGCGCGCGCGTGCGATGTGTGTGTCACACATTTCGGGTTTTCCGCTCCTGCACGCTGGGAGACACCGCTGCGTGCAGGCGCTCCGTGCGCGTCCTAGGATGGAAAAGAGCAGGGCCAATATGCATGAAACTTACAGAAAAGTTGGATTTTTTTTGGGGGGGGAGAATTTCACAGGTGTAATTTCTCCTGGATTTGTGCCTCCAAGGAGCTCAGGTGCATGTTCTGTCTTCTCAGTGCTGCCACCAAAACGTTTTGTTTCTTGGATATTTCCACATGACATGGTCACTGTGGCAAAGAAAGACTTATTTTATTCTTAAATCTCTAAGCATATACTTTCAGGTTGTTTCTATGTGCATAAATAAAGGTTAAGGCCATTAATACAATACTAGAATTAGAAATGATGCTGACTTTTAATCTGATATTGTTTAATAAGAATAATTATTAAAAGTAGTTATATACATTGCAAATCAAGTGACACAGACTTTTTCCTAATTCCATATTTGTCCCAGGCTTATAAGGCATGCATTCATTGGTGAACTTGCGGTGTGGTTACGTCTTCCAAGTGCAAAAATGTGACTTATTTCTCACCCTTAAAGCATTTAATTTATTTAATTTATTCAAGCACTGCAGGCTGTTTGCCCTTAAACCACCTGCATGTGTGCGTGTGCATTTTAGTGACCCTGCTGGATACCAGGACAGTGCCAGGAGAGCTGAAATGGGCAGCCAGTCCTTCAGAGGGAGGGGTGAGTGGGAGCTTTTTTACAGATACACTGTTTACAACCTGTTCTCTCTTTTGGAGAACACGCTCACTCTTTCTCTCTCTCACACACACACACCCTCTTGCACACACTTGCACACACTTGGTCTGGGAACTGTAAATAATCATCCCACAGATTTTGAAATGTGCTGTTGTTCACCAAGCCTAAGTGCTAATATGAGATTGCTGGCGTCGTGTTTGGCACACAAAAAGGCATAAACCAGCTTGTTGGTGGGTGTCATTTTTTAGGGATTTTTACTACCATGCAGTTGCCAGGACGAATCCTGTAAATATCTTATTTTGTATTGAATCCTCTTATCTTTTTGTACTTTTTGTTGTTGGTACATTGTGATCTGCCTTCTACTGTATGTGTCCTTCCTCTTCCTTCTCTCTCTGTCTCCCATTTGCTCAGTGTCTCCTCTCTCACCTCTTTGTTGGTTTAAGAGTTATTGGTGAACTTGACTCTTATTTCTTCAGTCGCCATGCTCTCTTTCTCTCACATGCTGCTTGATTGACGGGGTCCTGGTCTGCACGCACTGAGCTTTTGATTACAGGCACCCCCCCACCTTCCGCATCCCTCTGCTACACACACACATGCACACAAAACACCAGCTCTGTATGGTTGGGGCAAAGCTTTTTTTCCCTCCTCTGACAGCTGTGATTTCTGTCTACTGACAAAGACTCTAAAAGAAACTAGACAAGGAGGCATCATACCCCATGACAGCTCCCTTTTTTTTTTTTTTTTTTTTACACAGCTCTCATCCTCAATACACACATGTCCTGCAAAGACACACATATATAAACATTGTACAACACACACAAGACACAAAGACGTGACCATGTGCTCTCGCTCATGCGTACACGCTCTTGTATTCACATAGTGTAGGAGTATAGAGACTCAAGAGCCGGACCGATGCTGGGATTTTGAGGCCGATACGGATGTTGATATTTAAGAATAATAAAAATCAGACAGTGATGTTATTGACCAGTGTTTAAACATTAAACTTTATTGTCCAAAATGAACATAAGACAGTAAATATTCAACAGTAAGTTTCACTAAAAATAAAGAAAAATGAAATAAAATCGATACAAAAACATAGATAATGAACTTTAATTAAGAAAAGTTTAGGTCAAAAGTACGTGAAAATGAACAT
The DNA here is from genome assembly GCA_026686955.1 of Epinephelus cyanopodus. Lineage (NCBI taxonomy): Eukaryota > Metazoa > Chordata > Actinopteri > Perciformes > Serranidae > Epinephelus > Epinephelus cyanopodus. The sequence continues at coordinate 13,160,572 of CM048926.1, read as the reverse complement.
TTGAGATTGTCTGCCAACACTTACTCATTAATATCTCTGTGATAAGCCAATATCGGCCAATAAGATCAGTCCTGATGACATATCGATCAGGCTCAATTAGACACACACACACACACACACACACACACACACACACAACACACACACACACACACACATTCTGACATTCTCTGACTCTCCCTCTCTTTCTCTCTCTTTCGACACGGCGCATTTAGTGTGTATACAGCTCTCACTAGAGCAGATTATTATTCAGTGGCAATAAAAAGCCAATTTGGAGTTGGGAGGCTCAGCGGTCATTTGAAGGGTCACAGTACAAGGCAAATAGTCGGCTCTATTGAGATGGATGATGCAGTGAAGGTTGAGCCAGCTTCACTTGTATGGAAATGTGCCTGTAAAAACCTTGGGAGTCGCAACAAATCTGAACCACTGTCCACAGCAGAATATTGATGCAAGAATGAACGTTTCCAAATGACAGCAGTGAATTAGAGGATGCGCCCCGGCATCTGAAATGTATTTGATCTTGTTCCTCTGTATTTGTGGGGACAGTTATTTCCCCAAGTGGTCAGAAATTCAAGGATAAGATCTCCAGTGTGAGCGTGTTTTTCTGGTCACTGCTCCTGTAAGAGCTTGTGCCCTCTTTGGATAAAGATTAGAGTTAGTTTCAGTTCATGCCAGTGCCAGTATAAGTAAGTCAACTTTAGTAGAGACTTGCTGTAATCATCACAATAAACATTAAGCCATTTATATTTTTAATTGTCAAAACTGCATCATTATTTGCAGCTGCCTGTTTTTCAGCTGTCTCAGTTTTGAAATCCTTTACTTGTTAGTGCATTCAATTACATGTCGGAAACTCTGACAACTGAAACTTGAGAGTCAGCAACCTATTAAATGCAAGATGCTTCCCCGTTTAATTCATTTTCACAACATCTGTGTAAGTTGTTTGTCTACCATGTTTCATTTTCTGACATCATTTGAAAGCATTGCTACGCGGCAGCTAATTATTAAATTTATCACAGTTTACTGGTTCAGAAAAAGTTTTGACCTGCTCTTAACTGCCTTAAGATCTCTTTGACAGAGCATCTGTTTTGATAAAGTTTCTACAAATTGATTTGCATACTGCTGTAATGAATTGAATCCAGCGGAGGCATTTAAAGTAGAAAATCAATCTAAATACTTATGGTACATGTTGTGATGTTGTGACTTGTAATGTTAATGTTACCTGTAGTGCTGTTATCAACGTAGATTGTTTTGGTGTGAGTTGCCGAGTGTTGGAGATATCGGCTGTAGAAATGTCTGATGACTCTTGAATGTAGTGTAACTCGGCTTTTGGTGCTTAAAGCGCAAAGAAAATACATTTGCAAAACTCAACAGCAATGTCTCTTTCCAGAAATCATGGCCCAGTTACTCAAGATAATCCACAGACCTTGATGTGAGCAGTTTCATGTTGGAACTATTTTCTTTCCTCTGAACAGTATCACTGCACGAGCCTCTCGTCCATGAGTAGATGCACACTTTCTTCTGCGTGGTGATACACTTTGTGGGTGAAGCTGTGTTGCAAGAAAATAGTTCCTACATGAAACTGCTCTCAGTAAGGTCTGTGGATTATATTGAGTGACCAGGTCATGATTTCTGGAAAGAGACATTGCTGTAGAGTTTTTCAAATTCTATTTGAGAGAAGGCAGACATCTCTACAGCTGATGTCTCCAACACTCTGCAACTCAAAGCAGAACACTCTAGTTTGATAAATAGCATTTTAGGTAAGAGGCAAAATATATTTTTTCTGATTCTGAGGTGAACTTTCTCTTCAAGTTCATGTTTTTCGTTATGAAGCGGACATTAGTAATCTGTGGACATCCTCACAGGTGTAGTAATACAGTTGTATTTGTGTTTGTTTGCAGTGGGAAGAGGTGAGTATAATGGATGAGAAAAACATCCCCATCAGAACATACCAGGTGTGCAATGTCTTAGAGCCCAATCAAAACAACTGGCTGAGGACAGACTGGATCCCTCGGTCCGGCGCTCAGCGGGTCTACGTCGAAGTCAAGTTCACCCTGAGAGACTGTAATAGCCTGCCAGGAGTCACGGGCACCTGCAAGGTACGAGAAATGGATCAAATGGAGATCAAATGGTTTGGGCGCAGTAGAAAGTTTTAACAAAATCATTTCTTTGAAAGACTTGACTTCTTTAACGTGTTAACTTTCCTGCTAATTAGTTAATGGACAGACTGATGCTAATGGAGCTTTATTATATATTACAGCTGCTGGTTATTCAAGCACAAACCGCCCTTTGACTCATTATCATATTAAGAGAAAAGATGAGCGCTGATGATGATAAATGGACGCCTCAGTCTGACTTTTTTTCCTGTCCCTTTTGTCTTGTAGGAGACATTCAATCTGTACTACCACGAGTCTAACGAAGACAGGGAGAGCTACATCAAAGAGAGCAGCTTCATTAAGGTGGACACTGTGGCAGCAGACGAGAGCTTCACCCAGGTAACACTGAACAACTGAGTCAGGCTTTGAGTTCTTTATCTTCCCTCCTCCACTCACTTTAATTTGCTCTTATCTTGAAAATAAAATCCCCCTGCGGCACTTAGCTGTAATTTTTTTATTTGTTTTACAAGCACTTTTATCTCCGATGTCCATTCTGCCGTCCCAGGATTGCTGGCTGGGAGCTTTTGCCTAGTCCTCACAAAAATTACTTCTGATTTTAGCGTTGTAGGCATTACAGCTTATTTTACCTTTGCAATCAATAGAAGTCAATCTGGACGACAGCCAAGTGCTGAAAACGTGAAGATCAGCCATGGTTCAATAGCAACTCCCACTTTGGGTTGAACAAGCGAGCTGAATTAATGAGGGCTGACACACTTTACTGCACATTTCATTAATGTAGCTGCTTTCTCTTTCCATCCAGGTGGACGTCGGTGACCGCATCATGAAACTGAACACTGAGGTGCGAGACGTGAAGGTCACGACCCGGAAGGGTTTCTACCTGGCCTTTCAGGATGTTGGCGCCTGCATTGCTTTGGTGTCTGTCAGAGTTTTCTACAAAACCTGCCCGCTCACCATCCGTAACCTGGCAACGTTTCCTGACACTGTTACCGGGGCTGACACATCTTCCTTAGTGGAGGTCAGGGGGTCTTGTGTCAACCAATCAGAAGAGAGAGAGGAGCCTAAAATGTACTGTGGTGCTGACGGGGAGTGGTTGGTTCCTATTGGTGGATGTCTCTGTAACCCTGGGTATCAAGAGAAGGGTGGCGCATGTAAAGGTGAGTGTTGCTGGATGAAACAAAGCTGCTACACCAAAGTTTGTTGTTGTTTGTTCTGTGGTGGTCTGACTGATCCGTGTTTGTCTCAGTCTATAAGCTCCGCTTGTGTTGCCACCTCTTAAGTCCCATGTGCCTATGAGAGCAATCATTAGTGCTCAAGTTAACAAGCTATTTGCTAATGATGGAAGACAGTGACAGAAAATTGGTTTGTGTAGCAATTAGCACCTGCTTGAGTATTCTGTGGAATGTTTTAATTATTTCCAAGGATTATATTTAGAATTGTTGTTGTTTTTAAAGGGAAACTCACATAATTTAACCGTGCAATATGTTCTCTGACACCGCCAAAAATTAATCAGGGTGGATGATGAGCTGTTGAGTTGTAAATGAGTAGTAATTTCAGATTGGAGATAGTTTTGCAATACAAGACTATGTCACAAATTGCAATCCATTAAAGTTGCAGTAAAAATGACACTTTTTTTAACATGGCTGAAAACAGCCATGTATTTTATTTTATAATACCTTAAAACCCCAATTAACAGCCTGGGCTTTTATTTGCTTAAAAAATCAACAGGCCTGTATATACAGTAGGACAGGCCTTTAATTCCTTTAACACAAAACTTTTGCTTAGCAAACATTGGGAAATATACCCAACGTTAAAGCAATATGAATATTACTTGTTTAAAAATTAGGCTGCAATTAATATATCAATTATGAATCATTAATTTGATCTAGCTCCGACAGACAGCACATCAGAGAGGAAGAGAGTTACAGCACTCGAGGATTATGGTACCTAGCATAGCGGCACAACACTTTATCCTGTTAAAACAACTTGGATTAATTTCTATGAAAAATCTGATGAAAATTCTTTTGATCTGAGGACCCTTACAGACCAAAGGAATATGAATAATTTACAGGACAATCAAGGAATGGACACATAATTTGAGGTAGCAAACCCAGTTTTATACATTAAAAGAACTTCTTTAAAAAATGACCAGGGGAATCTACATTTGGATTGTTGATGGAAGATATATCTTTTTGACCACAGGTTAAAAAAATAATTCAACACGTTGGGAAATACTTTTGCCTTCTTGCCAAGACTTAGATGAGACAATTAATATCACTATCATATCTGTCCGTTTAATGCAAGCGGCATCTCTGAGGCTGAAAAATGTAGCCAGTGTGGAAATGCCAAAAACTGCAGTTCATCAGATGGCCACTTGAGGCTGGCTCAAGATCAGAGTAAATCCCCATAGACCCCCCCCCCCCCCCATGTGTTAAAATGCCCCACTTTACAGCAGAAATAAACATGGTCACAGCCTGGTACAGCCTGGTTTTGGTCTCGATAGCTAATTTCAACTGAACAACCTGTTCAGTTTACATTTTATTAAGGCTTAAAGTTATGCGTATTGAAGGGTGGGGCTGCTTGATCGACAGGCTGTGTGTAAAGTGTTACCACAGTCTATGAGTCAGATCCAACCCTCGTTCCTCCACAGCTCCAGCCTCACATCCAAATATGGTTTACTGGCTCCGAAAACCAAGATAGCAACAGTCGAAATGTTGAACTTGATGCTTCAAAACAGCAGTCCACAAACCAATGGGTCACGTCACAGACACTACATCCATTACTTTTACAGTCTGTAATTCAATAAGAACTTGAAGCAAGGAGATGGTTAACGTAGCTTAGCACAAGAACTGCAGACAGCAAGCCTGCTTCTGTCTAAGTAAACAAAATTTACCACCTATCAGCACATCTACGTTCCATTTTCCTCGGAAGTCATAGCTGGGTGTGACGTTTCAGTTGGAAAACAGAGATGTTAGCAAAACCAATTCTAGCCAGGTTAGCCATTGTTGGTAATACCAGTCGATTACAACACATTATGCTGTATTTGGCACATTCATAGCAACAAATCCACAGATAGAAGTTGGACAGGACTGTGTGTACAGTTGTTCTAACAGTATATAAACAGTGTATTACTACAGCCTTCACTAGTGTTGCATTTGAGGTCAGTGGTTGGTGTTGTTCCTCCGACTTTTTGAATCAGAAACCTGACTTCAGGGGGCGTTCCGGGTAAAATTTCCGACTAGGACTTTGGAAAATTAAACTTTCCAGTGCAAATGGACTGAACCTTAAAGCTCTCTGATTAACATGTTATATCTTATGGATGATCCGCCGGTTGCCTGGCAACCTCACGGTGATGATAAGATAGAGAGTTACCAATCAAGAAGTAAAACTACAGTAAATTAAAGATTAAACCAAAGTAATACTTTAATTTGTGAGCTTTAGAGGTGCTGAAAGGCAGGTTTTGCTTTTTTGGACACAGTGGGGATATCTGTTTTCAGTCTTTGTGCTAAACTAAGCTTTCTTTTTCCTGACTGCAGCCTCATTTTAAAGGACAGTCATGAGAATGGTATTGATTTCTCATGTAACTCCCTTGCAAGGAAGAAAATAAGCCCACTTCCCAAAATGTAGGACTGTTCCTTTAAAATATTCATTTGTGTTTGTTGCAGGAAAAGCATAACAAACCCTTTTTGATCAAAAACTGGACGACATTTTGCTTTAGGGTCTTTACTTTCAGCTTCTTTTGAGAGGTAACTCCCAAAACTGTTATATTAGTAATAAAAATAAATTGAATATGCCGTTATGTCAGACAACTACCCCCAATCTAATCAGTTTATCTTTTAATAAATCCAAGTCATAAAGAGTTTTTGTCCTGCAGTGAGTATTAGTAGAAGCTCGCAGGTCTCAGTGTGAGGTGTGCTGACATAACAACAGCCATCTGGACTAAAATGTCTTTCTATCACTTACAAATGTGGTCTGAACTTTACGGTAGCAAATATGCAAGCTGTTCACACCTCTCACCAACATACATGTGGCGTGGATGACGTGTAATGTTTGAAAGTGACTTGTTGTGATAGTGAAGATAAACTTAATGTGCGTGTTTGTGTGAGAAAAGTGGGGTGACCGGGGGACAACAGACTCGGTGGAGACACTTTTACAACATGGCTTCACTCCCCCTATTCAGTCTCATCCACAACAGACACGCAACATGTGCGCTCACACACACACACATAGACACACACATTGACACGCACACACATACGCAGATGCACAGAGACCAATAGAGACAAGGGGGAGCGACTCACTGATCTGCTCCCTCAGTTTTATTTATGAAGCCTATCCCAGCAGGCTAATTGTATAACAAACAGACCCATAATTCAAAGAGAAAAGAAGAGATGCTGAGAGAGAGAGAAAGGCGAGGAGATGGACATAAAGAGAGCGATGCAGTTAGTGCCAGTTGGCGTTAAAGAGGGGGGAAAAAAACTTGACTTTTTTCTTTGCAATAAGAAGAGCAGTAGCCAAAATTCTCCATGTGACAAACGTCCTCTAAAACCTTCACCCCGCTTGCCCCGTTTGTTCTTTTTGAAAAGGGAGGAGGTTTGTGGGGTGGTCCCTGAAGCCTGAAAGATGTTCCTCCTCAACTAGATTTAGGAGAGACCCTTGACTCTGTTGAACCTCCAGCAGATGTGAAGTGCCATCTATCTATCTGAGGCTCTCTTCTCCGTCTCCCCGCTCCCGCTGCCTGTCAGGTTGTTGGCCGGGCGCAGCTGCCTCAGTGGAAATCCATCAAAGTCTGGATGAATACCGAATGCCGCTCAGTGAAAACTCTGACCCTGCAGTATTGGATAGACGCCTTAACACTTCTTCCATTTTGAGTTTGAAATTCGCAGGGAAAAGAGAAAAGGGGGGGAGGGCAGAGTGGGACTGAGGGAAGAGGCGGATAGTTAGATGATCTGTCGCTCCTGCCGTCGCTGATGTCAAAAGGTTTCTGGATCCTCTAGACTCACGTGCCTTCACTCAGTCGGTATAACAGGCACAGACAGATAGACAGAAACTGAGTGAATATAACTTGGACACTTGTGATTACAGTTTTTTTCATACTGAGCAGTATAGAAATGCACTAAATAACTTAAAGGAATTGTTCAGCCTATTGGGTAAAACATTTAGTTGCCTTCATGCCTTTATCCTGTTAAGCTCTTCTTACACAGAAATGCTGCAATACTGCTGCAATGAGGACCCTTCGTTGTTCCGGCTTTGGATTTTCATACAGAACCAAACAAAACTAGCATCATACCACCTTAGTATGTGATTTTAAATCGCATGTTGGTGTTCCTGTAGCAGCAGCATCACCATCTAGTGTCTTGTGTCAATGGCATAACATGGCAATAACAATCATTCACCATCCCTGTTTAAATGTCGGATGATCTTGTCCTCTGCTTGAAGGGTAAAGAGCTCCCAGATCTCATTGTCTTCCCAATTTCTTCTTTGAGTTAGCTGCTAACTGCTTCTAGCTGGCAAACGAAGAGGCCATTAACTGTCAGATGACGGGGACGGTGAAGAACAGGCCGACTTACGAGAGAATCACTGAAGGACTGAGCAGCCGCGGCTTCCCTCCCACGTCACTGGTTACATCACACGCTGATGAGCTACACGTTTTGTTACTTGCTCACGCCCCCCATTGCCCCGAAAAAAATGCACATTCTTTATAAACAAAAGTAGGTAGGTGACATTTTCTGCACTCCCTGAAAGAAGACTGATTGGGCTTTCCTGCAAATTTGCTCAATTCCTGTCTAAAAAGTGCTGAAGGAATTGTTCAGCCTTGTATATTTTCACTTTCTTGTCTGTTATGAATGTCTGTCTTTTATACTTAATAAATATATTATATATCTTAGTTAGACATATTGTTTTTTACAACAAAATCAGGCTCTTTTTTTAATATAAAAAAAAATACATTAGGAGTCCTGGTGCAACAACCACGGTTTGCTTCTACATAAGTATTTTAACTGTCTGCCTTGTGGTTTTGCTTTTCGAACACATTTTAGCATTCCCAAAGACTCCTGTTGAATTGAGCTGAAACAAGAGTAGACTTAGCCAAAGCGGTGAAATGTGAAAAGTTCATTTTCACTGTTGACACAGAGTAATGAGGATGGAGAGGATGAGAGGAGAAGCTCTGGAGAGGAAGAAGGGATTAGAAGTTGAATGGGGCGAGAGGGGGATTGAAAGAAGGCCACTGACAGCAGAAGGCATCAATACAGGGCCGCCCCTCCCCCGCCAGGGGGTTCGTCATCGGGTGCAAAGGGGACGACTAGAGAAACACAAGAGAGAGGGAACTCCCCCTCTTTTCTAAACCCGTGGTTAAGACCGAGGTCATGACTGAGCCTGATGAAGACGTCAAAAACTCTGACTGACAGCCACACACACTCGTGCAGAGAGACTTTAGATACAGAGTGCAGGGTCATGACCGAGGTAGATGAAGACGTCAAAAGTTTGACAGCTGCGATCCGTCTGGGAGGATCGGAAACGAGGGAGGAGAGACAAGAGGAGAGAAACAACAGAGAGAATTTGAAATGTGAACGGCCAGAGAGGCGGAATGAAAGAGGAGCCTTCTGCTTTTTGTCTCACTGTCTCTGCACTGGCCTCCTTTTTCTGTCGTCTGATTCTGCTCAATTCTGCTCACTGCCTGGGAGGGTTGGACTGTTTCTCCCTCTGTGTGTGTGTGTGTGTGTTTCTGTGTTCCCCATGTCCAGAGAGATTTCATGGTTGTGCTTCTTTCCAACGCACCTGCAGTGTCTCGTCAACAGCAGAAAGCGTTTGGAACGAGCGGGATGAAAAGAGTGAGAGAGAGGCAGCCACACTCAAAGAGAGATGACAGAAAGAAAGAGTGAGCGGATGATAGAAAGAGTGCGTAATCGCTGTATTCAGTCCCTCTAATTATTGCATCGCATTTCTGGACTCTGGACATGTTGGATTGCGGATTTAGTGTGTGCGTGTGTGCACGAGCGGACATGAGCGTACATGTGTGGGTACTGTATCTCTGATTTTCTGCCTAACAAAGCCCTCCCTCCCATATACTCACAGTTTGGAAGACTGCCCAGGAATGCCTAGAGAAGAGTGTGGTGGGGCAAACAGGCAGGGAGGAGATGTGTGTGTATATGTGTGTGTGTGTGTGTGTGTATATGCACGTATGGCAGGTGACAAAGCAGAGGAAGGAATGGCCCAAGTGACTGTGTGAGGCAAGCCCAACTCAGGTGGGGGGAATGGTTTGCATTCCACCATCACAATCAAAGTGTGTGTGTGTGTGTGTGTGTGTGTGTGCTCTGAGTGTACGCGCACTATTGTCTACTTCTCCCAGGTTGTTCTTAATGTAGTGGAGGTTTGCCAGCCCAACCAGTCGGTCTGTAGCTCTCTGGCATCGACACAAGCCCCTCTCTGCCTCTCTGCCTCTCTGTCTGTCTGTCTTGCTCTCATTATCCCTCCTTTCTCTTCTCCATCTCTTCTCCCTGATCCGCGGTCAGTCAGGGGTGGGGGTGCTGTTGCTGGTGGCAGGGGGTGATCTGTGTGTGATGGGGAGGAGGGGGGTATTGTTGTAGAGCCCCTTTTCACATGCTAATGTTCGCACTGTTGGCTTTGGGCACACACAAATCCACACACACATTTCTCCTCAAACCACCAGTTTTTGCGAGTATTTAAATTTAGACAAACTTAAAGCTGCGGCTTCCACTGAGCACATTCCTAAGGTTTTAAATGCAGAGCGATGTGAGGAGCTGGTGCACGTGTAAGATATGAGATGAATTTGATAGCGAGCTGTGTAGGAATATGAGTTGCTGTCCTCTCAGTGAAGACATACAGTAGGAGAAAGATAAGGATCTCAGCTTATCTCCGGCATTTTCTGCGGGTTTAATTAACGGGGCACGACCCCTGTGATTAATAGTGTCCCTCCCTCCCGCGTGACAGTCTATCAATCCGTCCGTCCATCCGTCAATCGGTCCCTCCCTCCATCCATCACAGAGACAGGTGTCAGGCCGGAGCGGTCGGGGGTACTTCCTCCATCTACACCCCTCTGCTGGGAAGGAACAAGGGATGATGACAGATAACACAGGGTCAAGGAGAATACACACACACGCCCACACATACAGTGTGCCGATGAGGCTCTTAGTTGGATTTGCAGTGAGCTGCATTTGCATTTTAGGTAGCAGATGAATGCATATGCAAATGCCGACAATGCTGATAGTAATCAAAGGGCACCTTCCCCCTCGCTTCTCTCCCTCCTCTTTTTCTCTCTTCACCTCCTTATCTCTCGCTCCTTGTCAGTCTTTTTTCTCGCTGTCTCTCTCCCAGTCAGCCTTCCCTCCATCCTGTACACTCTCTCATACTTGTCTCAAGCAGACAAACAGCTGATTACAGCCGATTCACTCTGCAGCTACCAGGCAAAAATGTGAGCACGCTCACGCACGCTATCACCTTATCATATCAGCATGTACTTATGTTTGCACCCAAATCCCTCCCAGTTTATTGGTCCAGCTCGGGTGCTGCGCGGTCCTCGGTAGCGTAGGGTTAATGTCGGGTTAATGACACCCTCATGAGCTCTTATTCCAGGTCAGCAGCGCTCACCCCCCCTGTTGAAACCAGCGCTAAAAAAGACACAAAGGCTACAGACAACAGAGAGAATAGAGACATGAGAGGGCGCTGAAGGAAGTTTATGGCTTCAGATACTTTGTTCCTTTCTTCAGTCTGTCCTCTGTGTTGGAGACAAGGATAGAGGATTTGGTGGGACAGGGACAAAGGCAGTGTGCTTCCCCCCTGGCACAGTCTTGTTTAGCCCTATAATCAACCCTTAAGTCCTCAGTGGGTCAAATAGTTTTCTTTCTCTCTTTAATTTTCTCCCTTTCCCATCCATGTCTTACTTACCCACATTAATGATTTGAAAGAAAGGAATGTGCATGTCAGCAGGACTGATATTACTCTATTTTCTCTTGAATTTGATGATGTCAGCTGACACATTATGATGAGTCATTTGCCACATGAAAGCCAGCTTTATCAGCTGTAAGTGTGTTTATGAATTTACAGGTTTCAATTACAGTTTTCAGCCCCGTCTGTTTCGTGTGCGGTCTCGTTTGAGCTGGTATCGACATCGAGCCATAAACGCTGCGAGTCGTGCTTAAAAGCTTCCTCGAGGTTTGACACTTGGAGAGGAGAGGGATATACAGAGATACAGCAGGAGCAGAGTTATCAGAGACACAAAGACAGATAAGTAGAGGTCGAGGAGGAAGTGCGCGGGGAGCGAACGAGGGAGGTTGTGAAAAATGTGAAAGGGAGGGCAGATGAGTGTGTGAAAGAGCAAATCTATGGTGGCTCACGCAGATGGGGCAGGATGGTCGGTGTGAGTAGATTACAGAGGAGACTTCCTCCCTCTCATCAGTAGATGAGAGTGTCATAAAGCATTCGAACACACACACACTCACATGTGCGCACACACATCATTCCCATATTCCTACCCACTCCCACTGGGATGTCTTCAACTCCCTTGGAAATGTGAAAGGGTTGGAAAAAAAAGGAGAGAACCGGGAAAGATGGTGGGATGGAGAAAGGAGAGTGAATAGGGTGTGATGATGAAAAAGGTGTTGAAAAAATGATTGCAGTGGAAACAAATGAAGGATTTCCTTCTGAAATTAAAGGGAGAAAAAAATGGCTCTAACCAGCCACGCTCTGCCATCTCTTCTGCCTCACCAGTGGATGTCAAGCGGTATAATTATGCACTCATTTATTGTATTGTTGCTCTGTCAATGCATGAATTCCTTGGTATACAGAGAGAAGATTTCTCTTCCTCCACCCCTCCCTCTGTATCTCTCTCTCACCCTCTCCCTGTTTCTCCTCTTTCATATATTTAAATGTCAGTTATATTTGTGTTGGCGTTGGAGTTTTGATGTATTCAGTTCTAGTGTTACTGGTTTCTGCGCGTGTGAGTGGGAGCTGATCAGTAAATGTTCTTCTAGATGTTTCTTTCTTTGCTCATCAAAATCATCAGAAAGAGATCAAAGAAACACACAGTGCCCCTCCCCCCCTGTGATATATCTATTTCTCTCTATAGATTTTTCTTTACAGTTTATCTTTGGATCAAAATGCAGTCCACGTGTTGATTAGATGGATGTCTGAGCTCTGTCAATACAGAGACAACAAAGACTGTATCAATGGTCAGGGGTCAGCTGACCTGAGGGCACTGCTTGCAGCCCACTTCAGGGCGGACTTAAATCGCTGTGAACATGTTTTTAAGGTATCTTTTGGAGTGCTTCTCACCAAAAGATATTTGGAAAGCCACTTTGTTGAATATTGAACATTGCTTGATATTTTAAGAGTGGGACAACTTTGGGATTGTGCATATTAAAGGAATAATTCAACCAAATGATCACTTGTGTATCAACCACTCACCCCGTGTTAAGCTGAATTAAGGAAGAGAACTTTGTTTTTCTTGCATGCCTCCACGGTGAACAAAGAATTCAAACAATGGAGAAAAGTCTTGATGAATTGAAATCATAGGGGTCCAAATCAGCAAAACTGTATCACCAGTGATTTCCAACTGGTGGGTCATGGGTCCATTCTGAATGGGCCGTAAGTGACTCACAAACATGCCAAGTTTGTAAGAAACACACTTAATTTTAAGTATAGTGAATTTCCAGCACAGAGTTTTTATTTTGAAGTACCATTTTCTGCTGTAGAAAGAGTGAATAACAAACAGCTACTTTACAGAGACAGCAAACTAGCTCAATGACATGACAAACGCAAGTATGACGCTGAAAGTATTAAACTGTGGGACCTTGAACTAATGACTAAAGAGAAATCTGGACCCAACAACTCGTTCTTTTATACTAGTATAGTATAATCCAAGTCTCATGTAGCCAGTCATGTGCTCGAAACTTACTAAACGCATGCATTTTGGCTAAAACCATATTATTAAAAACACTTCCACATAAACAGTCTCACGTACGGATGACTAGTGCACTTCTTTTTGTGTTGAATTATTTTAATATTGCAGTTTTAGTGAGAAGGCATGTGTTGAAGGCCTGTCACTTTTGATAGACATACAGTGATGATGCACAATTGCCCCATTGCAGGCCTTGTGTGGCAGCACCGTCTCTTAATAATACCAATTAATACTGGACTAATTTCAAAAATTGTTGCCCACATCAGTCACTTAGACACAAAAACATATTAAAACAGGGTCCAGGCTGAAATATTCAGAAGTTTCCCTTAAATGTGGCCGTCCTATGACTTCAGTTCATTAAGAATTTTCTCAGTTTCTTCGTTCACTGTGAAGGTATGCGAGAAAAACAATGTTCTTCCTATTCCTAAATTCAATGTAACATGAGTGAGTAATTGACATACAAATAAATATTTGTGCAGTGAACTAATGATTTATTTTTAATTAAAGTGCTGTTTATTTTCTTGATTAATTAATTAACTGTATCGCAGCAACAGCAAAAATTCATATCACAATTTTCCAGAGCCCATCTTGACATATTTGATTTATTATTTAAAATAAATTTTCTGAGCTGTTACAACAGACTTAATTTTGCATATTTACTTGAGCAATTAATCAGTTGTCTTAATTGCTGTTCATTAATTTTCTGCCGATTAATCTACTTGTCTTTTCAGCTGTGGCAAACATATATATTTGTCCATGCACATGATAGCAGAGCCTGAAATACAAGTAAGGCTGGGACCTGCTCATCAGATCATTGCTCCACAGCACCACTAGTGATCAAAAACCCCACAGGGGACCTTTAAACAAGTGCTGTGTTCTGTTCAAGGTAGCATGTTATTACTTCATTTTAGAGGTGCTTTATGGTGTCTTTTATAAAGTTTGTGTCAATGTGACCTGGTGTACGTGGCTAAGCATTGTTGATAAAGTGGAGTCCTAAATCTGTCTCCTTCTGTCCCTCTGCAGCCTGCACCGCTGGCTTTTACAAGGCCAAGTTTTCAGACGCAGGATGCTCCAAGTGTCCTCCACATAGCTACTCGCTCAGAGACGGGGCGACTGTCTGTGACTGCCACTCTGGATTCTTCCGCGCTGACAGCGACCCTCCCTCCATGAGCTGCACCCGTAAGAACACACACACACACACACACACTAGTAAGACTATACATAAGTGAAAATACGGACAATATGTGTGTGCACTGCTTGCAAATAAAAGCAAAAAAAGAGCACACTCATTGTCTCCCTACCTCTATCTCTACCAAACAGAGGGAGACACAAACTTGTCTGAATGCCACCCCTGTTTCATGATCCCATTACTTATGACTAAGCCACCATCTACATCCTGTCTGCTAGTGATAAGTAAAGACATTGAGAAGTGAATAAATGTCCGCTCTCTCTCCTGCGCTCTGCGTCTCTTTCTCTAAGTCTCTGAGTAGGTCCTGTGTGACAGACTTGCAGACCTCAGTCTGTGTGTCATAAACTTAATTATGCCTATATTCAGCACATGGTTTCCTTGGCCTGGGAAAAATGAAAACACACACACACACACACACACACACACACACACACACACTTACTCTGACTCTCAGACGCACAACACACAAAAAAGAAATACCACAGAGGAAAACATCCAGCCCATCAAAAACATCTCTGAACAGTATGGTTTTCAGTCTGATGCCAGATGTCCACATTTCAGCTCGTGCCAACAGCTCCCCCTCATACACCCCGTATACTGCCTCCCCGCTTTAAGTGCAGTTTAGAATGTAAACTTGGTTTTGTTCATGCTCAAGCTTCTCCCTGTCTCCTCCTCAGAGCCGCCGTCAGCCCCACAGCAGCTCATCTCTGTGGTGAACGAGACTTCAGTGGTCTTGGAGTGGGCCCCTCCTCGCCGACTGGGAGGACGGAGTGACACCAGCTACAGTCTCGAGTGTCTGATCTGTCAAACAGGGAGCCACAGTCAGTCTGGCGGCAAAGCCCTTCCCAGGAATCGCAGCATCTCCCAACCTGAGGCTCAGCACGGCGGCCTGGGGATGCAGTCAGACCAGGGGATTGTGGGATCTGAAGTCCACTCAGGGAGAGGAGTCTACCAGAGCAGACCAGCACCCGAAGATTACCCGAGACTCGGCTCTGGTTCCATCTCCAGCTCTCAGCTCTGCCTGCCCTGCGGCTCGGATGTGGTCTTCTCTCCCGACCAGACGGGCCTGAAGACCACCAGGGTGGTGGTGAGCGAGCTCAGGGCCCACACACACTATACCTTCATCGTCTACGCACGCAACGGGGTCTCCCAGGCCAGCGGAGCAGGGGCAGCTCAGAGCGTGTCTGTCACCGTCACCACCAACCAAGCTGGTGAGAAGAAGTGTTTGAGTGCGATAAGTGTATTTGCTGTGATGGTGTGATGGTTGCAGCAACACAAAATGTGCTTAGAGATGTTGTCCGTAACTGGGTCAGCACAACACAACTGCTGTTCACTGCATGTGGGCCCACAGGGAAGCAGGGCCCCACGAGTAATGTTCCAAACTGTGGAAGCATGTTATGAACAACCTCTGTGCGGAGCTACATACTTGCATGCCAAAACTGGTACCCACCCTTAACGCTTCAGTGAAGTGAAATGAAGCCAACTCCAAAAGAGAGTCAGTCCTCTTAGACCCTCGTGTTAAAGTGCCCAAATTCACAGCAAATATAAACACATTTTGCTCACAGCTAATAGCTATTATGTAACTCACCTGTTTGGATTTTACTTGCGCCTTAAAATTACACATGATTAACGTGGTGCCATTTAAAGAGGCATCATGACAGTCCTTGAGTCAGATCCACCCCTCGCTCCTCCACAGCTCCACCCTCTTGTCCAAATATGGTCACTCCTGGATTCAAGAGTCCAAAATGGCGACGGCCAAAAACCAAAGTCCAGGCTTTGAAACAGCAGTTCACAAGCCGATAGGTGACATCATGGTGGATACGTCCAGCTATTTGTGATTTTTTTTTTTAATTGTAAGGACTGTATTTGGAATACGGCAGCACTTTCCAAATATAATACCAGTGCATCTTAAGAGTGCTTGGTGATGTGTTTGTTGCTGAAAGATAGTCTAGAGAATCTTGAAACCTGTTACGAGACATAAGTAATCAAGAAATTGAACATTTCAAATACATGAGGAAAAATTGCAGCAGTTCTGCATTTAAACAGATTTAAAGAGATGACGACATTGTAATACTGGATAGAAATACTATATATTGCGTATTGTGTACTTCGAATGCATTGTTTACATCAGGGGCATCAAACATAAGGCCTGCAGGCCAGAGCTGTCCTGACAAAGGGTTCGATGCAGCCCACTGGATGACTTTACACACCTAATATTGATGCAGGTGAAGGCAAAGAGGTGTCAGGTTAAACAGTGAGCAGCTACGTACTTCATGTAAAATGCTGCTTCAGAGACTTTTCCACCCTGACCAGAACACAGCTCTCTGAAAAAAAAACTAATGAATATGCATTGTGGTCATATTTTAAAATATTCAACATTGTGCAAAATGTGGTCAGTCAGCATCTTCAGTAAAGCAGAATCTATATTAAGGCCCAAAGAACACAGATGGCAAAAAATACTCTGCCCCTATTATTTTCAATGTACGACTCCATACCAGCGATGGCTAGATACGCATCAGCGTTCCTGGACACACCACCCAGCGGCACATCACACCACTGTCCTATTTCCAGCCATGCCGCCCCTGGAATTAAGTGCATTTTCCCCCCAGTCACGCTCTGCTTGTAGATAACAGCTCTTGTAGCAGCTCTTTTGTCTCTGCTCCTGTGGCAGCTCGACTCCTCTCCTCACCATGGATGTGTAAAGAGAATTCTGTAGCTGTTGCTGTGTGTCATATGTGATAAAGAATGAGTGAGGAGAGAAATACCCTGAGCTAAATGCCCTTTTTAAGTAGGAATTGTGCAAATTTGCAGGAAAGCCCAATCAGTCTTTTTTCAGCATTGGCAGCATAAAAACAAAATCCGGGAGTGCAGCAAAATGCCACCTGCCTAATTTTGTTTATACAGAATGTGCGTTTTTTCAGGGCAATGGGGGGCGTGAACAAGTAATAAAACGCGTAGCTCAGCGTGTGATGTAAACAGTGACGTACTCCGAGGGAAGCCGCCGCTGCTCAGTCCTTCGGCGATTCTCTCGTCATCTGAAGGTTAATGGTCTCTTCGTTTGCGAGGACAAGGAGGGCGCGTAATGCCTTGTCTCCCCAGTTGCTCATCTTTACAGTGTCTGTCAGGTTTGCGTTCCTTCTTGCAGCTAGCTGCTAATTCCTGCTATCAGCTGTTTCCTGTTAGTCCACCGCCAGTGGGTCACACATGCGGAAGCTCCTCCCACAAGTCATCAACAGCCCCTCCCGTTGCGGAAGGCTGACTCTGTCTTTTTAAGCTAAAAAGGTTTCGCCAATATGTCTACCGCGCGAGGCGGAAAATTGGGGACCTCGGATCAACTCTGCCTCTGTGTGTCTAAACGCTCGCAGCTTGCCGGCAAAACGGCCCAACATGCGCGGAAAATCTGGCAGTGTAAAAGGGGCTAAAGACCCATAATCCTGTCATTATAAAGGCAGTAGCTGAAAGATACTGCCTGGTGAGTCATAGCTCCTGAGATCGGCTCTTCAGGTGAGAAATTAACTTTAATTATTGGTGTCCACACATGATTTTAAGCTAATGCAGAGGCGGAGGAAGTGCGGCTCTCAGTAAAAGTAGTAATAACATTACGCAGTCGTCTGTTGACGAGCTGCAGAGCGACATGTTCAGTGTGTGCTGGGGGCGGCACTTGACGCGCGTCCAAGGCTGCTGGGGTGTTTTCAGCTTTAGATTTAAGTCCTAAAACAATATTGGAGGAACCCTATTGCTAAGGCACTGCCAGAACCTTTGATTTGTAAGTGGTTTGAAAGGTGGGAGAAAACGTAACCTGCTTCCTCAATAGCTTCTGCTTTAGTTTGATGTGGTGACACCAGCATTACTACACAGGTGTGAAAATGTATGGAAAAGATGAGATAAGATATCTCAGGCTGGTCTTCATCTGTTTCGTAAATGGATGAGCAATTTCAGAATGTTTTTTTATACTAAAAGAAAGGGCAAAATTTGGAGGTGTCTTTATTTATATGACATTACGCAATGGTTTTACTTGTCCGGCCCACGTGAGATGAAATCACGCTGTATGTGGCCCGTGAACTAAAACGACTTTAACGTTTACATAATGCTACAGCTGAGTTTAATGGAAGAAAACTGATGTAGAACACGTCCATAATAGATTCCAGCCTCTCCACTAACAACAGCGTCAACACTAATGAAGCTACAAGACAGTTTTCTTGCTTTCTCTCAACTGGAAACTCTTGCTCTTACTATCACTGTCATCGTTGCCATAGTTATTACTCTGTCCTCCTACACCTAACAACAGCTGAATTAATTATAGGGTTGTTCTCAAGAGGATGTCAAAAAGCATTCTGGGAAATGTAAATCACTGATTTAAATACAAATACCCAGAGTGTGTTGAGGGGAAAGTAGTTATGAGGGGAAAGTAAATGACAACAGCACATAGCAAATTAGTTGACACATAACATTAGTTTATCTAAGGGAGGAGGGAGGAAGGGAAGGGAAGGGGGGGGGGGGCTCTCCTTGTGTCTGCTCTTGACCACGGAAGTGTGTGAAAAATCACCCAGATTTTATGGCGTGTTTCATTTTAGTTGTGAAGGTGTCAGCTGGTGTGTGGCGCTCCTCACACATGCTCTCCATTAGTTTTCAGTGCGTGCGTTTTTTTCCTTTTGCTTTTTCCTCTCTTTTTTTTTTTTGCACGCTGTTACATCTCAACTGTCATTTCTGTAAGTCTTTACGCTGGCATTTAGAAAACGGCACACCTGCTTAGTTCCAAGTGCCCCAGGGAAATAACTTAGCTTGTGTGTGCACAGCGTGAGAGCTGTCTGGGATTTTTCAAGTCCAACCTGCACCACCATATGGCCCGATATCATGTGAACAACCACAAAGGAGGACAAACACCATAAAGGGAGGGAACATGGAAGGATGTAAGAGGAGAGAGAGCGGAGAATGAGGCTTGTCTCAGCGGAATAGGAAGGAATGAGATTTGGGTCAGTTCTCAGGTGCACTGGGTCAATGGGATTGTTGACAAACAGGAACCATACATACCTTTGGAGCTGTATTCAGGCCTGTGAAACTGTTACAGATGTTATGTTACTGGCAGCCTCGTACAAAAGAGTGCTGCAGGGATGACGTTTATTTGTAGGACAACCTGAAAGTTAGCGGTGCCTTGGTTTCCTCGACAAAAATTTAGCATACTTAAGTAAGATAATCTTCACAAACATAAAGTGAACACCAGTTTTATCATTTGCGTAGATGCAATCAGCAGAAGTAAAAAGATAACGTTAGGCAACCGGGTTGCATGACTTCAAAGTCGTCACCACAGCGCCTGATGACGCTTAAGAGTCTCATTTAGCCCCTTGATACCAGCCGCCTTTTTTAAGGCACATAAAGGCTTCGAAATTCATGAGTGGGGTATTTACTGAAGGATTTAATGTCGTAGAACAAAACGTAAAAGTCTCTCAGAGGAGCAGTGCGGAAGATTTAGGGGGATTTAATGGCATCTAGCTGGGAAGACTGCAGATTGCAACCAGCTGAAACTTCTCCTGGTGAGGATTCCTTCAGTGTTCAGGAAGTTTTTACCTGCAGCCCAATTAGTCACAGAGGTCTCCTCCTCTCCAAAACAAACGGACCCACCCTGAGGAAAGGACCATTTCTTTTTCCAGCTTATTTCTTTAAGATGTAACTGGGCTTTTTATAAAATCAATGAGATTTTGACCATTTTCTCATACTTCTTAAATTCCATCTCCTGAGAAATAGCCTTCCTCTTGTCTCAGCCTGATCTGCTCTATTTCCCCTCTCACTGTAGTAAAGTTTATTTGTTTGAAATAATCAACTTAAAGATTACAGTAAGATCCAAAATAAAATCTGACCAAATTCAAGTCTCAACTCTGTGTGTTTTATCTAGAGTCGATAAACCTCCCAGAAGCCTTTGAGCACAGCAAAGGAACTCCTGCTGGTTTAGTCTTTGTTACGTATCTCTCCTGGGGTGGAGCAGCAACATTTTCCTCTGGGCAGTGATTTAAACCAGTTAAAACAACACTGAATGAAGCAGTTTCACGTTACAATTCAGTGGGTCCCCAACGCTGTTAGACATGTTGCAGACAGACCACTCACCCAGCACCTTCAAATGTGTGCTTACCTTTTATCTCTGATAATTTAAAGTATGCTGACCTTATTTCTGATCTAGTCATTCAGGAGGTTTTTACCTTGAGCTGAACCAGCCGCAGAGGCCTCCTCCTCTTCAAAACAAACTGAGCTGCTGATTTAAACTGGTAAAAACACTGAATAATGTAATTTCACGTTTAAAAAATCAGTGTTTTTCTGACTCTTTTGTCACGGAGGGGCTGCTTGCTGTGGTGATGTGAAAACCCAAATGGCCCTGTAGACCCTGTTAGGGCCTACGTCACGATGATGTTTGTTTGTTGCCTGGAGGCAAAAAACGACTTGCCCCCAAAGGGCTGTAGGCTACATAGGAGTCTTAAAATGTGGTCTTGTTGTGTTATTGGGAGCCAGAATAGAGGGAGTCTTGGCTCAAAACTTAAATTTGATCACATACCAGCCGCCACTGCCCGTCAACAAAAACTAAGACAACTATTGTTAAATGTGGTAAGATGAAAGGACTGGACGGAGGCAATCGTCAAAAATGCTCACATGTGCAGCACACACTTCATATCAGGTTAGGGTATTTACTGTTGTAGGGATGAATAGTGTTATGTGTATTAGAGGTTATCATGTCCACCTCATCAGAAACTGGGGAGGTGTTAAGAGGAATATTGGGTTTCTGCATAATGCTGACTTTTTAGCGCATTAGATAACATTAGCTTTGATGGAAAAACAATCTGGAGGAAACCATTAAAGTGTCGTCCTTCTTTGTAAGATTGGCAGATTAATCAACCACAAAGCTTCCTGTGACATCATCCATCCACTGAGTGAGAGC
The DNA here is from genome assembly GCA_026686955.1 of Epinephelus cyanopodus. Classification (NCBI taxonomy): domain Eukaryota; kingdom Metazoa; phylum Chordata; class Actinopteri; order Perciformes; family Serranidae; genus Epinephelus; species Epinephelus cyanopodus. The sequence continues at coordinate 13,139,435 of CM048926.1, read as the reverse complement.
ATACGGGTCGGCCAGTCTGGTCCCGTCGGTCAGTGTTTACTTATTCAAGTAACACTCGTGGTCCTTGAGAGTGAGTGACCTGACACGGTGCGTTCGTAAACTAAAATGTGAACCCTGTTGATCGTATGAACGGAGCGGTACATTTCTACATGAATGAATGGACGGTTAAGTTATTCACACATTCACTCCGCTTGGCACTCTGCAGCTCTGAGAGTACGGTGCTCTGAATAACCGAATGGCACATTCAGACAGCGCTCTGAATTTACAAACGGTCCAGTTTGTGCCAGAGTGTACTCCGAAAATTGGAATGAGTATCTCTGAATGCAGCACTCGCATCATCTTCCTCCATTGTCTAAAACAAGCCAACTGAACTTGCAGCTTAGCCCTGCCCACCAAAAAACGTCATACTGTTTTCTAACAGTAAAAGTGTATATCTAGAGTCAGTGTTTGGTTTATCCATTCTGGGCTACTGTAGAAACATGGTAGTGTAACATGGTGATGTTCATAAAAGAGGACCTGCTCCCGATATAGAAATAAACAGCTCATTCTAAGGTAACCAAAACACAACGACTCTTATGTTCAGGTGATTATACACTAAAGAAAACATACTATATTATATTCCATATCTGCCAAGACATCCCTCTAAATCCTACACTCTGTACACTCCATTTTGCATCTATCCAGAAACCCATTGACTTGACAAGGGAACCAGGAGTGCTACCACTCTATATACAGTAAGTTATACTATTGTCACTGACTACTCTCTCCCCATCTTTCTCTCCTCCCAGCTCCCTCTCCAGTGTCGTCCATCTTAGCCACTGACGTCACCAGGCACAGTTTGTCGTTGTCGTGGCAACAGCCGGATCGACCCAACGGGGTCATCCTAGAATACGAGGTCAAGTTCTATGAAAAGGTGAGGCGCCCGCAGGTTAATGCAGCTCAGGCGGCTGTCTGGAATGCCAATACGTTGGCACGCTGTTTGTATTTCACTGATGGTGACGATGGATTAGCAGTCAGCCATTGAAAAGAAGCCCCCTCTTTTTGTCCCGTCTAATCAGGATCAGAAAGAGAGGTCCTACCGCATAATGAGGACCTTCTCTCGGAGCGTGGATGTCACGGGTCTCAACCCCCTCACTGTGTACGTGTTCCATGTGCGTGCTCGCACAGCTGCCGGATACGGAGAGTTCAGCGCCCCTTTTGAATTCGCCACCAATTCAGGTACTCTGACGACAATGTGCAGGACTTTTAGAGGATAAATTAAAGTTTGCTGTGGCGGAGTTTACACCTTCCTGTTGGTGACCTTTGTGTCCTTCCCTGTTAGATCCCTTCCCTCTGATTGGAGAAGGAGTTAACTCAGCCTTCCTGCTGCTGTCTGTCAGCGGGGTCGGAATTTTACTGCTGATATCTGCAGCTGTCTTCATCATTAGCCGCAGGTACAGACACACACAGACACACACACACACACACACACATATAGGCATCCATACAGACCTGGCATACACACCTATGGGCTTGTTAGCTTGGATAGAAGTTTCCCATCAGTGCATCCCTGACGTCAATATGAATGCTGCCTCTTCCTTAACTACTGCTTTTGACCAATCTGCCAGAATGCACACAGACAACACACACAACTCCCCTGCTATTGTGTGGCTAAATAATGTGTGTGTGTTACCTGAAGCTTTTAAAGGGGATTAGAGTGGAGACAGTGATAATCCCTTTGTCCCTGACTTGTCATTACTGTCTCTTCAGCAGCACAGCTTGTGTGTCAGCTTCTGTTGGCGTGCGCACACACACACACACAAACACAAGCATGCGCAAGTGCCCACAAACACACACACACTCACACACACCTGCTCACCCACAAAGGTGTTTTTGACAGTTTCTTTGTTTAATGGAAAACACCTTTTATCTTGCGCTACCTGAGGCGGCGCCCCTCCTCCCTCTCTCCTTTAAACGCTTTCATCTACTCGCTCTGTGTCTTTCCTGCAGCCCGTTGCTCTCTGTTCTCATTGTCATCGCTTTCTCTCGCGGCATATCCTGAAAAACCCGATGAATTCACAGCGCTATTGGGAAAAAATACACAAAGTTGAAAACAATGTGCCTCATAATGCTCTTAACTGTAAGAATCACCAAACAAAATTGTGAAAAGGGAAAAGAGTGAATACTCTGACGTGTCTTTTCTGCTGTCTGTTCTGTCTGTGTGTTAATGTCAATCACTCCTTGTGTCTCATCAGGAGGAGCAAGTACAGTAAAACAAAGCAGGACTCAGAGGAGGAGAAACATCTTAACCCAGGTACTTCACATGCACACACATATATTGTACTGTAAAAAAAAACCCGAAAAAAAAAAAGAACAGAGAGACAGATGGATGCTCTTTTTCCTTCTCTCCTCTTAGATCCACCTGCACATATCTTACACACATACTGCCAAAGACATTTACATAACATATGCAGCAGTTATACAACTCATATTTCTCACCCTCCTCTGCATCCCTCCTCTTCCTCCCTCGTTTCCTCTCCTCTCCCGCCTCTCCGTTATGGCAGGAGTTAAAATCTACGTGGACCCGTTCACCTACGAAGACCCCGATCAGGCCATCCATGAGTTTGCCAAGGAGATTGATGTTAGCAGTATTCACATTGAGAGGGTTATTGGCATGGGTAAGCCTGGCGTTAGAGCCTCGCACACACACACACACACACATACACAAACCCACACACACATGCTTACTTGGCGCTGACGCTGCTGTTTGCTCTTTGTGTGTGTAGGAGAGTTTGGGGAGGTGTGCAGTGGTCGGCTGCGCGCTCAGGGAAAGAGGGAGATCTATGTTGCCATCAAGAGTCTGAAGGCGGGATACTCGGACAAACAGAGGAGGGACTTCCTGTCCGAGGCCTCCATCATGGGGCAGTTTGACCATCCGAACATCATCAGGCTCGAGGGCGTCGTGACAAGATGTGAGTTGATGAAAGACTCTTAGATGTAGTAGAAGTTTGGGTTTTGTGCATGTTTTAAAATATCTTTAACTCTTTTCCTGTTTAGGTAAGCCATTGATGATCATCACAGAATACATGGAAAATGGATCCCTGGATGCTTTTCTCCGGGTAAATACATTTGATACTGCTCTACCCTAAAAAAACACATATCTAGCATTATTCCAGTGTACTGAAAATGTATCAAATCTGTGTAAGATAAACCATTCAGCCACTAATTAGCGAACTGGGAGGAAATTCTCATGGAAGAATCTGATCCATTCTTGATTACACCAAAAACTGAAAAGTAAGCATTTCCATAGTTGCCAGAGATGTTGGCAAGAGTGCGGGTCTTTTGATGTAGACCACTCTTGTGTTTTTGGCAATGTGTTTTGGGAAAAGGTATGTGAAGAGCTCAAGCACATACTAGGATACGAGGCTCCCAACAGTTGTTTGGTGCTAGTGATAGATATTTGATTAAAGCATTGCAAGTAGCAAGCAAGAAAGCTGTCACTAGATACTGGGGTAAAGAAACACCACCAACGAAGGACCAATGGCCAACAACTGTGGAAGAAATCTTTTTAATGGAGAAACGGACACACACTGTGCCTACAAGAAGCACGACTAGATGGATTCTACACAAGACTCAAAAAGACGACACGGGACTGAAATAATCATCAATGCATACACTAATTCTTAAGGCTGCAGGCTGTATCAGATCACAGATAATCTGTTGAGTATTTTCTCGATTTATTTATCAGTTGTTTGCTCTGTAAAATGTCAGAAAATAGTTTAAAAATATCAATGAGTGTTTCCCAAAGCCCAAAGTGACCTCCTTGAATGTCTTGTTTTGTCCACAACCTAAAGATATTTAGTTTACTGTAACAGAGGAGTGAAGACACCAGAAAATATCTACATTTAAGTGGCTGAACTCAGAGAGTTTTACTTTTTTGTTTCTTAAAAACATACTCTAACCTATTAATTAAATACTACATTAACTGGCGATTATCTTCAAATTGTCAACAGCTAATTAATCGTTGCAGCTCTACTCGTGACTGCCCAGCTATAGTTGCCGGTGCCCTTGTTAACCTGCTCTCCTGTCTCCATCATTTTGATGTTTCAGAAACACGACGGCCAGTTCACAGTGATCCAGCTGGTCGGCATGCTGCGTGGCATCGCCTCAGGGATGAAGTACCTGTCAGAAATGAGCTACGTTCACCGAGACCTGGCAGCTCGAAACATCCTGGTCAACAGCAACCTGGTGTGTAAAGTGTCTGACTTTGGCCTGAGTCGGGTTCTGGAGGACGACCCAGAGGCTGCGTACACCACACGGGTAAGACACACACAGAAGGAACACATACACACAGATACTGGATGTGAATATATACATACAGTCTGCTGTTTGTTTGTCTCCTGATTCCAAAGTCATTATTGTTCATCACTTAAATTAAACACTGACAGCCTTTTTATAAACACTTTTATTGTTAACAGCTGCCTTTGAAAAACATATTTATTATAGACTGTAGACCAGGAATGTGCAACTTGCTTTGCCGAGGAGCCACTTTTGCAGAGTGACAAGAGGCCAGGGGCCAGTTAATAAACAAACAATAATATTTTTCAGTATATAAAATAAATTAATTGCCTGTTTTCAACCTTTTGACATTTGCTGTTCTGGCTCATCTTTGCCAAGAGGCAAATCCAGTATCTGAGCAGCCCCGCACAGGTCAAGTGTACACAAGAGTGTTTCCAGGATTTGAGGATATTTGTGGCTCAGCCCGGCTTCTGTCGGGGCGTCCTGGGATCTTACCCTGGCACTTTGGTTGATAAACAAGCTGTGTTTTGGTGCTTTTTATGCACTCTGGCACTTTATTTATATTCAATGTACAAAGTAAATTCCCAGCGTGAATCAATTTATTTTTATTTTGAATGAATAAATGGTTGGCAGGCGTGCCGGCACATCTGGCCCATGGGCTGCAAGTTGAGTGTCACTGCTATTGACGAATGATAGACATCAATCAAAGAGTAAAAGTTGAGCTAAACTTTAAAATGTTTTCTCCATTTGTTCAGATAAATCAATCAATGAGGCAATCAATTAAGTAAAAAGAAAAAAAAATCAATGGTGAAAATAAAATGTTATTCCTGTTTTAGGAGGCCACTGGGACTTATCTTTCCCCTGGAGGGAAGATCCCCATCAGATGGACGGCCCCAGAGGCCATATCTTACAGGAAGTTCACCACCGCCAGTGACGTGTGGAGTTATGGCATCGTCATGTGGGAGGTGGTTTCATACGGAGAAAGACCCTACTGGGACATGAACAACCAGGATGTGAGTAATTATATATATCATCTAACCTGTGAGTTGCCTCGGAGACAAAAGAGCGAGCTCATTCCTGAAAGCCTTTGCATATTTAAAGGTAAATGTCAAATCAAAATGCTGTATCACCTCCATTATAATTATATAATGAATTCAATGAATAGATGATTTAGCTCCAGAATATGGATTACTCTCAGATTTCAAAGATCTTTTTTTTTCTTGCAGCCTCGGTCTTGTTTTCATAGTTTTGGCCACGGATCCTGTTGCTAATCACACTTTACTCGTTAGCTGTGTTTCTCACTTCTGGGGAATCTTAAACAGTAATTTGGAAGTGAAAACAAAAATGACTTCACCCAAAATGTTTCTGAGGATTTTCAGTTGCTGGGTTAAACTGTGTTTGTATACAAGTACGGCAGGTACAGAGGGTCAAAGTTGAACCAGGAAGTGGCTCTTTAAGATCTAATGAATGTTTATGGTTTGAGTAATGACTTGAAGATTCACCTTCATTTTCATTTTCAAATGAGTGGTTTTATATAATATGGTCAAAGTGGGGATTTGCTTAAAAGCTGTGTGTGCGATTGCTCATGTGGTTGCCCCCGCCCAGGCACTCTGTTGTGAAGTGATTGCGATGAAGAGAGTCCTCAATAGGGCAGCAACAAAGACCCTTCATTTTTATACACAACCAAACAGCGACATCATGCCACCACTCTGGAATCAAGAGAAGCTTGACATGAAACACAACAGCATCGGCCTTTAGTGTGACATATAACATACACGTGGGAGCTGCGCTTCCTTAACAGTAACAATGCATTTATTATAATTAGTTACTGTCGCAGTTAACTGGCAGTTGGTCTTGCCCTCTGCTCAGAGGGTGAGGAACTCTTGGACCTCATTGTCTTCCCAACTTGTGGACCTTTTTGTTCGTTGTTCATCTTCTGTGAGTTAGCTGCTAACTGCCACTAGCTGCTTTTCAGATCTCCGGGTAGTGTTTCCCACACATAACACGTCATCAGAGTGCCACACTCTGGGCTCCCATCCTGCTGGCTGTCCCTTTTACACAAACATTAGGTCTCATTCATGAAATGTTTGTCAATCTGTGAGTGGATTTGCACATGAAAAACCTTGGTAGTAAAACCTACTTTCATGCACGCTGTGGAAAACTTAGATTTGATCTTAGGCATGTGTGTATGTTCATGAATGCCAGTCAGTGTCAGCAATTAGCAAACATCCCTCCCATGAATAGCCAGGTGATAATGGACAGGTGCATCCCATCAACCTGTGAACATGGAGCAAACAAAAAAAGAGAGAAAAAACTTAGTTGGTTTGTTATTTCATTTATTCATAGAACAGCATTTTCCAGTTTTACAATTAGTCAATCTAAATAACTTATTCACGATTTTAAGAACCCTATTCTGAAGCTTAAATCTGCTAAATGCCACCTAATTTAACTAAATGTGTTATATTTGTAATCATTTCTAATGTTTCAAAGGCACATTATGAAATAAAACTGTCAGTTCTAATAATGATGAGCAACATTTATGCGCGAAATCTTATTTACACAAGCAGTACGAGCCGTCAGATGCAGGGGTAGATTTTGTTAGTACCTAAAAAAGACAGGAGCTACTAACATGTGGATGAATGCCAAAATACATGTACATTTTTTCAATTTGTTCTGCTCACGTCTCACGAATGAGACCCATTGATTCTGCTGGTGGATTAATGGTTAAACACCTCTGCCCCCCCATTCAGTGTTCATACTTTTGAAACAGAACGGCAAGTTGGAGTAACGGCGCAACATTCCCGTCTTGAGCAGACAGTGCAAAAGGGGCTTGTGTCTATCAGATTTAAGCAATGGAGTTAGTGTGTACAGTGTTATCTTAACTTGAAGGGAAGATGGCCAAAAGTATTAAAATAACACTCATCTCACTTACTGACCCACATTTCTTGTCAAGGTCCCTATCCAAAAAAACATTCTTTTTGGATAGGGACCTTTCCTGAAACATAATTTGTGTGCTGTTAGAAAGTCAAATTAAACTTTTACATCTCTATGGTCCACAAATTGGACTCAAAGTAACTCAATTTAAGGGGATAAATAAATGGAAAGGGCTGCTCTTCTTTTTAAGAAGGGACTTCTGGAAGAAAATAAACCGTCTGTGTGACGCATTAATACTGACCCAGTGTCTTTGACCTCTGTACCGTTTTAAAAATTGTAAATTTTGCCTTAAAATTATCCTCAGAGAGGGCAGCAAGCCAAGATTATGTTCTTCAGTCACAGGACATTTTATTGAGGATACATATTTAGCCTTGATAAGAAATGACTAGAAAATGCTGCTTAGTGTTATCCCACAGCCAGGCACACACACACACACACACATACACATACACACACAATATATATACATTTAGGGGTGATTTAGTTGTTCTGAACAGTTTCTGAGATCTGAGACGAAAATCCTATTGCAGAGCAAATTTGCAATCACTTTGCTATCAAAGCTTGTTAAGTTTGAGTAGGTCAAAGAGGCAGTCTGGCATATGGAAATCTTCAGACATGATTGATTTCATCTGCAGCACAGTTGTAGCCTAAGAAAACTTTCCTGATGAGCCGTTCTCTAGACACTTTATCCATCTTATTTACTTTTTCTTTTTTTTTAAAGAGTAAATTAGAACACGCTGAGCTGCTCTTCTGTTATTTTTCATCTAGTTTATGTGTTGTAGTGAAACACAGGCCTGCGTTATCCCAACATCTTTAAGCCTCATTTTTAGTGTAGTGTGACTCGATATGATACCACACACTGAGACATAGTTGGATATGTAGTATTCTCATGTTAGAAAACTGGCTGATTTGGCGCGCTCATTAACACAGACAGCATTTGGAACTGCAACAGAGACTGTGACACACTGCTCATGCATATGGCAGTGATGCAAAAACAAAATATAAGCTGAAAAAAAAATGGCACTGCTGACTGACTCCATGGCAACATTATACTTCCTGTTTACATTCCCCAGAGCCCCCAAACAGTTGGTCCAAAACTTAGAGCATAATTATCCCCCAGATAGGAGGAAGACAAAGCGAGTTACAAATTCCATTAATATGAACTTTTTCATGTTGCACTGTATTATTGTTTTTGACAGCACTAATGCTCAAAAGGCGCAGTTGTCTCAGCTCTGTCTGAGCGGGGGCCCCACAATGTCAGACTTTGAAAACCCCTGATGAACAGTATTGTCCCCACAGTATAATGTACAAAGGAAATAGAGGAGCTGCTTGCAGCTGCAAAAAATTTGAATAAATTGCAGTTGGTGGTGAGACAGCTCTGGGAAGATCTTAGAAAACAACAGAAACATAATAAATCTTCAGCAAAAGGTTTTGCTTTCTCTGTGGGAAACTGAACCGGCATTGGCAGCTTGATTGAACTCTTTTGGCATTTCCTGTACTGAACAGTAACATACACTGATTTAAACTAACTGCAAACACAATATACAGTGACAATAAGTATATAGCAGAAGTGGAAACAAGCCATTGTTTTACAACTCACAAGCAAGTCGAGACCGACAAGCTCCAAGCAAGAGGCGACCCCTCGGGCAGAAAAATTAAGTCAACAAGTAACATTGTTAACACTGTGCTACATTACAGAGAAATACAAAACCGTAGTAATGAACCTTCATTAATATAGGCGTATATTTTATCTACAAGTGCACGTCACACACTGAGCGAGCCGCCTGTTAATGACGCTGTGGGCTAATGGGCATGTAGCTACTTCCATGTTTCAGATGATACGTCATGTTTGTAGTCGACCAATGAAGATGAGTTTACATATCACCTTGGGTTCGTCCTTCACCTTCTCAAAATGATCCCACACTTTAGATTTCCTGCTTGACATGTTATTAACTAGCCTGTGGAATAACCGCAGGTACCAGCCCTGGAAGTTAACCTGACTCTTCCTGTGTCTGTCCTTTCAAATTAAATTCCCACATGGTCCAGTCATAGAGGTTTTGATTTATTTTGACAAGGTGCAGCTCCTGATAGTTTCAGGTTTGTTTGTTTTCTGCGACTAAACGTCCAATGAAATCTTGTCAACAAATGACCTTTCTGGTCGACTAGCGTTTGGTTGACTATTAGGGGGCAGCCCTACTAGCATCCCTATGGACAGAATGATACTTGCACTGCATAGCTGCTTTCAGTTTGTCCATGTATAGACGATTTTTAAACTAGTCAACTAGTATTTCCTGTTGGAATGTTTGTTAATGCAGTAGCTGGCAGGAAGTAAACAGCTGTTGCCCGAGCAAGAGAACAGCAATGAAACGGTCTCTACTGTACCAGGAAACTCTTACCATTGGATCCAGTTTGATGTAAATATTATAACACCTCCACCTCCGTCCTTCCTTCAGGTGATTAAAGCGATAGAAGAGGGCTACCGTCTGCCTGCTCCTATGGACTGTCCTGTGGTGCTGCACCAGTTAATGCTGGACTGCTGGGAGAGGGAGCGAGCAGAGAGACCCACCTTCAGCCAGATACTCAACATGCTGGATAAACTCATCCGTAACCCCGGGACTCTGCGCCGGACAGGAGGGGAGAGGTTCGTAATGTACATGTAGATACAGGCAATAACAGAGCACAAAGACACAGAATACATACGTGTCCATTTAATATTCATTCAGCATTCATACTGTACTCACACCTACGTGCTTTCACCCAGATGATAATGCAAACAAGCACAATGCTCCTTCAATTGTGATTTCACACCACCTCCTTCCTCTCGCTCTCTCTGTTCTTACAGACCCACAGCCACTATGTTGGAGTCAGGGGTGGGTTCAGAGGTGTGTGTGTCAGTCCTACCGGAGGTGTGCGTGCCTGTGTGGTCGGTGTGCGAGTGGCTGCGGTCCATTGGGCTGGAGAGGTACACAGACACTCTGGCAGCAGGAGGATACACCAGCCTCGACAGCCTCCTGGCTCTCACACACCAGTAAGTGCACCTTCATGTGAAAATGGACTTTGGCATTTACTCAGCACATTTCTTCTCCAAAAACACAATCACATTTTACTCAACAATCAGGCTCAAGTCAAAACAAGAGACAGCAATTGTATTACAGTCAGGGTGAGCAGAATCAAATGTTTTCACACAACTGCGGCCGTGTCATTTTTGTGTCCAGCACTCTTAAAGGAGCAGTAAGCGACATTCAGAGCTGGCTTATGTTTGGTTTCATTTGAGCTAGTTTGCTGTCTTTGTCAAGTAGCTGTCGGTTAGTCACTCACTCCACAGCAGGAAACAGCACTTCAAAATAAAAGCTCTGTGCTGGAATTGTACTGTACATAAAAATAAAGTGTTTTTTCACAAACTCACCCGCAACCCACTTTTGGACCACGACACACCAGCTGGGAACCACTGATTCAGAGCATATCTATGATTCAGAGTGTGGTTCTCAACATTTCAACTGGTGACTAGCAGCTAACGGTGCTAACTCCATATATAGTGCTAACAACAGCAACAGTGCCGACAGAGGTAGCGTTGTTAATTTGGAGGAAACTGGGGGGTGGGTGCTAATCTTACACGACAACACCATCCTGATATTAGCTGTAACTGCATATGAGCTCAGTGCAGAGTGGTGGCGACGAGTTAGCGAGTGGGATACACTCACAACAACAATGTACAGAGAAGCTCAGATGACAACACAGAAGTAGCATGACTCCATTACACTAGCAAATAGTTGTTTACTGCTGTATTAACGCTCTGAATGTCACATGCAGCTCCTTTAACGGTTTGGTATGTTCAAACAAAGACGTTAGCAGCGTAATATGTAGTATTGCTAAAAGTAGCATAAGGGAGTATTACGTAAAATATTAGCCTTTGAAACGTAGTGAAGTAGCTGTGTAAAGTATCATAAGACAGAAATGCTCAAGTAAAATACACGTACCTCAAAACTGTACTTAAGTTCATCACTTGAGTAAATGTACTTGTACTAAAGAAAAAATCAGTTGTGGTGCTTGTTAAACTGTCGGTTTTTAAAATATATCAGACATTTCCAGACACAGGCGCTTTGTTTCCAGTGTCAGAAAGGTGCGGAGGGAGGAGATTGTAGACGGTATTTGATGATCCAATAAGCACACAGACACCTTTACAATTTGTCAAGATGTCAGTGGACGCCTCACAGCACTTGTACTGTGTAATTACACAAAAATGTTGGTGTGCTCTAATTGCCCCGTTTGATGTTAGCGGGGTTTTATTTTGTCAAACAGTGAAATACTCCTTTAATTAAAGGATAACTCTAGTGTTGTTTCATCTTTTCATTTTTTATGTACAGTTCCCCCGAAGACTCTAAAACCAACAGTGAATTTATCCAAGTGCTATTGTCGAACACAGCTTATTCACAGAACTCTGTTGTCATCCAAAATCTATTAAAAACACATAAAAATTCGCCGTTCAAATGTGTGGAGGGCATATTCATTTATTGCAATGAATGGGCCCATGAAATTTAATGTAAAACAGTTTTGCAGCTGCGTTTCCACACCACTGAGCATGCTCGGGATGTGGTGTCTTGTTACTTTGCTTTGTTGCTTTACTCTTTTATGTGTTGTGGAGCTCTGTGGCACAAAGGCACAATCTCTATCAGGCTCCACAGACAAGCTGATAACATGGTTACAGCTTAATTGGTAGACAGGGTTGGCTATTAATTGTCAGGTTGGTTGTTCACTTGTTCTTAAGCAAACACTGAACCCCAAAAAGCTGTTAATGTATGTGTAAGGGGAAATATAGAGGTGTACATGATAGCAGCTTCGTCCTTTGAGTACTACATGTTGAAGCTCTGTGTCTGAATGTATATCTTTTTCTCTGCACCCACAGGGAGATGGACAGACTTGGAATAATCACACCGTCACACCAGGACATACTAATTGCCAGTGTGCAGCAGGAAATGTTGTCTCAAATGCAGCACATGCAACACACGATGGTTCCAGTCTGAGCCGGAGAACGGATACAAACCAGTTTTGAGAAGAATTTCATTTACCTCATCCATGCACTTTAGAGGGACTTTTCACCAGTGGAAATACAAGGAGCGGAGGAAAATAAAAGTACGGAGTGGAGAGACGAGACGAAGAGAGAAAAGCAGCACTTTTGTGAACTTCCATCCCGTGGAGTTTTCTAAAAAAAAAAAAAAAAAAAAACACGATGTGGACGCGGCCACAGATAGCATTAAGCTACGGAGAGCTTAGACTGAAGCCTCATCCTCTTATCCAGTTCTATTTTTCATTATTTTATTATCTGTTTCGTGAAGGCTGACATGTTAAGGCTGTGCATAAGCAGAATGGCTTCCGACTTTTCTTTTCGCTGCTTTGGGCTTGACTTGAATAAAATGTGTTTTGCTCGTATGTCTGCGCGAGTGTGCGAGTGTGGTGTGTGCTGTGCGTGAATGCACACAACCTGGAATCTCCCTTGTCAAGACGTCAGCTATCTTTGAATATTCTGAATATGCAAAGTTACCCGAGAGAGAGAGAGAGAGAGAGAAAGAGCGGGAGAGCGGGAGGAGCCGGACAGAATGTATTATTACGAGCTCTTACTAGTTTCATACTGGAAAATCATACTAACAAACTGTATGATTCACTTGTGTTTTTTAATTGTTTTTTTTTTCTTTTTAATTGTATGATTTTCTGTTGAATTAGACATTTAGAGTAGAACGTCATCCATCTGTGTCAATTGTACATGTCTCTTGTTTGATGCTAAGAATTAGCTACATGAAGCATTTTGTTTATTTATGGTCTTTTTTATCTAGTTTGTACATTGTAAAATAGAAACACTGAGGAAATATTGTAATGATTGCCATATATTGCATTGCAATAAATCCCCAAACTCATCCATTCATGTAGGTTTTAATCTTGTTTAAACGCAACTTTTGCATCGTAATGTGTTTAAGGTACAGCTATTATCACGTAGACAGCGTATCAAATGAAGCCTGAAGCGCTTTGTGTTTATCATCTCTGAGTTTGGCTGAAGAACGTGTCCTCTGTGGAAGTTGAGACTTAGTCAGAGGTGCCTGTAACAAGGAAAACAACTCCAGAAGAACACCCAGCTGAAATGCTTCTGGTGTCATCGCACATAGCGTCGGATTTGTGTGTGTGTGTGTGTGTGTGTGTGTGTGTGTGTGTGTGTGAGGACAGAGAGAGAGAAGAAGAAGAAGAAAGAGAAGTTGAGGAAAGCTGAGAGGAGAAAGAGAGAATTAAAAGGAGAGAAAATTAAGAGTGGGCTGTCACCACGAGCGTCTGTGTGGCATCATGTTTTTTGTAGGCTAAATTGGGCTGAGTTTGCAGTGCAAACTTGTCGAATCAGCAAACATCTGTCTCCCACTACACTGCCACACACACACACACACGCACACACATACACACACCAGGGAGTTGATTGGAGGAACGCTTTGATAGATAAAGGAAGAGAAGATATGATCCGGATTCTGGCAAAAATGTCAGTGTTTTTTTCCAGCCTAATGAGAGTTGACTGCACACACACAAGTCAACACATTCACACACACACACACACACACACACATTCCACCCCCTGCCTCACTTCCAATACGTCCAAATCAAACACAGCAAACAAAATGTTGATGGCGGTTAATGAGGCAGATGCCTCTGAGTAAGAGACAGAACGAGGAAGAGGGAGACAGAGGGAAAGAGTCAGCTTGGCTCGGGGGCAATGAAACAGGCAGCTTTTGTCAAATAATGAGACACTGACAACACATTTAGCAGGTAGCCTTTTGTGATGATGCATCGCACGCTGAGCTCCACTCCAGCAGTGATAGAATGACATCTGTTCTTGCAGGAAATAACTGCTTGTACACAGGAGTTAAACTCGCTTTTAACCGTTTGTGACAAGAGCACAAACGGATGATAATGTCAGTCCACCACTTTGGTCCAGACTGAAATATCCAACATCTATCAGGTGGATTGACACAAAAGTGCCCACAGACATCATGGATCCTAATAACCGCCTTTTCCTCTAGCACCACCATGAGGCTGACATTTGACAACTATTGGATTAATTACCATGAAATGTGGTGCGGACATTCATGTCCCTCACAGGATGACCTGTGCAAACTTTGACCTTTCCTTTAGAGCCATCAACAGGTCAAAAATGTAATTAGATTACGTTGGATCATGCAAAACTGATTACGTTCCCATCATCCTCTGCTGTTCTACGTATTAAAGGTTCTGCATGCTACATTCAGAGCATTAATAAAGCAGCAATCCACCATTTGATATGCAAAGATATGGTGGAGTAAAGGTGTCCTGAGCAGAAGATGAAGTCACACTAACTGTGTGTGTGTGTGAGTTTCCTTGTAGTTTGTTGTGGTGAAATGGTCTGGCCGATATCCCACTGCTTAGCTTATCACCTCCACTTTGCACTGTGCTCATACGGTGGTTACTGCTGATACCAGGACAGCGTTGTTGTGGAAGCATAGCACCTGTTAGTTAGCACTGTTATCCGCTAGTCACAGGCTCAGCCATCTTTATGTTGAGAGTGGCTGCCAATTGTTCCGACGGCACATTCTCCACGAAACAAACATCCACTGCCTCAAAAGCCTATTGGTCCTTCCAAACAGATCAGGCCATCGGACTGAGTGCAATTTTTTTTACTGGCAAAAGCATGACCTTCGCTACTCTGCCTCTGAGTGGCTAGTTCTCATTGCTGTCATTGGTTGGATTGGTTAGGGTGAGGCAAGAGGAATTTGGTTAGGGTTTTGGTTGGGAGATTGGTTAGAGTTAGGGTAATAATATCAGGGCAGACCAATCACAGACAGGAGGAAAAAGTTATTGCTGCAGACCTGACTGATAAAAGGTCATGAATCTTTCTAACTACAGAGAGATTGTGTATTTTTGGAGCAATGAGCATCCATTATGGGGATAATGGGCATCATCAAATGGGCTCTTGGTCCAATGGAACATTTTCAGAGTATTGGGGTTTCAAAATACTGTCATGCTGCCTGTTGCGCACTTTGTCCAGACAATTCATATGCTCTGAATCTTGCCTGGAGCCACTTTAAGTACTAAGTAGCAAATGTTAAAATTACACCAGCTAAACATCAGCAGGTTAGCATTGTCATCGTGACAGGTTGGTATGCAGATGTTAGCACTCAGCTTAAAGTATTTCTGTGCCTAAGTTCTGCTTGCATGGCTGCAGAAAAGCTTCTCCATTTGCATTCACTGCCACAGAGCACGGCCTGTAGGTGTTCCAAATTGTTTAAAAAGGGATCGATCATAGGGATAAAAGGGACACCGTTTAGGGCTGAATCCAGATTTACCGATGGTAGAGTGAGCAGTAGTAATTTTAACCCTAAAAGACACTCTTGTTATATTGAGGAGGGCAGATCAAATCAAATCTTTCTGTCTCCGCATCCCAGTGGGAGGCGATTGTGGGTTTTTGTCCTCAGATTAGGGCGGGTATAGAGCTGGCTAATCCTGCCCGCTCCTCCATGTGGGAGTGGCAGCGGGGTGTCTTTGCTGCGCGGCCAGCCGTAATCTAATGGGTGTGAGATTGGGCTTTATACACGGGCACGCTCACTCACACACAGCCAGGGACACACAACACAAAGTCTAGATTTGTTTCAGGATTAAAGGCATCACCTCAATGACTGACATAATGCCACAGGCATTCCCACGGTAACCCTGATGAGGTTGTCTGTATGTGTGGATATGTGTGTCTGGCTGTGTTTCTCTGATGAGAAATACATCGAGAGAAGAAGCAGCAATAGCACAGGAAAATGAGAACACATACACACATACACACGCACGCACATGCACCTCTCAGTCCCACTAGAGAAGCAGCTGCCCAAGTTGGCAGGCCATGTCTCTCTCATTATCCTGGCCAGTCACTCGTGTCCTGGCTCTCTCTCCCCTGCTGCTGCTGCCGCTGCTGGACAGGTAGCATCTGACACACATTAGCCTGCTATTAATGACTTCTGCTGCAGCCATTATCACACACTTAGAGAGAAACATCCCCAGGGTTCCATTTTTGCAGTGACATGCATTATGTGTCCAAAATCAACCAATTTTCTAAAAGTTCTGCAAGCAAAGCAACATTGTGTTCAGGGTTGCACTCCTACGCTTCTCTTGTTCCTTCTCTTGTTTGACATTTCTGTGTGATGCTACCTTTAACTTAAGTCCAGGATGTCTGTGAGTTGCTCTCAGAGGCGACTCTTAAGGAATGTGGGGTGTGGCTGGCAGACCTCCCACATCATTGTTTACCCCTGATCCCAAAGGGAATACCTCTGTGATTAACATTAATCCTACAAGTCTTTGCACAAACAACACAAACTGTTTCACAATCTCCAGCAACAACGACAGGTGTTCCAAACCTTCCCTCGCTTCCTTGCAATCCAGTTCAGTGTTTGACACTGTGTCAGTTCAGGTTTACGGTTGAGTAAGTCCATAGAATAATAGTGCACACATTGGTCATGGTCAGTTGACATTTTCATCTTTTTTCAGCTCTCCTTTCAGACCGCGCTGTGGTCACAGTGTTAGAAGAATGGAGGATCACAGAGGGTCAAGCATTCGTTCTTTACTGCCATAAAAAAAAACTGTGATTATGAGTCAGAGAATAACAACATTTAAGTTAAAGGTCATGTTTGGTCTGCTGTAGTGGCTGGAAATACTCAGGTCTCTGTGCCAGAGAGTGTGCACAGTCAAGGTGTCCTTGATGAAGAAAATGAATGCCAAACGGCTGATTAATTGCTTAAAATTATAGTTTTAGCTAAATGCCACGGTATGGAGAAGTTATTATTGTATAATACAATACAATGATAAGGCAATGGCTTCTCACAAGAATAAACTTAACCCAGTGGGGAGAATAAAAGTTGGCATTGTATGTTTCTGCAAATCACAGATATGCTACATTGGTATGTTACATATAAATTGAATATGTTGATATGGTAACTTAAAGTTTCAATTTTATATTGTGACAATACTGTGGTCAATATGTGGTTATGTTTAGGCACACAATTTTGGTTAGTTCAGTATTTCATAAAAAGGTCATTAAAAAGTTGTAGTATAGTTTATTACAGTATAGTATGTAAAAATAAAAGTCATAGACTAGTATGTCATAAAGACAGTAATAAAATGGTATGGTTAAAGCGTGACCATCTTGATGACTGTTATTGAGGGCTCAGGCACAAGAGGCATGAATATAAAATACACTTAAAAATGACCAGCTTCAAACCAGCTTCATTCATGAATAAAAACCTCTACAGCTCCAACAGCTCAAGAAGGGCAGAGGAGTCTGGGTTATTACAACATATTTCCTGGGCTGACACAGCAACTCAACTTCTGTAAAAGTGATAATATTCTATGTTATCAAAATATCATATTATAACATGTCATAAAAAGTATAACAAAGACATGTCATAAAAAGGGTTGGCTTAGTATAGTTATTAGATTAGTAAAAGTTATAGTATAGGATGTAAACAATCATGAAGGAAATGTCAAAATATAGTATCTTGTCAAAATGCATGAAAAAAAGTCATAGTATAGTATGTCGACCAAAATCATGAAAAAAAGTCATAGTATAGCATGTCGTCCAAAATCATTAAAAAATTCATAGTATAGTATGTCGTCCAAAATCATGAAAAAAAGTCATAGTATAGTATGTCGTTCAAAATCACGAAAGAAAGTCATAGTATAGTATGTTCACCAAAATCATGAAAGAAAGTTATAGTATAGTATGTTGTTCAAAATCATGAAAAAAAGTCATAGTATAGTATGTCGTCCAAAATCATTAAAAAATTCATAGTATAGCATGTTGACCAAAATCATGAAAAAAAGTCATAGTATATATGTTGACCAAAATCATGAAAAAATTCATAGTATATATGTTGACCAAAATCATGAAAAAATTCATAGTATAGCATGTCGACCAAAATCATGAAAAAAAAGTCATAGTATAGAATGTCGACCAAAAAAAAATGAAAAAAAGTCATAGTACAGCATGTCGTCCAAAAACATGAAAAAATTCATAGAATAGCATGTCTTCCAGAAACATGAAAAAAATTCATAGTATAGTATGTCGTTCAAAACCATGAAAAGAAGTCATAGTATAGTATGTCGTTCAAAATCATGAAAAAAAGTCATAATATAGTATGTTGTTCAAAACCATGAAAAAAAGTCATAGTATTGCATGTTGTTCAAAACCATGAAAAAAAGTCATAGTATGGTATGTTGTTCAAAATTATGAAAAAAAGTCATAGTATAGTATGTCGACCAAAATCATGAAAAAAAGTCATAGTATAGTATGTTGTTCAAAATCATGAAAAAAAGTCATAGTATAGTATGTCATTCAAAATCATGAAAAAAAGTCATAGTATAGTATGTCATTCAAAATCATGAAAAAAAGTCATAGTATAGTTTGTCGTTCAAAATCATGAAAAAAAGTCATGAAAAAAAGTCATAGTATAGTATGTCGACCAAAATCATGAAAAAAGTCATGAAAAAAGTCATAGTATAGTATGTCGTTCAAAATCATGAAAAAAAGTCATAGTATGTCGTTAAAAACCATGAAAAAAAGTCATAGTATAGTATGTCGACCAAAACCAGGAAGAAAAAGTCATAGTATAGTATGTCGTTCAAAATCATGAAAAAAAGTCATAGTATGTCGACCAAAATCATGAAAAAAAGTCATAGTATAGTATGTCGTTCAAAATCATGAAAAAAAGTCATAGTATAGTATGTCGTTCAAAATCATGAAAAAAGTCATGAAAAAAAGTCATAGTATAGTATGTCGTTCAAAATCATGAAAAAAAGTCATAGTATAATATGTCGTTCAAAACCATGAAAAAAAGTCATAGTATAGTATGTCGACCAAAATCATGAAAAAAAGTCATAGTATAGTATGTCGTCCAAAATCATTAAAAAATTCATAGTATAGCATGTTGACCAAAATCATGAAAAAAAGTCATAGTATATATGTTGACCAAAATCATGAAAAAATTCATAGTATATATGTTGACCAAAATCATGAAAAAATTCATAGTATAGCATGTCGACCAAAATCATGAAAAAAAAGTCATAGTATAGAATGTCGACCAAAAAAAAATGAAAAAAAGTCATAGTACAGCATGTCGTCCAAAAACATGAAAAAATTCATAGAATAGTATGTCGTTCAAAACCATGAAAAGAAGTCATAGTATAGTATGTCGTTCAAAATCATGAAAAAAAGTCATAATATAGTATGTTGTTCAAAACCATGAAAAAAAGTCATAGTATTGCATGTTGTTCAAAACCATGAAAAAAAGTCATAGTATGGTATGTTGTTCAAAATTATGAAAAAAAGTCATAGTATAGTATGTCGACCAAAATCGTGAAAAAAAGTCATAGTATAGCATGTCGTTCAAAATCATGAAAAAAAGTCATGAAAAAAAGTCATAGTATAGTATGTCGTTCAAAACCAGGAAAAAAAAAGTCATAGTATAGTATGTCGTCCAAAATCATGAAAAAAGTCATGAAAAAAGTCATAGTATAGTATGTCGTTCAAAATCATGAAAAAAAGTCATACTATGTCGTTCAAAACCATGAAAAAAAGTCATAGTATAGTATGTCGACCAAAACCAGGAAGAAAAAGTCATAGTATGGTATGTTGTTCAAAATTATGAAAAAAAGTCATAGTATAGTATGTCGACCAAAATCATGAAAAAAAGTCATAGTATAGTATGTCGTCCAAAATCATGAAAAAAAGTCATAGTATAGTATGTCGTTCAAAATCATGAAAAAAGTCATGAAAAAAAGTCATAGTATGTCGTTCAAAACCATGAAAAAAAGTCATAGTATAGTATATTGTTCAAAATCATGAAAAACAGTCATAGTATAGTTTGTTGTCCAAAACCATGAAAAAAAGTCATGAAAAAAAGTCATAGTATAGTATGTCGACCAAAACCAGGAAAAAAAAAGTCATAGTATAGTATGTCGACCAAAATCATGAAAAAAGTCATGAAAAAAGTCATAGTATAGTATGTCGTTCAAAATCATGAAAAAAAGTCATACTATGTCGTTCAAAACCATGAAAAAAAGTCATAGTATAGTATGTCGACCAAAACCAGGAAGAAAAAGTCATAGTATGGTATGTTGTTCAAAATTATGAAAAAAAGTCATAGTATAGTATGTCGACCAAAATCATGAAAAAAAGTCATAGTATAGTATGTCGTTCAAAATCATGAAAAAAGTCATGAAAAAAAGTCATAGTATGTCGTTCAAAACCATGAAAAAAAGTCATAGTATAGTATATTGTTCAAAATCATGAAAAACAGTCATAGTATAGTTTGTTGTCCAAAACCATGAAAAAAAGTCATAGTATAGTATGTCGTTCAAAATCATGAAAAAAAGTCATGAAAAAAAGTCATAGTATAGTATGTTGTCCAAAATCATGAAAAAAAGTCATAGTATAGTATGTCGACCAAAACCAGGAAAAAAAGTCATAGTATAGTATGTCGTTCAAAATCATGAAAAAAGTCATGAAAAAAAGTCATAGTATAGTATGTTGTTCAAAATCATGAAAAAAAGTCATAGTATAGTATATTGTTCAAAATCATGAAAAAAAAGTCATAGTATAGTTTGTCGTCCAAAACCATGAAAAAAAGTCATAGTATAGTATGTCATTCAAAATCATGAAAAAAAGTCATGAAAAAAAGTCATAGTATAGTATGTTGTTCAAAATCATGAAAAAAAGTCATAGTATAGTATGTCGACCAAAATCATGAAAAAAAGTCAGAGTATAGTATGTCGACCAAAATCATAAAAAAAAGTCATAGTATAGTATGTCGTTCAAAACCATAAAAAAAAGTCAGAGTATAGTATGTCGTTCAAAACCATGAATAAAAGTCATAGTATAGTATGTCGACCAAAATCATAAAAAAAAGTCATAGTATAGTATGTCGTTCAAAACCATGAATAAAAGTCATAGTAGTATGTCAACCAAAACCATGAAAAAAAGTCATAGTATAGTATGTCGTTCAAAACCATGAAAAAAAGTCATAGTATAGTATGTCGTTCAAAATCATGAAAAAAAGTCATGAAAAAAAGTCATAGTATAGTATGTTGTTCAAAATCATGAAAAAAGTCATAGTATAGTATGTCGTTCAAAACCATGAAAAAAAGTCATAGTATAGTATATTGTTCAAAATCATGAAAAAAAGTCATAGTATAGTTTGTCGTCCAAAACCATGAAAAAAAGTCATAGTATAGTATGTTGTTCAAAATCATGAAAAAAAGTCATGAAAAAAAGTCATAGTATAGTATGTTGTTCAAAATCATGAAAAAAAGTCATAGTATAGTATGTCGACCAAAATCATGAAAAAAAGTCATAGTATAGTATGTCGACCAAAATCATAAAAAAAAGTCATAGTATAGTATGTCGTTCAAAACCATGAAAAAAAGTCATAGTATACTATGTCGTTCAAAACCATGAATAAAAGTCATAGTATAGTATGTCAACCAAAACCATGAAAAAAAGTCATAGTATAGTATGTCAACCAAAACCATGAATAAAATTCATAGTATAGCATGTCGTCCAAAATCATGAAAAATGTCATAGTATAGTATGTTGTTCAAAATCATGAAAAAAAAATCATAGTATAGTATGTCGTTCAAAATCATGAAAAAAAATCATAGTATAGTATGTCGTCCAAAATCATGAAAAAAAGTCATAGTATAGCATGTCGTTCAAAATCATGAAAAAAAGTCATAGTATAGTATGTTGTTCAAAATCATGAAAAAAAAGTCATAGTATAGCATGTCGTTCACAATCATGAAAAAAAGTCATAGTATAGTATGTCGTCCAAAATCATGAAAAAAAGTCATAGTATAGTATGTTGTTCAAAATCATGAAAAAAAGTCATAGTATAGTATGTTGTTCAAAATCATGAAAAAAAAAGTCATAGTATAGCATGTCGTTCACAATCATGAAAAAAAGTCATAGTATAGTATGTCGTCCAAAATCATGAAAAAAAGTCATAGTATAGTATGTTGTTCAAAATCATGAAAAAAAGTCATAGTATAGTATGTTGTTCAAAATCATGAAAAAAAAGTCATAGTATAGCATGTCGTTCACAATCATGAAAAAAAGTCATAGTATATGTCGTCCAAAATCATGAAAAAAAGTCATAGTATAGTATGTTGTTCAAAATCATGAAAAAAAGTCATAGTATAGCATGTCGTCCAAAATCATGAAAAAAAGTCATAGTATAGTATGTCGTTCAAAATCACGAAAGAAAGTCATAGTATAGTATGTTCACCAAAATCATGAAAGAAAGTTATAGTATAGTATGTTGTTCAAAATCATGAAAAAAACTCATAGTATAGTATGTCGTCCAAAATCATGAAAAAATTCATAGTATATATGTTGACCAAAATCATGAAAAAATTCATAGTATATATGTTGACCAAAATCATGAAAAAATTCATAGTATAGCATGTCGACCAAAATCATGAAAAAAAAGTCATAGTATAGAATGTCGACCAAAAAAAAATGAAAAAAAGTCATAGTACAGCATGTCGTCCAAAAACATGAAAAAATTCATAGAATAGCATGTCTTCCAGAAACATGAAAAAAATTCATAGTATAGTATGTCGTTCAAAACCATGAAAAGAAGTCATAGTATAGTATGTCGTTCAAAATCATGAAAAAAAGTCATAATATAGTATGTTGTTCAAAACCATGAAAAAAAGTCATAGTATTGCATGTTGTTCAAAACCATGAAAAAAAGTCATAGTATGGTATGTTGTTCAAAATTATGAAAAAAAGTCATAGTATAGTATGTCGACCAAAATCATGAAAAAAAGTCATAGTATAGTATGTTGTTCAAAATCATGAAAAAAAGTCATAGTATAGTATGTCATTCAAAATCATGAAAAAAAGTCATAGTATAGTATGTCATTCAAAATCATGAAAAAAAGTCATAGTATAGTTTGTCGTTCAAAATCATGAAAAAAAGTCATGAAAAAAAGTCATAGTATATAGTATGTCGACCAAAACCAGGAAAAAAAAAGTCATAGTATAGTATGTCGACCAAAATCATGAAAAAAGTCATGAAAAAAGTCATAGTATAGTATGTCGTTCAAATCATGAAAAAAAGTCATAGTATGTCGTTCAAAACCATGAAAAAAAGTCATAGTATAGTATGTCGACCAAAACCAGGAAGAAAAAGTCATAGTATGGTATGTTGTTCAAAATTATGAAAAAAAGTCATAGTATAGTATGTCGACCAAAATCATGAAAAAAAGTCATAGTATAGTATGTCGTTCAAAATCATGAAAAAAAGTCATAGTATAGTATGTCGTTCAAAATCATGAAAAAAGTCATGAAAAAAAGTCATAGTATAGTATGTCGTTCAAAATCATGAAAAAAAGTCATAGTATAGTATGTCGTTCAAAACCATGAAAAAAAGTCATAGTATAGTATGTCGACCAAAATCATGAAAAAAAGTCATAGTATAGTATGTCGTCCAAAATCATTAAAAAATTCATAGTATAGCATGTTGACCAAAATCATGAAAAAAAGTCATAGTATATATGTTGACCAAAATCATGAAAAAATTCATAGTATAGCATGTCGACCAAAATCATGAAAAAAAAGTCATAGTATAGAATGTCGACCAAAAAAAAATGAAAAAAAGTCATAGTACAGCATGTCGTCCAAAAACATGAAAAAATTCATAGAATAGTATGTCGTTCAAAACCATGAAAAGAAGTCATAGTATAGTATGTCGTTCAAAATCATGAAAAAAAGTCATAATATAGTATGTTGTTCAAAACCATGAAAAAAAGTCATAGTATTGCATGTTGTTCAAAACCATGAAAAAAAGTCATAGTATGGTATGTTGTTCAAAATTATGAAAAAAAGTCATAGTATAGTATGTCGACCAAAATCGTGAAAAAAAGTCATAGTATAGTATGTCATTCAAAATCATGAAAAAAAGTCATAGTATAGTATGTCATTCAAAATCATGAAAAAAAGTCATAGTATAGTATGTCATTCAAAATCATGAAAAAAAGTCATAGTATAGTTTGTCGTTCAAAATCATTAAAAAAAGTCATGAAAAAAAGTCATAGTATAGTATGTCGACCAAAACCATGAAAAAAAAAGTCATAGTATAGTATGTCGACCAAAATTATGAAAAAAGTCATGAAAAAAGTCATAGCATAGTATGTTGTTCAAAATCATGAAAAAAAGTCATAGTATGTCGTTCAAAACCAAGAAAAAAAGTCATAGTATAGTATGTCGACCAAAACCAGGAAGAAAAAGTCATAGTATGGTATGTTGTTCAAAATTATGAAAAAAAGTCATAGTATAGTATGTCGTTCAAAATCATGAAAAAAGTCATAGTATGTCGTTCAAAACCATAAAAAAAAAGTCATAGTATAGTATATTGTTCAAAATCATGAAAAACAGTCATAGTATAGTATGTCGTTCAAAATCATGAAAAAAAGTCATGAAAAAAAGTCATAGTATAGTATGTTGTTCAAAATCATGAAAAAAAGTCATAGTATAGTTTGTTGTCCAAAACCATGAAAAAAAGTCATAGTATAGTATGTCGTTCAAAATCATGAAAAAAAGTCATGAAAAAAAGTCATAGTATAGTATGTTGTTCAAAATCATGAAAAAAAGTCATAGTATAGTATGTCGACCAAAATCATGAAAAAAAGTCATAGTATAGTATGTCGTTCAAAATCATGAAAAAAGTCATGAAAAAAAGTCATAGTATAGTATATTGTTCAAAATCATGAAAAACAGTCATAGTATAGTTTGTTGTCCAAAACCATGAAAAAAAGTCATAGTATAGTATGTCGTTCAAAATCATGAAAAAAAGTCATGAAAAAAAGTCATAGTATAGTATGTTGTTCAAAATCATGAAAAAAAGTCATAGTATAGTATGTCGACCAAAATCATGAAAAAAAGTCATAGTATAGTATGTCGTTCAAAATCATGAAAAAAGTCATGAAAAAAAGTCATAGTATAGTATGTTGTTCAAAATCATGAAAAAAAGTCATAGTAGTATATTGTTCAAAATCATGAAAAAAAAGTCATAGTATAGTATGTCGTTCAAAATCATGAAAAAAGTCATGAAAAAAAGTCATAGTATAGTATGTTGTTCAAAATCATGAAAAAAAGTCATAGTATAGTATGTTGTTCAAAATCATGAAAAAAAGTCATAGTATAGTATGTCGACCAAAATCATGAAAAAAAGTCAGAGTATAGTATGTCGACCAAAATCATAAAAAAAAGTCATAGTATAGTATGTCGTTCAAAACCATAAAAAAAAGTCAGAGTATAGTATGTCGTTCAAAACCATGAATAAAAGTCATAGTATAGTATGTCGACCAAAATCATTAAAAAAAGTCATAGTATAGTATGTCGTTCAAAACCATGAATAAAAGTCATAGTAGTATGTCAACCAAAACCATGAAAAAAAGTCATAGTATAGTATGTCGACCAAAATCATTAAAAAAAGTCATAGTATAGTATGTCGTTCAAAACCATGAATAAAAGTCATAGTAGTATGTCAACCAAAACCATGAAAAAAAGTCATAGTATAGTATGTCGACCAAAACCATGAAAAAAAAAGTCATAGTATAGTATGTCGACCAAAATCATGAAAAAAGTCATGAAAAAAGTCATAGCATAGTATGTTGTTCAAAATCATGAAAAAAAGTCATAGTATGTCGTTCAAAACCAAGAAAAAAAGTCATAGTATAGTATGTCGACCAAAACCAGGAAGAAAAAGTCATAGTATGGTATGTTGTTCAAAATTATGAAAAAAAGTCATAGTATAGTATGTCGTTCAAAATCATGAAAAACAGTCATAGTATAGTATGTCGTTCAAAATCATGAAAAAAAGTCATGAAAAAAAGTCATAGTATAGTATGTTGTTCAAAATCATGAAAAAAAGTCATAGTATAGTTTGTTGTCCAAAACCATGAAAAAAAGTCATAGTATAGTATGTCGTTCAAAATCATGAAAAAAAGTCATGAAAAAAAGTCATAGTATAGTATGTTGTTCAAAATCATGAAAAAAAGTCATAGTATAGTATGTCGACCAAAATCATGAAAAAAAGTCATAGTATAGTATGTCGTTCAAATCATGAAAAAAGTCATGAAAAAAAGTCATAGTATAGTATTGTTCAAAATCATGAAAAACAGTCATAGTATAGTTTGTTGTCCAAAACCATGAAAAAAAGTCATAGTATAGTATGTCGTTCAAAATCATGAAAAAAGTCATGAAAAAAAGTCATAGTATAGTATGTTGTTCAAAATCATGAAAAAAAGTCATAGTATAGTATGTCGACCAAAATCATGAAAAAAAGTCATAGTATAGTATGTCGTTCAAAATCATGAAAAAAGTCATGAAAAAAAGTCATAGTATAGTATGTTGTTCAAAATCATGAAAAAAAGTCATAGTATAGTATATTGTTCAAAATCATGAAAAAAAGTCATAGTATAGTATGTCGTTCAAAATCATGAAAAAAGTCATGAAAAAAAGTCATAGTATAGTATGTTGTTCAAAATCATGAAAAAAAGTCATAGTATAGTATGTTGTTCAAAATCATGAAAAAAAGTCATAGTATAGTATGTCGACCAAAATCATGAAAAAAAGTCAGAGTATAGTATGTCGTTCAAAACCATGAATAAAAGTCATAGTAGTATGTCAACCAAAACCATGAAAAAAAGTCATAGTATAGTATGTCAACCAAAACCATGAAAAAAAGTCATAGTATAGTATGTCGTTCAAAACCATGAAAAAAAGTCATAGTATAGTATGTCGTTCAAAATCATGAAAAAAAGTCATGAAAAAAAGTCATAGTATAGTATGTTGTTCAAAATCATGAAAAAAGTCATAGTATAGTATGTCGTTCAAAATCATGAAAAAAGTCATGAAAAAAAGTCATAGTATGTCGTTCAAAACCATGAAAAAAAGTCATAGTATAGTATATTGTTCAAAATCATGAAAAAAAGTCATAGTATAGTTTGTCGTCCAAAACCGTGAAAAAAAGTCATAGTATAGTATGTTGTTCAAAATCATGAAAAAAAGTCATGAAAAAAAGTCATAGTATAGTATGTTGTTCAAAATCATGAAAAAAAAAGTCATAGTATAGTTTGTCGTCCAAAACCGTGAAAAAAAGTCATAGTATAGTATGTTGTTCAAAATCATGAAAAAAAGTCATAGTATAGTTTGTCGTCCAAAACCGTGAAAAAAAGTCATAGTATAGTATGTTGTTCAAAATCATGAAAAAAAGTCATGAAAAAAAGTCATAGTATAGTATGTCGACCAAAATCATGAAAAAAAGTCATAGTATAGTATGTCTAACCAAAACCAGGAAAAAAAGTCATAGTATAGTATGTCGTTCACAATCATGAAAAAAAGTCATAGTATAGTATGTTGTTCAAAATCATGAAAAAAAGTCATAGTATAGTATATTGTTCAAAATCATGAAAAAAAAGTCATAGTATAGCATGTTGTTCAAAACCATGAAAAAAAGTCATAGTATAGTATGTCATTCAAAATCATGAAAAAAAGTCATGAAAAAAAGTCATAGTATAGTATGTCGACCAAAATCATGAAAAAAAGTCATAGTATAGTATGTCGTCCAAAACCATGAAAAAAAGTCATAGTATAGTATGTCATTCAAAATCATGAAAAAAAGTCATGAAAAAAAGTCATAGTATAGTATGTCGACCAAAATCATAAAAAAAAGTCATAGTATAGTATGTCGTTCAAAACCATGAAAAAAAGTCAGAGTATAGTATGTTGTTCAAAATCATGAAAAAAAAAGTCATAGTATAGCATGTCGTTCACAATCATGAAAAAAAGTCATAGTATAGTATGTCGTCCAAAATCATGAAAAAAAGTCATAGTATAGTATGTTGTTCAAAATCATGAAAAAAAGTCATAGTATAGTATGTTGTTCAAAATCATGAAAAAAAAAGTCATAGTATAGCATGTCGTTCACAAGCATGAAAAAAAGTCATAGTATAGTATGTCGTCCAAAATCATGAAAAAAAGTCATAGTATAGTATGTTGTTCAAAATCATGAAAAAAAGTCATAGTATAGCATGTCTCCAAAATCATGAAAAAAAGTCATAGTATAGTATGTTGTTCAAAATCATGAAAAAAAGTCATAGTATAGCATGTCGTTCACAATCATGAAAAAAAGTCATAGTATAGTATGTTGTTCAAAATCATGAAAAAAAGTCATAGTATAGTATGTCGTTCACAATCATGAAAAAAAGTCATAGTATAGTATGTCGTCCAAAATCATGAAAAAAAGTCATAGTATAGTATGTCGTTCACAATCATGAAAAAAAGTCAAAATATAGTATGTCGTTCAAAATCATGAAAAAAAAGTCATAGTATAGTATGTCGTTCACAATCATGAAAAAAAGTCATAGTATAGCATGTCGTTCACAATCATGAAAAAAAGTCATAGTATAGTATGTCGTCCAAAATCATGAAAAAAAGTCATAGTATAGTATGTCGTTCAAAATCATGAAAAAAAGTCATAGTATAGTATGTCGTTCAAAATCATGAAAAAAAAGTCATAGTATAGTATGTTGTTCAAAATCATGAAAAAAAGTCATAGTATAGCATGTCGTTCACAATCATGAAAAAAAGTCATAGTATAGTATGTCGTTCACAATCATGAAAAAAAGTCAAAATATAGTATGTCGTTCAAAATCATGAAAAAAAGTCATAGTATAGTATGTTGTTCAAAATCATGAAAAAAAGTCATAGTATAGCATGTCGTTCACAATCATGAAAAAAAGTCATAGTATAGTATGTCGTCCAAAATCATGAAAAAAAGTCATAGTATAGTATGTCGTTCAAAATCATGAAAAAAAGTCATAGTATAGTATGTCGTTCAAAATCATGAAAAAAAGTCATAGTATAGTATGTCGTTCACAATCATGAAAAAAAGTCATAGTATAGTATGTCGTCCAAAATCATGAAAAAAAGTCATAGTATAGTATGTCGTTCACAATCATGAAAAAAAGTCAAAATATAGTATGTCGTTCAAAATCATGAAAAAAAAGTCATAGTATAGTATGTCGTTCACAATCATGAAAAAAAAGTCATAGTATAGTATGTCGTTCACAATCATGAAAAAAAGTCATAGTATAGTATGTCGTTCACAATCATGAAAAAAAGTCAAAATATAGTATGTCGTTCAAAATCATGAAAAAAAAGTCATAGTATAGTATGTCGTTCACAATCATGAAAAAAAGTCATAGTATAGTATGTCGTTCAAAATCATGAAAAAAAAAGTCATAGTATAGTATGTCGTTCACAATCATGAAAAAAAGTCATAGTATAGTATGTTGTTCAAAATCATGAAAAAAGTCATAGTATAGTATGTCGTTCACAATCATGAAAAAAAGTCGTAGTATAGTATGTCGTCCAAAATCATGAAAAAAAGTCATAGTATAGTATATCGACCAAAACCATGAAAAAAAGTCATAGTATAGTATTTCATGAAAAGTCATTCTGTCATATGTCATCAAAAAGTCACAGTATATAGTATGTAAAAAAAGTCAAAGTATAGTTTAGATTAAAAAAAAAAAAGTCTTAGTATAGTATCTCATAAAAGAAGTCATAGTATCGGGTGACATAAAAACTAGGGCAGGTCAGTCCTTACCTCGGAAGACTGAGGATGTTTTCGAAGAAGAGGATGTGCAGCAAATTGGGGTTGATCCAGAAAAGATGTCATATAAATCTTGGTTGCAAACCGCGATGATTTTATTCAAATAGCAGGTGACTGTCATTCCATACCTGTGTCCAGCGAGCTGTGGTCTTGTGCCATAGTGTCGGGCAAAATGTCCTGTGAATACTATGAATACAGTATGTAGTTTATTGCTACATAAACTACTTGACCCAAAGCAGTTAACTACTGAAATATAACCAACTACTGCAAATTGTAGTCACGTGAACGATGTATTGAAATACTTCCCAACGTATCCACTGGCTGCAGACACGTACCTTGGCAACACTTTATTTGTGGTGCCTGGGCTAATGAACTCCATAGATTAGCACAATGAGCCAACAATAGACAGAGATAAGTCAATGAATGTTAGAACCAAAGAAGATAATTAACTTAAATTCCCTTAATGAGAGCTGAGTTCCCTCAACATGAACATCAAAACCAGTTTCCCTGAGTCAGACTGGGACAGAGGCCAGACAGTGGGCATAATCATGTGTAAATACCAGCAAGAGTGGATCATCGACTCCACAGCTTCACCATTTGTTTTAAGATCAGGTGGATGAGGAGTGATTCTTAGATTGTACATGAGCAGAGCAGAGAGGGAGCAGGTCATTATCAGAGCCCGACTCAGAGACACGGTACTACACTGTTGTTTGGACTGAATCTCAATCCCCTCGCAGTCTGTATGCATGCGTGTGTCCCTGCGTGTTGAGTGCATTCATCCATGTCATCCAATTTCAATATTTCAGCGCAAACCTCCACAGCTCTGCGAGCCTCAAGGTTTGATAAACCTCAACAAAAGCACCAAGGCTGCATTTATTTTCCATTCCAGCATAAAGACACAGTTAGAGAGAGCGATTGAAAATAGATGGGTGGAGGGAAAAGACAACAGCGGGGAAAGTTTTGTCCTTCATCAGCCCTCCATCCCTCTATCCCTCCATCTCATTAAGGATGGATAGATGATCAATAGGAGAGAAGCAGTAGAAGGGGATTAGGATTAGAAATCGATGGCTTTGTTTTCTTCAGCCTGCCAAAGATAAACACTGCCTTAAGACACTGACAACGCAACGCAGAGACTTTCATGGCTTTTCATCCGTGTGTGAGAGGGCACGGTGTTCCCTCTGTGCGGACAGACAGACATCTGTTTACAGCTTCTCACGCCGAGTTAAAAAGAGAGATACTTCGATCCCTCCGTGGGATTCGGAGAAAGGGGGTTGGGCTCTGATCCAGTTTAGTGGTACTATCTCCTGCTGTGAAATGCAACCAGGACTCTGTTGATAGACAGACTTCCTGCGCTGTTACACTGGCTGAAACACACACGTTGACCCGTGTGTGGGAGACGGAGTTTATCCATCACAGATCAGGGGTCGACTGCTGGTTCACGCCGAGTCACAGCTTTCTCGGAGAAAAGCTGGAGATGATTGATGAAGAGCTACTATCATAATACGCTTGCTGCAAAGTGATGCTCCTAAAAACCTGAGTGGGCTGTAAGGAGTAAGGCAAGGCATTCTGGGTAGGTGAGGCTTCACCTCCCACACACATTCAAAAAACATACCCCCTGCTTTGATCTCTCCCTGCTCTCTCTTTCTCTCCCTCTCTCGCCTGCTCCTCGTCCCTGTCTCTTCTTTTCACACACACACACACACACACACACACACACACACACACACACACTGCACGCACACTCTGCACACTCGCCCTGTTTGTTGTGGCTTTCGCCCCTCGCTCCTTTGAACGAACAAAGGCATTTGTTTATGTGTCCTGCAGATGAAAGCTCGGCTTTGCGACGGCCCATTTCACCGCAGGTACAGATGCCGCCGCGCCATGATTTGTCCTCAAGCTCATGAAATCTTTTTCAAACGAGAACTTCAGAAGTGTGTCTTTATGGTCATTTGTATTTTCTGCTTTCTTACTTTATTTCTTTTTATGTGTGTGTGCTTTTTATGGCAATCATGAGGGTACTGTAGAGTCACAGGTGTCTGATGTCTATCCCAGCATGGCGGAAACATAAAAAGGACACTCATATCTCTTATTGTTCTCCATCTATCTTAAATGCATGAGTTTGGACTGTGAGAGGAAACCAGAGCAGCCTCAAGTGGACGCTGGGAGGACACACAAACTCCACCATTCAAAGGACGGAGCAGATCGGATGCCGCTATGACACCCTGATTCCCCATCAGTGTTTAGATAGAGAACGTGTCAGTCCATCTCTTTATATTTCTTTGAGGCAGAAACAACTAATCAGTTTGCTAAAACAGGTGGTCACTGTAATTTTTAGCAACTGTTACCAGTCAGGAGCTGCATTTGTTGGGGACCATTTTCACCTGCGGATTAAAACACAGTTGGTGCTCTGGTGAGAATTTCTGGCAGCAGAATGTTGCATTTGTGAAAGAGAGTTCAAATAAACTACAGTGCCCACGTCCATTGTATTAAATTAACATGTCAGCGAGACATGTTACTTCCAGACTTACTTATTACCAATCACAGCCCTCTGACATCATCAGTGTGCTGCGCCTGTGCTTCTGTCAAAATTCCTGTTTCTTCAGAGCTAAGCTAGTTTCACGAATTGAAGTTAATACAATTGAACAAAATCCTTGTAAATGTGTTAACTGAAGGAATTTGCAACTCTTGCGAACAGCCTACTTGTTAGCATAGCTTACCTACTTAGCAAGCTAACTTGCTAACCCTGCAGTAGCTGAAAAGGTTTTTGTTCAGTGTTAGTGAGGATTCTTATTATATAATGACGAAAACTCTGTCTGTGAGTGTGACTGTTCCACGTTTTTCTCCTCACTGACTTGGTCAATCCATGTGAAATTTGGCACAGTGGTCGAAGGTCATGGGAGGATGCGAATGAAGCAATATTACACCAATTGGCCAAAGGGGGGCGCTATAGCAACCGATTGCTATACAGGTGCAAGTCCATTTACATGATGTGATTTTAATAGTGTGTAAGAGCCCAGTTGCCAGATTAAAACGTTAGCAGTATACATTTCTGCAGACAATAATTACTTTACATTTATATGTTTCATACACATGATATCAATGTTTCTAATGTGACGTAGCTCAGTTTCTCATCAGGAGGTGGAGAGAATGGAGGATGATGGCTGCCGAGCAGACAGCAGCAGACCACTGTTCAAGATCAACAATTACACTACTGGATAATTTTTTAACGACACGTTGGGACATTTTCAGTCAGTTTGTTGTGATAAAACCTGGTACTTTTCAATGACAGGTCCGGACATTTCCAGTTGATGAAAACTGGATATTTTTTGACACTGTTTTGGGACATTTCCACATGGTTTGTTGCACCAAAAGCAGGTATTTTTAACAAGATTTTTGGACATATCTTGCTGTGTTTGTATCAACCAAACTGTCAACTATCAGCCAAAACATGATCTTTTCCTAACCTTAACCAAGAGGTTTTCGTCCCTAAACCTAACCACAATTAACCACAATGTTGTCACAACATAAAATGAAAATTGAAACCTTAAGTTTCAACACATCTGCTACATATGAAATGTACACATTTAACACGTGAAATATAACAAAACATAACATATCCAAGATTTGCAGAAATGTGCAATGCCAACATTTATTCAGGGTTGTTTTTAGACAACAGTGGGAGTCTCTGGCACAGAAGAGGAATAATCTACTGTACATCTAGCTTTGTGTACACACATCTTTTCATTTGATTTGTTGACAATAAGAAAAATAAGTCAATACCACTGGAAATATCCTTAGTCAGTTCTTTACCTCAGTCAATCAGCTGCACCGCTGGACTGCTGAAGGAATACTGTCCTCCGGGCTGAATGTCAGGGAAAAGGAACTGAGGCAGGAGTAAAAAGGTGCATGTGTGTGTGTGTGTGTGTGTGTGTGTGTGTGTGTGTGTGTGTGTGTGTGTGTGTGTGTGTGTGTGTTTCTGAAAATGGAAGGACAAAAAGAGAGGGGAACCAAGGAGAGGGGCAATTTCATTCCAGGACAATCGGTCAGGTAGCTGATCCTTGTCCATCACACATTCCATCATGGCCCGACATGGCTGACTTGTCACCCTGAGTGACATTCACAACTCTGGCTTTCACATAAAGCACACGCATGCACACAGCAAAGCATGTGTACCACAGACGGAGCCGGATGCTGGACACTGGGGATGCAGCTCAAACACAGGGGCATGCTTCTTTTTTAAAAACCATTTGAGGTAATATAATGCATAAAAATCTGTGCAACATTTGGGAAAAACTTGACTTTTGTGATGGGATTTTTTTTCCTGTGGAGCCTACATCATATTTTGTGATCTAACCATCTTAATCATTCTGAAACGATAACACAACAAATGATGATGATGACTCATTTTCACTCCTGCCACTAAAAAGAGACAACAACTGCGTGATGTTACTATTTTAAAGTTGCGTAACATAGGCAGTGTTGGAATTTGGTGTACACAGCATTGCTAATCATGAAACCTTTTTTGTTATACTAGGCTGGAGCAGACTCACAGAATGAAGGTTTAAATGACAAATTTGCCACATTTGAATCCATGCCATAATAACCTAGGCTGCTCTAATCAGAAATCAAGGATCCCCAGCGAGGCCAAATAAATGTAGTCTTCAGTTTTCTGAATTTAATATTAGGCCGACCTTTTATTGAATTATATTAGATTTCTTTAGGAAATAGCACAGAAAGATGAATACTTTTAACATATAGTATCATCTGATCGACACAAAGTTGAAGGTATTTTTTTTAAAAAACCAAAATTGTGTGGGTTTTTGAGCAAGGGTGCAGGTTTTGTGGGGTGACCACATATGAAGCTGGGAGTTTGGGGGTCCTCTCCCAGGAAATATCAAGTGTCAAACAATTAAATTCCTGCACGCTGATGAATATTCATGCATCACTTTTTGCTTTTTCTGCATCAATTCACAGTAGCAAGGTCTTTAATTCTGTCAAAATAAAAATCCTCTGCTACTTCTTAGTTGGTAGAGCCCGGTCGCACTACAAAGTCGTTGAAATCCAGCGCTTGGACAGTGACTTGGGGCATCAGAAACCAACAAAACAAGGCGTCATTTGACATCAGCATGATATGCAGCCGGTTGTCATTATAGTTTAATGGCACGTGGCAGCGGGGGGGGGGGGGGGAACACGGCGGGACAAAGACGAAAGTTAAGGCGACAAAAGTCTGACTAGGGTGGGAAGCAGGGAGGTGGATGGGTCAAACAAACACTGAATTTCACCCTTGAGACCTGTGTTTGTGTCCTGTAAGATTCTAAAGCCAAACCAAGTTCTTAATTCCTAAACCTAACCATGTGTATTTGTTGTTGAAGGTAAAAAAACCCCAACATCAATTCATAGTGCTGTACCGATGTAGTGCGTTTATTTTGAAAGAGACTGTATGTAAATGTTAAATTACCAGTGAAAACGGAAGTGTATTTTGAAAGAAGACAATGCATGTAACAGGCAGAACTTGACACAGTGTCCAAGAACATCATCAACCAATGCACCCAGGGTATCTTTGGACGTCGTATATGGGTGTGGAAAGTCCATGACCAAACATTAATATGTGACGAAGTCGGTGTGAGAATGTGTTGGTTGGTACTGGGGGGTGGAGGCAATGCACATGCTCCCCGAAGATCTACGCCCATGCTTTTGAGAAAACATTTGTGGTAGGATCCCCTCAAGCCACCCTCTGCTCCACCTCCAATGTGTACCCACACATACATGCACATGTTGAGGAACACAGTACACACGGTCACATCTTCATGGAGACACCACAGCGCATGTTGCTTGCACTTGATTTACTTTTTAAATTTCCTTCTCATTTCTTTTCTCTCTGTGTGAGTGTGTGCAGACAGAGTGTGTGTTAGTGCAGATAGCCTGTGAAGATCCCAACGGGCTCTTTCGGTTGAAGCCATATTGATCCTTGTCTGTTTTATACCAGTGTATTTTTAGCAGCAAAGCCTGCGCAGATAAACAAAATGCCAGCCTCGCTACAGCAATCAAGATTTCATATCATTATGTTTGCGTGTGTTAAAATGTCAGTGTGATGTTGGGGGGGCTGAGGTGTGAGGCTTTAAATATGAGCCTCCCTTTTATGGTCTATCATGAGCACAATAAAAATAATAACACCCTATGGGCCGCCCATATACTGACATATGTCTGTGTGTAATTTAATTTGACAGTGCAACTAAGAGTCTTGGATGTTCAGGGAGCAGAAATACTGTATGAGATGTCACACAGGATGTGGCAGCGTTCAGGACTAATCTTTCTTTCTGAGACACTGTGGTGCCATCTAGTGGCCTAATTATGCAAATAACATCATTTTACAAATAGAGACTTCATTCTTGTCAGCTGGTTTGTGAAGCAGGTTATTTTGGAAAATTATCATGAATCCACTTTTTTTTTTTTTTTTTTACACAATATAATCTTTATTTTCTTTTACACAGTGATCAGCTACAAACACTGTTGCCCACAAACAGGCAGGTTAACTTCAGCAGACTAATAACACAGTAACATTGTTACAGCAGTGCTTATCGACACAGTCAGGAAGTCTAGTATCACCATGTATGGAAGAGAAGGATGTAGCAGATTTATTTTCCTGCTAAACTGTAAACAAATCTGAGGTTATTTCAGTTTAGCTCAGTTTGTCTCGTTTGGTCAATTCTGTTTAATCCACTGTCAATAAAGACGTTTTTCTCACACAGCCAACATGCTTACGGCTGGTTCAGACTTTCAGGGCCGATACAACAAATGGAAGTTACACCTTTTGACAATCTGACAAACAGGCAGGACAGAAAAACCTTCCAGTCACACATTAATATGCATGCAAACACATGCACACACAGAGACACGAGGGCACAGACAGACCTACATGCATGTGCTTCAGCACACACAGTTTATCTACAATTTACAAAACAGGATTTTTTTTTCTTTGATCTCTTGGAGCTTGACTCTGGAAAAAAGTGTAAATGCATGGCTGCTATATTGTTTTAACTCTGCTTCAAATATTTGGTATTTACTCTTCAATAAAAGACTCTGCATGTTTATATATTTTTGATTTTTTTTTATATTACATGTGACCAAAATATCAAAAACAGTTATGAAAATGAGCTGGTCAATAAGGCATTTTAAACACAACCATTCATCGTCAGATCAAAGTTTCTTAAATGGACCATCACACACCGCTGGTCAACTACAGCACTGCGTAAACACACAGCTCACACAACATTTACTGTGTTTGAGAAACAATAACTGATGACAAAATAACAAAACATGTACGATTTCAAAAGACCTCAGCCACATGTACATCGATAAAGTGCTAGAAATAAAATTATGTACAGCTTTGACATGCCCCTAGTGAAAAATAAACTCTGAAGTAGTTAGTCAAAAAGAGAAATCAATAACACATATGTCCATATTGCATAGCCGGAGCTGGCACGGTGTAGCGCAGCGTGACTCATCAACACTAAAAACCTCCACAGCAGGCAGCGGGGCCGCAGCTACACCACCCAGATCTCTCACAGTGCCACTCAGCTGATTGTACCGTGTGATATAACTTTATTTCTCTGCGTGATGTCAGTCGGATTGTCCTGGAAAATGGTTATTTATTTTAATTTCTGTTGCATAATATTTTAAAAGTTTCATGTTTGAATATATATGAGTGTATGCATGATTGTTTTGTTGTATACTTGAATGCTTCCAAGTTCATTCTTTCAGGCTCTGTTGGCAAAGCAAGCTCCCACATGCAGCTCGGGCGACCGGCATTAATTCTCATAGTGTCCTGGTGGCTTTGTTATTAAACCCTCACAGCTTCTGTATATGGAGGCAGCCTCAGGCTCCACCCATCACTGCTGTCTCTGCTGCGAGTTACTGAGAGAGCAGAGACACAAATGAGGAGAGGATAAGTAGGAGAAACGCAAACAGGAGAACAGCAAAAAATGTGTATATACTCATCTCTGTTGTGTGAATTAATGATAAGTACTGAATGAACTGCACACTCACTGTCTCAGTCTCCCCATCTGAGCCCCTTCTGGACTCTGAGCTGTAGTGCAGAGGAGAATACACCCAGCCCCGATCCTCCTGAGTCTGCTGTTATCAAAGACAGCCAGCAGAGGGCAGCACAGGGAGACAGGAGAGAAGAGGAAACAAATGAGAGGGGAGGCAGGGTAAAACATACAGATTAAGACATTCTTCACACACTGAATGGTTTAAAGCTGCCAGGTGAAGTTTTGCATATTGGGGACACCAAGATAATTTTTCTAACTGCACAGTTTGCTCACGGTCATTCTATGATTGCTCATTACTGATGAGAGGATGGTGAGAAAAATCTCCAGGGTCTCAGTTAGACAAGATGATACAATCTATAGACTCTAAGGCAAGTGCAACTTCACATTAAAGACCCCAAAAATCATATTTTCTCAATCAGCTTTTGTCTGCCAAAGTCAAAATTGATTTGGTTTTCTCACGTCATAATTGTCATTATATTTTTGGTTTGCCTTCTCTCATATATTTGCAGTGGGCTAGAGTAAACCGGAAACAGGTGATACCACACAAGTTGTGCACTTATGCTGCAATCCATTGCAAATCAGAAGTCAATGATTGTGACACGATTTCTGATTTAAATACGTCCCAGTGCATCACCTCAGGAAAACGTGGACGCCCACAGCAAACTGAAGTTATGTTTGTGATGTTAAGTGTCTGAGCTTCACAAGCATCTACAGAGGATCTACATCAACTGCCACACCCCCATTCGCAGAGAGAAAAGGCGTATAAAATAAATTGACTGTCTTCCTTGTCATAACTCATTAAATTAGCGTACAACAGCTTAAAATTTTGTAAACGGGTACCGAGTGTAGCAGTGAAAACCACCACAGCCACATTATTTTGTGTCGACTCAGATGTAGATGTTTGTAAAGACGTCTACCAAGCACAAATAAACTAAATGGAAATGGCAGCTAGCAGCGTGTTACGGCACGTTTCACATTACAAACGCTACATAAAGTAGATTAAATGATGAAATTGTAATTCTGCTTGGCTCCCTCTACACTCCAACACACTGCTATAACATCAGGTGAGTTTATGTCAGCAGACCCAGGCTTGATCGATCTTGCTCGAGTTTCGACTCAAAATTCTGACTTTTGTTGCGCCCTAAAAATATTCAACAAAATATCATACATAAGCTGCCTCAGAACAAACTTAAATTTCATTTTCTGTCCCTTGGTTAAATATTTTGTTTATTATTCTGCGTTGGTTCACTGCTTATACAGACAGAGTGTGTGATCATCTGTGGGCAACAAATGTCATGAGGGGGCGCCTTTTGTTTTGTTGCTGTCTCTTTTTTATTTAAAAAATATACGCAGTACCAGGGAGAATAAAGCTGCCAAACAGAAGACCGAGTCCTGTCGTCATAAGAGTGCAACACTTAAATGTCTGTTTTGCGCACTTTTCTGCATCAATAGTCTTTTTTTCTGAGTTCTGAGAGCCATGAATTGCAGCAAAATCAGTTCACAATCATTCAAATCAAAACCTGACGTCAGCTTGTGGTTGATTTTTTCCGGTCGCCATGTGGTCAAGCCACATCCACACAGTCCCAATGAAGCAGGTATGTTTTTGACACTAAGACTCTTCAGAAATTATTTGTAAGACTGTTTTTACCCCCAAAATTTAACAACATTGCTGCTCATTTAGTAATGAATAATTAATGTTGTACAGAAATATTTGAAACCATCTTTTCAGGGGCTTTAAAATGTAAAAAGTGGAGCTTTAATAAACAGGTGATTTTCCACGTCACAAAGACAGATTCCCTTCCAACCAATCACTGACAGCACTAATCAGCTTGTCAGCTCCTCTGTGCAACCTGAGCACTGCAGGGCAGAAGCTTGAGAGGTCACCAAAAGCACAAAGCCAACACAAGCTAAAGCCGACACAAGCTAACCACAGTTAGGTAACCGAAGAGCCGGGATCTTCAAACATTTAAACTGCTGTTACATAAAGATGCATGCTCCATTTAAATGCACATGATGGCCCTTCAGAAGCAGCAGTTATTAATATGCAATGTCTTCTTTTTGCAGACTTAAACACTGAATAAGTCATGTGAAATGCACTGCGGCTTTAGTTTTAAGTACTTCTGAAGATCCATAAGCAGCTGTGTGTTTGCCACAGCCCCAACCAGCAATGCCATGGTACGTGGAACGAATGACTCTATCTACTTTGGTGGTGACTTACATTGTTACTTGAGCTAGAGTTTAGCTTACGGCGGCCAAGAACTGGAGAATACACCCAATATCTGCCGTCTGCGTACTGATGGATGGACACACACACACACACACACAGATGAACACACAAATGCATATGACGTGTGCAAAAGGAAACAAAGTGAATGAATTAATTAATACACAATGAAAGCAAAGGATGAGAGAAGCAGTTATGAAAGAGAAGAGACATTAAAGATGGTGAAAAAAGGAGAATGAATGTTCTGATGTTAAACAATGTATTCAAACAAAGAGAGAATTATGAAGGGATGTGCATAACATGGACAAGACGCATGACTGCAGATCGACAGATATACGTCATGCTGTGCGGTAAAGACAACCCCAGTGTTTTGCAGGTACATTCAGAAGCATGACCAGTGGCAGCCTCGTGCTTTGGGGAAAAAAGCATTTTGGACAGCGAAAGCAACCCCGTAGTACGTGCACACTGCAATATACACACACACACACACCCTCCCCCTCACCATCATAACTCTATCACGCTGTCCTGACTGGGCCACTGCAAGAGACCCGGTAGATCAAAGAAAAACAGGAGAAGGAAAATTATCTCTACTCTACTCTGAGAGGTCTGTCAACAATCCAAGGAGAGCTTTCTCCAGGGTACTGGCTGAGTTATAAGAATGTGTACTGATACCTTACAGTAATTTTCCAATGCAAAAAGCCTCATAAGAACAAGTGAGAATTTTACATCTCATTTTGTCTGCTTACTAGGCTCAACTTTCAGCTCATTTTGTTTCCTTTTCTACTTTGAAACTCATTTTTAACATCCTTGGCACAAATATAACACACAGACATGATGATGCGGACTTACAAAGTAGATGTCGGACACCTGCACCTCCCCGTCCAATGAGTTATGGCTGCTGGACACAGACAGCTGATTGCACGACGGACGCTGCGCCTGCCGAGGCACCTGAGGGCTCGAGGGGTGGGAGGAGGGTGGGGTCGTGGGGAGATGGTGAGTGGAGCTCTGGGTGGAGTAGTTAGAAGATGAGGGGCAGATGGGAGTGAACGCTGAGGCGGGCGGGAGGGTGGAGGTGAGGTGTGTTGGACGCGCGGCTGAAGGAGAGACTGGAGAGGAGAGAGTGGAAGACTGAGCGGCGGCGGCGGCGGCGGTGGGAGAGGTGAGTGGTTTGGTGGATGGACGGATGGATGAAGTAAGTGTGGAGGATGACTGGGCAGCTGATTGAGCTGCGGAGGAGGGAGGAACAAAGGAAGGAGGAAGAGTGGAGGAGGAATATGCAAAGGATGGACTAATATGGGTGGGTGAGGCGATGGCACGGGGCGGGCGTACAGGTGACAGATGGCTGGGAGAGGTCCTCTCTGTCATCTGTGTGAGCTCCGTGCTTTTTGGGATTTTACTGCATGAAGACAAAGAAAACTGTTAATATACTGTTACACAGGCAGCTGTAGACATTGTACTAGTATTGTATAGCTGTATATACGTGTACCTGAGCTCCACCTCCACTGTAATGGTGTCCTGTTTCTCCCCATGAACCTCCACCACCTCCCT
Source organism: Epinephelus cyanopodus (assembly GCA_026686955.1). Lineage (NCBI taxonomy): Eukaryota > Metazoa > Chordata > Actinopteri > Perciformes > Serranidae > Epinephelus > Epinephelus cyanopodus. The sequence continues at coordinate 13,097,676 of CM048926.1, read as the reverse complement.
CTGCGCCCTGAAAGCACACAGTGATACATGGTGTGATATCAGTGAGGAGGGACAGCACACACACGCAGCACATTGTTTTCACTGAATATCATCATTAAAGATGCATCATTGCATATTCATGTAATTATTCCCACCTGGCCACGCTCGGGGAGAGCATTTGCCTCCTGTAGCGTGGGTGCTCTGGTGTATCGAAGGGGGTGGTGGGTAAGGAGTTGTTGGAGGAGAGCGTGGTGGCGATAGAAGCGGTGGTAGCGTCTTCAAAGGAGGGAGGAGTGCAGGGTGGCTCTCTCCCTGAAATACATCATCAACAAAGAGGTGTAAAAATAGACAACGTAATACATTCAAGAGATGAAAACATACTACAAAAACAGAATTTAAATACGTAAAAAAAGATTACATAAATAATAGAAATGTGCTGGGATGTGTGTTTACCACAGTGTCCTTTAAAACTTTCATTCACGCAAACTGCCATCTGATTGTCGCTGTGTTCGTTCTGTTCAATTGGAGGCTGACACTGTCGTCTTCATGAAGCTGCAGGATGCTTTTTTAAGATATCACAAAGATATTTGCATCTTGTGAACCTGGACAAACTAAGGCAATAAATAACGCTTCAATTTAAGGCCGAGTTTTTGCAAGGGCAAAACTGGCGATTTCCAAAGGGGTTCCATGAACTCTCACCTCAAAATATCTTTCTCTCCTTGTTTTATTTCAAGGTAAAAGGCACAATATATCGTAAAACTTCAATTAAACGCCCTGTCCCTTTTACTAGCCTGGTGTGGCTACACATATTCACAAACAAACACCTGTCTGAATTAGAAGCCGGGCTTGGTTACCAAGATGTTTGTGTAAAACCAGATTGTTGACGACCCACTCGAGTTGGTTAGCTGCTTCGATCGTGCATACAAATATAAATATTTTAACTTTAGTCAGTGTGGAGATGCTTCACTTTGTTAGCTCAGTTGATTTCATTTAACTGAAACCATGAGCACCAGAGGAGACCCTGAGTCATTCAGATTTACTGGCTAGAAAGTTTGGAAAGTACTTGTCCATTCCTTGATTACTCAGTAAGTTATTTATATTCCTTTAATCCATAAACGTCCACCGATGAAAAGAATCATGAGTGTTTTAGCAGGATAAAGTGCCTTAAAACGAGTGTCATAACACTATTGACAGGTTATTCAAAGCCTAATTTTTATCCAAGCAATATACATACTGGCTGAAATAAACAATTTATTTGATCGTATTTCCCATCTTTGCAGAGCAACAGTTTTGTGTAAAAGGAATTAAAGGCCTGTCCCAAATATAGACCTGTTGAGTTCAGTGATTTAAGCAAATAATTTAGGTTACTAATTGAAGTTTCACACTAAGTGTCAGTCTTATTTCAAATAACATTTTTCGCCATTTGGAAAGAACTAACTTGATCTATATTGTTTTGTAATCATATTGAGTACGTGTGTGCAAAACAGAGCATGGCCGGTAACACTGGATTTGGAAATAGGTGTTAGAGACTCCATCTCTGTCACTACAAGGCTAACGGCCGAGAACGTATTTGAAATTGCCGTGTTGGTATAAGAGCTGACGGAGGGTGGGTGGTGGTGTTGCTGGAATAGATGTGAATGAGGGGCCCAGCTTGGAAAATGTTGTCCCCTAACTCACCATAACTCCTAATGGCTGGCCTTTCATGGTTTACTTTCTGTAGCCACTTAATACATCTGGTACTGCACTAGTGATCAGGACCTTTACATTAAATTATGGACTTTTAAAAGGTTCAGATTGCTTGCATGACTTGACCTCATATGGTCACATTCTGCACTTCTGATTTTTATATAGGCAGTAAATGCTCCGACACCTAACCTCTTCTAAGTATCTCTGAATATCTGGTCTTGGTTTTGCTGCAGTTTTACTTTTACTTTGATTCGGTTGCTGCTGTGCTGCTGCTGCTGCTGCACCTCTATTTCTCCACAGGGATCAATAAAGGCTCACTTCATTTCATTTAAAGAGAAATGGAGCTCTCGGCTGCAGACAATTGAAGCTAATAGCGTGCCAAGTTCAGAAAGGCACAGCGTAACGAGGGAAAACCAGCACTCACCAGTTCACTCTTTATTTTCTATTTCTTTATTGCAGCAGCATCAGTATGTTGCCCAGGCATTTCCTCACTAGTTCTGATGAGGGCAGTCCAACATGACCATGTAATCTCATACCGCTGGTTTAGGTATATTAACATCCCATTTTCACTTGTAATGAGAGGCAACAACATCTAATGAGCCCTGAGTGTAACATGTTAAGACTGTATGTCATTGTGGAGTAACTGAGTATACAAGAAGTGAACTACCGTTGTCTTCCAGCATGGGGAAGCTGCGAGCTCCTCGTAGGTTCTCCAAGTTGTCCAGGTTTTCCTGCCTCTCATCAGTCAGTGAAGGACGCTGCCCACCTGAGCCCGTCCCAGCACTGGACTTGGACATGGAGAGAGCCCCTCGCCCTCTCTTAGACGGTGACGAACGCAATGCTGTGAAAGCAGCCGATAGTTTACATGTACTCTCATGAAACGAAACAGGAGTGAATGGCTCATGCACATCTGTTAACTCACAGCTGCTCTTCTTGAAGACGGTGGTGCTACAGAATTTGAAGAACCTCTCGGCATAGAAACCAGGTCTGTGGACGGACACTGTGTCCTGTGGGACAGTGAAAAGAAACAGAGTGAGGACAATTTTAAAGGGACAGTTCACCCCCAATATAAAACATACGTATTTTTCCTCTGACATGTAGTGCCTTTCATCAGTCAAAATTGTTTTGGTGTGAGCTGACGAGTGTTGGAGATATCGACCATAGAGACGTCTACTTTCTCTCAAATATAATGGAACTAGATGGCACTCGGCTTGTGGTGCTCGAAGAAAAAAAATGAAAAAAATAAATAAATAAATAAGAAATACGTTTGAAAAACTCAACAGGGCAGTCTCTTTCCAGAAATCATGACCTGTCCATGAGTAGATGCACACTTCCTTCTGCCTTGTGATACAATTAGTGGGGTTAATTCGGTAGAGAGAAAAGCTTTCTGGGGGGGCACGGCTTGGCTGCTGACCCTGTGCTTCTCTCTCCACTTGTTGTAATAAGATGTTCTCTCATTTCCTAGTTATATAACTTACTGCTCCTACCTAACCCTAACCATCCATCCATCCATCCATTAATCCATCCATCCATCCATCTACTGTTGCCAGTGAAGGTGCCTGATCTATGACAAAAAAAACCAACAACACAGAGACAAAATAAAGCCAAGAATACATTTTTGCGAGGTTTGTTTTGCCTGGAAACAGATGATCGCATTACATTACATAAGAGTTATGTGAAAGCTACTCACCCCGTCATGGATGAGAGACTTCCAAGAGTGCTCCAGTTTCTTGATCATCCTGTCAGACAAGACAATTGAATTATTTATTTCAGCTCATTCTGTGCCTTGCTGTGGTTACCTGGCAACTCTGAATCAGAGGCTATAGTCCCACTTACACTGCTGACATGCATTTCAGGATCTCTTTTCAGAGACTGTATTTTACTCAGGACAAAACACACATTTCTTACGTTCACACTTGTCCTGACAGTAACATTTACTCCTCCATTAGTATTTCATTAAAAACAGTACGACAAGCCTGGGATTGCTTTTTCCCAGTGATCTCTCTCCATCTTTTAATATTCCCCGCAGCCACATAATGCCTGGATTACTGTCAGTCTGAGCCTAATCATTTTCTGACTTTGAAGCCAGAGAAAAATTCTTGTCATTTAATGTGTCCTGAAGTGTACGATGAAAGGCGGTCTGAAATGACAAGTGTAACCTTACACCGCACATCAGACTAAGACGGCAGTAGAGGTTTAGGGTGAAATGTAGAGCACTTCAAACACCAGTATATCATTATGAAATCAACTTGGGATAATTACCATGAAAATATAATTGACCAGGCATTAGCGGTTTGTGCGTCACTTTAGACTTCTCATAAATCCTGACGCTTAGTGTGGTAAGGAGGATAATACAACTTGGAAGACATCTGAAAGCTCAGTTTCTGCTCGGAGAACAGACGCATTTTTTAAAATTTTGATTTGTAAAGCAACCGAGTAAAATTCCTGGGAAATCTGGTCCAGTGGCACATCATTTAAATATAATTCTTAGGCTGAGCCAACTGATTGCAGCTGGTTTTTTGTAATTGTGAATGTTGATATTAAATACGTGTATCATTAAAGGTCCCGTATACAACATTCAGAGCATTAATATAGCACAATGGTGTCCTGCTATATTATGTATCTGGTGTCCTGAGCAGGGAATAAGGTTACACTCCATCTGTGTGTGTTGTAATCCGAACTTGTATGAATGTTAGTGCATTGGAGTCTCTAAGTGTGTATCCCGCTGGCTAGCTGATCACTGCGGCTTTGCACTGCACTCATACAGCTGTTACAGGTAGATAATGTTATGAAAGTGCCATGCCCACTCTGCAGTTACACCTTGGTTTAACACCATTAGCTCTGTCAGCACTGTTGCCGTTGTTAGCACTGTTCACGCTGTTAGCACCAGTCGCTGCTAACAGTGCAGCCACCTTCATGTCTAGAGCCTTGTGCAGAAAATTCCAGCTCAGGCTCTGAATCACGGATACGCTCTGAATGTCATATACAAATTGAGCAAGCTACATCAGCTGATCTCAAACAGCTCAATCAACCGATGGAGCAGCTGATTGATGGACGTGCAAATGGACATAAGGTTGTCTTTGACTAATGTTTTCCTGACTGAGCTCCTTTAAAGTTAAAGGTATACTATGCAGGATTGTCAGTTACTGTTCGTAAACAACTCCAGATTCACTCTCGTTTAGTGTTTCGCCTCGCTATACTTGTGTTTTTTCTGTGCTGCGTCGCTTGGATGCCTCTGGCACCTGGTCCCAACCACCTGAGCACTGTCAGGGTACACGCCAAGAAACGTCTCAAAAACAGAAAAAAAAAAAATACAAATATACAGGCAGAGGGTGGAGTTTCTGCAGAAAAATACACTGCAACAAACTTCCAGTGGTTCATATGTGATAATTGAGAGGGATTACTTCTGTAAGAGTTTAGACATTGTTTTATAGGGAACCCATGCACAGTATACCTTTACTGTTTTACTTAACTGATAGTAAATGTCACCTTTAACTTCTGAATTCATCTGTCGCCTACCTGTAGGACTGCAGGATGTCAATGATCCCAATGAACAGCAGGAGGCGCTCTCCTTTACTACTCACAGCTGGAATACCCCCCATACTGGAGACAGATAGGAGAGTATTACCATCATTTGTTAACGTGATGTGTAGACAAGGGCAAACATTATAAAACAGTGACTTACGTGTCATCATGGTCCAGTGTATCCCTGCACGTGGAGCCTCCCTGTATAGACTCCATCGCAGTGGAATACAAGGATCTCTGAGCTGCGCGCCTCTTTTCGTCCCCGCCTCCTCCTGCAGGTGAGCCCTGAGACTGACGCTCTCGCTGTGCTTGGGTCTTGTTGTGGATCCCCAGCAGCAAACTGTAGTCCATGATCTTAAAACTTTCCAGAACCTAACGCAAAACACATACATAATATTTTGAAATGATATAATATTCTCCAAGCTTCTGGGGGAATTTACATTTTTTTATGTATGGTTGATTCCACAGCCTGCGGCATGGCATAAATTAAAACATGCATTAAAAATACATAAGCCACTTTCCTCCCTTCTCTTCCTCTATTCCTCAAATACTGAGCAAACAGTTAAATACTTAATGTAGGGTTGGCTGTGCTGCTTTTTAAAATGAAATAAAATGCCCAGTTAATCTAATTTTACACAATAGTGTTCATCCGTCTCTCCCCTTTTCTCTTTCTCACCAGACAGTCTCTCTGCAGAGTTTTGACCAGAGCGCTGTACGTGTCCTGGTCCAGCGTGAGGCCTTCAGGAATGTCACTCAGAAAATCCAGGTCTTTAAAGGTGGGTTTGGACTTCTCTCTTTCCTTCTTCGACGCTCGCCTCTTGTATGTGGAGCCCTTCAGATCAAACTTGAGGTGCATGCGTACAGAGCGTGGTAAAATATTGTTCATCACAACAAGTCTGATGTTCTTGCCCCCGCACTGGACGCAGTAGAGGCCAAAAAACTTTGGCAGCAAAGTTCGGGGGTTCTGGTTCAGGTTCTGGAGAGAAAGGGTTCATGCAGCAGAGAAAGGGAAAGACACAGGGAGAATTAAGGAAACATAGTACAGTCTTTGCTAATAAGGCATGTAGTTTCATGTGTTTCTGCCCCATGCACCTGTTGGACAGCGTGACCAATCCACAGGTGTCTACTGTTTGCATGCTTAACTTGTTAAGGAGTGCTTAGCCTGGGTCTCAGTCAGGGACAAGCCCTCAGTTCATATCTATTACAAAGTCACCTACTGGCGTCACCGCTGATCGGGGCCAACACCAGGCAGGATAAAGAGGATTAAGATGACTAGAAGTTTCAGGAGCTGTGTTGCTCTCAAGCATGCACTCACATCCAAATCTCTGAACAGATTTACCGTTACAAAACCTATTGCAAGTTTCAAGTTTCCAACTCCTCTCAGGTGCAGAAAGATAATTTATTAAATTTTTCTAAACAAATCTGCCTATACTACTGTACACACTGAATTGCACACACCAACTTTATGCAATATATCATAATAACATATAATTAATATTAACGATGACTACGTACAATTTGAAAACGGCTATTGAATCAATCCAGTCTCACTTCCAACTCGTCAAATACCAACATTTAATTAATGGCCCTCAGCGTCAGACACCGATGCACAGAGGCACCCTTTAGCGACAGTATGAGACACACTGGGTGGCAGCATTTTTTGACGTTCCTGGGAACTGCCACAGGAGAAAAAGCAGGAAAGTCCGCATACAGTGGGTATGAGGATAGGTGGATGGGACAAACAAATGCCAGACTTTCACCCAGGAGCCCGCTGTGTGTGTGTAGTGTGCTAGTATGTATAGCATGCTACGCTAGTGACATAAAGTATTATTAAATCAGTAACAAATGTACTTTTGTTGCCTAAACCTAAGGACGCCAACCTAAAAACAAAGTTTTCTACCTATGTTTCGAGTTTATTTAAAAAAAATTTAAAAAAAAGTATTCATTTAATTAGCTGAAACTGTTCATTTCCTGTGAAAATTAAAGTTTGTAGACGATGCATGTAATGGGCATAAATTGACATGCCATTCCTGAACGTCCAAAACTGATGTGGCCTCCAACTAAGCGTCCATATTTGACAAGTTGAGAGTGAAAACATGTCGATTGAATTGATTCTGATGAGGGAGGAGCTCAGCTTGACTTACCATATAGTATCCGGGAAGAAGTTTCTGTAGAAACTCCGCCTCTTTGTGCTGAACAGTTTTGATGATGAACTCGTCATCGCGGGTGACGTAGAATATGGACCCACTAGCTCCTGGATTCGTCAACTCGATCAGTGGCTCGTTACATAGAGAATACTACACAGAGCACAGACACAGAGGAACAAATAAAGATACAATCCTCAAGTCTGACAATCAGATCCACAGTCCCTGATAAGACCGCTTTAAAATACAAAGAAACCCTCTGTCCATCTGCTCCAAAGATTTTTCAAATGGTCATTGTATGTGAGATGTTTGTTTCAGCACAGTTTGTAATTTCATCCTAACTTTAACACTTCATGGACACTGCAGGGCTGCACAGCTCTTTTCATGTTGGATCCAACACAGCTTCCAAAAGACTAATACATGCACCCACTCACATGGCATCGCTCACCAGCAGCAAAGAGGGAACTTTGTGTTGAAGTGCACGTGTGCAAAAAGGCGTCATGGGTGTGGGTGAGAAGAATTACACATCTAGAGGAGTGTAAGCTAAGTGTCAGCTGTTAACACCTTGGTGCTGCAGTTAAGTTACTTCCTTTACAGATGCCTCCTGTTTTTATGGTGCTTTACTGTCTTGTATTGTTTGTCTGTATTTTCTTTGTGTTCTCAATGTACATATTTATGGCTGAGTTTGTGTTTTGTACTGCAAATTAGCTTAGGCTGTAAATGCTGTGATGTGTGGCATCAGTTTATGCTACATACTTCACCCTGTGCAAAAATAAACATTAAATAAGTATTTCACTCCTGGAAAGATGCTCTTTCCACTAAACTGGGTTTGTTTATGCAGTAAACATACGCAAAGACTTTTCAAACTGGTGCTACGTGACCAGAGGAAACAGATGTGGCAGGTGAAACGAAGGCTGTGATATTGGTATAGGCTGGTTTAGGTTTAGGCTTCACTGGTGTGTGTCGGTAGGAAATTAGATCAACGTGCCAGAGCATCATTAGCTGCTTTTGCTGTGGGACCATTCCGTTGTTTGGTTTGGTCTTTTTCTTTGTCTAGTCCACAATGGCACATGAGCCGGTAACGGGCACAAAGATATGGGTGTTGCCTTTGGGGTGGAGTATTCTTTCTTTGGTTTTTGTTTATGTTTGTTTTGTTTCTTTTATCTGCCTGCTTCCCCCACTAATTGTGTAACTGTGTAAATGTGTTAGCACTTTGAGTGCAAGACACATTCTTTGCGGTGTGACACTGGAACTTAAACCCTGCCTTGTAAGTGATAGCTGGGGGGAAAATCCTGAGGAGGGCGAGGTGGGAGAATACAGATTGAATGTTGAACTTATCACCTCTTTTCCTGTCATTTCTTATGCCACCTGTAGTGGGTGTAACAAAGACAAAAAGGGCAGCCGTATTTGCTTTTACTCAAGAGGTAAAAAACCACTACTACCAAAATGCACTGCACCACAACAGACCAATAAACGCTCCTGCTGGTGGATGACATAATGTGAGTTTCCCGTCTGGAAACAATATGGTGGCCGGCTGTGAACAAATGATCTTGTATTAAAGTTGAACAGTGAGCTAAAATATGTGACGCAGGAACACAATCTTGATTCATATTTCATCAGCACTGCCTAGATTTATCATTTGATCACAGTTTACACAGTGCAGGAAACAGTATGGTGCCTATTTCCTGTTCATAAACTCTTGTAATACAGCTAAACAGTGCACTAAAATGTGTTTCTAAAGGCATTTTAGTTGGGAAAAAGGCAATGTAGTAACATAAATTTATTTTAGACTTGATCAGCACTGCCTACTTATACTGGTGGCTCTCTGTGTCAATCTGCCCCTACACTCTTTTTGTCCTTGTTAGGAATTACGATCTGCAGTTTGAACAACAAGATGGAGGGAAGTTTACCACAGTTTATTTACACATACTATCCACACTGTAAGGATACAAAGCTGGTTGAAAATCGGCAAAGTGTCCCTTTAAATCAATGAATAAATTGTGGAAATATTATTTTTTTTTATCCACTTCTTGCTGGTGCTGAATACCAAAATGGGGCGAACCATATTAAACTGCATATGTAGCAGCTCAGTATCTTCCAGGGACGTGGGGCCATTAAGACTTTGTAAATAATTAAATCAGTTTTAATGAAGTTGGTTAGAATCTGGAGACTTAAGTTGGAAAGAAAGAGGAAGTGCTCTGAGTTAATTTGTCCAACAAAGTAATTTAATTTCCTGAGGCTTAGTCAACACAATGCAATTATATTGGTGCTCCACCCCTCCGCCACCAACACAAACACATGCAGACACAAACTACTCTCTGTCTGCTGCCACTACTCAGAGTTTAAAAAAGACAGCTTTAGTCCGCTAATCTTCCTCTGGCACAGGTAGAACGTGAGCTTAAACGTGTTGCTGAGATCACAGCATGACCGTGTGTGTGTGTGTGTGTGTGTGTGTGTGTGTATGCTGTATGCATGCACCCTCACATGCAAAATATGTGAGGGCATGTGCAAGTTTTCTGTTCACCGTAGACGCAGTTTTCTTTTTATGTGTGTTGCTGTTAAATATTAATCCTCAGAGCGGTGGAGGTCTGATGGAGCAGGGGCCATGTTGTCTTTGATAACTCCACTTATCATCAATTGAACGCTTTCACAGGAGACTTCACATATAAATCTATATTTAGTCCGCTATTAATGCTGTTTTCATTATGGCTTTGCTACATTTAATAATGAATTACAGTGTTTTTCACTCCAATATACATCACAAATGTACTATAACAGTATTTAAGTATGTAATGTTCAATATAAAATATTTAAATATTAGTAGAGCTTTCTTTTTGTGGTCATGGAAAGGGGATTGTAATTGTTGGAAATATTTAACAGTTGTCTCAGTGTGGCTCTACTCCAACGCTATAATTAATATCATGGACTGGCAGGTGCTGACAAGTTCAGTTATATGAGCATTAGACAGGTGTTCTGCAGCAAATTCATCATGTGTAAATGTTCACTTCACCTGTGAATGCAACACCAGTCATCAGATAAAATAAATATCTCACCAGGTAGTCATCTGGTCGGATCCCAAACAGCTCTCGGAAGTAGCGGAAGGCCACAGGGGCGTAGGTTTTAAACCGAAAGTCTGGGAAGTGGTGGGCCGGAGTGAGGTTACTGCCTTCACTGTACGGAGCAGGAAGGGACCAACAGGAAGAAGATGAAAAAAGATTATATGAGATATTCGCCACAGACATGCCCACAAACACACCTCCGCACGTACAAACGCACCTTGGGAAAAAGATGCTCTCCACCACATAGAAGTCTTGCATCAGCACATCCCTCTCAGGCTTGGAGCTGAGGTTGCCAACAGTGTATCCAATACCCAGCTGGATGGCCCCTTGCAAGGCAGAGGAGGTGGTCTGGAGGCGGAGAAAAGAGAAGAGAACAGCAGAGTGAGGTGTGGGTGGAACGTGGTTGATGAGATCGTGACGCTAATCAAACCTACAAACAGGACATACCGATGCAGTCGCAGCAGCAGAACAGGCTGCACTGTCATCCCTATGGGCAACTGTGCACAGTCAATTTACATCCAATTAAAGTGCTTGTTTTTGCCAGTGAAAGCCCCAGGTGTCACGTAGAATACAGAATACAGAAACTTAATCAAGCCACTACAATAAAGGCTTTTTTCTTCTTTTTTTTAAGATGATTTTTTGTGGGGGTTTTTGCCTTTAATGACAGGACAGAGAGTGAAATGGGGAGACAGAGCGTGTGGGGACTGACATGCAGCAAAGGGCCACAAGCCAGATTCGAGCCCGCGGCTGCTGCAGCGAGGCGATGCCTCTGTACATGGGGTGCCGGCACTATCCACTATGCTACTGACGTCCCCAATAAAGGCTTTCTAATATTTCCTTCCTCGTTTTTCAATATTTTAGGTTGTTATTATAAGTATCCAAAAACATTATGGAAAGGACCCTATCGAGAAAGACATGTTTTTCTTGACTAAATTTCAAAGAAAGGTCTCGTTCTGAAATGTTGCAGACTTTTCCACATTGTCAAAATCAGCTAAATATTTTGTCATAATATTAATTTTTTTTAGATAACACGAAGATAGGCTTTCTGCATTCCAAAACAACACACTCTTCCCAGCACTCTGTAAATATATCTTTACACTGTTGTTTGTTCTGCAACAAGTCACCTCTCACGAAATTTCAGAACAAGACTTTTCCTTAAGTGAGACTTGGTCACAATAACAAACACACCAGTTAAAGGTACAGAAAAACTTTTAATTTCAGTGTTTCAAACACCGACTTCCACCCAGGAGAGCGATGCTCACATCCCGCAAGACTATAAAGCCAAACCCTGTTCTTTTTCTCCTAAACCTAACCACGTGCGTTAGTTGTTGAAGGAAAGAAAACAACAATTCGCAGTGTTGTATCGATGTAGTGTGTTATTTTGAAAGAGACTGTATGTAAAGGTTAAATTTCCTGTGAAAACAGAAGTGCATGTTGAAAGAAGAGAACGTATGTAACAGGCAGAACTTGACACGGCGTCCCAGAATGTCAACAACCAACACACCCAGGGTACCTTTCACATCGTATCTGGACGTGGAAAGTCCATGACCAAATGTCGACATGTGACAAGGTCGGAGTGAGAATGTGTTGGTCAGAGGCAAAAACAAGCACTTTAAATGGATGCACATTGGTGGCACACAATTGCACGTAGAGATTACATTGCAGCCTGTTTTACTGATGCAGCTACAGCGGTGTCCCTTAGCGGTGAACCACTTTGAAAAATCGTTGTCTCCGTTAGTTACTTTGACACAAAAACATAATAAAACAGGATCCAGGTTAATAAATGGGAGAAGCCTACCTTCTTGTACGTCGTCTCTCCAGAGGCATCTATCCTCCTGTGGCCAATCTTTTTCTCATGGGTTGCTCCGAATGGCGACGGCATCTGCCACAAGAAGAGAAAAGGGAAACGTATGTGTGATGTAAGTACTTCATATATTGTCCCATCAGAAGTCATATGGAGTTGAACCATGCAGCAAACCAATGCAGATGAAAGAAAGGTAAGAGAAGAAGAACCCAACAGGGACAGGTGAGACAGACAGGTGTATAGTGTGAAGTGGCCTCTCACCTCTGTTATCTGAGCCTTCCTGGCTGAATCTGTGGACAGAGACAGAGAAGGTGCAGGAGAGTTAGGCTGAGAAATGTCCACATCGCTACATTATTTAGCATCATTTAGCAATTAATGATTCTGAATGCCAACTTTGGCATCAGACTAACATGAGGTTTGGTGATCGTTTAAATAGCAATCACAAGGAGAACATGACATTCAGCACAATCAACTCTACCTTTTATCAGGGCATACATTATCATTTTTATGTATTAAGGTTACATTTATAAACCAAGTTAGCCAATCTACAACTTTGTTCTTTGCAAGAAATACCCTCTAACGTCAAGACAAACATAGAAGCTCTGGACACATTCCCTATGATAGCATCTTTCAAACAGATATAGCTTCACCAGCCTTGTGCTAAATAAATTCGTGGTCGACTCACCGGCAGAGGAGTTCAGTACCTACAAATTACGAACTGCTTGGTAATCCAGAAAGACATGCAGCGAAATCCCTGGCTAAATCAAAACCTCACATCCAGCAGTCAAACCACAGCAAAGTGCAGCCAGTGTTTACTATTCCTGGATCAGTGAGATTTGTCCCGACAAGGTAAAAACTCTATTGGATTGACTTCCTCCCTAATCTGAGTGCTGTCATTGGCTAAGGTCTCCAGATCACGTCACCAGCCAATCACACATGAGGATTAAGAAGAATCTTTCCCAGTGACATGAAGGACGCAAACCAGACAGTGTATGTTTGTGTCTGTTTACAAAAGAAGACGACACAGCAGGAATGAAGGAACAAAAAAAAGAGTTCACAGCAGGTCACAGTGCTGCAGACTACATGGTTTACACTATCTTTCTAAATTTCAGGTCATGTGAGGGTGAAGATTAGGGAAGTACAGCTGACAGAGCAGGGATAATGAATCTTTAAGCCATGTTAAAGTACAGCACTCGCTGCAGCAGAGTTTGTTAACACTGAGGCACAACAGAGCACAACAACAGTTTATAAACAACATAATAAGATGCCATTGGTGGGTCAGTACATGTAAACAAAATCTACTGAAATTATTAAAAAATATGCAGCATGTATGATTAGAAATCCTGACGACAGTAGTCTTCTGGAACCTTGTAGACATGCACCGCTACTCTGACGATAACTGTTTTGCAATGGCAATGACAAACTGAGAGTCTGCAGGTACACAAGTCATAACATAACATACAGCGAGTGCGAAGTCTGCTGGATGACGCACGATAAAGTGTCCACATACTACAAGCGGGTGTATGGAGGTGTGCAAAGCTTTGCCAGAGTAGAGCCAGGATGAGTGTCTTAGCCTGTTCGCTGATGCATGGAGCAGGTTACAACAACCTGACGTTCGCTCACTCCCTGATTGTTAGAAGGAGGTCTAACACCTCAATCTGATGTTTGTTCGCTTGGCAAGGCGCAAACAAGCAAGCGGACATCACTTTGTTTTGGTGTTCCTCAATGAAGGTGTCCTAACCTGCTCTGTGAGTCAGCGAACAGGCTAAGCAATGTGTCGCTTGGTTGTAAAACTGCTCACCCTGGCGTTACTCTGGCAAAGCTTCACACACCTTCAAACTGTGGCTCAGGCGGTAGAGCGAGTTGTCCACTACTTGGAAGGTTATAGCGGTACAAACCCTGGTTCCTCCAGTCTACATGTTACATACACTGATGGTTGCTTGCTTGCTCATTTGCAGGAAATGGTGTAATACCTCAATGTGATGTTTGCTCGCTTGACACGATGCAAACAAGCGAGCAAACGTCACATTGTTTCAGTGTTTCCCAATGAAGATGGCCTAACCCGCTCCTTGTGTCAGCGAGCAGGGTTAGCGACGTGTTGCTTGGTTGGAAAAATGTTCACCCCGGCTCTAGTTTGAAAGCTTCACACACCTCAAACCTATTTTCAGAGCAACAGCAAACCTTGCTCACACTCGCTCTGGGCCAGATAGACTCCCTGAATATTTTTGTCGCTCAGAGTACATCACTTTATCCTGCTCCATCCGGCAGAGTTTGCTCACTCCCTGTATGTTAGGAAGAGGTGTTAGGCGTAGCGATGCTTTCAGCTACATGCTAACATCAGCATGCAAAAGTGCTCACAGCGACAATTACAATGCTAACATGCTACACTACAGTGTTTACTATGTTCACCATCTTGGTCTAGCATGTTAGCATGCTGACATAATTAGCACCAAAGACAAATTACAGCTGAGGCTGATGGAAATGTAGAAATTAGTTTTGCAGGGCATTTGGTCATAAAACCAAAAATACTGGACAAATCAAAATGTTGACCTTATGATGGTGCTAAATGAAAAGTTGAGGGGGACATGAATATATTTACCAAATTTCATTTAAAGGTGTATTGTGTAGGATTTAGTGGCATCTAGTGGTGAGGTTGTAGATTGCGACCCACTGAAACCTCTCCTGTGTGCCAAGCATGTAGAATAAACTGTTGTGGATGTTACGAAAATTTGAATGGCCGTGTCTGGAGACAGCATTTGTCCACTCTGGGCTACTGTAGAAAAACATGGCAGACTCTGGGAAGAGGACCCACTCTGTGTGTAGATATAAACAGCTCATTTTAATGTAACAAGAACAAAACGGTTCTTAGTTTCAGGTGATTAAACTCTAATGAAAACAAATTAAACAAACTAAATTTGACACCCTGGACCTTTAAAACCACAAATGCAAAGCTCATTGTGGCGCTGGAAGGATCACTAACATCATCACTATGAACGTCTGTGCTAAATTTAATTTGTTTCTGGCGCACTGAACAAACTTCACAATGGCTTTGACAAATCGGGATGGGCAAACTGTGTGAAAATAACACCATAGTAACAAATTAGGCCACAGCATGCAACTACCCGAACAAAAATAAATGGCTCCTCGTAGATTCATTGATTTCCTTGTTTCCCTGTGGGCCCTGTCATGCGGTGACAGGACACACGCGGCTGGCCACACCTGTAACCTGCAGCTTAACGCCACATCAAAGCCTGTCAGGCAGAACAATGAGAAGGAGTATCCCGGGGCAGGCGCGCATACACACAGAGTCTCTGTGGGATTAGGGTCAGGCCAGAATAATGTGCCACTGAGCTGCCAGCAACAAACAGGACAAACACATTGTAGCATCACTATGTGAAACACGGGCTACCTCTACGACAGGTTGCTTTGAATGTGCTGGTGCTGAAACACATTTACTAAACACTCATTTATGTATTCTCATAATGAGACGTTTTGTTTTTATGTTAAAGGAAGTATGCCTTAAGGCCTGTGTGTGTGTGTGTGTGTGTGTGTGTGTGTGTGTGTGTGTGTCATAGCAAAGAGGATTAGATCTCTCCCTTATCAGCTGAGAAAGTGGTGGCCTGTTGCTGTAACATTAATGTGGCACTAAACACAGAGGAGATTTCTATGCCCCGAGGCTCTCTGCACACGAGCATAATCTGCTGGCTTTATTAATAATCATGTGTGTACAAACATCCGATGTAACCGCATGAGCGTGCACATCCGAAGACAACTTGTTGGACGTGCTAAAATGATGCTCACACATGCTTTACTTCATTAACATTTGCACATAAATATCATAAACCTGTCCCACATGTTGTGATGTATTCACAGCCATGATATCCGCAGCGATGCCTAAAATTGATACCCACAAGGGATTAGCGCATGGGTTATAATTCCATATCAGATTATGTAAAGCACTCTTCAGATTTAGCGAGGAAGAGGAAGCGAGAGATGGGAAGAATTATGAAGATAGAGGCTGAAAGAGGAGCCAAATGACATCATGATGCTTTATAAACAAATGACATCTGCATGTGTGTCCCAACATTCATCCAGCAGCAGCAGCAGCTGGTCTTTATCAGGTCCAGTGGGAGTGTGTGTGCACATCCCTAGTGTGCACCTTGTGTTTGTGCCAGCCTGCGGTGACACTATGGGCCCTTGAATCTTGACACTCTTATCTAACCAAGCAATTTATTATTTATTCTCACAGCTTAGGTTCCTCTAACGACAAATTTCCAATCTGCTTTAGTGGCAAAATATTTTTTTGTCCTCTGTAATGTGGTGTTTTGAGGCAGTGTGGCTACATCCAGATATGATTAAATGGTAAGATGCTTCCCACTTGTGTCCAACTTCCCATCACTGCACCTGCTGTTACCGGTGGTTTCAACAGGACCACCAAAATGATTTGACTCTGGAACAGACAATAAATGACTCTAAGGCTAAAATGAAAGACATACGAACCGGTGTCCCCCAGGTCAAGCTGCAGGCAGGGGCCGGCGGCCGCTTCCTCACTCGTCCTCCCGTCATCCCCGGTTTGCGCAGTCCTCCTGTCCATCTCCCGGACGGTTCCTGACGACGACGCGCAGCCGTATCCTTCAGTGAGACGCAGATGAGGCGATGTGCTGCAGAAATCCTGTCATTTCACCTTCTACAATATCCACTGCTACAACCACACACATTTACATAACTCCACTAATGTATATCTGTCGCGTTATAGAGGGGAAAACGCAGCGACACGTCCAGAGCCAGCGGTGCTGATCATCTCTGCCGCGACTGTGCGTCATCATCCTCATGCTCACGCTGATGCGCGTGCCGCCACAGCATCATCTTACTAAGCTGACAGGAGTGACCGTCTGACCGGAGCATCATTACAGAGGTGTCATGTGGACTGATGTTGGATTTAAGTGATACATCTGGGAGGGAGAAGCCATTTTAGACATTTTAATTCTACATTTAATAAGGCTGTGCGTTAAATGGAGGCAACCATCAGTGAAGTATGGAGTCCCACTGACGCCTCAAAAAGAAAAAAAAACCTGCTCGAAACATTTCTCACTACAACAGTTATAAAATAAACTATTTTTTTTTTATTATTATTTTAATTGTTTTATCATGCCCAATATTTCCATCCATTTTTGTTTCTTCCACAGTGTAGCAGTTAGATAAAGTTAAAGGGTTATGCAGGGTTCACACACTTTTTTTTAAATATATTTTTTTGGCTTTCGCCTTCATTTGATAGGACAGTTCAAGTGTGAAAAGGGGAACGAGAGAAGGGATGCCATGCAGCAAGGGCCATGCAGCTGGAAGTGACTTTTGGCTAAGCCCCGCCCCTTTGTGATGGTCCCACAAGCTGTTCGGGTAAAGCAGAATTTATACTTCTGAGTTGAATGAGCATAGCCTGACGTGCACCTCCCCAGACATGTAACTACACGTCACAGCGACGCAGACCTCCTGTCTGTTTCTTTAAGTTGAAACCATTTCCAGACAATAAAGCCTCCACAAAATAAAATTTTAAGTCTTGTGTGTGATTATCTCTCAGGTGTTTGTACCTTGGGATTTATCCTGCCATCATATGAGTAGAGGAAATCTCCCTTTGTCGCTAGGCTAATGTATACAATGTAAAATGTCATAGGCTTGTGCTAAAAACATTAGCATGTTGTATTTGTGGGGAAAATGTGTAGGGGCAATGGAACATATTTACGTTTTTATTAGCTTAGAATGAGCCCCTCATACCTGCACAGGGAGCAGGACCTCAGCCCACCATGTTTCTACAGTAGCAGGACAGACAAACCAAACATAATCCCCATACTACCATACTTTATAGTATGCTGCAAAAAGATTTAATATGTTCCAATACACAGCATGTCAAATTTAGTATGCCAAAAATACCAGGATGTTCTACTACATCCAGTCTGATTTTGCACTTTGCAAGCCAGCATGCTTTTCTGGCTGTTCCTCTGCGCAGTGGACGATTCGTCACATTGACCTGAGCTGCAAACAGACGACAGCTTGACAGCTCAGAGGTCACAATAACCGACGACAGTGCATTTAAGTAAGTGATGAGCAGTCAAATAGTAATGATGGGAATATTTTGTTCACAACAAAAGGGTATAAGTTTTAAATGACAAATGTATAACCTCTGTAATTTACTATTGTGAATGTAATGTTAGAATCTACAATCTATGCAGTTATCACTTATTGCAAAATACTAACAGCAGAGCTGTCGTGGTTGACCACCACCTCTGGCGAGCTCAGCTTATGGTGCCTTCGTTTTGTACTCTGAGGACGGAAACTCCCAGTTGGAAGTTAAAACTCGAACACACCGTGAGATTGGATTTCCAGCTCGGAAACTTGGAGCAACTGCATCAACCCCAACTTAAAAAATTCAAGATGGGTGCCACTCACATACATAGTGACTAAACACTCTGCTAAAGTACTGTTTATAGCAATTTTATCTTATTTGTTTTACATTAGGTCAGCCTCATCTGCGGCGTTGATCGGTTGGAGTGCATGATGGTTTTGAAGTTGTCTATGCTCCGAAAGTAAAAGGGCAACAAAGGCTTTCTTGCGGGCGTCCATGTTTTTTTCCGACTTGTCCACCGCTGTCAACTCGAATGCAAAAACTGTTGTCAACTCGGAGGTGACGTCATTCCCATTTCTGACCTCCGACCAAGTACAAAACGCACCATTAGTCAACAGCTTTTTGTCTCGTCTCCATGGTAACTGATATTTGAGTAAGAGGGTCAAAGTTTAGGTCCTAATGTTATGAGAAAGTCGTACGTCCCGTTTGTGTGCATACTGTAAGGGCAGCAGCAGTACCTACTAAAAATAAAAAGTAGGTGATTGGGAACACACACCCACCGACTCCAGAAAGGGCTGTTTGCATTTTTACATATAAGTGAAGGCCATTGTAAGCCCCTTGTAAACGTGGAAACAGAGGTGAGGGAAGGGTTACTCAGTTGGTAGGAATCTGCATCTGCACCCTCGCCACTTGATGCCACTCAATCTTCCACTGACCTTTGAGTGCTTAACATTTTATAATGTAAAACCTGGCCTAAACAAATCCGCCATTTGAATAATAAACATAATATAGTAACCATTCACAAAGCCAGCAGGTGATTATAGCTCATTTTTTATTAAGTGCATGTAAATTGACAAAAAGTCCTAGACAGTATTTACTTTCCAATTTCGTCACATGACATCCATGAGTTACAGATACAATAATGGACCCTTCGCCAAGTTAAGTGCAAATAATATTATCAGCAGCTTTTCAGAAATCTGTGAAATATGGCATCTCATGTCCGTACATAAAACTGACACCGACACATGAAAACTAACTTGTCACTTAACTTTCAGAAAGGACTAGAAGGTATTTGTACTGGAAGGAGGAATGGCTGAGGTTGGAGTAAGATGTGAAGAACGGTACTGTGTGTAACTAACAAATGTCCTCTCATATGGTCTCAGGGTCTGGCATGTGTGTGTTCTGGGGGTTAGTTGCACGCTGAGGGTCATCAGGCCTGCCCTCCCCAAAGATGGGTTTACAGACAGGCCGTCACTGGTCCAGACACACACACACCAACACCATGAGGTCCATGTGAGAGGTCAGGGGTCACACAAACATACTGAAGACAGTAGTATTGCAGTTATGGAGGCAGGTATGAGGGCAGGTCCTTCTCCACCGCCTGCAACAGAAACAAGAAAGGTTATTATGACAGTGATGACGAATGGCACCAGATATTCAGCTCAGTAAACACTTCATAAAGTACATATTAAAAAGGTATGGCTGTCTTAGCTAATCGTGATGTGATTTAAGTCCCAACATAACTTGATTTTTTTTTTTTAAATTTAAAAAAAAAAAAAAAAAAAAAAAAATCACATGCTGCCATTTTTGCAGCCTCCTGTCTACAGAAGGCTGAGTTTGAAAGCTAGGGTGATGAAACTGGTATCATACAAGACCAGAAGACTTACGAAATCCAGTGGTACCATGTTATGCCAGCTTCTCAGGAAAAGGGCTAAATGATTCTTCAAAGTTAGGCTAAATTTTGGCAAACAGCTGGGACAGTTTCACAGAGGTCTCACCCACTCGAAAATGGGTTCTGTGGGCACCCACGAGTCTCCCCTTCAGACATGTCCACTTTGTTAGTCCAGTACCATTTTGGGCACAAACTATTGTTTATTTGTATTTCAATGTCTATCCATACATTAAAAAAAAAGGTCACCAACTTAGATCTCTACCAGTTTAGGATGGACAGGACAGGGAAAGTAAACCCTCACACCCACAGGATCGCTGTTGATCTCAGCAAATATTACCATCTTTGAAAGGGCTGCACTAATTTTTTAAGCCAACACAAAGGCATCATGTAAAATTAGACAACATAAGACATGCACTGGTACCAACCATGTCATGCTAGCTTGTTGGGAAGGGCAGTATATCTTGCTCCAAAGTTAGGCAAAATTTTGGTGAGGGAAAAACTAGCATGGCCATTTTCAAAAGGGATCTGCGGGTACCCACAAGTCTCCCCTCTATAGACACGCCATCTTTATGCTAATCAAATGCAGGTTGGGGCAAAAAACATGCAGTTTTTTTCCATGCAGAATAAATGTTATTTCTGCCTATTCTCAAATAGGTGTATTTGAATATTTCTGCATACCAAGGTCCCTGAACAGTGTTGGAATTGCATAACTCTGGTGTGACTAGAAAGCCGAGACTCGTGTATTCAATGAGCCCCATTTTATTGTTGTGTGGAGATGTTAGCCAACATAGTAGTGAGAATTTCTTCGAAAACAAAAATTGCCAAAAAAATAAAGAAGTAATTTTTACAGAAATCTAATCGAAGTCCTAATGTGGTATTTGAGGGATTTGACAATTTCGGTCTATTCTCAAGTGGTCATAACTGGTTACATTTTGCATGAAATCTGTGAAACAAATGGTATACGCCGCAAAAACTGTTGCAACAAGTTATGAAACATAATTGGCATGGGAACGACCATCGTTTACTTCCATTATAAATGTTCTCAGACCCTAAACACTCTGAACTTGCGAAGTTGATTTTGCCAGAACACAAAGTTTATTACAGATTTATGACTAGAAAAACTTGACAATGCTGAGCTGCAGCATTTCAAATTAATCTTTAGGTTACCAGCTTTCAGATGATTTACACCACTTCTGTGTGGCATATACTGCTGACCTGCCCTCTTCCCCCAAAAGACTCCCAGTAATGACTGATGAGTCACGATTAACTATTAAAATTCAGCAATTAGTTGCAATTGAAAAAAAATCAGTTTGACAGCTGTAATTAAAAGGCAAATAATCTGAAAAACTGATTAGCGGTTTCCCACCCCTTTACTCTGTCCTGTTGTCTTTTTTCACTCTCTAAATCTACAAGTATGACAAACACAATGCACAAAAAAGCCTCAATAAGCACAGCGATCACTCACAGAGGGATCCTCATTTGGCCCGTATCTCTTCGCCACATGACCGTCTTTATCTATCAGAAACTATTAAAGAACAAGACATCAGAATGTTAGCACGTGTATTTTTCATGCATTTAAGGCAAGAAAATTCAGAAATTTCACTGAAGCTGTTTCTTAAAAAGGAGATACTGTGAGCTAAATTAACACTTACCTTTGTGAAGTTCCATTTGATGTTACTGTGGAGAGAAAGAAAAATACTGATTACAATGCAACCTGCGAGCATGACCACCAGGACTGCTCTATTTATTCACATGAGCAATGTCTCAGCTCAAGATGGTTACAATGGATTACAATAGTGAACAGTTCCCGTTTATGTTTTTGGCATTTCTGATTTATTTGACAGTGATAAGAAAGTTAGGATTGACTAGGGCTACCTAGGCGACCTTACAGGCTATCAAAATTAAAACAACTGGACACTGAGAATTAAGTGATATACAAGTCTGACAATATTTTAACAAATCGGCATCATATTGGACAGGATGGGTTCCTCTGACTTGGCTGCTGGAAACTGTCCGACTTGACTGCAGCTTTTTGTCACCACCCCCTGCACAATTCATCTTGAACGACCCCAGTTACAGAGGCAAAGCGCCGTGCACGTTTACGTCATCACAAAAGTAATCAAAGTTCTAAAAAGTGTGTGCCTCACACACCCTGGTCACCCCGTCTGACTACAGATTACTTTTCCTGGCAACATCGTGTGGATTTTCAATTCTGTGTGTTGGAAATATGAAACACAGCAGATTCATTCTTCTTCCATCACTCTCAACCTCTCTTGCTTCCATATGTCGCTTCTGGCAAGGGGCCGATTTGTTATCATACGACAGCAACTTTAACGGTACACGCTCTGCCCAGTGAGCTACCAGGAACCCCAACAGTTACGTAATTTATAGAATAACTGCTCAGCCTGCTGCAGCACGATACTTCTCCGCTATCCATGTGCATGCTCAGCATGTGACAACATATTTTTCTCAAAATATGGTGCTTCATGCTCAGCCCTCAAGCAGTTGCACCACAAACACATTTTAAGTTTTCATAAAGTGAATGTTTGATACTAAAGACATCACAAATATTGATCGTTCACAGCTACAGTAGGTCATGGAGGGTACTTTCTTCACAAAAATTGTATGGTTTTTGTAGCATGCAAGTTCTGATATTAAAACGCTCTTTTTACCACAACCTCAGAGTCAGTCGTTTTAATAAGAAAATCTCTTTAAAGTTGTAAAAACATACATTTTACAACCGCACCCAAAAAGAATGAGAAACAAGGAAGAAAGTGGTGTGATGAGGCAATAGAAACTTAACAGGGTGTGTATGACAGTGTTCCTACTCCAGGGTAAATGTGACATGATATATCACTTATCATATCACTTCATGCTCACTGAATTCTAGAGAAAGATGACTATAAGGAAATTATATATGTTATATGTCACGCACCCGAGACAAACTGTTTGTTGCCCTGTGTAGGTGCAGTTTCACAGCAGCCCTCAGGCTTTATATTTTAATCACCAAATTAATGGCAGAGATATGAGGAACACCCAGCTTTACAAAAGTCCTCACACACCGAGATGAAATTGCTGAGTTAAATATAACAGGATTTATGGCCATTACTATGAATTTCTCCTTTAATTGTTGCTTTCCTTGCACAGAGACGTGAATATAAACACACAGCCCACACTCTTGAAAAACAGAAATACATAAAACTTCTCATACATAACTGTACGCTACATCAACAGAGCATGTCACCTAAGAAATGGGACGGAACAAATAATACTCATTAATAAAGTGCCGACAACAAAACTCATTCATGATACAGTGCGCAGGGTCTACGCGGATATTCTGTCTCAGAGTTAAAAGGTTGCGTACACAATGGGCCTTATTCACAAACAGCGCGTACGCAAAAATCTGTGCTGAAACAGTGCATACGAACGTTTTAGTAAAAATCCAGGATTCATAAATATTTTCTTAGCTGAATCTTTTGTACTTTCAGAACAAATTCAGAACTGCCTAAAACCATGCACAGCACAAATAATGACGGTCGGGCTGTCTTAGAAAATGTAACCCCACACCTTGTAACCTTTAACATAACATTTTAAAAATTAATTTACTAATGCATGCTCTTATTTCATCCTTGGCCCTTTAACCTCAATTATTGTTATAATTAATATAATATATACCACGATTAATAATGTGTACCAACCGTCTTACGGGGAGTATATGAGAATGTTTACTTTTAAAATGTAACAGTTTTGAGTTTCATTGTTTTAGTCTACTGAATCTGTCTGTCAGCTAACGATAGCTGCTCCCACTAATCTGTAGTGCCATGAAATTACATTATTATTATTATTATTATTATTATTATTATTACTACTACCACTAACACGGTATATAAGGAGTCTGATTTCCCTCCAAGCAGAGGTTAAAATGGCATATCTAACTTTTCTAGAAGATACTATAGTCCTACAGGAGAGAGCGCACCAGAGACTGACATGTTTAAACATGTCTGAAGAGAGTTGAGGTTCCCATGGGTCCAACACGAGTGAGTCAGGGCTTTAATCTCCATAAAAACATCTTTCTTGCGGCTTTTGCCATGATACAACTCTGGGAAAACGTGTTTTCTTATGTAGAGACATGGGGGTGTGGCAGTATGCTCACCGCAGATAACAAGGCACAACCTGTCAATCCAGAAGGATTCTGATTCACTAAGGTACAAACTGTGGTAAGAACAAAATCAGCAGGTGTACACATTATGAATCTGCATGTGCACGTATTTTATGTACAAAGTATGGACATTTCTACGCACTTATTAGTGAACAAGGTCCAATGTCATGAGACTTTTCCAAAGGTAAACAAAAAATAAATAAAAATAGGCCGATAACTCACTTTCCGAAGGTTCCCTTGCCTTTGGGCTGTGCCTTCATCCACTTCCACAGAGGATGAGCGTTGTCTCCATTCACATCAATCTTACTGAAGAAATCAAACTCAACGTTGTAACCTTTGGCGAACTCTTTAATCTCTGCATCAGTCCCTGGCTCCTGCATTACACAACAAAATTACAGTCAGAAAATCTTAAATATAAAGCTATACATTTAAAAGCTGTGTTGTCATCAGTTCGTCATCATACCTGTCCTCCAAACTGGTTGCATGGGAATCCCAAGATGCGTAAACCTCTCTCAGCGTAGCGGGCGTACATATCCACTAGCTGAGTGTAGTTTACCTTGGTCTTTCCTCATTTAGAGGCTACATTTACAATGATGCACACGTAGCCTCTGGCAGGAAAAACAAAAACAAGAGATTAAACTGAGAAAACAATTCTGCAAACTACAGCAAGTCTAAACACGACAACTGCAAGAAATATTCCACTCTATACTTTCACTTTCAAACTCTATGGAAGTCATTAATTCCTTTATGAGACCACAAGGATACATGATATTATGTTATGTATATATTTTACCGATATTTATCCAGAGACACCTCCTCGCCATCAATGTCCTTGGCGGAGAACTCGTAGATGGATTTGGCACTCTGCCAGTCTCCCACCTGAGCGCACTGTGTGAAACATGGAAACTGTTTACAGGTGAGTGCATGGGATTGAGCAAGACAACTGCAGGAAGGTTTATCGAGGCTAAAGTCCATAAAGGCAAACAAAAGGGCAAAACCAAGCTCAAGTCTGAGAGATAAGATGATTCAGATAAATGGGAGGAAAGCCAAGGAAAGGAAACCAGTGAAGACAAGAAAAGGCATGGCAGTTAACCAGTGCTCTTATGGGTATACTTCACCTCCTCTTTCAGGGCTGCCACTGACGATTATTTTCATTGTCGACTAAATCTGTCGATTATTTCTTCAATTAGTCGACTAATCATTTCATCAAAAAATGTGTTAAAATGTTGAAAAATGTCTGTCTGTCTCGCCCAAACCCCCAAAATTACATAATCTTATGTCTTGTTTCATACTCACGCCAAAGGGTTTTAGTTCACTGTCACGGGAGAGTGTGTAACGCTGCCAATATCTGAGCGTAAGAAGCTGCAGAGTATTTTAGGGTACTTTTATAGTACTTTTCTATGAAACATGACTCAAACTGATTAGTCGACTACTAAAATAGTATTGTAATAGTCGATTAGTCATCGATTAGTCGACTAATCGTGGCAGCCCTATTTGTGAATCAGTTAATCGCCTTGTGTTACATTGAATTTGTGGAACAGTTTCTCTTTAATGCCTTCACAGTGAATAACGAATTCATAAACTGAGAAAATTTGATGAGTTTAATCACAGGCAAACGTGTTAAACATCAGGAATATTTTAAGCACCCGCTTCTAAGCTCTCACACAACTGAGGCCTGTACTACGAAACCAGTTCAACTTATCCAGGATATCTTTTTGTTATCTGGCTTGACTAACCCTGACATCGTCAGTCTGGATAACCTTTACTACAAAGCTGGTTATCAAGTAGTTCAGTATACTCTGGCTTTTCCTGTCAAGCTGAAAGCGCATTCATGTGAAAGAAGCGGAGATATTTATTACAAGCAACATCAGAACCATGAAGTAGGCCACTTCATATTGAGGTAAACAGTACCAGAAGTGTCTGGGACTGAGACTGCTGTCCAAAAAGTCACTGTCAGCTGAGACAAATTACATACAGGTATCACAGGCATCACTTTTCCTGTCAAGCTGAAAGCGCATTCATGTGAAAGAAGCGGAGATATTTATTACAAGCAACATCAGAACCATGAAGTAGGCCACTTCATATTGAGGTAAACAGTACCAGAAGTGTCTGGGACTGAGACTGCTGTCCAAAAAGTCACTGTCAGCTGAGACAAATTACATACAGGTATCACTGAGTTATAAGTGACATTAGTATAGAGTATTTTTTGCCATTTAGTTGGATGATGACTAAACTACTGCTTATGTCACAAAATACTTTGAAAGTAACACCAGACTGTTTCTGCTACCCAAGTAAAAGGTTGGGAAGTAGTCTAGGTAATGACTGATGAGGTCTATCTGACCAAAATGTTGCATTTATAATAATGGGAGCCAATAAACAGTGTGTGGATATATGTTATAGTCTTTCTCAGTCCTCAGGGCACAGGTGTCTCGTTATTTTGAGCTGTAGTGGTGGAATCAGAGTGTAAAATAGCAACAATGTCACTGCGGACTAAAAAAAAAAAAAAAAAAAAAAAAAAACATTGCATAAAATCATGCAAGTGTTGTGAACCAGCTCTTCATTTGTTAGAAGACGTTTTAAAAAACAATTGAAATAGAGCCCTGGAACAATGAAATGACCTCTAATTACTACTGACCAATAATATATAGGCTCCTCTTTTTGTACCTGAGACTCTGGACTTGCAGCAGGTTAGCTGTTCAGCATAAGTAACCACTGTGATTAATACCAGTAAAAAAAAAAAAAAGGCAACCAGCTTTGTAGCACTGAAAACCCAGAGTTAACCTTGAAGTTAACTCACCATCTCCTATTCCTGTTTCGTAGTACAAGCCTCTAGTGCATCATAATCTAAGTCTCATTTATCCAGTTATATGCTCAGCACTTCCCAAAACAGACGGCCTGTTCTGACTGGGAACTGAACTCAAAGTAAAACTTGATCTGTGCTTCTTCAAAGCCAGACAGCATTGACAAAAAGTGATTTTACCTTGAACACAGGAGCTGCTGATCTACCACTGCATCGATCTGCGGTGTGTGTTTTAGTGTGACTTTGACAGGTTTACTTCAAATTCACCAAACACTAAAATCAAATAACAATCAAACTAACCAATCAAGGCAGCGGTAGCGAGGTAAAATACTGATTTTCTCAATCGAGTCTGGCTCTCACTCGAGCATTGTTTAAGTCTTATCTTAGGTTACGTCCACCCTTGGAAATGGCTGTTTGGTAGTGCTGAGCATATATTTGGATAAATGACAATGGATTATACTGCAGGAGCTGTGTGAGAGTTTTGAGAATACGGACTTCAATCCAGCAAGACTTTTTTTTCTGCCACCAGCGTGTGAGTGGGTGAATGTGACTCATAGGTGCCATTTAACAAATTCAATCTAACACAGAGAGTAAAACAGTCATCTGGGGGCTGAAGTATTCCTTTAATACATGGTGCACTTTGGCCCAGTGTCACCCACGTCCCCACCCTTGTAGTTACACACACACACACACACACACACACACACACACACAACAGATTAAGGATGAAAACCCCACAGTGAGTGACCTGCATGCATGTGTATCTCACTCAAGAGCAGGACAGACAACACAGCAAGAACAAAAAAAAACCTGAAAGATACGAGGATGTTAAATCGCTGGTGAACTGCCGCAGTACATAAAAAAACAAGGAAACAACGAGTTACACATGAAGAGCTTCTCCTGATCTGACGCCAACTAACATCACCTGGCTTGTAGACTGTTAGCACGGACTGTTAGCTAACGCTGCGACACAGCTAGCTAACAATCACCGTAACATTTGTAAACAGGAACAAATTAAAGTCGGGTTTAATTTGCGTGACTCAGCAGCTGAGTCTATCTGGAGGGGTGAACGGTTTGTTGAATCCGGTCTGTGAACATTAATCCGCCATTCAAACGCTGCCATGACGCCTCAGGCTCTGGCACGAGGCTAAGTTAGCGTTACTGGATGCGTCATTACGGACCCCTTTGACCGTTACACCGCGGTTAAATATAGACTCAATGTGACCGACATTTTGTTCCCAGCACACACGCAGCAGCGGAAACATAAATGTTTTGGCCACAGCACAAATACAGTGACAGACATGTTGTGCTGCTTACCATACTTCTCAGTGCTCCTCTGCTGCCGACCAGACCCAACAACAGTGTCGGTCTCCAGACCCACATGGCGGATATATGGACGACAGCGGTCATATGACCTGTTAGGCCCCGCCCACTGAGGGACAGCACTGACTGCTGCACACCGGATGGTCTGCATGCTGCCTCACTTATTACCTGCCTCACTTATTACCTGCCTCCTCTAGAATTAAACACTTTGAAACCTCAGCACACTGGTTTAATGTCTCTCAAAAACATGGAAAGAAGGAAACGAGCAACCTAATAAGAAATTACGTAAATATCAGCAAAATATTTGTAAAAAAAAGTTACAAAAATGTTAAAGTTGATGCAAAAAAGTTAAAAGGAAATGACCTGAAAAGGAGCTAAAACAAAATAAAAATAAAATAAGAACAGAAAATAAATGAAAATAAAACAAGAAATAAAAGTTATTGAAATTAATTGGAGTGGCAAAAAAAATTAGAAATAACAATTTTAATAATACAGTTACTGCAATAATAAATATGTTAAATTAAATTAAATTAAATTAAATTAAATTAAATAAGCTTTGTTGGAATAACATTTATGATGTGTTGCCAAAGCACAACTACAATTTAAGACAGTGAAAATTGCAAAAATAAATAAATAGATAAAAAACAGTTAACAACAATGTATTATTACAAATGCAAAACAAAACAAAAAAGTTAAAAAAAATTAGTAAAAAAAGTTAAAAAAAAAAAAAAAAAAGTGAAAGTTGACACAAAAAAAGTTAACAACAACACAGGAAATGACCTGAAAAGGGTCTAAGATAAAATGAAAATAAAATAAGAAATAAAAATAATAAAAATGTTTTTTATTTATAATAATACAATTAATGCTGTAATATATATTAAATTCAATTAAATTAAATTAAAAAAGCTTCATTGGCATGACATTTATTATGTGTTGCCAAAGCACAACTATAATTTAAGAAGTGAAAACTAAAAGAAAATATTCCAAAACAATTTACACACACACACACACACACACACACACACACACACACACACACACACATGACACAGTAATAAAACCAACTTGCTCTGGTATCAAAGGTTTAAATATTTGTGAAAGGTGTCTGAAAGCTTCACAAGAAAAGTGATGTCGCTCCAGGTTTCAGAGGGTTACAGATCTCCTCTTTCCACTTTTCTTTTTTTATTTTACCAAACACAGCTGTTTTAGCTTTTGCAATCAAGCTTTGGATGTGAATTACATTTTATTTCTATTTTTGGTCTCTTGGGGACAGCAAAAACGAGTTAACTCAGCATTAGTCTAAGTTTAGTTTATTTGCACATACATGTATAGAAAACACAGGAAAAAGAAAATAAAAAGTTTAAACATTGTGCAGGAGAGGTTAGAAGCCAGAAATGGATCATGAAGGTACCTCCCCTATTAAATAACAACAATCATGAAAACATCTATGGGCAGCCCCCACGCATTAACATCCCTCCATTTAATATATGCATAGGTCCTGTTTGTGCATGTGTGTGTATTTCGGGTCTGTGTGTTTATGACAACAGAGTGAAAAATTTGAATTTCCCCTCGGGGATTAGTTAAGTATATCTTCTTCCTCTTTCTTCTTACTAAAAAGTACATCTATGTACTTGCTACAAGCATGTCCTCCATTAACTGGTTGCCAAGGAGGAATGTGATGCGTAAACCTTTCTCAGCATAGGACGCGTGCATTCTTGCTATCTGTGAAATTTAGATATGATAACTGTAAGAAGTATTCCACCCTATGCTGCTGTTACTTCAAATTTGTGAGTCATTAATTCGTTTATTAGACCGCAAATATCCATGATATTTTACCTGTATTTCTCAAGAGTAATCTTATTACCAATGTAACTGGCAGTGAATTTATAGATTAACTTGGTATTTTGTCAGGCTTCAATGTGAGCACAGTTCGTAGAGGAGAAGAATGGAAATTGTTAATAGGTGAGAGTGTGTGACTGAGTAAGACAGCTGCCAGGGCTAAAGTCCACGGGGCAAACCAAAGGGCAAAGGTCAGTCACTCTATGACATTTAGAAGATGAATCAAATACAGGAGAAGAAAGGCCAGGAAGTTAGCGTTGCTCCTTTGCTCAGTGCACTTAGGCTCATCTGTGTCATCAAAAGGGACAGTGCACCTGAAAGCCAAAAATACATATTTTTCCTCTTACCTGTAGAGCTATTTAACAATCTGTATCAGTGGTTCTCAAACAGGGGTCAGGGTACGACCAGGGGAGCTTGAGGAAGTGACAGGGGGCCCTCAGAGAAATGAGGAATAGGTCATTTTCACTATTTAATTCACTAGGCCTGTAGAAGAGGACCCAGTGTGAGTAAGAGTCATGAGAGTGACGACTCTGATCACAAGTTTCACTTCCTCAATGTGTTTATCCTCAACTGTAGTTGGCAGCTATAGAGTCCTGGTCTTAACCATATCCAACAACTAAAACCTTTTCAGATGGAAGTCCCTGAAGCAAAATCTTATCAGCTGGCCATGACCAAATATGTATCAATTTTGGGATCCTTGACACGAAAAAGGTTGAGAACCACTGATCTAGACTGTTTTGGTGTGAGTTGCCGAGAGTTGGTGGGTGCAGTTAGGTAGAACAACATTTACTCTCCTTTAAGCTCTGTTTTTGGTCTCCACCTCCTCCAACTGGGGGAAATATCTTGCTCTCTAGCTGCTCAGCACTGTGCTATGTTCACAAACTACTTGATAACTTTGTCTCTCTGCTGTTTGGTGCTGATGTGGTAGAGCTGTAAGCAGCAGGACAATGAAAGGACAGACTTTATTCCTTCCTGTAACAGCCTGAGTGTGATGTTTGCGCCGACCCATTCACTAGGGAGTAACCATGTGGTAGGATTACATGGGGAATATGACATTTGACTTCTAAATTTGACTATATTGTGCCATGGGAAGGAGTTTGCCTTGGTGACACTGGACAGCAACAGAGAGCAGGTGTGTAGGTGTATACACTGATTGTTATTGCAAGGTTAATGATGGGTAACAGGGCATGATTTTGATCTTAACATTGAGGGGGACACATATGAAACTGGGTTAGGGGTCCCTCATCAGAAAACTGTGAACATTTAACACTTGATTCCCTGAATTTTTATGCACCAATTTGTGCCTATTCTTTTTTATTGCACTTTATTTATTTGATACCACTTTATTAGAAGAAAGAAAATCTGAAATTTGTTTCACATTAATACACATAAATGGAAAAAATGACTGACGATACCTGCTCTGGACTTCTGGTAACATTCAGTGACTACTACACTAAAAGTGTGTGACAAGAAGGGGAAACAAGCCGAGTTCTCTTGACAGGGAGTGTTTAAGTTTTAAATAAACATTTACATAGGATAATATGTGAAATTTAATCATGTTAAAGGCAAAACATTGCAAACAAACCAAATCCTGGAGGTGTGGAGCCTATTGGAAAGGGGGAGGAGGAGTCTGGGTAAAGCTGGTTTAAATAGACCTGGGGGAGGAAGAGAGGCTGAGAGGGAGGGATGTACAGCAACTCTGTTTTAATCGTGTTCATTCTGTCTATTTGGAATTGAGTGTATTACATCTCTGGAATATACAGTAACAGTACATATTGTAACGTGTTGCTGCAGTGCAAGTTCACCCTCATGGGTCAGCACATTTATGTTCATGAACACATTAAATTATGTCTTATCTCATGTAATGGGAATTCAGCATCGTCTGGACGACTAGATATCTATTCAGCTGGTATATACACACAAGAATTTTTTATATATTTCCATCCAAAGGTTGAAAGTACAGTTCTGATTTGCCAGAGTTAAGAAAGTATAATGGTACCATAGTTTCACTGCTTTCTAATCTGCCTTTTAGCAATAAATTTGGTACATATGGTTAAAAAATGTGACATTCCCTGAGTACGATTTTACAGGCTTTGTGGCTTCTCATTTTTTGGGGTGTTTCCCTTCCTGATCTTGTCCATAAGTCAAATCTACAAATTACTCAACGGTCATAATCTTGCAGCTTCAGACTCTTTAAAGCAGAGATGGGAGGAGGATACTGGAGAGCAGATATCGGACGCAGTGTGACATAAAGCTACTCAAAAAATATATTCATCCTCTATTTGTCTGAGACATATTTTTGTTCAATTTAAGATTGTACTCCGACTCCACTGGTCCAGAGCTCGATTGGCTAAGATTAGCAGTCCCACATGTGACAGGTAGAAACAGTCATTAGCCACTTTATGTCCCAAACTATTTAATTTCTGGGATTTAACATTTCAAATTTTTTCAACAATGTTAGGAAGGCCGGTTGCACCATCTATGTCCATGGCAGAATTTGAAGTAACTCCTTTAGATGTTAAATTAGTAGAGCTACGCAGATGTGTCTCTTTCTGCTCACTTCTGGCTAGAAGGCTCATCCTGTGTAAATGGAAGGACTCTTCACCTCCAACAAATGGACATCGGATTAAGGACGTTATGTGTTATTTACAATTAAACTTTTGTGGCAAATGAAACGCACTATACATCTGTACTTATGTAACACAAGGTAATGAATGAGTCCCCTTCTTCCCTCCTTCTGTATATCTTTATTGAATTACCAATAAAAATACTTTATTTAAAGAAAAAAAATGGTAAAAATAAATCAAAATTGAGCAGTGTGAAAACGGCTTGCTCACAACCAGCTGGGAATCAGTTATCAAAGCTGTAGCTGTATCTTTCTTCCAACAGAGGGCACTATCTAACTGTAGGAGAGACTGCACGTGCAGCGTCCATCACATTCATGCCTTTGGATGGAACATAAAAGTTATGTTCAGAGGACGAGACTGAGATTTTAGAAAGCTGTGCCTACAGATTGATGAAGTCTGAAGACACTTTTATTGATACAATGCACATGCACACATAAACTTTGTTTATTTATCAGTTGGTTCATTTTTATCTGTTGTTGAGAAGCATGTGATATGAAAGCACAAGCATTTAGAATAAAAGCATTAAAAATACAATCAGTGATAAAAGCATTAAAAATATACACACGCAAACTGAGTCTGCTCTACAGAGACAAGGAAGACGGCTGTTAGAACCCAAAAATCGAGACAAAAATAATGAAAACTACGACAGCAAACCACATCTCACTGTTCTTGAGTTCACAGATTTTCTTCTCTTGGTTTGTGATCATTTTTAATTGGTATCATTCATTCAGTGCAGCTGTATTACTGATACAGAGAAGCTATCACCCTCCACACAAACATACCCACCCACATAATGCCCCTCAAACCCCACCACCATGGTCTCTATTCAAATCAAACATATCACACATTACTACTGAAGCACTGACTCCTGAGGCGCTGAGATTATTAGGTTGGAGTCTGTGATGCTGCATCTCTCTGAAAGCTGAGAGCTGAGGACTTCGCTTGCTTGATCCTTCCTGTGGATAGTTCAAGCATCATTATCTGATGAAAAAAGACTAACCACTGATGAATGCTGAGCGCATAAGGAGGGAGACAGCTTTGGGCTGTCCTATTCCTCGTTGCGGTTCAGCCAGACAAATTTTCCCCTGCTTTTTAAAGATGTTTTAGAATCATCATTAACTAAAGCCCCTTTTACACCGCCTGTTATTCTGCCTCGCCGTTCTTTATAAAAGATACAATCGCAGAACTGGTCGTTGCTGTAAAGCCAACAGCAGATGTAGTAACAGTGGTGAACCAAAAGGGACCGGCTGTAAAAGAGACAGCTGGCAGGATGCGACGATGTGATGCTTAGACGACATGTTATATGTGTGACCCACCACAGGAAGATTTAGGACGCATTCACACTGGTGCTATTTGGTCTGCTTTAAACGAATCCTGGTCCACTTCCACAGATAGGTCGGTTCGTTTGGAGTGGGTGTGAACGCTTATTCGAACTCTGGTGCGGACCAAATGAGTGAACCCTGGTATGCTTGAAAACTGGGGGTCTCGTTTCACTTGCAAGTGAACCCTGGTGCGGTTCCCTTACAGTGGGAAATGCAAACATACATCCAGCAAACCAAAGAGAGGAAGTGACATAGAACGCAATGCATTTTGGGCAGAAAAAAACCCCAAAGCCAACATCGCAAACCAAGAGAAGCAGAGGTAAAAAAAAAAATAAATAAAAAGTTGGAAAATGTCTCGTGGGCGGATGTGGAGTAGTGACGTTGTCCAGGTGGTTTGGTCCACTTTAGAAAGTGAACTGAACAAACTGAAGGTGTGAAATTTTTCTGCATTCCCCGCCCAATCGAACTGAATGCACCCTTAAAAGACAGCTGGAAGCAGTTAGCAGCTAACTCAAAGAAAGTGAACAGCAGCCAGAAATGTCTGCAACCTGGGAGACAATGACGTCCAGGGGACAAAATCAACAGCCATATTACAGGAACAATAAATGATTGTTGTTTCCATGTTATACTGTTGGTATTGCTAAAGGCCTCTCAACCACGAGAGCAGCCCCTTGACACAGCGACACACCCGAACCCACAGCCTGGATGACAAAGACAACGGAGCCTGAAGTGCAGCAGCCTGTACGTTTGGTGAGAATACTCCAGCCTGGGTTGGCAGTTTGGCAACCGTCCATGAAAACCAGTGACTGGAGCAGCAGAGGAAGTGCCGCGGGACAAGGAAGGCGGGAAGCCGCCACGGATTAGGGAGGAGAAGGCTGTTGAGGATGCTGCAGCTGCTGGCGTTTCACGTGAGTGAGTGGCTCGACTGAAAAGAGGAAGGGCAAAGGACTGGCAGAGGGGTACCTCAGGACTTAATGGACCTTTCAGACATCATCTGTGTTTTTAAATTATCATGGTTTTATCGCAATAAATCTGTAAACATTTACGCTCTGTCTTGTTTTATAACCCTGCTCACCTCTGATTTCAAAAGAACCTGCAAGCCGAGTCCTAGGGCTCTGTAAGTTGGAATTGGCACTGTTAGTCTTTTAAATGACTTCTTAAACACTTTTTAAACTACTTTTAAGTTACTCTTAGTTATCTTTAAATTGCTCTTAATTCATATTTACGTTTTATTGGTAGGTGGTAGAGGGGTAATCCATAAACTGTAAAGTGGCACCAGGCCACACACTTCTTTCGAGGATGGCGTATATTGAAATGGATCTACAGTTTTTTGGGTTCATCACATCTTTGATTTCTAATAACCTAGGCTCTTAATGTGGTGGAGAAAGAATGGGAGTCGACACAGTTTCTCTTTCTCTTGAGAGTCTCTGAAAAAGCAGAAGGCCAGGATTGTCTTATTGGAATAAGACAGTCTCCTCTAATTGTTACTCCAGTGATTTTAATGTAAGTGTGAAGTGGTGGAGCCATATTGTGTAATAAAACGAGACACAGTGTACTGTAATTAAACATGTTTTCCCGGCTTAGTGCGCGGTGCTTTTTTAAAGTATTGTAATGATGGTATCCCTGTGCCTCTTGGGTTTTTATTGTTTGTGTGTGCAGGGATTCTTTTGGCTTTACTGTGATTTTATTGACTTGTCAGACAGTATGTGTTGCGTGGGAAAGATATTGCAATCATGAATAATTGGCTGCATTAGTGGACATGCCTTGTGAAAAATAGCCAGATTGTATCTAACATACTTTACATCTTTTTTTAAAAAATGTGACTTAAAGACAGATTTGAGTGAACAGTGATGCCAGGCGACACATCTTTATTCACACTCGTCAGAACCACAGTATCTTTTTTCTTTTTACTGCACATACTGTAAATTAGGACAAGGACTTATTCCTTCTCGCGTCCTTGTTCTGGGACGTTGCTTGGAAATAGACTCCAGTGGTCTGACGTCAGGCTGGTGCCACAATTAAAGTCCCCATGAAACAGCATTTTGCTTCTTTAATTGGATGTATTCCCTGCTGAAACTGGAGACTGGAGTGGGAGATAACACACAAAGGAATCACTCCAAAGTGTAAATCAAGAGACTATCCGCTGATACGTTCTGTAGTAAGGCGAGTTTAAGTGTCCAGAGGGAACAAATAAATGGGTGTATCACACACTCTAAAAATAATTAATGGGGTTAATGGATAACTCTTAAAATAAAGAACTTTTTCAGCATAAAAAAATAGTTTCATTAATGTGTTTCAGTCAGTTGACAACTTATTTTAAGTTTGTAAAAAAAAATCAAAAACATTTTTGAGTAGGATGAAATCAAAATAAATAAGTTAGAACATCTTAAATAAATGGTTTGACCACTAAACATCAACTCAAATTTTGGATAAATATAAGTTGGTTCAACTTAATTAAGCTTTTTGAGGCCAAAGCAAATCATATTGGTTGTACTAAACTAATTGAGTTTGTCAGATACAAAAAATTCATAGGATTTACTCAATAATGTGAGAGTTGGAACTATATAAAAAGATGCATGCAAATTGTTACCTTAAATTTAAATTGAATGGATTATTTTTGAGAGTGCACTTACTTAATTACTGCTAGAGGTTTATTAACAACAGTGTAATGTATTTAGAACGTGTAACATATCAGACTCTGACAAGGATCCAACTGTAACGTCCTGGATTTATTGCCATTATTGTCTGTGGTGTAAACACAGTTGATCAAACTTTATCATGACTGCGAAAAGAATAAAGTAACATTTTAGAATAGGAACAAAAAGCTATAAATATGAAATATATGATCAATCAATACCTTTTTTTAAAGGAAATCAGATAAGGTAGACAATATCATAGCAATCACATCATAAGACAGTCGTATGATGACATCAGGGGTCGGCAACCTGCGGCTCTGGAGCCACATGTGGATCTTTGGCCCACCTCCACTAGCTCCACTAGCCACCAGCTGTTAAAAAAAAATCAATTTTCAACATATTTTTAAGAATAAAATGTTCCATAAATCAGGCTATGAATGATATATGGACAAATCCCTCTGTGAAAAAACCCTTCAAATATGCATAGGAATAAACACAGAGAGTTTGGTGTATGTGAGGAAATAGAAAATAGAAATAAACCCCCTATTTATGTATTTTGTCATTTACAGACCAACAATATGACACTACAGTTGAACAGGGTCAATTTATAACTGATATTATCCCCAGTTTATTACTTCCTTGAGTACAATTAATTTAGCTTTACAGACTTTCTGAATTTGTTTGTTTAAATATGCAAATCAGGCATTATCTAATTAAAAAATGTGCTTTTTAAATACTTTAATACAGAAATCTAGACTAAAATGCACTCGTAAATGCCCATTTTAGACCCTTTCTTTCCACTAATCTGAATGAAGTCATTAGGGATGCACAACAGCAACAAAATCTCAAAACTAATTAGTGCATGAAAAAAGTGTTTTCACCTGTTGTGTCTCTGCTTATGATTTACATGAGCTTGTTAAGTAGAGTTTTACATGTCATGCTGTAGGATGCCATCATCACTGAGGTTTACAAACACTGATTTGACCAAACTGACATGCCGCACTGCACCGCACCGTCGGGATCACGAGGGCCACCGACCGCCTGAGATAATTAAATGGAAGCTCCACGTGAACTCGCTGTTAGTGGAAGCAGCGGGTTGTCTGTCCTCTGTGACGTGGGGGTCATGTCATTTGAGGAAGAGGTTTTTAATTAGGGTTTGAGAAAACAAGGGAACTGCCACAGGTTTCCAGCTGAAACATCCAGTTCAAAGACCCTAATTAAAAGCCTCACACATCGCCAATTAAAACTCAAATGAAAGGGGGTCTACTGTAAAAGATATCAGCACCATCGATGCACTGTGCGTGTGCGCGCGTGTGTGTGTGTGTGTGTGTGTTTGTGTGTGGAGGTAGACGCTGTAATTAGTTTCTGCTCTGCCTGTACTGTCAGTGTGTATATATGGTATAATGGGGTAGGTTCTCGTATGAACTGTGCAGAGCAGCTCCTCACTTATTATTAATACATCATAAAACTGGGGACATTTATTCTAAATGAGTCATGCGAAGCTGTACAATTACCCTGAAAATAATGTTAAAAGGTACATGCACCCATTCAACTTCAACTTTAACTTTATCCTTCCCTTAGGGGGAATTTGTCTTGTGTCCAGGTAAAAAATGTGGAACACATGAAGACATTGCCACACAAAATACAACAACAACAAAATTAAAACATAATAAAATGTCATAGACGTTGTAAATAATTGACATAGCTACTGGGATGTTGCCCACTGGCATGTGGACTCCCATTCTGAAGCCTCAAGTTCGGTATTTTATCTGTCGCCGTCTTGTTTTTTGGAGCCAGAAGTGACCATATAGACGAGAAGATGGAGCTGTGGCGGAGCCAGGGGTGGATCTGACGGAGAAACTGAGGACACAATTGTCAGACAGCTTGTCACTCAAAGCGACCATGCCCTTAATTATGTGTAACTTTAAGCCTTAATAAAATGCAAACATGTGCGTTGTATAAAATCTACCTCCTGTAAAGTTGTCATGAAGGGTTACATAAGTTGTAGAGAAGAAACTGTCTTTTGGAACCAGGTTGTAAACATGTTTATTTCTGCTGTAAAGTTGGCAACTTTAACACAAAGGTCTAAGGTCAACCTCAAATGGCTGTTAGGGGAGCTGCAGTTTTTGACAACAGGAAATCTAGAGTATGCCTAAAACCATCATCATCAGCCCCCAGTAGTTAAATGGTAAACTAATCATCAGTCAGGTCACTATGAGCATTTTAGAGTTTGGTGACCTGAGAAATAAAGGAATTATTCAGCCTGTTAGAATCTTGGAAGTCTAAAGAGCCACCACACACAACCGCCTAGAAAACGTGAGGTCAGGCTCTTGGTGCTACTCTTGTGCCTGTTCTGTGCCAGCTTTTAAGAGCGCAGCAGCAGGTCACATCTGAGGTTGCTAGGCAACCTTGACAAGCATCATATTATAGCCTACTTACCTGAAATCTTC
Organism: Epinephelus cyanopodus; assembly: GCA_026686955.1. Lineage (NCBI taxonomy): Eukaryota > Metazoa > Chordata > Actinopteri > Perciformes > Serranidae > Epinephelus > Epinephelus cyanopodus. The sequence continues at coordinate 13,058,314 of CM048926.1, read as the reverse complement.
AGTACAGAGCTGATCTTCCTCCAGGCGCTGTTTGTGTGTAGGCCTATCGTCCGTGGGACAGAAGAAAAACTCTGGCAGCTGGCCGCTCTGCACTAACATGATCCACTTCACCATATTTATCACTGGCTGACATTTACAGAGGAAGTGAAAGATATCTGTCACCTGTGATTGGTTGGTCCTCAGCACATGAATCTGAGGGTGAAAAAACGTGGCATGTGCATACAACAGGCTTCAATGTAACATTAATGGGTAATTATGTCAATGTATGTCCACAAAAAGTGCTTTTTTTGCACTTGTTATTAATAATAATACATTTTATTGACAGAGTGCTTTTCATGGTACTGAAAGACACTTTACATTAGTTAAAAACAATCATAAAATAGAATACAGTAAAAGACACAATATAATTCGCTGTTTTGAAAAGATGAGTTTTGATGAGTGTTTTGAACTGGGAGAGGTCGGTGCAGCCTTGAATGTGTTCGAGGAGAGAGTTTCAAAGGGAGGTGGCAGCTATGTAGAAGGCTCTGTCGCCCCAGGTCTAGTGCTTGATGGTGGATAAAAAATAAGATCCGCTTTGTTTGACCAGAAACAGCCCTGAAGTGGCTATTGCTAAACTCATCAAACTCCATTTAAATAAATAACAATTTTATCATCATAAAACACACTTCATTCAAAGTCGACAGACACAAAAGCAAAATCACAAAAATCTTTCCACTTCAATGGACGTCCAGGCAGAAAATGTCCGAGCGTATGGGAATGGCTGTACGAACTGTGATTGGCTCATCGAGGGCGGGGCTTAGCCATAGGTCAATTGTTGATCATTAGTCATTTAGACACAAAGACGTGGCAAAATAGGGCCCAGATTGAAAATTACCAAAGTGACCCTTTAATAACTGTCTGAGTGGGTGTGTGGGGTTTTCTTCTAAACTTTACAGTATCTGTAGTTTAAGTGAAATTCAGTTTTAAAAGTTGTCATGCCACTTGACAAAGTAGCCGACCACATGGCCAAGAGCAGAATCACTCTTCTGTAACAGGCTCACTACGAGTGAGTCATGTGTGAATTTCAAAATGCGTCTGCCAGGACGGGAACTTCTGCAGCCGTAAGTGTACCGCATGTTTAAAATAGGTGAGAGGACTCAGTGAACCTGCGGAGGAGCACAGCGTATCAAGGAGAAGTAGACCTTTTGAGCCTGCACACAAACTCACGAATGTAGTTTTAATTAAAGACGAGGATATTAAGGTCACAAGATGACATTTCAAACTGCTGTGTGACACACGTATGTCATCTTAACAGCTGTACAACAGGTTTGATATCACTGGAAAATCTAATAAAAAGGTTTGTTTGGTCACTTTCCCACATTTCACTGGTGTGATGAAAAAAAATACATATTCAGTGTAAGTTTAAGACCAAAAAATTAGAAGACAAAACTCAGAGTTTTCTTATTCCATCCACACACAGCTGGTGCAGTGTGTGGTTAATATGAAAGTCTGCATACAGCACATGGCTACCTCTGATCTGTATTACTGACAAATAGCTGTACATTTATCATACTAATGAATGTTGGGACCTGTTCCGAACTGCACAAAGCAGCTTTATTGTGGCTTTTTTTTTCCATCTGAGAGTTATGCTGGGTCATACACCAGAGAGCCAGTTAACCCTGTCTAAATGATGAGAAATTGTATTTATGAAAAAGCAGGCTATAATGAATAGGAGCAGATGGAAAACACAGAAAAACAAACAAGTGTCATATTAAAAGAAAAAAAAAAAACAGTTGCCTAGAAACAGCCTCTGCTAAACCTGACTCCCCCCACCACCGCCGCCGCCACCCCTCACAACACACACACGCAAATACACACACTCGCATACGGAGCTATGCGCACCATGGGAGATAAGATCAGATGCTTGGAGAAAAGTTAGGGTTATTTCTCACTGTTCCTAAGCAACAAGTTTGCTTTGCCTTCGCCATATCTCTGTCGGCGCCGCTGGAGATTAATAGTCAGAGGCAGAAATTAAGTCGACCACAAAACTTTTCAATTTTCCGAGAAGTTTGTGTTTCAGAGTATTTCAGAGCAGAGTTAAAACTGGCATCACCTGGTTTGGACCACTGGCGGTTAAAAAAGGATGTGTGACTTTTATTTCAGGATAAATATGCTGTGTGACATTCTGCGGGTTATGTGGAGTCGCACGTGATCACTTGAGGACACAGAAATTCTCCATTTTACATTAAATGTTTAGGGGTTTATTTACAGTAGAGTTGTTGAAAGTGTCCAAACTATTGCTGCTGAATTAAAAAGTTCAACAGATTTAAGAAACTGTCAGCACATATTTGAAATATTATACTGCAGTCATGGCATACAAAATGAGGAGCTTACATATGCCTGCCATCATATCCCAGCAGCCTTGGAGACATACCGATGTCTTGTAATCACTATCCAGGTGTGCATATTGCTCTCACATTAAAATAAAATCAGGATCAGTCCAAAAAGCACCACTGATCAAAACACCTCCACCACGTTCCTGCATGTTTTAGAATATGAAACAAAAGGAGAGTAATGAAAACAGATGGCAACCTATATTTGCATTGGCAGGGAATCTTTTACATTTAACCCTGTCGCTCTGAGGGGCTTGGTTGGCAAGGCAACAGATTCTGCAGTCTGTTTCCCATGACTGCATCTCAATAGTCCAGATCAGCCTCCTTATCGCTCCATCTTCCTTGAGCAACAAGAGCAGGAAGGCGCGCCGTGTGTTCAAAGCTTCAGTGTTGCGCTGACAGGCAATTGGCAGCTCACTACATCCTACACCCATATCTCTCAAATCCATCCCGAGATCAGTTTAATACTGCCTGACCCGCCCGCCGCCGTTGAGCCTTAAATAAATCAAATACATTTGAGGTTAGTTAGAAATCTCAACCTGCCTGTTCCACAGATGTTTCCTAAAGCCTTATTTTAAATAATCAGTGGGGGTAAAATGCACTCTGATACACGAGAAATGTTTCTATGTGGAGTTACATATCGTCTCTGGTGATTTTCAACTTTTCCAAGAAAACAGACGGATTATTCCTTCAAGACTTGAGACAGTTTTTCTACTTCTAAAGCTGAATAATCCATTTAAACCCACTGGATTCTCAGAAAAGCATCATTAAGCTGGAAACAGGGCTGTTTTTCTCAGCTCATGGAAATTTGATGCTTTTGCAGATGCACACCAAAGATGTGACCCAAACTTTAGATATCTTACAGAAATGAGAATGTCTCCTTGCTGTGTTACATATAATGTATTTGCATCGTGGGAAGAAATGTCAAATGCCAGATACAGACACAGGGCAGTGTGTATAACTGTGCGCACTTCATTGATCTGGCAGTAGCTAGATGATTTTTACTCGTTTACTTTAGCTGCAGAAGGCAACATTTTCACACTCTGACCTCCTCACATATTGACGTTTGGTCATGGACTTTCCACGTCCAGATACGACATGAAAGGTACCCTGGGAGCGCTGGTTGTCGATGTTCTGGGACGCTGTGTCAAGCTCTGTCTGTTACATGCAGTGTCTTCTTTCAAAAAAAACTTCAGTTTCCACAGGAAATTTACTATTGACAGACAGGCTCTTTCACAATAAATGCACTACATCAGTACATCAACAGGAATTGATATTTTTTCCTCAAACAACACTTGGTTGGGTTTAGGAAAAAAGAACAGGCAGGTAGCGTCTGAGATTGCTAAACAACCTTAACAAGCACGGTACCATATCCCACTTACCTGAATTCCTGAGTACAGAGTTGCTCTTCCTCCAGGTGCTGTTTATACATGTGTAGGTCTGTCATCTGGGGGACAGATGTAAAGCTCTGGCAGCTCTGCACTAAAATGATCAACTTCTCCTCCATATCTATCCCAACTGACATTTATGGAAGAAGGGAAAGATATCTGACGGCTGTGATTGGTTGTTGAACAATGAATTTTGAAGCGCAAAAAAACACAGCATTTGTATGGCCCCTTAAAATATAAAGGCGACTGGCCACGACTTATGCTGACCCTGAAATTCACTGCCCAAGTGCCAGATTTCAACAACTTTGGAGTGAGACCGGGTTGCAGAAAGTGGTGGATACATCACATTTACCATCTACTTTTTGAAACTATACACACGTAACTTAAGGTAGAAAATGTTGGCATTGTACATTTCTGCAAACCAAGGATACGTTACATTTGAACATTACATACACGTCATATTGACAAGATAGCTGCCGAGCTACAGTCCACTGTTCGAGACCAACAAACAACAACACTGGTTGGTTTTGTGAGTCATCACTGTGTTTCAGACGGGGTTTAAGCCACCAAATAAGGGTGTTTCTTAGCAACCTGTTGCTGTGTTTCCTGCTGGGATGGTGCCTCGAAAGGTGGGTGGTTTTCACCAAGACATCGCTGTGTTCCTAGTTAGGATTGGGCCACCAAAACGGGTTAAAACGATTTTTTTTTTAATCATAACCAAGTGGTATTTGTGTCTAAACCTGACCACACATTAACCACAGTGCTGCTGCAACATAAAGACACAAACTTTCAACGTATCCGCTACATAATAATGTACAAATGTAATGTAAATGCCAACATTTACTCTGACAATTGGGTTGGAAATGAACGTACAGCATAAAACTGTCAGGACTGTTCCTTGAGTTCATTACTGGACCAAACTGGTCAGTAACTAAAGAGAGATCTCCTTTATTAATGTCAAAAACTAAAATGTATTTTACAGATTAACTTGGTTGTGATGGCAGATCTGCGTGGAAAAACAAAAGTCTGTGAGGAACTTTCTAACTCTGCTGCACTACATTCAGAACCAGCATGCCTGGAGTTGGCACAAACAGTAAGAAACTCTGTGTTCTGGTGAAAAAACAAGAGCTGAACTCTTCAGCTGTAACTCCAAGTGCTGGGTCTGGAAGAAAGCAGGCACAGCTCATTAACCATTTAATATGAACCTGAGAGGCAGCTGGTGCTGAGAGCTGCAGGGACTGGGACTCCTGAACGGGAGGCAAAATATAAATGGTAATACATGTGAGAAGAATCTTTAGGAGAAGCTGAATCAAAGTGCTGAAGACTTGACTGGGACGGCATGTTGTTGTCCAACAGGACTTGATCCTGAGAACACCGCAAATTGACTTTTTTTTTTTTTCATCGTGACGTGGTTGGGTTTAGGGAAAAAAAACAAGGTTGGCTTTATAATAAAAGTCGATATTTGTTTCACCCATCCACAACAAATCCCACCTGCTCTACTTGGACTTTCACCACCTTAACTTTCATTCTTGTCCCTGACGTTATAGGATGGCTTTTTGCGGATGTTGTGCTAAGAAACACCATAACCGATGTTTTGCTGTTTTCTAACAACACTAACCTGGGTCCAGTGTTTCTTGGACTCATCTACCTCCCCTCCTAATACATGATTTTTCAGGCTGTTCTCATGCACTGTTGGTATCTACCTACGAAAAGTAATGTACCACAGTTGGTGTATAACCTGTGTAATTGGGACGGCTGCAATCGTACGACCAATGCACTGACTGGAGTAAAGAAGGAGGTAATATAAAAAGGAAAAGTCCATGTAAGACGGCAGGTCAGTATGGTGGATGGGTCAAACAACATAGGACTTTGTTTGTGTCCTGTGTTATAACCACGTGAAATTTGAGTTACATTTAGACAGGTCATCACCATGTTTCTTTTCCTAAACCTTACCTACTTATTTTTTTCTTATTTATTGCTGCATTTATTTATTATTTATTTAATTTTCCTTCTCTTGTTACCAAGCCAGCCGGTTGGGGAGGGGAGGGAAGGGTTAGACAATAGGTTGATTTTTTTCTTTCTTTCTTTCAACAACCGCAAAATTTGTGGAACATATGGACACGTGGATGAGATGCGGCTATGTATATAGGATTTATTATTAATATTTTGCAAAGAAACGAAATAAAAATTTGATCACAAAAAGAACTTAAAGTACGTACCATTATTCGTGGGCACTAACAGGTTAAATATCATTTAAACCAGTGCTTATACATTTTCGTGAGATATCATACAAACTTGTACGAGGATATGTTGGATTTTTTTCATCACATTTTAACAAAAATCTTGTGTGACCTGTTTTAATTTGAGGAAACGTCCCTGACAAGCACAAAAGTCTTCTGGAGGCACTCTACTCGTACCTGAGCGACGGGTATGGCATTTCTGGAGACCAGGGTAAAGTAGATAAAATTTCAAAATGTCTACAGTCACTTCTCAGCTGTTATGCAATGAAAAAGAGCCGTTTGACGGGACCGTAAAATGTCATGCCTTTTTAAAATTTTATCAAAGGGTTCTAAAAAGGTTCTGCTTCAGCTGAGTGTAAAAATGAATCTGTGACCCTGTGGAGGTTTTTCACAAAATCTCAAACGGGCAGTAACTGCAGTGTTATGGAACAAGCCAAATGAGCTGCGTTTGATTCTCCTTTTTACTTTTGGCTAAAGGTGAAGGCAGGATGGTAATTTTGGATCTCAGCTGACTGGCAGATCACTCTTCAGGCTCCACTTCTTACATTCACACAATGAAGCTGAAGCATAGAACAAGCTGCTGCAGAACAGCGGCTCCGCTACAGCTTGTTATAGAAAATTGACGTCAAGGAACAGAGGCTGCATCTACTTCCTAACAGTCAATAAATAAATGAATTGGCTACTCACAAAGGTTTTGTAGTCTGAAGAGCAACAATATTATTGGTTCAAAAAGGGAACATGAGTCATGCGGATAAACAATTGTGGAAAGTGCCTCAGTTGGAAATGTACTTGTTTGGATTCATGTCATTTTAGGACTATCAAGGCGCGTGATGTCCTGCTGTCTGCCACAGGACGGCACCTCTGCTCTAGATGTGCTTTCAAAAGGGGAATGAGTGTATCAGCAGTATCACAAAGAGGAGAGTACATGTGTTCACCTCCTCCCTCACAGCAAGCCTGACCTCTGCAGCTGTCTTTAAAAGATGCCTTTCTCTTTCATGTCCGTCTATTATTCCGCCTTAGCTTCCCTTATTATAGTCCCTCATCTTTTTTCTGTCTTCCCCTGCGCCTGTCTTTTCTGCTCCCTCCCCCTTCCCACTTTCTCTCGTTCGCGGTCCACACCCTGCTGTGTTTCCTGTCTTTCCCTCAAGCAAATTAGTTTCTCTGTAATGGTTCCTCCTCCTCCTCACCTGCACACAAGTCGCATACACAAGTGCAAAAACACATGCGCAAAGAAATGCTTAATTAGCTTTTGTGCGAGGAACTGCCACGACGCCCGTGTGTGTGTTTGTTTGTTTCATCAGCTCATATCACCCTGCAAGAATGTGATGAAACACTGTGATTTCCTGTGATGTGCAAAAAACCCCAAAACAACTTATAAGCAGTGTACCCGACGTTGATCTATTGCAAGACTTCCTTTATTCTGTTACCTGCCAACACACAACAGAACATTAATATGTACTTCAGGCTGAAAAAAAATAGCTGATGAATATAATAGGTACAGGAGAAATGCTCCTTTTCTTCTTAATATAGTCTGGCTCCTTCTCACAGACTTAGATGATATACTGACACATAGCGGGGAAAAGTAATCTCAGTAAATTCCACCTCTCCTCATCGTCTGCAATCATCTAAGACCTTTCTGGATATTCCTACAGGAATTAACTTGGTAAATATCAAAAAGACCCGTGAGGCCTTTTCAACACATAACCAGCTGTGACTTTTATCATTTTGTGGCTTAAAGGTCCTCAAGCTCCTTTATTGAGAGAAGATTCCCTTGTGCTCACTACGGCGGAAAGATAAAGACAAGAGAAAGCTAGAACCTTGACTGACACATTGTCTGTCTATATAATGTAATGCAGATGTAGATGATCACAGTTATTCAGGAAGTTTATTCTGAAAACTAAGGCCCAGTCCCATTTTGTATATTTATCCCTCAGAACCGTTCCAAGGGTTAGGGGTGGAAATATTCCCCTATAAAATGTGAGAACACTTGAGGACCCTGATAGGTCATCAGCAGTCATCAATGCTGCTGTTTACATACCAATTAACAAGTGTTGCTGGACATTGGAAATATGCCGTTTTCTGCTGTGCTGATCTCTCTTGTGTGGACTGTAGGTATCGTTTTGCAGTTGTCAGGATGCTCGTGATTCATTCACATCTTAGTTTCACGCTATCAGTCGATCAAACATCAAATAAAAACAAGCAACCCATGCTCCCATCCTGCCAGTCTGCACTGATATTTGAGAGGTCGGAACAAATGCAGCAACTTCACTGCTCTAGGCAAGTTAAATTTCGAGTGTCATATGCCATCAAAAGTGAGAATGCAACACGGATATATGTCAAAATGTGGGACTGTCATGCACAATCCAGTCAGCTACCGAGACATTGACATACTAGTGATTTCTTTTGCTATGCTTGTTATAAAGTAATGGACCATAATACATTGAAACAACATTAATGTAAGATAATACAATAGCTATCATAATTTTTTACATCTTTGTTAACAAGGAAAACACATTTTTGGGGGTTTCTTTAGTTGCTTATGGAGCCATCCTGCTGAAAATTTCTCGTAGTGCTCAGTTTCAGCTGATGTAAGGCCTTTATTTTGAAAGAGATGGTATGCAGAACTTTACATGCTGCCCCAGAACATCAATACCCAGCGTACCCAGGGTACCTTGCATGTTGTATCTCGACGTGGAAATTCCATGACCCAATGTCCATATGTGACGAGGTCCGAGTGTGGATGTGTTGAGATTGGGCCAAAATGTAACAATTAACAAAACTGTTTGCTAGTTTTGTTTTCAAATCCTCAAAATATTTAATTTTTGTATTTTTTGTTGTGAGTGTCCCTACAGGAGCTTTCTTCTAACCACAGCACACAAGCTGCACCTTTACTTCAGTAAAAAGTGTCTGTTCTCTTCCACCTTTGCTGTTGCATCAAAGAGAGAGCCAAGCCCATTATTTACGGGTCACACAGAATCACATTTCTCCATTTCAGTGACCACAATGAGCTGATGTGTCTGTTGCACACACGGCTTTATTATGATTCCATAAGAAAGATGTTTCTTACTTGTCATCTGCTCAGACTGAAATGCGGACTACTGCAGAAACTATTACATACCACCACGAGACATGAGTAATTATACGCTCCTGTGGCTATGAAGCATAACAAGGTGGCATATATTTTCCATGCTATAAATAAAATTTGATTGAAGGGATAATTGTTTGGCAGGGAGTTTCATCACAGCAAACAAATACAAGTGCATACATTAAAACAGGCCCTCCTCTGACGGTATTGTCAGACTTTTGAAATGTTTGGAGAAGAGTGCTAATCAAACAGTCTTCTCTTTCTGTAACTGTCCGGAGTTGACATTAGATTAAAGACTAGTGTGGAAGGATGGAGCACTCTGACAGGTGGAGATGTCAGGTTTGAACAGACACAGTAGATACAGTGAATGTAAATGAGATCTTCTTCTTTCCCCCTCAGTTTCAGTTCAGTAGACTGTATATAGGCATGACTTCTCCTTGTTGCTTTAGCAACAGGGAGAAGCATCTCCTACTCTGTTCCTGTGGTAAAATATCCCTTTATTCCCTTTTTTAATTAGGGACTGTTTGAGGGGGATGATGCAAAATATGGGAGGCATGTTAGATATTTTTTAAGCACTGGGAACTAGCTTGTGGGAGGGATATAAAATGTTAAATGGATGTATATGTGTGTGTGTTTTTTTTTTTTTAAATAGCCTCTGAACCCTGAATCCCGCCGACAGGGTTAAATGGTATGTTTTCTTTAATAAATCAATCAATCATCGATCAAAATTACACAAATTGTCAAAGCCAAAGTTCTGATGGTCCTTGAACACATCATGCACAACAAAAGCTTCCATCATAAAACACAAACAAATCTAAGCTTAAAATAGTGAGATTTCCTTAAAGTCACTTTATTCAACTTGTCTGCCCAGGTAGCCAAAATGACCCGGCCCACCGCTGGTCCAAACTTAGGACACCAGAAGCATAAATGACCCCAATGTTCAGATTTGAGTTTTTGGTATATTTGCTTACTTCCAAAGCCAAGTATAAATCCAACAATAAAGCATTGCTTTGTCTTCTGTTTATTTAATTTCTGTTCAGCTCTTAGTTAGTCAGTGGAGTTAACTGAAAACTGAATTAACTGCATTAGACCATCAGTCCAGACTTGCTTTATTTTGACTGGGATGCTACAAGAAGAAATAAACTGGGCTGTATCCAGTTGCCTGACATGGCTGAACTCAGTACGAATGACGCCCCAGGATCAGGCCAAATAAACTGTCCTGATTCCAGCTGCTGACATGGCCATCGCTGGTTCGATGTCAAATCTGACCTGGCCCAGCATTGGCAAAAACTTAGCACACTGAAAGAAATAAGTTGAGCCATGTCCAGTTTCCTGACTCGGCTGAGACTGCGAATGACGACCCAGATTTGGGCACAATAAACTGGCCCAATTCTGGCTGCCAACATGGCCATCACTGGTCTGATGTCAGATCTGACCTGGCCCAGCATCAGCCAAAACCTGGCACACCAGAAGAAATAAGTTGGGCTATGTCTGGTTGCCCAACTCGGCTGAGACTCTGCACAAATTACGACCTAGATTTCGGCTGAATAAACTGGTCCAATCCTGGCTGCCAACATTGCCATCACTGGGCTGTTGTCAAATATGACCTGCCCAAGCATCGGCTCAGAACCGGCACACAAGAAGAATCAAGTTGGGCCATGTCTCGTTGCCCATTTCAGCTGAGACTGGGCATGAATGATGCCCCAGAATTGGGGCAAATTAACTGTCCTGATTCCAGCTGCTGATGCGGCCATCACTGCTCCAATGTCCAATTTCACACACCAGAACAAATGAGTTGGGCCGTGTTGAGTTGCCTGACTCAAATGAGGCTGGACATTAATCGGGCCAATTCCAGCTGCCAATGCTGCCTTAAAATTTCCAAAAATAATATGTTTGCACGAACAAGATCCTGTAAAAACTGTAAGTTCTGCTCTCCTGCATGCATAACAACAGTGAAAAAACAAGGTTTTTCTCAACTCTGGAGTTTCATTTTTATCTTTTAACTTTCAAACATCAAAAGGAAAGTGTTTAAATCTAATAACGTCCTTTGTGGCAAGTTACTGATATTATTCTGGCCAGCTGCTGCTGTCACTGTTAATTAGGCTACAGTTTGTTTGGGAAAGTGGTCATTACATGCACATGTTGCTATTCTATTCCAGCTTTGTGCGTGCTGAAATGTGTGTGTGTGTGTGTGTGTGTGTGTGTGTGTGTGTGTGTGTGTGTGTGTGTGTGAGATGTCTTGGCTTATTAAAACTGATGGCTTTGTGTGGTCGGACGGGTGGCTGTCATGCACTTATATTCTACTGAAGTGTGATTTGTAAGGCGTTTTTTTGGCGATGACTCTCCCTCTGCACTGTTTGCTAGTTGCATTGCAGTACATGTGCTGTGAATATTAAAGAAAATGTGGTTTTTACGGTGGAGGGAGGGTCATGCATTTTCCCCGTCACTCTAGGAGGCTAAAGGAAACGTATCTGTAGCTTCAGGGAGGGTGAAGACAAAAAAAACGAACCACACCCCAGCCGCTCCCCTTCTTTGATAAATACAGTACAGTCCCTTATGTTCTGCGTGCTTGACGCTATGTGTGGAAGAACAGCATGTGCGTGTATTTGATTATGTATGTTTTCATGATCAGTACTGAGGGAGCTATGTGGGTGGTTGTCACAATTGAAGTCCGTTCTTTATTGGCTCATAACACAGATCATTTGCATAACAACAAGAGTGGCACAATAACAGGTCCTTTGAATCACACTCTTGAATTTTCAATTTTTCTTACATGCTTTCAAACTCTAATAAAGAGTTCATTGTGTTGTTTTTATCCACATTAAAGATGCTGTAGAAAGACAATGGCTTTTTAATGACATCCAAGTTTGTTGGCACCTGTACGCAGCTAGCTGGAGGCTGGTAAGACTCCAATTGTAGTTTGTGGGAGTGTTGACAATATAAATAAACCCATGCTAAGTGCGGCCTGTTATTGTCTCACCACCTCAGGTCCTCCTTCATCTCAAACGCCCTCATCACTAGGACGCCATTGTGAGCAAGAAATATAATGGGCAAAGACAGCAGCAAGGACAGCGAGCGTTTTACATGAAAGACTTAACAACATAGCAGAGGCCAGGCTGGTCACAAGTGTGTAGGCTTGTTTTTAAGTCACAAATAATGGTTCAGCAACAGTGATTCATGTACAACCAAGAAGAAATTTAATGTGAATGAGTCAGAGCATACAGCAAGCCAGGAAGCAATTACAATCTAACAATCAAAGCCGGGCATTAGTTTAAGGTTTGTCAAGTATGTGTACCTCTTCTCTCGACATGATTATTCTCCAAAGCATCACCTCTGCTGAGTCTTCAAGCTTATCTTATTATCAGACAGGTGTCACATTTCTCACTGTTACATCACACATGCTGACGATCGCTCTGTGTTTTGACACGGCACGTCAACTGAGATGGTTCAGAGGGTATTATCATGCAGGCTTTTTCACATCAGACAAAAGCTGCGACTTTCAATACATTGTCTCCAAATGCTGAGGGGACGATTCAACAATTGACCGACTTGCTGGTGCTACGCCTGCCTGTCAGGCTCTCCCGTCTGCACATACTCAGTTTATGGTGAAAAGATTTACCACTTCAAATTTCGTAGTAATTTTCCCGTCTGTAACTCAAGTCCATAAATTGTAAAGGTCAGCTTTGTTCTATGAGTGATTGTTGACATATTCCAAAGATAAATCAATAAGCTAGAGAAATCAAAGGATATTAATGAAGCAGAGTGGAAAACTGCTTGTTTTAAAGGCCCAGTGTGATATATATGTTTGCAAAAATGTAATATGATATTCATAATTATGTTTTATTCTGCATATAATCACCTGAAAATAAGTGTTTTGGTATCGGCTACCATCGTGTGCTTAGCACATGGGAGAAGTTTAGCTGGCTGCAATCTGCGACCTCACCGTGAGATGCAACACACTCTCACTCCGACCTCATCACATATCGACGTTTGGTCATGGACTTTCCACGTCGAGATATAACGTGCAAGGTACCCTGGGTGTGTCCGTTGTTGACGTTCTGGGACACCGTGTCAATTTCAGCCTTTTACATGCATTGTCTGTTTTTGCAGGGAATTTAACACTTACATAGTGTCTTTCAAAATAAACGCACTACGTTGGTACAACACCAGGAAGTGAACAACAACCTATAATACATTTAGCGTCATATTTGCACCATGTTGTTGAGCTAGTTTGCTGTCTCTGTCAGGTCCATGAGTCACGCACTCTACAGCAGGAAACAGTATCTCAAAATAGAAACTCTGTGCCAGAAATTCACTGGACTTAAAAATTAAGTGTGTTTTTTTTCAAATTCGACATGTTTGTGATTCACTTGCAGTCCATTCAGAATAATGAACCTGCAACCCACCCATCAGTTGGGAACCACTGCACTAGACCTTTTAGGCTAAGACACAATCTATTAACACAAAATGTAGGTTATTACAATACAAATGGCTGATGCAAATTCATTTCACACCTAACATGTAAAAGTCAAATGTTCCCTAATATTCTAAATACTTGTGTGAAGTGTAGAGGGGAATAAACGTACATTAAATAATTCTTCATAGGGGTGTACAGAGCTGAAGAACTCTGTAAGAGTGTAGTTGAACGTCTAAGCCTTGTAATTGGAAAGGAAAACTCTGTGACTTGGGAATATACCCTGAAGACTTTGTTGTAGCTCTGCAGCAGTCACTGCTCACTGACTTCGGACACTTACAAGCAATAATAATAATTACTCTATTATGGAAGAACATGGATATACCCTCTGCTGGAATGTAGATAGAAGAAGGCAGAGTTTATTCCACTACATTTATTTAACAGCTATAGTTAGTAGTTACTTTGAGGATTAAGTTTACAGGCAAATTATAAGATAATAAAATACAGTACACTGTTTGAGATTAAACCATAGGATGGATGTTTCTACTATGACGACGCATATTGGTTTGTGGACTCCGGTTTTGAAGCCTCAAGGTCAGCTGGAAGGGGTGGATGTGACTGAGAATCCAAGGACACTATCAGCGGACATCCTGCCACTCAAAGCAGCCCACCCTTAATTATGCCTCATTTTAAGCCTTAATAAAATACAAATGGGTGCGTTATATAAAACTTAACCCCTTAACCTATAAACCCCCCATACAATGAGGGAATTAGCTGCAGATACAGATAGATATCTATATCTACAAGAGTAACAGATTAAAATGATTAAATTTTGTAAATTAAACTCTCTACACTGTCATCGTAATCACACAGCATCCATGGTCAGGTCTGTGATAACTAATTATAGATTTGAAGTGTTGTGGACAGCAGCACTGTGTGTCTCCAGCCCTGCTGTAACCATTTACCTTTCACCACGTCTGAGCCGCACAATAAATACCAGCAATCATTCACATGTTCCTGGTGAAGCAGGGCAATGAGTCATCCACATGTTGCCCCTTATGGAAGAGCGGAGAAAGCAGTGTTCAGGGCGTATTGACTCAAGAGAGGGACCACATAAAGGAGCCTAAAGGTTCCTCGTTTCATTTAATTCTTCCTATTAGCAGAGTACTTCAATCCCGCCATTTCCTTTTCTCCCCTCGGGCTTTGTGTTGACAATCAGTAGCCAATTCAGAGGCAGCAGGATGTTATTTGTGCAGCAGAGAGACATAAAAATAGAGTATATACACGACTAAATCTTTTCTTAACAACAGAAAAAACAGTGCCGAGCCACAGACGGCATGTCAACAGAGCTTTCACCATTTTTATTTGTCTCTTTCCCAAAGTCATTGATGTCCTACACTAAACTCTGTGTGATGACTAAATACACTCTTTGTTCTTTTGTTACCTACAGGTGACAGCATGCCTCCTGGAACAGAGTGGACATCGTTCAGTAGTTTCAAGAAGTAATGACAGTTGTTGATTGAGGATCTAATCAAGCCTCTCTTGTCCCTGAGCCAATCAGCGACTGCCATGATTCATTCATCAATTTGTTTGTATTGGTGATGGACCCAGGCTTTTGTGTTTATCTTCTTGTCAAAAATATACAGCGCACCATTTGGTCGTCCCTTCTTGTCTCTCTGTCTGTCGGAGAGACACTGCTCACTGCCAGCATATTGTGTAAGGATTCATCATGCTGCTGTTGTTGACAGATTTGACTGTCACACACTTGTCAAAACGCCACGCAGTGACAAGGGATGGAGAGAACGTGCTCGCAAAAAATATGCGCGTGAGAATGAACGCAGGCGGGGCTGATCCAAAGTGGCCATGAAGGATGGAAAGATGGGAAAAGGAAAAGCAGCACAAATCAAATCAAAAACATTTCTGACATTTAAGACGCACATTATCAGACAAGTGAGTGACAGAGGAGGAAAATCAGTTACGTTATATCAACGTGTTTAAAACATATCCTCCTGAGACCCTGCGTCCTTACATGAAGACATTTTGGTTTCTTGCACCTTATACTTCATTCTGCTGAACTTAGACCTGTTGTCCTCGTTTGTGGACACGTTTATGCTCAGTCTACAGCTGACACCAACACAAAAGTAGACAAGGTACAAAACCTGATCAAATTTTATGGTTGAAACTTGTTCATTTGTGCTAAATAACGTCTGTAGTTTCACGTGGCATACAAATTTGGACTACATTATTGCCTCAGGTGAGGACACAGTACAGAGCAGGGAAAATATTTAATACAGAGTTACAAAAGGAACAAATCGCAAGTCTTTTAGATATGTTGCACCATTTGCAATTTTGTTTTTGCGCCACAGTGTTCAGGTATTAAAATAAACAGTTTCATAATTTATACTTACAGGCCCTACATTCCCAAATAGCTCAGAGAAATTAAAAATGCTTACCAAACAAAAGCTGGGGTCTCAGGAGGATATATTGTTTTTCATATAAAACATGTGACTTGGCGTGACTCATAGACTACTGGTGTTACTGGTAATTTGATAAGCAAATATACATCTTTTGGTTTTGCACATTATTTAGTACATTTTCTTGTGTTGGTGTTTACAGTTTTACTTTAATGCCAGCACTGATATTTACCAAGCGCAGCCTAATTTGCCCTGCACAGCACAGCCATTAACTCTGAAGGTATAATATATAATATTATTTCACAAGAGGCGCTCTGGTTGCCAATGGTTAAAGCCACCTATCATGCACTACAATGTCCCCAGCTGTCGGGCGCCTTTGCTGCATGCCTTTCCCCACTTAATTCCTGCAGACAAGTAGTAGACTTTGAATTTTATTTCAAGACCACTACAACAATATCACTATATTACTGGTGCAAAAAAAGAGTGTTGAATAACGACGATTAAGCTGATTTAAGCTCCTTATAATAAACTTAATTTATATAGCACCTTTAAAACACAGTTACAAAGTGCTGTGCAACAAAACACTTCAAACACAAGGAGAATTAAACAAATAACATGTCATAAAATGTCATCAAGTTAAAGATAAAATAAGGAAAACTAAAATCAAGACAATAAATGGGAGACAAAATCAATAAGACAGCAATAAAATAGACAGACAGCTCAGATAAAGTCAGGACATGCTTTCCGATAAAAGCAGGCGAGACTTAAACGACGCCGGTGACTCAGACAGCCTGATATCCTCGGGCAGGTCGTTCCAGAGAACAGAAGACCTCAGCCCAAGGATCTCAAACTATGCAGAGGTTCATAAGAGACTAGAAAGTCTGAAATGTAATCTAGAGCCAGGCCACGAGGAGCCTTAAAAGTAATCAGTAAGATTTTAAAGTCAATCCTACGTAGAACAAACAGTTGGCCAATGTAAAGAGACTAAAACTGGTGTGATGTGGTCATGCTTCTTGGTTTTTGGTTAAAAGCTTTGCGGCTGAGTTCAAACCAGTCCGAAGTCGTTGCAAGGTTTTTTGATTAAGATCTTTAGTATTTGTTTGTATATTTCTTTGTTTGTATATTGTTTGCTTATAAAAACACTCCACTTTTGGAGAAACGTAGCCCAACATCATGTTGAAGCAGCCAATCATTCATTGGTGATCAGGTCGGAAAGAATCCTGAATTATGCCGGAACACGTAATACAATTTCTGGCAATAAATGGCACAGTTAGTAGAAGAAATACAGAATGTATTAACAGCTCATGTGTCAGCCTAGTATCCTACAAAACAGACCTTTGTTCATGTGTGTGCAAACGTGTCTTTGGTGGCAGTAAATTTACCAATAAAATGATTATAAAAATGAAAATCAATAGATATTTTAAGCCTGCATAAACAGACTTACTAAAGATGAAAAATTAGTTGCTGAGAAGAGGAGACTGGCTCTCTCTCCATCCTCCACTCCTCCACAAATAGGCCATTAAAGTGACACTCCCACATCACCACACAACCCTGCAGTTAATCACCACAACGCCGGATTTGGTATCAATGTGTGAACACAGCCTAAAAGGATGAATCTCAACATGTTTTATGGGTCTCTGTCTCGAAATACTCTGGTCTTGGTCACGACTTGGTCTTGGTTGAAGTGTTCTTGACTCCAAAACTAAAAAAACTAGTTGGAAATATAAAAATACAAAATGAGAAACAAAAGTGTCACACTGGCATTTGGAGAAAAAAGGACAATGTGCTGATTAAATTGTCTATTTTTTACTGAATGTGGGCATTATATTTTATTACATATTAATCTAGAGCATGCATTGACACACATAAGAGCATCAGCTGTTGTTTTAATATCTGGTGGATGCACTTTTCTTATATGGCAGATAAAATATCACAACTCTGATACACACAACCCCTGAGACCTCATTCAGCATGAGGCACACTTGATTACCCCACATGAGTGATCTCATATAAGCTGTAGGCATATATTGTATAAATAGAGAAGTGGTGTGGTTTATTTGCTGATGTGTCATTTCGTGCGCAGTGATGGAGGAGAATTTAATGTCTGTTTGTGGGCAGGTTTACTCTGCTGTGAGTGAGTGATGGAGATATGAATTAGTGAAAGGCAAGCTGATCCGTCTTAGTTGTGCTTACTTTGTGTTCATTATGTTTAGAGGACGCAGTCTGGAGCCGCTGCTCAAAGCTGCAGGCTTAATATTATTTCCATAGGCTAATAAAACAACTAATGTAGCAAAAATTATTGTTGACATCTACAAAATAGATATTTTTTCCCCCTGGTGGAACATACTGTATTCATATTGTATGTTTAGAAAACCTGAATATGATTCATAGACTAAACACAAGCTGTAAATGTCTGTGTAGACTGTGATAATGAATTCATTTATAGGGATGTTTGTCTGCTACTTATGTGGCTTTGGTATTCATTTCCTCACATAACTGCATCTAGATTTCTGCTGTATCATTTTTAGTAAAGGTCTGCAGCAGTAGCTACCAGGTAAATGTATTGAATGCTTTAAAGTTTGAGTAAAGTTTGCATACACTGCATGACTTGAGATCATTTTGGAAATGTTGGTGTTGTAATTCCAACTCCCACTGTACGAGTATGTTCTGGGGCCAAAAAATACTTTATCCTATCACAGAAAGAGACTTCTGTAAATCAGTGGCTACATTTTCTTGAGCGTCACAGCCCCCACAGAGGTCTAGAAGAGTCACACAATCAAATAATTTTATCCCTATTCAAGTTAGCTGAGCACTTAAGGGGAGTAGCTGGCTTGGAAGTCTAATGCATCTGCTCTTTGGGCCACACAGCATGGAAGTAGTGTCAATCTTCTGGGTAATTCTTAAAAATGGCAGTTGGACTTTTTTGGCCTCATGTGCCCACTGAGCAACTTTACAGGAATGAACAGACCCCAGCTCAAACGCTGTAATTTGGTCCGACTTTAAAATGAGTCATGGGCCTCTAGTTTTGCAGACTGGGCGAGGCGGAGGCGCAGCACACCTGCGCTTCGCCAACTGGGTGTGGCCAGGCAGATTTTGCAAGTCTGGCACACTGTGTGTGCTGGCACAGCGACTCCTCTTTCCCACCTCCGTCCCTCCTTCCTGCGCAAGTCAGAAAGAGGGAGGAGAGACGGCAGCTGATTCACATCACACCAATCAAATGAGCCCCTCTCCTCACCCTTAAATGCGCCACGCAAAGGCATAATGAGAGTTTACTCAATTCGCCATGGCAGAAGAGAGCAGCAGCGTCAGACACCAAACTTCTCCCACGAGGAAAATGATGTTTTGGTCCGGGAGGTCCAAGCTCGCAGTGACCGAATACACAGAACTGCAAGCAGACATCCACGGGTTTCCATTACGCGTGCCCAGGGCCGGCCCTAGCCATTTGGTGCCCTAGGCGAGATTGAGATTTGGTGCCCCCCTGAACCACATTATCCCACCAGTACTGGGGACACTAACATCAGGGACCACAATGGTTTCAAGACAAAAAGTGCTGCTGGGGTAGGTGTATATCATAAAATGTCACAGAACTCACTGCTTTTTATTCAGCCTAACTGCTAATAGGCTCTTAGCAATCAAGTGTAGACCTAATTCATTGATATATTTCATTATCAATCGAGCTTACTATAATGTGCTACAACGCCAAGTCGCACTCACATCTGTGGTGCAAGCCAGTGCAGAAATCTGTTTTTCTGGATAAGTTCGTGTTAGCCATTATCACTGATATTTGTCAGCGAAATTTCAGCACAAGAAGGAGCAGTTATCCAGATAGCTAGCTATTGGCTTGCCATTCAGTCTCATATCCTTCAATTTGTAACATTATCTGAGTCCAACAACTATCGTAGCATTATTATGTAGCATTAACTTTATTGCTACTTAGCTAGCTAGCTAGCTGCAACAAATGAAACATATAACGACGTTACACACAGAACAGCATTTTAAAGATAACATAAGACAGACGACATACCTCTATATTGGACTTTCTTTTCCTCCTCCTGCACCTGAAGGCTTGGACCTTTTCATTACTATGAAATGCAGGTAAAACGTAAGTATCTGCCTATCTTGACCAGATTTTGACACAGACCCCACTCTCAGTGCGCACAGTACAGGTGCAGGGCAGGGCAGATGAAAAATTTTGAGGAACAGGGGTGCAAAGTGTATTTCTTGCTTGCTTTCTCTCTTTCTATCTTTTTTCTGTATTTGTTCATTTGTTACCTCCGGAAAAAAATAGGATGGGCACCCACTGGTGAATTTTTATTATTATTTTTTATTTTATTTTCATTTTTTTCCAAGTGCCCACCAGACAATGTCCCTAGGTGACCGCCTATATCGCCTATGCCTTAAGTCGGCCCTGCGCGTGCCAAACGGTGCCAATCCCCTTTGACATCAGATGTGACAGGACAGTCAATATAGAGATACATTTATGTGCTGATTGCAGATAGTTGCCACCCTGCGCCGTGCCGGGAAACTAGAGGCCATAGGCACACACACCAGGTCAGAAATGGGCTAAAATCATACAGTGTAAGCCCATCTTAAATTACAGTGTGTGTTAAATTCCAAATAACTTTAAAGCATTTGCACTTCAAGCAGGTTTTGTCCATTTTGTTTCACACCTTATGAGCGATGTGCAATCTCATTAAAATTAGGAGAAGTTGTTGCTGCAAGCTGTGCCTTCAGAGGATTTGACTGATTTCAGCAGAGCTGAGAACATCTGCTTTATGTGTTAACTGTGCTCAGATTATTTAGACTGACACATAAAATTAAATGACTTACGCTTTTTGTGTGTTGTTTTTTACAGACGGTACAGGTCCACTTTTCAGTTTTCATCGTCCTCACCCCCTCTCCATCTGTCTCCTCTGTTTTTTCTGTTTGTCATGTTTGCTTGCGCGATGTACACTCATGGCTTCTGGTGTGTTGGTCTGTATATGTGATCCTCAAACAAATTCATCATCATAACTCCAAAGTCCAACGCTGAGCAACGCGGGATCCACTCTCTCGTTAGCGGTGTGTGCTCGGTGTTTGTTTACCTCGGTGCCCAGCGGCCCCTAACCAGATGGGTCGGTTTTCTCTGAGCCATAAAGAGGCTATCAGTACGGCGGTGGAATGAGCCTCGTGCCAGCCAACACAGTGTTATTAAACAGTGTGTATTCTCTGCTCACTGAGACACTTACAGGGTTTACAGGAAAGATAACCTACATGTTGTAAGTGGTATCAACAGGAACAAAGAGAAGCACATTGGTGTCAAGTTCAGCTCACCCCAAATCAAAATGTATATTTATTTCTCTCTTGCCTGTAGTGCTACTTATCTGTCTAGATTGTTTTGGTGTGAGTTGCTGACACTCGGCTTGTGGTGCTCAAGCGCCAAGAAAATAAATTGAAAAACTCAACAGTAAGTCTCTTTTCAGAAATCATGAGCCAGTTACTCAAGATAATCCAGAGACCTTGCTGTGAGTTTCATGTAGGAATTGTTTTCTTTCTACCAAACTAAACCCACCAACACCCTCTGGGTTTGGAGAGAGTTTCTGCTCTAAGCAAAGGAGTTCAAGTATCTCGGGGTCTTGTACATGGGTGAAGTTTAAATGGAGCGGGAGATGGACAAGTGGTTGGTGTGGCGTCAGTAGTGATGCAGGCGTTGTGCTGGGTGAAGAGGGAGCTGAGCTGGAAGGTATATTTTTAATCTACCTTGGGAACGCCTCAGGATCTCCCAGGAGGAGCTGGAAAACGTCATCTGGAATACCTTGCTAGCTTGCTGCCCCCATGACACTGTCGCGGATAAGCGGATGAGAATGAACGGATGGATAGTTTAACCCACCCACTGTATCAGCACACAGAAGGAGGTGTGCATCTACTGTTAGCTCACCTAGCACCACTGAGCTAGCTAATGTTAACACTCAGCCGCAGGCGGACGCCATTAATGTTTACATTTTGCATTGTCACAAGCACGAGCCTCTTGTCCGTGAGCAGATGCAGGCTTTCTTCTGCACGGTGATGAGGTTGGTGGGGGTATTTCAGTAGAAAGAAAATAGCTCACAACAGTCTGTGGATTATCTTGACCAACTGGGTCAATTTCAAACATGTTTGTTTTTTGTTTGTTTTTTCTTTGGCGCTTTGAGCACTATCAGTCAAGTGCCAGCTACTCTTATTACAATATCCAGAAGGCAGACAACTTTACGGCCGATATCTCCAATACTCTGCATTTAATACCAATACAATCTAGATGAATAAATAGCACTACAGTTAAAAGGAAAAATAAGCTTTTTTGTTTTTGTGATGAACTGTCCTTAATGTTCCTTTAAAAATTCAACATTAATATATCTACCAGGCTCACTATAGTGCTACGAAACACTGCTGCAGTAAAACAAGCGTTATAGTTTTGCATGAGATGTATGGAAACATACAGGCATCGATAGTCAACTATCTTTAGTGTATGAGTCACATTGTATAAACCAGCTCTTGGTTAAAGCATAATTTAATTTTTCTGTGCCGTGCAGTGTGGATATATTTAGTGTACAGTAATATCCATCAGAATATTCTTCACTTTGTGAAAACGTGCAGAGTACTGTAGTGCAGCAGCCAGCGCTTGGATTCCTTCCCAACTCAATCTGATGCTCTTGTATCAACATGACTCAACTCACTACCATCCTCTTAGCTCAGCCTTGGTACAGGCCATGACTCACACTGAACGCTTTTGACTTTGTTCCGGGCTATTATCTATTATCTGCTCTTAAAAACAACCGAGGAGGAGTATGTGCAAGATAGTGCAACAGATAAGGATTGAAAAGAGATTGGTAAAAGAGCTAATACAACCCAGCAAGTACACAGTGTCAGACACAAGACTAATTGGAGTGAAATAGAACATGCAAAACTCACCAGACAGCATTTCCAGCTAAGAAAAAAGAAGCACTCTATGTTAAGTGCTCCACTAGTATTGCACTCCTATAACACTGTCACACTCACGATGGACTGTTGGATCCAGCGCAGCCAATCAACAGCATAAAAAGGAAAAAAAAAATAAAGCCGAACCAGAAATATCGTCTTTTTATTCCACTCATTCTTCTTCCCTTTCAAAGCCTGGGGCCTCCATTACCCATAATGAAAACTGACAGCCAACACCATTTGGACAGAGATTCAGGTGTGTTATGCAAGTAGCAGCTAATGTAGCCTCGAGCTGATAGCCTCCAGCTGAGTTTGGAGCAGGTTACAGAGGTCTTTCTTCATGTTTTTTTTTTCATTTTCAGACTTTAAGCCTTGTAGTCAGGTGATGTAACTTGTGGCAAATTTTCCAGACATCATGCAGCTCCCTCTTACGCCATAAAAGATTTCAAACAACTTTTTCCACATACGTTGTAGTAGCCTCTCAAGTTAAGCATTTGCTTTTAAAATTAACAGTCTATACACAGTGCTGGATGAAGTAGCTGTAAGCCACACTAGTACAAGTCCTCACGAGGAAATGACTCGTGGTAGAAGTTAAAGTTGCCAATTAGAATTTAACTTGAGCCAAAGTCTTTAATTATCTGATATTTACTGCATTAAGTATTAAACGTAATTTTGTGTTCTTAATGTGACCTATGTGTGACGTCTTCTGCTCTAATGAACTGTGCCTATGCTGTTGTGAGCATTTATACTTGTGCAGTGGTGTGTCCAACACACTAGTTGGCGGTGGGGTGTGTAGTGTAAGATCTAATTACCAATCAGAAGAATATTCATTAATCAAGTAACTATGTTCATTGATAAATGTGTTCATTAATCAAGTAAATGCTTTATCTTGCTTAAGTTGATTAAGACTGAAAACTCAGCTCATATAGAAATGTGTTATGTATTCCTGCATGATAGAAACACTTCACTCAAGCCTAGGTACTGAGAGCACACAAATGTATTACTGAGAACACACACACACACACACACACACGCACACACAGATGTACTGGTTAAACACACACACACACACGCACACACACACACACACACACGTACTGACTAGAACACCACACATACACGTACTGACTAGAACACACACACACACACACACATACACACACACACACACACATACACACACACATACACACAAGGTTAAACCTTTATCAAGGAATCGTCCAAAGTCCTTGGGTCTCACGGGTCTCACATACTTTTAAAAACACGTGTGCCCAATGACTAGAACACACACACACACGCACACACACGCACACACACACACACATAAGGTTCCAACCAAAAACATTGTGACGAAGAGAGACAAGGAGTTCCATTGGGCGATTGTACACTCTATGTTTTTGGATATTGTGACCAATAGATGCAAGGAGTTCCACTGAATGATTATATCTGAATGTCAAGGCCAAACACCTGTTGTTGTTGCCTGCTACCCCTCCAGCTTAAAAGACAGAGCGCAAGGACTGAAAGTCAGTCGCGTTCCGGAACGTGCCTCAAGAGTTTGTGTGTTTTAATGCTTGGTGAAGCACATTAAACTCGATTGTGCCTGATTTCTTCGCCTCCAGTGTGTTTCTAAGTGTTCATTTGAGTATCAGTTAACTGAACCTAATTTACAAAAAGAAACAGTTTTGAAGTCATCAGAAGCCAGTTGGACAACCTCCAGACCCCGAGTTTTTGCCACTACATTTGGCGAGCCAGCCAGGAGAGGAAGAAGGGAGTCGAAGCCTGAGACCGGGGCACCAGCTGCGCACCAGGCAGACACAAAATAAGGTGGCCACCTAAAACAAGGTAAAGAGTTTTTCTTTCCTTTGTGTGTGTCTGGAGTGCAGTGATGGAGCCGCCCGGGTCAAAGGTATTTGATTTTTCCCTCCCCTAAAAAGAACCTAATTATGATGTGATGATTGTATAACTTAAAGGAATCATTAATGTATAACTAACATCACTGGAGGCGGATGAGTTTGGTGCAACAAGTGTGATTGTGGAGCGGAAAGAGCGAATGTGTGTGTGCTGTGTGTCTGATAACAAGCATAGTAAGATAAAAGTATTCAAAATAGGAGGTGCACAAGATTAGTGCACAAGATAAAAGTATTCAAAATAGGAGGTGCACAAGATTAGTGCACAAGATAAAAGTATTCAAAAATAGGAGGTGCACAAGATTAGTGCACAAGATAAAAGTATTCAAAATAGGAGGTGCACAAGATTAGTGCACAAGAGAAGTGCACAAGAGAAAAGTATTTCTGTGATACCACCATTTCATTCTCCTAATGGTCCTTTTTGTCACGCATGGGGACAGGACCATCAGATAGGGAAATGGGTTTGCTTGGACAGAATACTCAGTGTTTCTGTGATACCGCCACATCGTCTGGCTGCACTCCCTTCAGTTACGGGGATTGTGCTATCAGAGAAGTGGGTCTGCTTGGATAGAACACTAAAGAAACGTAAAAGGATCCAGAGAGAAAAGTGAAAAAATCAACAAAAATAAGTCAAAAGAGCAATGCCAAAAACCGATCGATCATATTGTAAAAACTTGTATAACTGAATGTGGTATGTAATGTCTGTGTTAAAGTAGAAAGAAATATCAAATAAAGCATAATAGTTGTTGTAAATACAGTTAAAGGAGGCGTCCAGGAGAGAAATGTACAAAGACTAACAGCGCGCTTGACCGTTGACTTTGACAAACACAGAGGAGAGGAGAAGAGCAGACACACTCCAACACAGCTGACTGCACTGACACAGAAACCACAGTAAGATAAGACTGGTGAGTGCCGTCACTGTTGACTGCAGAGACACAGAGAAGGGAGAGGAGGAGTAGGCAGTGGAAGGAGACTTGACTAATAAATTAAAAAAAAAAAAACAAAGCTTTGTTAAAATTTGATATTTTGGTTCTGATCTCTATTGGGTTAAAGGTCATTACAAAGAAAATTCTTTTGACATTTTGAGGCCTGAATGTTTTATCATAATCTGGTATCTGTGTGTTTGTTTTATGTGATTTGTTTCAGAGTTTGTTACATGAGGTAGTTATTAACAGTGTCTCAGTGAAACAAAACCAGACAAGGGTAACCTAACGGTGTCAACAAATTGTCTGGGGACTGGAAACCTAACGGTGCCAACAAAAGTCCATATGTTTCACTGATTGAACCAGTTGCTCGGGTGAACTCCATACAAACTGGTTGGCTGTTAAGGGGAGAATAAAAAAGAAATAGTTATTATTTTAATTTAATTTGATAGAGAAATAAAATAAGTGAAAGTATAGTCTCATAAATAAATAGAATAAGTGATAAATTATAAATAAATTCTAAGTGATAAATACAGTTTTATAATAAATAAAATAAAATAATAAAATAAAGAAAAGAAGTTGAGATCAGGCTGTTGTTAAGAGATGGAAGAGGGTGACAGCAGTGGGGATGAAATTGGGCTGAGGAACATTGCATGACTGATGGCTTAGTAGATACTAGAGGCATAAAAATAAAAAAACACATTTTGGGTTAGAAAGAACCTACATAGACAATGAGGGTGAAAAGCAGTGGCAAGACGAGCAAGAGATTTTGATTAAAACTTGTATAGTTAGCAAATTTACCAATTGAAACTAGTGAAGGAGGAATTTCAGGTATACAGTGGGAGACAACTTTAAATGATTTGTGGGCTCCCAGTTCATTAGATCCACTGCTGCAATATTTGTGTGATAAGTATAAAAACGGACCCGTGGCTTCACTTCCTCTGAACCAGGTAAAATTTCAAGATTTAGAGAACGGAGTGGAATTTAATCCAGGATTGCGGATTGTTGTCGTGCCTAGAAAAGCTAATTTGGGAGGAGATGGGTCACATAAATTAGAATACAACCTCTGATGAAAGATAATTAAAAACTGCCTTCACAGTAGGGAAACTTCTAGCACTGACACATACAAAAGAAACAGATGAGCAACCACAAAATTCCAAAAGTGAGTAAAGTTAAACAAGGCTTCATGGGAGCCAACCAAGGACAGATGGAAAAGGGGTTTCTGACATCCATAGAGATAGTGATGATACAACACCCAGATAGGAGAAACCGAATCCAATGCTGTGTGACTAAATGGCACAAAAGAACATCAGAAAAAATCGTTGGCCTAAAGATGGAACCTTCAACCTGGCATGTTGCAACGAGGTGGATACAGAACTAAGACACATTGAGGCAAAAGACACTAGGGCGAGTTATAAGAAAAAGAACAAAAGGGTTAAAGAAAGGGAGGTATTAGGGTGGTTTAGACAGACAGAGGGTGGGAAGCAAATGGTGCAAGCAGAGTGCAGCAAGGACACACAGGACCCCCAGACACCCCCAGAATGATGTGACACCTACAGCCCCACCCCTGCCGGCATCACCACCACCATATCCACAAGACACATCACCATCAGAGACGGCACAATACCCACTATGCTCAGTAGAGGAGGCAAGAGCAGCAACAACATGGAAGGCCAAGTGGAGGGAAGGTTCACAGTGACCTTGGCCAGAGATATGATGACGCTCCCCACACGCAGAATACTGACAATGCAATGCCTCACATTACCACTGTTATCCACAATGAGCAGGTGGAAGCAACGGCAGCCAGAGGCCCCAGAGGGAGCGGGATCGAGGCGAACCTAGAGGAGAACCAGCAGGCCGAGGTGGATGGAGAAGGGGACCGAACATTCCCCCAGGACCCCAGCCACTGCAACAGCAAACCTATCAGAGAGCCACACCCTATCAGCAATCAGGCTCCCAGGAAATTAACTCAGGATTTCCAGGAGTGAATCCTGCAGCACCTAACAAGCTACGCTGGGGTTGGTACCAGCCCGGCCACTGACGCAGGGAGTGCCCGGTCAACCCATGGGAAGGTCCAGCAGAAAACTGGCCAAAAACGAGGCAGGGTGCCCATCGTGGGGCTGCCCGGAGAAGTCTGAGGGGGAAGTAATGTCATCAGTCATTTCATTACAGCCACACGACGAACTGTATTGGAAAAGAAGACTATCCACTCCCCCTCTCTAAGTCATCCATCAAGACCATAGACTTCTCTGGGAAATCACAAGTCATACCAGTGACAGAGTCTGTTCAAATGCTCAACGCCGGTAAAGTCATCTTTGCACCCCTACTCTACTCAGCTCATACACTAGTAAGCCTTCCAGACAGAGACGTATTGTGCCCTCTCAAAGCTAAGATCATGAGTACTCAAGATGGACTATATTTAGACTTCTCTGACGAACCCCCCCCCCACAAAGCATGGTGTCACAGCGGCCCAGGAACACCACAGAGACATTACAGGCGTTGGTCTCCTGGCTCCAACTGACATCAGAAGAGTCTCACCTCAAACAGACATGGACTCAGTGGGAACCATGGGTCAGGTTACATTTTGACACAGCACATGCTGCCACTCTGCCACTGCACTGCACGCCCATGTATGACACGGACCAGAATCATGTAGATTATCAAGAGTGTGGGGACACAATGCTCAATAAAAAAAAAAAAAAAAACATGCCTAATCACAAGTGAAGATATGTATATGGGACCAGAAGGTGTGGTAGCAGCCGTTCACCTTCCAAAAGACCTAGCAGGATGGTTTCAGGTACCACATTCCACACCACACATCACATTGTTAGTGGCAGGGTATGAGTCGCATCATCTCGGTCCTATGGTCAGACGTGCACTGCAGGTGCAGGAGTGGGTGCCTACACAGAACAAATACATTCACATTTCCAAAGACAAACAGTTCATCAGGATCTCTGTTAAAGTAGGAGATGAGGCTATAGCAGGGAAAGTAAAGGTAGATAGAAGCACGCCCACACAGATGGCAGTCACTGCAGATAAAGAAGAAATGCTAAACCAAGTCCCATCGCAGTTATGGACAGCTCATAAGACGGATGTGGGACTGATAAAGTCAGCCCAACCTGTACACATAAAGCTAAAACCACACACTAGCCTACCATACCAGAGGCAGTGTCCTCTCCAGCGGCATGCCATTGACGGTATCCAACCCACAATTGGCTTAGTAAAAGCCGAGTTCTGGTCAAACTAGAAGTCCCTGCAACACGCCCATTTTTCCAATCAAGAAACCAAATTCCTCAGAAGTGCAGCTAATGCAGTGGTGGAAACAGAGACGCCAAATGTGCCAGATTCACACACGTTGCTCTCAAACATACTACCCGACACACAGTGGTATACAATCATTTATTTATGTTCTGTTTTTCCAGTGTATCGCTACACTCAGACTCTCAATATTTGTTTGTGTTCACTTATGAATGTCAGCATTATGACCTAGCTAGTTTGAACGTGCCAAGCACTATATTGCAATATGCAGATGATTTGCTTATCTGTAGCTCTTCAAAAAAATAAATAAATAAATAATAATAATAATGTCAAAAGATTCCATTGCAGTGCTCATAGCATTAGCAGAGGGGGGACACAAAAAAGACAAATTGCAGTTCTGCCAGCAGTCTGTAGCGTACTTGGGCAGACAGTTGAGTGAGGATAAAAAGTGCATTGCCCCATCTCAGATAGAGGCTGTAAGCAAGGCTTCTCAACCGCAGACGGTGGGCCAAATGCTGTCTTTTCTCGGCATGACAGGATACAGTCGACCATGGATTTGTGACTATGCTATAAAAATTGCTCCACAGCTTTAGTAAAAACAGCAGGACAGACAAACAACACAACACAGCTGTCCTGGATGGAGGAAGCAGAAGGTACGCTCCTAGCCTTAAAAATAGACATGCAGTCTGCTCCAAACCTTTTCATCTCTATGTAGCAGAGAAATCTGGGTTTGCGTGTGCCGTCCTGATGCAAGACACACCCACAGGTAAACAACCTTTAGCCTATTATAGAACATAGAGGTTGGGCTGCCACCCTGCTATCAGGTGTTAGCTGCAGCTGTGTTTGCATTTCGGAACGCATCACCGCTGACCATGGGACATCCAGTGACATTATACACTTCCTACCAACTCCACGCGCTGCTGACAAGTACACTGACAAATTTACGCACGCTAGGGAAAATTTGCATAACCAACCAATTCCAGCCGACCTCACATTGTTCGTTGATGGGTCATGTTTCCGTGACTCCACCGGTACCCACGCCGGTTGCGCGGTTGTTCAACTCAACAGCGATGACCAAACCTTTGTGTCATTACAGTCATGTAGACTTGCTCAGCCCTGCTCAGCCCAACTCGCCGAGATAAAAGCTCTAACAGCAGCATGTAAAATAGCACAGGGAAAGTTGCTAAATGTATACACAGACTTAACATATGCCTATCGTGTATGTCATGTTGATGCTAACATATGGAGACAAAGAGGATTTTGCAGAGCTGATGGCACTCCTGTAACCCATGGAGACGCCATCTGTGAACTATTAGCCTTCCCACAGCCTTAGCAGTGATTAAATGTCCAAGCCACCAAAAGACTGATTTGTTGATAGCCACAGTAAATAGAGTGCTAAGTGAATGCGAAACTTGCTCGAGATAAAAATTTTGTGTCAAGAAGTGGTTTTTTTTACCATCCCCAGTCACAGGGAGCGGTAGAAAGAGCAAATGGTATTTTGAAAGCCAAAATAGCCAAGATAGTAGCAGACAGTGGAGATAAGCTTAACTGGGTGGATGCTTTACCGCTTGCACTAATGTCAATGCGCTCAAGCTAGCAGAGTCACGCACCTAACACCGCATGAAATGCTTACAGGCCGGCCTCTTCCATTTCCATATTTGAGAGCGCCCTATGAGGGACCCTCGTTGGAACAGCCGCAAGGTGAAATGTTTGATTACTTACGAAGTCTAACTCGCATCCACAGGGCTGTGTTCCAGCAGGTGAAAGGTGCCACCGAGGACAGACGGGTGGAGATCCCAGAGGACCTTCAACGCATACTACCAGCCCCATTTGAGCCCAGGCTAGGAATAACCTACCGCGACAATTGGTCAACCGCCACGAGCTGCAACAGGAGAATGAGATGTTAAAGGAACGGGTGGCGTCCTACAGGTGCCTGAGGGGGAGATACGCAACCTGCGTGCACAAGTCCGGGAGCTGATGCAGGTTAGAGATGATCTACAACAACAGCTGACCAACTGCAACAGTCAAGAGATACAGCGACAGATCGAGTTACTGAAGGAGCAGGTGGCAGTCTACAAACGCCTGCATATGCCTGGCCCGTCAACCCAGGGGTCAGATGGACAGTAGATGAGCGGCAAAGAAGAATCAAGACTGATCTGTGTATCCTGCTGACTGTGATCTACATATGTGATGATTACTGTGATTAGTTATTGTAATTAATTGTCACTGATGAATGATGAACAGTGTCCCTAATTATAGCCTGTATACTCAATACATGCCACGTCATTGGCTCATGATGATTAGTATAATTACTGAATTTTTAGTAAAATTGATGTGCGATATTTACTGGAAATACAATGCGCTAAATCTACTGATGCTAATTATATATGGGACTTAAAAGTCCCAGAGGAGGGAATATATATTTTTCCCTCAGTTGATTTGCTGAATTAAGCCTGCTAATTCCTGAAAATATAGCTAACTTGTAGTATGGGACCTTTGGGTCCCAAAGGGGGGAATATATATATTTTTCTCCCCATTATGGTAGTGGAGCTATGGAGCCCCAAAGGGGGGAATGTAGTGTAAGATCTAATTACCAATCAGAAGAATATTCATTAATCAAGTAACTATGTTCATTGATAAATGTGTTCATTAATCAAGTAAATGCTTTATCTTGCTTAAGTTGATTAAGACTGAAAACTCAGCTCATATAGAAATGTGTTATGTATTCCTGCATGATAGAAACACTTCACTCAAGCCTAGGTACTGAGAGCACACAAATGTATTACTGAGAACACACACACACACACACACACACGCACACAGATGTACTGGCTAAAACACACACACACACACACACACGCACACACACGCACACACACACACGTACTGACTAGAACACACACACATACACGTACTGACTAGAACACACACACACACACACACACATACACACACACACACACATACACACACACACATACACACAAGGTTAAACCTTTATCAAGGAATCGTCCAAAGTCCTTGGGTCTCACGGGTCTCACATACTTTTAAAAACACGTGTGCCCAATGACTAGAACACACACACACACGCACACACACGCACACACACACACACATAAGGTTCCAACCAAAAACATTGTGACGAAGAGAGACAAGGAGTTCCATTGGGCGATTGTACACTCTATGTTTTTGGATATTGTGACCAATAGATGCAAGGAGTTCCACTGAATGATTATATCTGAATGTCAAGGCCAAACACCTGTTGTTGTTGCCTGCTACCCCTCCAGCTTAAAAGACAGAGCGCAAGGACTGAAAGTCAGTCGCGTTCCGGAACGTGCCTCAAGAGTTTGTGTGTTTTAATGCTTGGTGAAGCACATTAAACTCGATTGTGCCTGATTTCTTCGCCTCCAGTGTGTTTCTAAGTGTTCATTTGAGTATCAGTTAACTGAACCTAATTTACAAAAAGAAACAGTTTTGAAGTCATCAGAAGCCAGTTGGACAACCTCCAGACCCCGAGTTTTTGCCACTACAGGTGTAAAGATTAATTGATTCAAAACACACATTAAACACACATTAAACATGGCCTAATAGTGACAATTTCAAACACAAGTACACAAATCAGCTTCACTATAACTCACAGCATTCACAAACACTTGTTTTTATCTGGACACATTTTCCCCACAAATACGACATGCTAATGTTATTAGCACAAGCCTATGGCATTTTACATTGTATAGATTAGCTTAGCAGCTAGCAGACTTTTCCTCTTCTCATATGAAGCCAGGGACAGCAGCAACATTTAACAAAGGTAACGTTACAAATTTCGGCTCCATTTCAGCTCACAAGGTTCACCGACAAAACAACTGTCATACTTAACATGTTTTCCAAACGTATATAACATGCTAACATTATTAGCACAATCCTATG
Source organism: Epinephelus cyanopodus (assembly GCA_026686955.1). Taxonomy (NCBI): domain Eukaryota; kingdom Metazoa; phylum Chordata; class Actinopteri; order Perciformes; family Serranidae; genus Epinephelus; species Epinephelus cyanopodus. Next base: position 13,025,453 of record CM048926.1, on the reverse strand, counting down.
GCATTTTACATTGTATGAATTAGCTTAGCAACAAGCAGGTATTTCCATTTCTGGGGACTTGCACGTCAGGCATGGCGTAGGCTCTAAGTCAGTGTAGCCTACTCCACATGTAGCCTACGGCGTCAATTTAACGCAGAAGTATAAATTCCGCTTCAGTGACCTCATGTACAACAAATTGTACAATAACACAAATTGTACAATAAAATAATAAAGTCATACAGTGATCATATAGTGGATTTTAAATGTGTGCAAATAAACAGCTAATGCTGCCTCTCTCAAAATTACAGCACACAAAACAAATAGAATTGAAAACAAAAGAGGTTTCATGTACCGAACTGTTTTGTGTATTTCACTTTTACAGAAACATATATTGTGGTGTTGCAGGGTAGCTAGGTGGGTAGTGGAAGGACGAGGAGGAGGCGATGTTACAGTTTGCTAGCTCAACAGAGCCCCAATTTATTCCCTTGCCGTAGCAACAAATACCCCTATGATGGACACCTCCCTCAATAAAAATAATGTAATCAACACACATAATAACAGTCACTATATACCCAGCGTTACAATATTCTAACACTGCATTTAAAAACACCAGAGGGAAACCAGCCATAAAAACACACATCATATCTCCCTGTTTAAAATATTACAAAATGTATTGCAAACCCAGATTCCCTGTGGTTTTTCATACCCTTAAAATTGGTGGTCTCTCTCTTTTGTATTAACATGTAACAACTCACATGAGAAACTTCTGCTGGCTAATGTATGTAGAGAATTGTTTTGCATCCAGCTAAGCCCTGCCCACCAAAAAACAACATACTATACTGTTTACTAACAGTAAAAGAGCTCCTTTCAAGTCAATCTGTGATCTAGAGTAGATTTGTCCAGGCTTTAAAGTTAAGAAATTGTAAACTATCTATAGATACACACATTAATGTAGCTTGCATGTACATTATACATAGATTACACTAAATTATAACAAATATTCTAAATATTATATTTAATCTGAGAACACACAAAACTGCGGCCATTGATTTTTTTTGTAATTTTAGTTTGGTCAATATCAAAGTGTTCTGGAACAAGCTAAATATTGAAAGTGTATTTATGTGGCTCCTAAAAATCTACGATGGTGACGTTATAAAAATACAGGAGCATGGTAATATAGTGGCAATAATCCCTGCAACATTTCAGCTGACATTTACTTTTTTCTTGGAGAGGAATTCAGTAACCAACCTTGGCTGTGTTAGTAATGAGTAACTAAATCAATATGTTCTTTTACTGCCATCACAATTCTGGCACACACTGTGCAAAAAAAAAAAGAGTCTAAGTGAGGAGACGGAGGTGCTATTTTCTGTGGGATCAATTTTTGCCTTTAGGGCCTATCATAATGACAACCAAAGCACATGCAGTGATGAATACACCCATATGAAGCCAACGCTGCTGAAATGCATGGGTGATCTTTAACATTTGTGCCTGCTGTCCTATTTATAGACTTCCTTTGTTCTAATATGAAATAACCCAGAATATAACCGCACTTTGACTTTATAGACCACATGGTAATTTTTGTCCTGGTTTTCATATTCCTGCCAGTAATGTCAGCGAACGACGGCTGCAAAGACAGCAGGTGAGCATATTGAATTTTAAAAATGTTGAACAGCAGTCACTTTAAGATACTGGGGCCACGGTGCTGTTTATTGAAGGAATGAGTATTTTTAGAACGGATCAGAGATCATAGCAACACTGTTCAACCACTCAGAGTGTTTCTGCAATTCAGATGCAATACCACAAAAATATACAGAGACATTTCTATTTGAATCTCCCACGTAGAGGGAAATATTATAAAACTAAGTACATTAAATAAACCTGGCTGAGTAGTTAATGACTGTACTTCATAACAGTTCATAATATCAATACACCAGTGGACACGCTTTGCCCCCAGAGCTACTATAATTCCTCTCAGATTGCTGCCGTAACGGTACTGAATGCTAATCGTAGGATATTCAGCCATTAATCAAGAAGGAACACACTCTTCCCTTTGAGGTGTGAAGGGGGAGGAAAAAATGTATTTATAATGGCGCTTTGGCTTCTCGGGATCAATTCACTCAATTATAAAGCTAATGTCAGCCTCCTGGTGGCGCTGGAAGAAAAGTCAGGGGATCACCAAAGTCATTAGGAATCATCCTACAAAATCCTGTCGCCGTCTATCCAATATTTATTCAAGATTCAAAATTACTCTACTTGTCTCTGGGGAGATTCTTGGACATAAAGGCTGATATATAAAAATAAGTACGGGAAGAACATGCTGCAGAAAGCATGGTTAAATAACATGGAAAGAATGGTTAAATAAATTAACCACTGCAAATACAGATATGATGCAAAGTCAAAAACAAATGCAACAGAAAAACGCTGCATATCCAGTCAACACTACGGAAGTTCTTCAGGTCTCTAGGTGGAGAGATAGCACTTGCTTACATCTGACCTTTGTACTTAATGGGAAAGGTTACAATTGACATTCTCTTTGTTGACAAATGCAGTAGTCACGAGTCTTTATTGGCTCCAGCTTCGATTGACAATGATGGAATCACAGCACTCGGGGGGTCTGCCCATTGGTCCGACAGCCCATTGGGCCGAAATCATCATGATGCCCTGTGGTTAAAGTCTAGTTAGGTTTAGGCGCAAAAACCACTTGGTTAGGGTTAGGAAAAGATCATGGTTGGGTTAAAATGAAACAGAAAGTGGCAAACACATAAGCTGTGAGTCTGCTTCGCCTCAAGCCTTTCCCAGCTGACCAAGAGCCGGTAGCGGCGCACTATCAAGGCAGAAATACGCCCACCGGGAGCCATTCAGCACCGCAGAAAGCTCACCGCACAACCCGGACCCCAGAGTTAATATAATTAATAGTTAATAGTTAATAGTATCTCGACCAGTAGCCTACTTTTGTTGCGTTGCTGATCCTCTATGGTACACAAATACAGTATAGCCTAGTATAATCACATATCGGAACAACGGGACGTCGGACTAATGAGAGATCGGAACAATGCTACGGCACCAGCACCCGTATGAATGCTCAAATTTTAGCCCCTTCGTTGGCCTGATGCAACAGAGCGCTCTGGGGATGACATTTTGTTGTAGGCTGATACGGAGGTTAACATCACCCAGCATGGTTCCCTCGTCAAAAGGTCTATGGGATTTTTTCATTGGATTTTGGTTTAATGCAGAAAATAAGCTCTGTGGCAAACAAACATTTATGATACTTACAAATTTTGCTCTGCAAGATAATTAGCATGAAAGCAATGCTAGAAGTAATAAAGCTACAGTGGCTATAGCTATGACTTGATGTCACCACCACAAGGAGGCTGTAAAACTGTGTTTGGCACGATAATGTTTTGTCGTATCATTAGCAACTTGCTAGCAATCGCCTTTTTTAAGACACATAGAAGTGTCAAAGTTCACGAGTAGGGTACTTACTTACGTATTTTATGTTGTAGAACAAAACTTGAAAGTCTCTTTAGCTTGGGTTAACCACAAACCTTATTTCCAGCATTCCTTTAATGTCGGCATGACACGCAGCCGGTCGCTGTGATAGTTCAACGGCATTTGGCGGCATCAGGAAGAAACATGACAGGACAAGAACGTAAGTTAAGGTGGCAAAAGCCCTAGTTCTGGTCAATTGGTCCAACAAACACCATCATATCATACCAAACGTCAATATGTGACGAGGTCAGAGTGAGAATGTGTTGTATTTTCAAATGCATTTTTGAATTGGCATCATTTAAGTTTCTCTTAATAGAAGTGTTTGAGGCCTTTGTAGCACGTTTGCTCTTGTAGCCAGTCAAAGCCATGGACTAAACAGTGAGAAACAGGAGAAGGTCGAACAAGATCAGTCAACACGTACATCCAGCTGGTATAGCAACTGCACAGCAATGACGTCTTTGCCCATTATTGTCAGCTGAAGTGACGAGCATGGCTATGCGTGTCCCTATAGATAGGTACTCTAAGTACTGTCGACGGCCTACTGCAGGGACCTAATTGGAGCAAGAAACGGCATGTTCGATCCTGCAGGTTGGTTGAGTTGGAGAGGTGATGAGAAGAATCAGATGTGAAGTGTGAAAGGCCTCATTATAAACAGAAGCACACCAGCCTCGGACCACTAAAAGCTCACAGGGTCATGTTATCCTACATGCCTCTGTGTGTGTGAGCGATGTGATTGTGTTTATGTGTGTGAGAGAGATGGTTTTACACAATGTTACATAAAAAAATCAATTAAAAAATCAGTTGAATGTACTGGAGTCAGCAAGTTTATAGATTTACGCCACATTTACACATTTTAAAATAAGATGAGATTCTTAATTTGTGGCATTTTCTATATCTGACAATTTCATGTGGAACCTACTGAATAATATATTAGGAAACTTATACAGTCAAAACACGTTCAGTAACAGCATTTCAGCAAGGCAGCTGCTTCTTTTATTTTTTAACTGTAACACAGGCCACAGTTCTATTTTACATAATATTATTCCTCATAATATTACAAGTTATCACAAAGGTATGTTAATGATTTTATGGTTTTATTGGTAATAGAAAAAAAATGAAATGTAAATTGAATTACATGCACAGCAAATTCATGAATAAATGCACACTCACAGAGGCATATTGTGAGGATTTTTTAAAACCTAATTTATTTTTGTGCCTTTTCGTTTTTCTCTGCAATGACAGTTTTTTCCTCCGACGCCCCCTAATTTGGCAGGTTTGTGAGAATAATAATGGCAACTGAGCCTCGGTACAGCTGAGACTGATCTGATCTTTGACTGACGAGCGCTGCCTCTGTGCAGAGTTTAGTCCAACGACAAACTGAGATGTGCAGAGGAGAAACTGTTTCAATTGCAAAACATGGTCTTTTCCACAGATTCATTTTTTACTCACTGTTATGGATCTAATAATAGCAAATGTATCACTTCATTTTCACCCAAGTGTTTTTTAATGATGTGTAATAAACATTACAGTCTCATCTAGCTCCTGGCTATAGATTTTTTGTTACAGTAAATTGGTGTTGTTGGTTCAGGGGCAAAAGGGGTGCGCATGTCTCTGTGGAATCAGTCAATAGTTGACTGGCCGAATGTCTAAATGGCAAGACCGGTGGATGAATCACAGCCCTGATGCACTAATCTAATGGCTCATCACTAATCTATAATTGACTACAATCTACTTGCGGGAAAAAAGCATGAATGGATCTCATTTGCATAAGTATTATGAACCTGTATTCTTTGAAAAGCTGCCACTGGGAGCAATTAAGTCTTTTTGAGTGTTTGTCCTTCAGGTTCACACACCTGCATTTGAGCCACTGCGGCATGTCGGTTGTATTATTTAGGCTTCCACACTTTTTGTCACTATAAATTTTTTTCTGTACAAGAAATTGAAAGAAATCTTGAGGACTTTAAAAAACAGCCTTCTCACTCACTCCTCTCACTCTTTTTGTGTTGACATCTTCCTCAGCTCCTCAGATAAATGTTTTTGTAGATAACTGAACTAAGAACTGAATGACTACCTAGTAATCTTTCAGATATTTTCCTTCTTTAAACCCTTGTTTAACAGATTAGACTGTATTTGTCCTGGCAAGGTTCCATATGTAAATATTTGGACCTATGAAGGATTACAGAACAGGCCTAGCAGGCACAGGCCCAGAGACAGGGGCGTGAATATGGACAGTGCAGGCAGTACGGTTGCACTGGGGCCCATGGGTTGGGGGGGCCTGTAGAGAGAGTGGTTGGGGGGCCCACTCTCTCTAGGGCAGACAATGGGCCCTAATGGGATTCAACTTGCCACCTCAGAAATACAAATGCTGATATCTGCAATACATGTCCTCCAGAAGGCAAACGCATCTCTTGTCAGTGTTTCCTGTTTTTTGTCTTTTGTGAAATTGTCAGTAGAAAATTATGTTTATTTTACATAAACTATATGAACTATAAATCAGCCATTTTAAAAATCCATTCAATGAATAACATATTATTTTATTTGCTATTTCTGTCACATACAGATTTGCAGTGATGATTCGTAATATCTATGTTGATGTTATCTAAGTCTGATCATGTGATGATAAGGGGTGTGTCATATCATCTTGCTCACTATAGTACTGGTATATTTTTTTAATATCATATGATAATTTCCTATTGTGATACTCGTGATATTTCGGCTCGTTGACATATTGACATCATCCTGTTTTCCATGGCAACAACAAGCATGGCTGAAAGCGAAATTACTACTGACTCCGGTTCCAAAAAGAGCAGCTTCAGTAGTGTGGAACAAACTGTGGCATCCTGAATGTTTCATGAACAGCCCCGGACTTCTCAGGCTCTTTTAGCGACTTACCGCTCAGAGGGAACTCATTCAGCGGCTCCTCTGGCAGCAGCACAGCGTCTCTCCCTCTCCTCTCTCGCAGTGCGCACACGGGAGTCTGTGTCGTCAAATGATTTTGTCATAAACCTTTGGTGATGTAAACCTACCTGACGCTCGCAGCTCAACAATAAACTACATATATGTGAATGTGCGATAGTTATCATAGCAAAACGGCCTGTCAAAGGTTACAGCGTGATGATTAGAGGAGAAATGGCAGAGCATAAAGGTCCAGGTGGGAAAAAAACTCAATAATTTAGGATTTTGCTAAAACAGAAGGAAATCATCTGTTGATTTAAATATATGGATCCCAGGATACATTTTTTGTCTTTGGGAACTGTGTAATTTATGGCAGATTTTATTTTGTTGAACTGTTATATTGTATACAGAATCTGAAGCTCACTCTCAGTTACTGTTGTTGTTTACAAACAAACAAAGAAATGAGAGATCATTTTTGTTCAGTTTTTACTGAATATTCAAAGGTGAACTGTAAAACTAGATCACTAACCCTTGGTCTTCACAGCAAATGTCACTCAAATAAAAATGTTCTGACCAAAAAAGAGATTTAAAAAGTGTAAAAAATGTAAAGGAAATGCAAAGAGACACAAAACTACCAACAACAAAAAAAATACATAAATATACCTTAAAAAACCCAGAACAAATACAAAGAGACACACAACCACATATATATGCGTTATGACTACAAAGAGCTGCAAAACAATGACACAAAAAGAGGCTAAACAACTATTAAATGTGTGTGTGTGTCTTGCTCATGTGTAGGCATTTACATTTTTGTGCCCATTATTGTCTCATAATGAAGTCCTGGTTGAACTACGATACGATAGGATACGATACGATAGGCTACGATATGATACAATACGATATGATGCAATACGATACGATACAATGCGATACAATACGATACGGTACGATACGGTACGATGTGATACAATACAGCTTTATTGTTCCTGCAGGGAGATTTGTCTTGGACTCAGGAGATACCCTATAATAATAGTCAAGGAGAAATGAAAAGCATACACCATTTAAACATAAAACCATATACTACACAAAACAGTACACCAGCACACTACAGAGCACCACAGGCAAAGCACAACTAAAATGGGTTACTGAAAAACAGAACAGTATTCTTAGAACTAACTGTGGTTAAAGAAATATTTTGATGGCTTGTTTCTGTACTGAACTGGGAGAAAAACATTTAACCAAAAGGGAAAGAAGATAAATAAAAGGGAATAATAATGCTGATTACTTTCTCAAGACTGAGATACTGTGTGGCATAAATCTCTGCTCAGTATGCTGTCGTAGGCAGAGGGCTTGAACACACTCATAGAGAGCTTGTGTGCATCCAGCCAAGCAGATCAGACTCTAACCGCAAGGAGAAATAAACATGCAAATATCAGAGTCTGGAGCCAAGCAAAAAGTCGAAGATCCGCGGGAGAAATAAAAATAAACAACAGTGTTATAATGATCCTGTCATACACAGTAGCTAGAAGAGTATTTCTGCTATGGACAAAATAATGACAAAAACAAATTATAGAGATATTGAAGGTGCTGGGGGGGTGTCATCTTGAAATCTATGATGATGGGACAATATTCCCAGTACAGCACTAGTGGTCCTGTAACAAGGCCTCACATAAGTAGGCCGTAATTAAAACCCTCCAGAACATTGACTGGTCCAAACGACTCCTACGAGACGACTGCTCATACCATGACAGATCCACCTCCATTTTTAACACCTGGTAAAAGACACTGTGGGTTGAACGCGTTCTTTGGCTTTCTCCGACCACAAACTGGTCCAGTTAGAAAACAAAGACAATTCACCAGTCCAGATGACTTTTTACAGGTTTAATGTCCGCACACAACATTGTGCATCTTTTTGAGCTGACACTGCAAAGTGTTAGCGAAGTGTGTTTGTCAGTGTGTGATCATGATTTTTCAGTGCTCCCCTGTTTTCACATTATGTTGCTAATTTTGCAGTTTTTGTGATCAAAGCTGCCGCCCAGGCAGCGTGTTTGGGCTGCTACTGAAAAGAAAAGTGACTGTCAGGTCTTCCTTCACACAAGAGATGCAGCTTGAAGTGATGAGTATCAACACAAACAGCCTAAAATATTCTGGAACACTTACTCTTTACTTTTACACTTAACTTTTTATTAGGCTGCAGTTTGTTTGCTTACAGCTACATTATAATGAGTTAGAAACAGTTTATTATATGTCTATATAATGCTTATAAATGTTGAATAGGGGCGGTTAAAGTGTTGCCAAATTGTTTTTAACGCAGGGAACCAAAACAGCTTTTTCATTTTAAAATACATACACCTAGAGTCAGCAACCTAACTACTGCGTTTGGGGTCCTCTGCCAGAATGGTTTTTGCATTATACATAATTTCCTGCACCAGGATTTTTCTATTTTATATGTTCCTTTTTGTATCAGTTTATGGTGTAAATGTCTCTAAAGGTATACAGGATTGTAAAAGCCCTCTGCTACTTGCATGTATTTGTTTGTGTATTTGTTTACAAAGTGAGTTTTCAGTGGGGGTTTAAAGCCCTCGTCTGAAACTGCTGTCCTCAGATCAGCGATAGAGAACAGTTCCAGAGACTGGGTCCAAATCTACAGACGGCAGCTTCACTGCAGGTATTTGTCAGGGTTTTGGGTACAGCAAGCAGCTGAGCCGAGAGTCTGTGGATGTGACGGCTCAAGGAGAGACATATCCTGGCAGTGCTTCAAAATCAGTGTCGCATTCTTGTGAAGATTTATGGACAAACAGTGGGAGTTTAAGAAACTATCCCCAAACTAACTGGAAGCAAGTGCAGGGACTTCACAACAGGGAGGATTTGAGCTGTTCTCTTTGTTCCACTTAGGCGGAGCTGTGATGATTTATAGGCCTGTTGTGGAGCGCTGAGAACAATGTGGTATACAAAGTTTTTCAGCATTAGCATAATGGCAATTCAACTTTGTGATTGTGAAACTTCTGCAGCTTCTTTGTCATGGTGTGTTTATTTTGTCCACTGCCTGTACAAAAACCCAAACACTAAAGCTTCCCCTCCCACTGTACTTGGTAAATGAGTTCAGATGGTGTTCCTGAACGCAGCAAGTTGCCACTCCACAACATCATCAATTTGCCACCAGCCGGAAATGCAATTAAGGCGCACCCTGTATTATGAGGCGATAACAATACATGAGAGAATAGGTATCACGTGAACGCCAAATGAAATCACGGTGACGCTCTCTTTAAAAATCAATGAGGCGTGAGGTTTGACAAACACACCGTTTGGAGCACTTTGTGCGTGATGAAGCCTTTAAATGAGTCCCCCCACCCCCCTCCTCGTGCCTGCGCAGGGAATACTTTCGTGGTAAATATCATGGGAAGCTTCCACAACCTCCTCATTGGCTCAGGAGTCAGAGACCCCCGTCATATAAAGCGAGGGTGCTTGATCTAGCAGCCCTTTTCCCGCTGGCAAGCGCTCTGGATCACACTTGTTCAACTGACGGGAAAATACCTTTTACGCACGGAGCGCTTGGAGAGGTTGAGGACGAGCGCAGCCTGCGATCAGTTGTGAGAGGGAGAAGAGTTACACAGTCAACAGGTTGGTATATTACGTGTTATATATGAAACGCGAGGGGTGTTTATGTGGCTTTGTTTGAAGGGAAAAGTTACCTAGATTCGCCTTTACTAGTTTAATTTAAGGATTTCGCAGAGCAATTACAATTCCAACGACTTTCAGTGGTTTTAATATTTTAAAAATAACTAGTTTGATTTGTTTAATATTCTAAATTTGTTTGAGATTCACAGCTCAATATGGCGCACGTGTAAATCGTTTGGAGTATTATTTTTAGCTCACTATGTTTGCGCATTGATTCATTAAAGTGCTCTTTGGAGATGCTCAGACATTGTTTTAATGACTGAATTGTGGAAGAAATGTTTGCTTATTAGCTGCAACTTAAATGTTTACTCTCTTACATTAAATTGCTTTATGGTTTAAGAGATTTTTTTTCTACTTAGGTGCAAAGACAGATTTAGTGTAAGGTTTTTGTGTCTTAAGGGGAGTGATATTTACTTTACTGCAACAAGAAGGTGCAATTCAGTTGATTTTATCTGTAATCATTGGATGTGCTTTCTCTTCTTCATGCATCTCTTTTCTGTTAACAGAGAAACTGTGAGCTGAGGCGTCTGAGTGGGCATGTGGCTACTGGAGAAGCTCCGTAGCTCTGTGGAGAGCAGTGGGACACAATCCCAGCCCCCGCAGACAGCAGAGGCCATTCCTGTTTCCGTGTATGCCAACGTCCTCACGCCAGAAAAGATCCCTGATTTCTTCATCCCCCCTAAACTTATCTGCTGCCCACCGGAAGAATCTCTCACCCCCGAGCCTCAGCCCTGCTCCACATTACGACCATCTGTGTCTGACCACGCCATCTGCAGCCAGAGCCCCAGAGCACGGAGCAGCAAGAACCCCTGCAGCCCTCGCCTCTTCTCTCGCATGGGAGGAGACACACGTAATCTCCAGAAGTCAGCCAACCGTCACATCATCCAGATAGAGAGTGCTGATGAGCCAGGTGCCGCATCTGTGGAGAGGGTCAACACCAATGCTGACCCCCAGTCGCAGACTGCAATGTCTCTGCCGTATGTGCCCAAAGCTCAGACCTCATATGGCTTTTCCACCCTGGTGGAGTCGCCTCATACCCGCCGTAAGGAGAGCCTGTTCCACAGCGACCCCACCAGCCCTCTCACCTCCCCGAACTCACAGAGGCGCTCCCAAGGGGGGACTCTTCTCGCCCCGGCTGACCCCAACCCTTATCGCTACTTCAGCGGTGGCGAAAGCGACACCTGCTCCTCAGCAGAGTCGTCCCCCTTTAACTCCCCTCTCCTGTCCCGCTCGGCCTCTCTCTTACGCTCCATCACCCAGGAGACACAAGCCAAGGTGAGCACTGTTTCCGTTCAGTGTGTGTGTACACACTATAAAACTGTAAATGAAAGTGTTATGAAAGTGTTTTTCTGTGTTACATTTATTGACCACGAGGCTTCTCTCTGCACGTTTGCCTTTTCTCTCTCCCTCAAGGTGTCTCGTGCCAAGCGCTCCCTGGCTCGCCACAGTTCTCTCTCCACTGATGAATGCAGCTCAGCAGACAACAGTCCCAACATGCAGCGCCGTCGCATGCGGTGCCCCCCCTCTCCCGCCTTCCGTGGATGTAAAAGCAGTGGCGTGAGGGGTGCAGCGTCCGACCTCCTGCAGCGTGAGCACACCGTCAACCTCCACAAGGGGGGGACACTGAGGCTGAGCACTCACTACGACGCGGAGTCAGCGCGCCTGAGGGTGCGCGTGCTCTCAGCCGAGGCCCTGTACGACAGGCAGACGGACCCTAAAAGCATCAACTGCTGCGTAGCACTCTACCTCAACCCTGGCAAGCAGCAGAAGCAGAGGAGCACCATCATCAAGAATAGCAGGAATCCAGTGTTCAACGAAGACTTTTTTTTTGACTCGCTCCCCCAGGCACAAGTAAAGAGCCTGGCCATGAAGATAAAGGTGGTGAACAAAGGAACCAGTCTGAGGAGAGACGTGCTTCTAGGAGAAAGGGAGGTGCTGCTCAGTGAGCTGCTCGCAGGCCTCTAGGGAGCTCCCTGTCAAGACTTCGGTGAAAACAAGCAGCTCAACGTCTTGAGGGCCCTTTTCTTCTCCGGCTACCTTTTCATCCCACTGCACAGATCCGATAAATACCGGGCATGTGAAAGTCTGCTGATGACAGGGGGGCTGTATCTTGCACACTGTGTTATGTACATCAATGGACCAAAAACTGAAGCCTCTGTAGAATTAAAAGTCCCACCTGATCAAGTTTCTCAGAGGCCTCTGCAGATAAACAAGTGGAAACCACCTGTGCTCACCAGTATATTAGTGAACAGTGGAGCCGTTGTCCTTGTTTGTGTATTTCTCCCGAAGTATTGCGTTATAAAAAGTGTTGCCTTCCCTCATGAGCATTGTGATGTGCCTCAATATCATATCAGCTGTGATGCAATGATGATCTTGTTAAAAATGAAGCTGTATTTTTTGTAATAACGTAGTAATATTACATGTGGGTTTTGCACGTTCCTGTGGAAACTAATAATGCCTCTGTAAGAATTTATATTTGGGGAATTAGATTTTAATTGCTAGTGGATGTAATATTAATATGACTGTTGCTATGTGACATGCTTTTGAAGTTATGAATAAAACCACTATACTCTCACTGATGTTTTTTTTTTTAACCCTGCAGCTTTGTCTCAGTGGTTTTGTCCTAATAATTCCACAGGATCAAGAGCAAGCCCCAGGAAATGATTATAAACCCTCCTTTGCTCCCCCCGAGCTCTCCGTTCTTTGCAAACAAGTATGAGGCTGGGTCCTCTGAGACAGACCCAGGCTGGGTGTCATTTGTGAGGCTTTTAATCCTGAATCTCTGCACGCAATATTGTCTCTCTGTGCATTCAAACTCCCTGTTTAATTTTAAAAACATGTTTCCTATTCAGGCTGTCCTCCAGTGAGGTTCAAATAGTTATTAAGGATGGCAGGAGGCAGAGCTGCGGCTCCTGAAAACAAATGTTGGCACGCTCTCTTCTGCTGGAAATATAATTCATCTGTACCGTGAGGCTGTATCTTGATTCATATGTTTAAATGCTCGGGTTGATGAATGGAAACGCAGACCCCCATAGCTGACACTCATACATTACAGGCATGCAGGGATGGTCCCACTGAGCAATGAAGAGCATTAGCCAAGTGTGGATCTCATGCCTCCTCTACTGGTGAAACATCAGAAAGACACCTCTGAATGCCAGAGAAATACTGAACTTCAAAACCATGGTGACCTCTCCTGAGCGTCTCCGTCCCTTTGCCCATATTCTCCGAAACAGGCAGCCGCTCCTATAATCCTGAACAGGAAATAAAAATGCATCATTTAAAAATGTAAACACTCTGAGAGCGCTCTCAGGCGTATACTCGAGGGTGATCTGCAGCCATTTGCTTATAAAGTACCGAGATAAGTCCCAACAAGCACCCACGTGGGACACATTCATCCGTGAGCTTAAAGGATCTTTATTTCCCACAGACTTGAGAGCAAAGAGATAAAACTGCTGAGGAAAAATCAAGTCATTATTTTTGCCTCTGTAGACTCAGCGAGGCAAATTATTGAGAAGTGATTGTCTAATAATCTTTAAATTAACCAAAACATCAGCCTGTAATTATAATCAACTTTTTTCCCCCTCCACGTTGATATTAAAGTCCATGAAAATGTATTTTGTCAATCAGCGTCTTACTGTAAATTATGGAGTCCTATGTGAAAAGAACATTTCCTGCCAAAGCTAGAACAGTTTTGGTTATTTCTCGTGAAATATTTCCATCTGTTCAGTTTGTCTCTGCGTTCAGAGCTTTGCACCAGTCAGCATCTAGCAACTTCCGCAATCAAAATCTGATGACAGTTGGTGGGTTTTAGATATGAAACCAAAGTTCAGGGGCTTTAAAAGCTTTCAAATTCACTAATTGTTCATGCTAAGTAACGATCACATCTGCTCATGGGCGGATTACTGAACGGGCCAACACATTCTCACTCTGACCTCGTCACATATTGACGTTTGGTCATGGAATTTTTCACATCCAGATACGACATGCAAGGTACCCTGGGTGTGTTGGATGTTGACGTTCAGGGACACTGTTTCAAGTTCAGCCTGTTACATGCATCGTCTTCTTTCAAGATACACTTCTGTTTTCACAGGAAATTAACATTTACATACAGTTTCTTTCAAAATAAACGCACTATGTCAGCACAAATTGACTTTTTTTCCTTCAACAACAAACACACGTAAGGTTTAGGAAAAAAAGAATCATGTATCATGTTCTGATCAAGGCTATTAAATGAAGGCTCAGACATGCCCTCTGATCCCATGGGAGCTATGGGGTATTTCACATGGGCAATGTAACTGGAGCTGTGATGTTGGAGGGTTACAGCAGACTGTGGCTCAGAAGGTGGAGCGGGTCGTCCACTAATTGGAAGGTCATAAGTTTTATCCCCACCACCTCCTGTCCGCATGTCAAAGTATCCTTGAGCAAGATACTGAACCCAAATTGCTCCCGGAGTGTGAGTGTCTTAAACACTGAGTAGCAGGTGGCTCCTTGTACGGTAGCCCCCGGCACCAGTGTGTGAATGGGTGAATGTGACTCATAGGGTAAAAAGAGAGCGGTCGGAGGACTAGAAAGGCGGTATACAAATGCAGGTTCATCTGTGCTAGGCATAAGGGGATGATTTGTTTTTGGGTAATAAAGCATATAAAGCATTTGTTTATGGATTTTTGTTAAGGACCTTTTCAATATTTGCACAATTGTAGTCTTCACCCGTATCTCTGTTTTTCCTATAAAATATATTTGGACCCAAGGCTGACTGCAGATGCCTCAGTGAAACGAATCAATCGTGCCCACCTTCTGTGATAGTGCGTCAGCTACTGAGCCTTATGGAACTGCAGACCAGATTTTAATGCGTATGTGTAGTACCCCAAGGATATGTCTCTGTAACCTCCTTAGTACCGACCAGGAAGAGACTTAAAACGACCACATGGAGACACAAAAAATAAAAATAAGAAAGAGGCAAAACCATCTCACGAATTTGTTTAAAGATGATTTGAGTCTCCACTCCATCTGTAAGTCTAAGAAAGAACTAAAGATCTTTGTGATGCTGTTGCATTACATTGGTATTCAAATACAGAAGTGAACTTCTCCGATGGATTTATAAGATATTGAAATCCTACTTGACTGCTCAATTCTGTGATATACTGCCCGCCACACTGCATTAATGCATGTGGAAGTAGGTAGATGGTTTTTCATACTGTGAAGAGATGCAGAAGGAAAAAGTCAATATGATTGTAAGGTCGTGGTGTCGGCGGTGCACGGCATCATGCATGTCAATATTCAAGTCGATATTCTGGCCACAGGCTTTGTGTAGGCGGAGAGAGTAATGCGATCTGCTCACGGCTCAACATGTTCAGATCAGTCTTATTTCCAGCTTAATTCCACATAGGGTACAGCTCTGGTGTTTATATTTTGTTGCATTACAACCTGTTAGTTAAATGGATTTTTATTTGGATTTTGGTGGTTGGTGAGGTGAAATGACATCCCACTGAGCGCCATTAAATTAAAAAAAAAAAAAAAAAACTGGCCAAGAGAGGGCCACCCATCAGAACTCAAGGACCAGGCAAGGAGGACAATAAGCAGAGACAACAGATTAAAGATAACAATGACGGAGCTGGGAAGCTCCACAGCACAGTATCTGTCATTCAGACCACATAAAGCTGTACACTGCACCGAGCTCAGCTTTATGGAAGAGCTGCTGTGAAGTTTTAGTCTCATATGACCAGAATACCTTCTTCTATATGTTTGTGGAGTCTCTCTCGTGCCTTCTGGTGAACTCCAAACACGGTCTTACATCTTTCTTTTGAGCCATGGCCACCTTTCCGTAAAGCCCAGCTCTGGAAAGTGCTCGACTTAGTGGTCCCATTGACAGACACTCCAATCTCCGCTGTGGCGATTTGCAGTTTCTTCAGGGTCATCTTTGGTCCATTTGTTGTCTCTTTGATTTAATACCCTTCTTGCCTGGTCCTTTAGTTCTAGCCTGGTCCGTGAGTTTTGGTGGGTGGCTCTCTCTTGGCAGGTTTGTTGTGGTGACATTTTTTTCATTTTGTAAGAATGGATTAAATGGTGCTCAGTGGGCTGTTGAGTTTCAGGCATTTTCCTTTTATAACCCAACCCTGATCCCTGCAAGTGTGAAATGAAAACAAAGATTGTATGTACGGTAAGAAAAGATCTACCAGCATTTGGTTTATATGCAATCACTGCTGATTTGATACACCTCTGACACACCCACCAAACCAAAAAAAAACGTTCTGAAAGCCTGCCCTGTTGCACTCCATTTCACACCATTTCAAGCAAACATGTTGTTCAATGTGGAACTGTAGCAAGGCAGGCACACCATTTTCAGATTGAACGTGCCCCAGGTTTTATTTAGTGGCTTAAATTTACAGCTTTTTAATTAAAAAAAAAAAAAAAATTCATTTCACTTCACAAATTTTGACGCTTTTGTTTTGGTCCATTACAAAAAATCCAAATAAAAATCCATTAAAATTACAAGTTGTAATGCAACAAAATAGAAAGGAACGCCAAGGGGTGTGAATACTTTTCAAGACTCTGTACTTAACTGTGTCTACATTAAACTGATCTTTGAATCTTTCCCACCTTTCTGATAGCAGCGTTCTAAAAATATGAAACAGCATAAAGGAAATCAAATGACTTCCTCGCTCCAATAATATCCTGCAACAAACACAGGACACAGAGTAAAATAAAATCACCTAAATGCTATGTTGTCTTCCCTACATTTACAGAACAGTTAAAAAGCTACCAAACAATGTTACCAGTGCTGCTTTAAGAGTGAGGGTGAGCCACCTGCTTATTCACTACCCTATTAATGTGACATGACTGCAGAGGCCTGATGCTGTTAGTAGCGGATGATGTTTGTGCACAGGGCCTCAGTGTCATCTGACTGTGTTGGTTATTATAGCTTTCTGCATAACTTAGACTCAAGAGTGAAAGTAATGATGTGAAATGATAGCAGGTACAGCGTTTGCTGATAGCTTTTTGTCTGACTTTAAAAAATATATGACAAATGCACACTTATCTGGTAATATGTAAGTAAATGGAAACTGTAAGATCAGCACAAGTTTCTTACTTTGCCTTCACGGAGGAGTATCACTGAAAGTAACATCTTATTTTTTCTGTGAATATTAATATATGTTGCAATGAGACCTATACCATTACTTAAAAGGGAACACCACCTAAATTAAGAACTCCAATATGTTACGTCTTTGGCCTAGAAAGGTTCAGTCAGTATTTGTGAGCTGCTCTTTCTCAAAACCAAATACTAGAGAAGTCTTAAACTTGTGATGTCATAGGGTATAAAGTCTGGGGCTGCTGCAGTGAACGGGAGACTTATTTTGTGGACTCACAGAATGTTTGTTTTCTTTTTTATTCCCAAATGAGCTTTATTTCATTGTACTATTCTCAGACAATGAAATGTACCCATATACTCAGCACATCCCCCCTGCATGCTCTCAGTGTCATCTATAACACATTTCCCAATTCATTGCCTGCAGAGCTATCCCACCCTGCTCTGAGACATCACAAATTTGAGTTTTAGCACTCTGGCTTTGATACTGTGTTCACACCAGGCGCAAATAAAACACTCTGCATGAGAGAATGACATGTAAAATCAATGTAAAGACCGATTAGAGGCCAATGACACAAGTAGCGGGATTTGGCGTGTTTGTGAGAGCTGAAAAATCTGAACTTCAGTGACCAATTTGTGCCACGATAGCCGACAGTTTTTCGCGTGTCAACACAAAATATTCAAGCATTCACACTTGCATTAGTAACGCGGCAAGAAAATTGCATTGCGATTAGTGTGAATACATTAGATTTAAAAGAGAGTTGTTCATGTCTACTAATATTGATTTGACTGTCTCAGAACACAGGAATAACATGTATTCATTTAGAAAATGGGCACAGTTCCCCTTTAACTTTAATATTTTGTTTGAAAATTTGTTCATCCATCCATTTCCCCAGGTCACGGGAGCAGCAGGCCAAGCAAAGCACCCCAGACTGTCCCTCTCCCCAGCAACACTTCCCAGCTCCTCCAAGTTCCCCCCAGGCCAGATGAGGTATATAATCCCTCCAGTGTGTCCTGGTCTAACCTGGTGCCTCCTACCAGTGGATCTGCCTGTAACACCTACAGGCACCCTGATCAGATGCTTGAACCACCTAAACTGACCCCATCCGGTTTTTCTGCTGTTGTCATAGAGAGAGTTTGGGATAAAGCACAACTCAAGAGTTGATAAAAATATATTTGTTGATTTCTAAATAAGCACACATTATTGTAGGATTAAGTAAATATCACTTGAATGGGTGTACACGGGAATTATCCTCTTTACAATCACGGTTTGAATGCATCAACAGTGATGGGATCAGCTTACCTCTTACAGTGAATACCTTTAAAGGGTGTGTTTGGTTTGCAAACCGGTACCAGCTGGCTCTATCTCTGTCTATCTAAGGTGGTGCGTCCTGTTGGTCCTGACGCGCACACCAAACGAACCCATCAGCTGGTCGCTTCTTCCCCTCCCAGGCATCATGGGAAACGTCGTTCCGTTTAAAGAGAAACGCCTTCCGCTCACGGAGGACAGAATTCCATCAAAACTACGTCGCCCACAATGCCTCGCCGCAGTCGTAAACATAGACCTGTCAAACAACACAATCGCCATCTTGACAGCACCCTCAAAATGGCAGTAAGATGCGAGCGAGAAACCAAGTCCGGACTAAGATTCCTGCTCTCGGCCGTTTAACAACTGACTCGACAGTTTTTCCGTAATCGAGTGGTTATGGGGTTGGCGCCCCGCGCGGCAGCACAGAGCCTGTAAAATGGATATACCGACGGCGGTTTTCAACGCGGCCAGAGATGGTAAGCTGAAACTTATCCAGAAGTTGCTGAGCAACAAAACTCCAGAGGAGCTGGAGGCTTTAGCCGAGGAGAAGACACAGGGAGGCACCCCGCTGCTCATCGCCTCTCGGTACGGACACTTAGAGGTCGTGGACTACCTCCTTGAACATTGTAAAGCGAATGTTGAACTCGGGGGGGCGGTTAACTTTGACGGCGAGACCATCGAGGGGGCTCCGCCGCTGTGGGCAGCTTCGGCAGCCGGACACCTCCCTGTGGTGAAGACGCTACTGAAACACGGTGCCTCAGTCAACAACGCAACACTAACTAACTCAACGCCGCTCCGAGCTGCCTGCTTCGACGGTCACCTGGAGATCGTCCGGTACCTGGTGGAGCACAGAGCCGACATGGAGGTAGCCAACCGCCACGGCCACACCTGCCTCATGATCTCCTGTTACAAGGGCCACAAGGAGATCGCCAAGTTCCTCCTGGACCGTGGTGCTGATGTGAACCGCAAGAGTGTGAAGGGCAACACCGCCCTGCACGACTGTGCTGAGTCAGGGAGCCTGGACATCATGAAGATGCTGTTGAAGTGCAGTGCTCGCATGGAGAGAGACGGATACGGGATGACTCCTCTCCTCGCTGCCAGTGTCACAGGTCACACCAACATCGTGGAGTATCTCGCCCACCAGCCTCGAACCTCCAGAGAGGAACGCATCGATGCACTAGAGCTCCTTGGGGCTACTTTTGTGGACAAAAAGCGGGATCTCCTGGGGGCGATGAGGTACTGGAGGAGGGCCATGGAGCTGAGGCAGCCAGGGGACAAAGCTGGGTCCCTGGCCAAGCCTCCACCCGGCCCTCCTATCCCCGCTTACGGCTGTGCGCAGGAGGTGAGCACTGCAGAGGAGCTGGAGGCTCTGATCACAGACCCTGATGAAATGAGGATGCAGGCCTTGTTGGTGCGAGAGCGCATCCTGGGGCCATCGCACCCAGACACCTCTTATTACATCCGCTACAGGGGAGCTGTGTACGCAGACTCGGGCAACTTTGAACGCTGCATCAGCCTGTGGAAATACGCTTTAGACATGCAGCAGAGCAACCTGGACCCTCTCAGTCCCATGACAGCCTCCAGTTTCTTGTCCTTTGCAGAGCTTTTCTCTTTTGTTCTTCAAGACCGGGCCAAAGGCACCCTGTCAACACGCGTCACCTTCCACGACCTTATGACTGTTCTTGGGAAGAGCGTGAGGGAGGTAGAGAGAGCCGTGGCACAGAGGGACAACCCTCCAGAGGCTCCTCAGTTCACCAAAGCTCTCTCCATCATCCTGCACCTCATCTTCCTCCTGGAAAAGCTGGAGTGCAGCCCCGAGCAGGAGCACCAGAAGAAACACACAGTGTACCGCCTGCTCAAGCTGAACCCCCGGGGCCGCAACGGCTTCACTCCTCTCCACATGGCCGTAGACAAGGAGACCACGTCTGTGGGCCGCTACCCTGTGGGCCGCTTCCCCTCCCAGGCGGTGGCTGCCCTGCTCCTAGAGTGTGGCGCAGACGTGGATTCACGCGACAGTGAGAACAACACGCCTCTGCACATCGCTGCTAATAACGGTTGTCCAGAGATTATGGCACTACTTATGAAGGCGGGGGCTCACTTTGACGCTACAAATGCACAGAGGAAGACGGCCTACGAGCTGCTGGATGAGCAGAGCAGCGGGCACCCGGCCCTCTACCCACTGAACTACGTCACCCTTCAGTGCCTGGCGGCGCGTGCAATTGAGAAGCACAGACTGCCCTACAGGGGACTCATCTCTGAGGAGATGGAGGCTTTCATTGAGCTGCACTGACTTCCACTACTGTCCCCTGATGAGACACACCTGCACTACTCTTCCTGTTGTCCCCATACCTTACTATGACCCGCCAAAAACGTCCCCCTCCACACCATTCTGCTCATCTCTGTCTCCTTTTGACCTCTGCTTCGCTCCTGGCCCTTCCAACCTTGTGTCAGACCAAACCATAGCAATACACATCAGCCTGTGGGCTTAATCTCTGGCTGAGATCTGGTCAGTTATCGCTTGATTCTAATGTTACGTCACACAGACTCTCAAAGTGATTGTACTGCTATTTAAAGCTGGATAAAACTTTAACTTGACATAGGCTTTAATGCATCTTCCCTGTTTTTGTCCCGGTGAAAAGGAGACTTACAGTATGAGGGTGCTTGTGTGTGTTTGGTGGTGGCTGCACTGTATGAAAGATGGGTTTTAGTATTACTGACAGGAAAGCATCTGATCAAACTAGCCATGCATGAAGATGAAGAGTGAATACGGTAGCTCACTTGTTGTTTTGCAAGTTCATTCAGACCGGTAGTGTTTGAACAAGCTCAACCACTCAAACATGCTCGCTGGCAATTTTTAGCTGGTTTCGCCTGTTCACATATTACCATCTGCTATGTTTCTTTGATCCGGGAGGGTGTTTTGAATTTACTGTGCCAAATGTCAGCCTCGGAGCCATGTCCTGTTACAGACTGTAAACTGGTGGCAAAATAAAAAGCGACTAACTTATCTTCCTAATTATAAGCAGAAGTGATAACGTGAAGAGGAGATGTGCATGAAGGAGATCAGGATGTTGAGGATGAGCGGTGTCCTCAGTGAGAACAGCTGGTACCATTGTTGAGCTAACACTCCCCAGTCTCCACACAGACTTTTATTACCTATGCAGTTTGGGATTCTCCAATCAGAGGCAACTTTTTCAAGCCAAAATCCACTACATAAACAATTTCCAGGCCTTTCTTAACAGGATAATGACTCTAACCTGAGGCTGCCTCTTTGACTATGAATCCTCTGAATTCACGAATGTTTTCTAAAAATGTCTGCCTATGTCTGAATGAACAATTTCAAACAAGAGCCTAAAGTGTGCCTACACCCCGTTACTTCTGGGTAATGTCAGCATCAACAAAGATATTTGATTCATTAACAAAGAAGCAGCATCAGAGCCAGAGCATTTTGTGATTAAGCCCTCTGGTTTCTGTCTGCGGGGAAAAGCCAACTGTCCATCATGTGACAGCTCTGTTCTGGATTGAATTTTCCCTTTAACCTCAGATGCAGTTCACAGAAATGGAACCGGCCATTCCTGCATCTTAGTCTTATTTTTAAACAGTTTCTCTTTTGTTTATCTTGTGTTATCATGAATGTTTTATCTGTCCTGTCCGTGCTAAGCACCACCGAGTTGAATGCACACCGAGAGGCTCTAAAATCCTAAATAGACGACTTAACATTCAGGCTATGAACTGTCGCTGCCTTTCTCTTTCTCAACTGGTTCGTTTAACTGATGATAACTCGAGAGCAAAAGGACGTTTGAGATACTTGAATAAAATTCAGTATCGCAACACGATCTGTGTGTGCTTGCGTGTGTGTGGGTGATCCCAGTCTTACTGTGTCTTTTCTGCATGTGGTACCTTGAATTGTTTCTGATTTGGGAACTAAGCGCTAAGTAGTATCTGCAAATTGAAAATGAATCTCTCTTTCTGTGCCTCGGCTTTGTCACGAGTTCTTTAGCCTGAGTGCTATTGCTTACAATGGCAGCATTTGCATTAAGAGCATCATTATACACATTTAGATGGATTGAAATGGTTGCAGTAGCAGAACATAAAAGACCCGAACGCCCCATCAGTGCAGCAAAGCCCATAAAATGAGCTTGTTTAGAAAGTGGAAGACACGTTGCTTGGAGTGCATACAAAGTGTTACATTAGCTGAATATTAAAAAAGAATCAGTGCCTCTCTTATTTCAGCTCTTTGCACCAAACGTGGGCTTTCCACTGCTCTGCTCACATAAACTCCAGGGCACAGAAATAAAGCATAACAGAAACTTGATCTTTCGGAGTCCTGCACTCTTAAAGTATAAATAGAGCGCAATTAACGTCACTGCTGCAGGGCAGCGGTAGAGACAGGGCACTTACCCTGCTAATTTTAGGGATCTTTTGCCCTAGCTTAAACTCTGGAAATGAGAATACTGTAACGCTATACAGTCAGTCAGGTCACAGGGTGACTGGCAGTGACAGTACACAGACAACAGAGGCTGCATTATTCTGACAGGAAACACAAACATTATAAGAAACAAATATTTTAAAGATGAGGACTGCTAGAAAATTAATCTTAATTATTAATAATGTGCTGTTGTTACTGTACATGTGACAAGTGTGTGAGTTAATAGTGAGTTAAGAAACAGCAGCTGGTAAACAGGCGTTCAGTCTCTGTGACAGCACGTATCTGCCCTGCTGAACAAGATCAGACATCCAAGAGGTCTCTTATAGCTGACCTGATGTCTGACCTTTCTGGAAAGGCTGCCAGTGATTGCGGTAATCATTACGTGCAGACGTAAAATAAGATGTTGGAAGCAGGACCCTAATGTCAAGGTGTCACAAAAGGCTACAACTATAATGGGTTTCTGGGGATCTTTAAAAGCCTTAAAAAGCATTGAATTGAATTATTTAAAAAATATAATAATAAGGCCTTAATTGGTGTTAAAATTTCTCAAATAAATCTTTAAAAAGTCGTAATTTTTATGGTAATTTTTTTTAGTTTTTTATGTTAGTGTAATGTAAAATATTTTTTAAAAATTGGTCACATTTTTTTTTAAAAATTTAATAATTTACTAAATGACTCTCACTTAAATGTCACCACATCAGGTCTCATCCTCACTGCAGAGGATCCACTGTCTGATAGCTAGCTGTCACTGTAACCGAGAAGACATAAGGGAAGTGAAAATTCATAAAAAAAAATTGGCAATTTAACCAGATTTCATGGCATGGCTGAAACCAATACAAGGAAATACATATGAGTAAATAAATAATAAATGAAGTAAATAATAAAAATATTAAGTGCACCAAAAAGTAAGGTTTTATGTTACAGTAAATATTATGGCCAAATGTTCACCTTGTCTATGTTGGTTCTCATTTGTATTTTTATTTATTTATTTTTTTTAATTCAATTTTTGTCATTGTAAAATTGGTCTTAAAATTAATTTTGGGGTATTTTAAAGGCTTAAATCTGTCTTTCTTTTAACTATAGGAACCCTGTTGTTAATGTTTGGGACAAATGTTGAAAAATCGTCTCCTGTCCTGCATATAGACAAAAAAAAGTGTCATAATTTCACTGCTCATTTTTAGCGGAGTAGTAGTGTTAATTTGAAAAACTCCCTGCACACCTGAATGTGTGACAGGTGCATCATAGGAGGTGCAGTCTTGAAGATGAAGAGGAAAGCTCCTGCACACTGTCATGCTTACTGCTAATTTATGTGATTTGATTAAGGCAACAGCAATTTGGTCCTACACTGCCTGATTAAAAGTCTGAAGGCCCAAAACATCACCTTAGAATTTTTTTTTAAATTGAGCCATAAGTGAGGCAGTGTGCAGGAGCCTTTCTCTTTGTGTCATAAAGTTAAAATTATTTTTGGGAGCATTTCTCCTGCCAACAAAAGACACTCCCCAGAGAAACACTGTCACACCTGGTCCTGTATTTATGAACCTTTTGCTCCCAATGTCCAGTAAATGCTACATCATGTAATAGTAATTGCCCACTAGATGTCAGTAGCAACAAAGAAAATCAATGCGAGGGTGCAGCCTTTGTCCCTTGAAGACCATGTGATGGACTCAAAAACTGTAGCTTCCAATTACCCTCACAAGCGATTGGTTCATTTCCCCGTCTCCTTCTCGTACTTTGTCAAGTGGCCTTTGTGTCAGAGAGCCAGAAAGAGAGAATGAGTTGTTGAGAGCGACTTTTATCGAGCTATTAGGCAGGGCCTTATTATGCATTTGTAATCTATCTGGATGAACAGAAATCTGGGCAGGCAGAGTTGCTGACTCTGTTTGCAGAGCGCTGCTTAAGGATCAGCAGAGAGGTTAGAATAAAGCCTCCTTCACACAGTCCTGAAGTGTCACGCCAACCTCCAACACCACGTTCCCAACACCTCAGATTTTGGCCTTGTGGCGTTTGTTTCTGTCACGTTGTGTGACCTAAATAAGACCAAATCTTAAAGAACAAAAGCCTGTGTTTATCTGCGTGGCATCTTTGGGAATTTAAACAAAGGGCTTTCTTTTCATTTTCATTTTTATTAATATTTGCAAGCAAAATGAGTGGGTTACCATGATAACTATACCAGACCAGCATCTTTCAGTGGCATGCAGGGTGTAATGGGTTACTCTGGGCAGCTATGATGCATTTCCACAGTATTTTATTGTTTATATTATCAGGCAAAGGTCAGTTGCTCCATAAAATTAGAGTCTTGGCAATTACAGGCCAGTCGTTCCTTGTTGGAGGGTTTGCCTGCAGCCATTTTTATGTGATGTTTTCTACCTAGCTGCCAGAAAGTTTTAGTTCATTAGGGGTTTTGCCGAGGTATAATGTGACAAAGGAACAAATATTGTAATTGTGGCCTGACTAGCGATCGCATGGCAATTAGAGATAATTAAGGGAGAAACTCCAAAAAATATTCTTTGTATTTTTAAACCATTTTGCTCCACAGTCCTGGGGCCACGTTTGCAAAATGACAAACATTAATATATAATAAATGAATTGCCTGTTTTTAACCTTTTGACGTTTGCTGCATGCAGCAGTGTTTCTAGGATTTGAGGACGTTTGGGGTTTGTTTTATTATTTATAATAATAAAAAAGGTCTGTTTTGATGCTTTTTAAAAATGCATCATTACATTCAAAGTAAACAGAAATCCCAGTGTGAATCAATCTATTTTCATGGTGAATTAGAGAATGGTCGTTTGGCCATCTGTCACCCTATTGTTGGCTGTAAATTGAGTATGACCTGCCTAAGACTGAAGTGCATTTTGAGCAATGTGCTTCCTTGACCTTAATTAGGATTAATATTG
Source organism: Epinephelus cyanopodus (assembly GCA_026686955.1). NCBI lineage: Eukaryota > Metazoa > Chordata > Actinopteri > Perciformes > Serranidae > Epinephelus > Epinephelus cyanopodus. Next base: position 12,999,696 of record CM048926.1, on the reverse strand, counting down.
ATGAGTCAACACTCATTTATATGAATGTGGTGCATAAAATATATAACATCTCCAAGTATAACACAGTATAATTTAATAAAATGACCACAAAGTTCAATCAACACTCCAAAACAGTTTCAACAAAAGCTGAACATTATAAACTTTATGAAAGTAGGACTAATTACTAATTAGACTTCATTTGTTTTAACCATTTTTTGTAATTGACAAATTAAAAGATCCCTTAATGAGTGCCTGGTCTCCTAACCAACCTAGAAATAATGTACTGGAATGTCTCCCAATTTGATAATGTAAAGCTTAGTTACACATCCCTTTTTCCACAATGTAAAATAGTTAAAGACAACTTTACAGGGTACACACTGTTTAAAAAAGGATAATGAGGAAAGAAGATCCTGAGTCATGCTGTTTAAACTGTTGTAAACCCACAATATATTTTATATCTGCAAGTATATATAAATATATATAGTATTCTTTTTTTCTGGTAATTGGTTGTCTGTTTGCAATTAAATAAATAAAAAATGGCCAAAAAGAGACACAAAAAGACCACAAAGAAATGCAGAGGAGCTGCAGAAAGACACAAAATAACTACAAAAATGGGGAAAAACAACCACATAAATGACTACAAAGAGACACAGTACAACCACAAGGAGACACAAATGACTACAAAAAAGACACAAAACAACCACAAAGAGACACAAATGACTACAAAAGACTACAAAAAAACAATCACAAGGAGACACAAAAAAGACACAAGATAACCACAAGGAGACACAAACAAGACAAAACAACCACAGAGACACAAATGACTACAAAAGACTACAAAAAAAACAATCACAAGGAGACACAAATGACTACAAAAAAGACACAAGACAACCACAAGGAGACACAAATGGTTACAAGACTACAAAAAAACAACAAGGAGACACAAAAGATTTATAAAAGACTACAAAAAACAATCACAAAGAGACAAACGACTACAAAGAGACACAAACGACTACAAAAAGGACACAAGACAACCACAATGAGACACAAATGACTACAAAAGACTACAAAAAACAATCACAAAGAGACAAATGACTACAGAGACACAAATGACTACAAAAAAAGACACAAAATAACCACAAAGACACAAATAATGACGAAAAAGACACAAAACAACAACAAGGAGACACAAATGACTACAGAGACACAAATGACTACAAAGAGACACCAAACAACCACAAGGAGATGCAGGTTGAACCTATAAAGTGACAACTGAGCAGAACAAATAACAGTGACATTATTAATCTAATGCATCTATTGTCCTCTATAATAAGTTGACCTATCCTCTCCTATATCACTGTATTATCTGCCTCCTGCTGTTATTAATATGTCCCCATAATGTCCCACAGTGAGTGGTGTTTACCCTCCAATATTTTAAAGTGTCCAGCTGTAATTTAGTGAGAGAGTTCTGCTCTGTAGGAGCTGATAGGGGGCTCTGACTCTGACTTCCTGCCAGCAGCTATAATTAGACACTATATTATGGGAATCTACGAGGTTTCAAGGTGCTTATCTTCATTTTAGCCCCTGGGGAGCACAGTGGAAAGAAAAAAAAAACAGTCACCCATCCACAGGGCCGACCTGCCTCAGCAGCCACTTCTTTTGCAGCAGTCAGCGATCCAGCCAGAGCTGGAGGAGGTGTGGGGTGGAAACGGGGGTAATAGGGGTGATGGGGGATACGGTTGCTATTGGAGATCTTGCCTGCATCACGTCATGTGTTAGGGGGGGAGGAGGAGGGGGGAGGGGGAGCGCTCCGGTGTGTGTTTGAGAGGAGAGAGAGAGAGAGGGAGAGATAGATAGAGCGGGGAGGGGGAGGAGAGGAGAGGGAAGGAGGAGGGCATTAAGGAAGAAGGCAGGGAGTATCAATGACATCAACCAGCAGTATCTGAGGCCGCTCGACCGGCAATGCTCTCCCGACAAAAGGGCTGAGGAGCAGCCGTGACCCGCCGCGTTCCCGAGAGGTCGGTCGACAGTCAGGACGGTGTTGGTGTCGGTGCTGCTGGAGGTGTTGGCGGTGGTGTCGGAGGTGGAGGTGGGGAAACACCGGCGATGTGTGCATGCGTCCCCCACAAAGGCAGACCTTTCTGTGAGTGGAGCTCCGCTGCCACTGGATTACATTTATCCTTGCTGTTTCCGAGGAAGCTTCCAGCTGCAAATCCACCCACATGAATCTACCAGACAGTAAAGAAGACGGAGCACTTCCTACCAAGGTAACCAGCAACCTCCATCCTTTATGCACTGTTTAATGTTTGCAGCCGTGCACCCCACCCAGACGGGTTATTCTCACTTGTCGAATAGCCTTTTGGAAACTAATGAGGTAAGTGTATCTGCCCGCCGGGGTGAAATTTCACCGTTTAGCCTGTCTCTTTTTTTATTTATTTATTTTTTATATTTATTTCTATCATCTCAGCATCACTTGAGACTTTGGGTGAGAATCAGACCGCGGGGTTTGTGCAGAGCAGGCTGGTTGGCAACAGTGAGCGCGTCCCCCTTCACCCCCTCCTTATTGTTGGCTGGGCAGCATGAGGGACCGGGGCACACTGGCAAAGCCTTTGTTCCTCATCCACTCTCGTTTAAAGTGCTTTTTCTGATGGCCCTTTAAAGCACTCTCCAGGTGTAAAGAGTGGTGTTAAGTGCATTTTTTTTAAGTCTGGAAAACAGGCAAGAATAAAGATGATAACATTACGGAACAAAACCCCTCGTGAGAAATAAATAGAGCACCTGCATCCTATGGATTTGTGAAGCAGAGAGGAAGCTGTGACTCCTGTTAGTGATCCTTCAAAGATGCCACAGCAAAGATTATGATAATGCAATGCTTAACACTTCTGAGGAGCTCCATCACAGGCATATTAATAATCCAAATGGCTTATTATTCTAATATTAGTGTGATTTTTTGGTGTCTGGTATGAAAGGCACCAGGTGGCCAGGCGGATGGACTTATTTAACAAGACTGTTTTCTAGACAATAGAGTGGCTGCTGCATCTGCTACTCCCGAGCATTACTTAAAATAAGCCCATCTGCACATATAGGCAGTGTTTTGTAGTCCACAGACCTTTCATATGTCTATAATTATACGCAGTAGGATTTGCAGTTAAAGCAGCCACTCACGCGTACAGGCAGAGTGTAATTTAATGATACATCGATTCATCCTGACACATTTTCCGAGGGCTATTGCTTGTTTGGGATTTAATCATGTACACTCCAAATGCCTGTTTAGGTTTTTCTGTATTTCCGCTGCGTGGCCTGTGTAAACTGGAAAATCGCACTGTCGTGGTGAATCCGAGGGAGGTCTTCCTGCTCACACACAGATGGGGATTTTTCCCTGGGGGCGCCGTGCGTTTGCTGGTTATTGTTCCAGACCATTTCCACATCCCTAATTATTTTTAATCAGTCATTTTTACACATGGGTTCCTCTCTTCAGGACTTAACATTTTACCCCCCTCCTGTCTTTTCACCTTCCTTCTCCTGCCTGGCAGAGGAGTATGCAAGGCACCCCACCTTCATGAGAGGACCAGGGATCTACATATTTGCTCTACTTTGACAGGGAAAAGTCATTATGTGGAAGCAGAGTAATTCAACTGGCAGATTTCACTGTCTGTCGCCGTCTCTGGGAAGCAGATCAAATACGCTCCTCCATGAGCCAAGAGATGCTCGGCCCCACAGGTATTCATCTGTTAGGAGCAGTAGCTTATGAAATCAGTGATGGCATGTTCTCCCTTAAATAGCTTTTCACAGGGTTCAACCATGGGCCTCAACGGTTTCCTGCTCCTTCCAAGCAGATAGCACTGTAAGATCCATCCAGACTTGAATATGCCGGATGACGTGCGCTCCCAGTGGAGCAGCTCTGGTTCGACGTCAAAGGCCTCATTGAAGTCTTATTCCCAGATTCTCACAGCAGCATTACCCTTAACTACTCCGCTCTCTTGCTTCCCTCCCTCGTGTTGCGTGTCGTGCCTGTCCGTGGGTTTTTGTCAGAATCTCTGTGTACACTCTCCATTAGCTTTGTTGCACCAGTCAGCTGGAGAGGAGACTTTGATGCTGGGAGCGTAGCCACCTGTATTACACGCAGACAGAAACTTTGTTGTTGTCTAGGCATTGATATTAATTGACCTTTTCAAAGCCTTCCAAACAGTGAGCTTTTGTCTGCTCCGCTTCGCTCCTTGTTTATTCAGGGGCTGCAGAAGACAATGCATACAGCATGCAGAATGAACCCATAAGGCCTGGGCAATATGGTCCATATTATTAAAACAATATTAAGAAAAACACTGGCTCTGATATTAAAATATAAATTTTGTGATAACTTGACAGTTTTAATCCAAATTTAGTTAGTTAGTGGTAATTTATTTTGGTCCTTGTTAACAAATTCCCCAAAGGAATGCTCATAATAAAGATTAAATAACATAAAAGCATTAAAAAAATAAAAAATATAGACCAAAAAGGTGTTGTCTGAACCTTAATCTTATTATACCTACTCTTTCTACTCAGCATATTCCTATAACTAACTCATTTACGTTTGGTGTTCATACTCAGCACCATTTAAAATATATCAAATCATGTCAGTTTTATTCACGTTACCCAGAATCACAACAGAGCCTTACTTCCTGCACAGCATGTATTGTAATACCCTGCATCCCCCCCCCTTTAAAAGACAAACAAACAAACAAACACACCACTTAATCTTCAGGAAGTAGCACCACACTATTCAGAATTTGCAATGAAATGATAAAGGTGTATTTATTAATTTAATCTTTGTTTTAACCAGGGAGTCCCTTGAGAAACATTATCTCTAGTATAGGGCAACAAATCAGCAAGATCGTTTCTGGACTTTCTGTGGATTCATATTATGATACATGATTCTTATGCTTTATTGTTTTACAAAATTCTGGAGGCCAAATGAATAATTCTGAGCATATTTTATTTAGGACAGTTAGAAAAGAGGTTTTTAAGCTCTTGTGAACAGTTTTCTTTACAGTTGGCTGCACTGAACATCACTCTGATTAATTTATATGTGAATATACATGCATTATCTATATAATAATGTGTGTTGATGTTGAATAAATACTCCTATAATATTGATTTCAACCAAATAGACTAGTTTTAATGTCTGATCTTGTGCCACAGTTAAAGGTGACGTCACCAGTTTCAAAGATAGATTGTTAATATATAAAGTCAACACCCAAACAATTACACCCTCCCATCATGTGCCAGGTTACTGTCCCTCTTGCTCTCACTGCTTTTCTCCTTATACATTCACGACCTTTGCCCTGTCTTGTGCATGAGCATGAACGCCCCTTGTTGCTGATTGGCTGGAATAGTGTCGTATGATTTGGTTCCAGGCTGCGTGAACGCTGGATTTTTTTTTACATAGAAAGGACAGCTAGCAGACAGTGAGGAGATGTTTGCTGAATTTGATAAAAAGTATTTTGGATTAGATTCACTGAACATACAAACAACAAACGTAATATCAAATGTCTTTTACTGGTTTTGAGGCTGCATTGCAGGTAAGTAATTTTCTGAACTCACCAGACTGTTCCAGCTGTTTTAATATTTGTCTTTACATTCTTCGTCATTATGTCCAAGTTACTGGTGACCGTTATCAAAAATGTCATTGTGCAAATATTTTGCAAAAGCACCTATAGTCAACCCTACAATATTGTTGCAATATTGATAGTGAGGTATTCTCTCATTAATATTGTGACATTTGATTTTCTCTATATCACCCCGGCCTAACTGCACTTTAATAATCACATTTAATGATAAAAACTCATAAGTTGGGAGGCAGTAGCTCAGTCCTTAGGGACTTGGGTTGGGAACCAGAGGGTTGCCAGTTCAAGTCCCCTTCCAGACCAAATATGGAGCGTGGACTGGTAGCTGGAGACGTGCCAAAACCCCCATGGGTAGTCCCCTCACTCTGACATCTGCCCATTTAATGCATGTGTAGGCCCTGTTTGTGCATGAGTGTGTATTTCGGGCCTGTGTGTATATGACAACAGAGTGAAAAAATTGAATTTCCCCTTTGGGACTAGTGAAGTATACATATATAATTAAAAAAATATTAAGTACTTACAACAGATACTGAATGTGTGCGTCATAATTATCCATTAAAACTTTGTACATAAGAGTGTAAACCAAAAACAAATTCATTCACAACTTTTTTTTTTAACCACTGAATCCCAATTTGTTCAACACAGATAATGTAAAAAAGAATTTTGTAAAAAAAAATTATAATAAATCTAAATCAGTAAATGACCAGTCAATTTCACAACAACATGGATCACCAAAAAATAATGCACATATTGATTTAAGAAATATCATCCCCAGACCGAACACCTGTGTTTGTTTCGGGGAACAATGCTGCGTTCACATGGAATCAGGCAGATGGCAGGATGGTAGACCGCAGACTCAAAACACCTTCTGGATGGCACGGGGAAAACAAACAGTCCGGCAGAATGGCAGGGCGGTAAAAAGAAACATGCATGACAGTATTATGCAATGGGGATGTTGTATTGTTTACAAAGAATGGGATTAAATGCATCAAATTATTTTGTGTTTATATTCAATGTAATTTTTCTAGCAACTGCCTACTGCCGTATACCATTACCGTTTCCGGTATTCTCTGCGGGCCTCACCTAATTTTTCGTTCTGCCCTCATCCACTAAAATGATAACCACTTTGCTGTCTACTCTCCTCCTGATTCCACATGAACACAGCACAGGTCGGCCTTCCTTCAGCCTAATTTTGCCTGGTTAGATGTCCTCAGCTGCAGGTGAACTATGCAGACAGGTCATTTATATTTCCATTTAAATATATAACTAAAAGTGATGGAAACTCCACGATAACCTTGTTTTGCAAAGGCCAATCTGAGTCTGTTGACTCTCTCCAAAGCGAGCCAGACCCATAATTAACCAGGAGGTCATTTGCAATTATGCGTGTGCGTGTGTGTCCGTCGTGTGTCTGCGTCTCCGTGTGTGCATATGAGTGAAGGCAAAGAGATAGGTTGTGACTTGACTGATGCCCTTCTCCAGATGAATCAGAGATTCTGATGTGTCAGCAGGGATGAATAATGCACACCACCCCCCCACTACCTCTCTCCTCTTCCTCTTCTCTCCTCCACCTCTTGTCTTCAGTCGTTCGCCTCTCTTTTCATCACAACTGCCACATCTGAAGACATCTTCACCTTCCTTCTCACCCCTCCCCCCTCCTCCTCTCCTCCCTTATGCAAAAGAGGGCATCATTTCCTCGTTGCTGCTGCTGCTGCCGCTGCCTCGCTGTCCTCCGGTCAACCCTCCTCTCTTCTTCAACAGCTAACTCCTTCTTCTCCTCCTGAATAAGATCTCACTGTTGTCTCCTCCTACTGAAGTTTCACAGAGTTTCCTTTGCAGACAAAGTTTCTGCACGTTGCATGACAAGCAACATGTTTTGTGAGCCTTTCATCCTGCTGACATTCGCACTGAAAATGGCTAAATGTGTTGATGTACACAGCTCATTATCCAATCATGAGGAGTGGGAAGTGCAGCCATTGACTCGGGTTGACAGTTACATCCCTGACTGACAGGAGTCATTAGGAGGGAAGGGCTGACTGACAAGATGGCTGACAAAGCGGAAGACAAACTGCCTAATCAGAACTTGGAGAAAGAGCGGGCCCCCTCTACTTTTGAAGTGTACAGTCAGCCGCCAATAAATGTTCAAACACCAGAATATTCTATGCACCTTGCCTCAAGCGCTTGACGAGTCCTCAAGAGTATTTTCAACTCATGGAGTGAAAAACCCATCCTTGCTGCGATGCATAGAAGGCTGGAGGAATTCATTTGGGCTGGATCGGTGCCAAAAGATTTTTGAGATCTTGCGAGATATGAAATAAGAATTTTATCTGGATTTCCTTTATTCAGTGGGATGAAGCCGTATGAATGCTAATGTCGACAGTAAAACTTGTATCTCTGTGTCTGTCACGTAATACATTTTCTTATTATCTTATTATCAGTCCGGGGCCATTACAGTATATCACTGTGTTATACGTTGTGTGTCAAAAGACAGCAGATGATGAGGTTATCTTAGGTTTCAAAGCCCTGTGTGTCAATCTGTCCCACTTTCTAGCCAAGCTAGTGCCGTAGCTGTAGCGCAGGCTGGATAAAATAAAGAATATTACTACCATGATGTCACCTCTTGGCTTGTGGAGGTTTTGAAGCCTCAAGTCTGGCGCTTTAGCTGTCGCCATCTTGTTTTTTAGGAGCTAGAGATGGCCATATTTTGACAAGAGGGTGGAGCTGGGAAGGGGTGAGGTGTCAATCTAACTGGGAACTCAAGGACACGATCCGCTGACAGCCTGTCACTCAACGCAGCCACACCCTTAATCATGCACAACTTTAAGCCTTAATAAAATGTAAACGGGTGATTTATATAGAAGTTAACCTCCTGTACAGTCATCATGAATGTTGAAATAAGCTATAGAGATCAAAACTGTTTTTGTACCAGGGTGGAAATGTGTTTTTTTCTGCTGTAAAGTTACGCATTTTTGTGTTTGGAGGGTTACTCACTCAGAGCCAGCCTCAAGTGGCCGTTTGAGCAACTGCAGTTTTTGACACTTCGGTGATGGCTTTATTTTTCAGCCCTGGAGGTTGCTGCTTGGGCTGTAGGGGTGGCAATGTTGGATAGTTGTTGGCCTATTAGATTGATTGCCATTATTTTTTTTTAAGGGACATGTATGTCTCCCTCAGGGCCCCTTAACATTTCATCCAGCATCATCAGCAGGTGATATATTTATTTTTAACAGGGGATGAACCCCATTTTTTGATTTGGTATAAAATATTTTACTTTTGTAGCCCTTAGTCTGGATTTGTTTGAGTGGGTTTGCTCAAAAGATGTTCTGCGCTTTGTCTTGTAGTGGCAGGCTAACATGGCCACTTTTAATAATTGCACAGCCTCAGAACATATGATACTGGTATTAAACTACCACGGGCAGAATGAAGAATGAGATGTTTAAATAGGAACACCTTGTCAAAATTCTCTCTAATTCTTCTCAAATAGTTATTGGTTTAGGTCTGGGTCCGAAGAGGAGAGCATCTAGGACCGGACAAGGGGGATGGAAAGGAATTGTAACAAGGGGACGTCAGCATGTTAGCATTGCTATTGTGAGCTGATGTTAGCGTTTAGCTCAAAGCCCGAGAGCGTGACACATAAATGACACGAGAATGCGAAATACTCGCTATCAAATATTTTGCGTGAAAATTATTCATGCCGGCAGTGATGCAAATATGCAGCAGTTGCAGCACTTCTTCAGTAAAAGTAGAGCTGGGTGTTATGGAGATATTGAGACAATATTGTAGCATTGACTATTGATGCTTTCAAAAAATATTAATACAATTTTTGATAGATTATCATCAGTAATGTGGATATAATGACTAAGTGGGTAAAAGCAAATAATAGAACAGCCAGGACAGGTTGGTAAATTCTTAAATTACATCACCTTAGTGTAATGGTACCAGAGAGAGACGACACATACAGTATTAGGATCTCCAAAATCTTCGAATAGATTTGCACCAGCTTATTCTTCAGGAAAAAAAAATGGTTTCGGCATCATGTGATGATGAGCTTGTCCTCCTCCTCACTCAACCAAAGAAGAGGAGATTTTGGGTACATCCCATTTCACAGGGTAAAGAAAGAGAAGGACATACATACAGGAGCTGAGGCTTTGCACGGCAGGTTCCAAAAATGTTTTAAATGTCAGAATTTGTGATTGTAATTTCATAATAATTATTGTCAGTGAACAATTAACAGGCCCGCCATTGTTGTGACATTGTGATATGACATCTGTTCTGCACAACGTGATTATTGGTGGTATGCAGGGGTGGACTATCAGACAATGGGCCCCTGGGCACAGATATGCAAAAGGTGCCCCCACCTCTCCTGCATAGGAGCAAGACACACACACATTTTATAGTTGTCCCTCTCTTTCTCCTTTTGTTTCTCTTTGTTGTATTGTGTCTATTTGTAATAGTTTTATGTCAAATTTGAGGTAATTTAGTGTCTTTTTTGCCTCTTTTGCAGCTGTTTTGTCTCTCTGCAGTGCCTTTGCATCTCTTTATGGTCATTTCAAATCTCTTACTGGTCAGCATGTGCTGATTTGAGTGACATTTTGCAGGTTAGGGCCAGAGTTCCCCACTTACACTTTGGGCCTCTGGCCTTGTGTCAGGTAGGCCCATTCAGTAATCCTTCCACTGTGGTATGAAAGCTCAGAAAAACTGACCTTGTTTAAAAAATTTACGTCCCTTTTACACACATTAAATGCAAGAAAAAAACCATCCCTGGTGTATAAAGACTTTAGCCTTGTTCTGAGTAATTGTGCATGACAATGGAGTTAACATTTCCTAAAAAACAGACCTTCTGCTTGTGCCGCCTATCCAAACCAAGTGTGCCCTGTTGTAGTCGGCTCAATAGCTCCAAGAAAAGAAAAGGTTTTGGCACACCTCCATATGCCAGTTAGTGAAAGAGCATCTTTATTGCATCAGTGAAACAGCTCTGTTTTACGAAAAGATCTTTGCTGGATGGGAAAGGGACAACGTCCAGGAAACTTACGGCTCTGTTCCATCATCACAGCTCACAGACAGAAAACTTAAAAGCTTGAGATTGGACTCTTTCATTTTGCAGACTGTGATATGTTTGTGTATGTGTGTGGGTGGAGGTGGCGGTAGTGGCGACTGGTTGACATGTCTCTTGAATGCAGCCCCATATTTGTTTGTGGCATTTCATGATTACTCTGTCTCCGCGGCACTGAAGGATGCCAGGTTGGATGAGGTATTTGTTTGACGGAGGTGAGAGTAATGGCTAGTCGTTGTTGGAAAGCATCCGTGCACAAGTCTGTTACCGTTGACAAGCATTTCATCTCTTCACTTACCGAGACACGCTCTCCGTCTGATTCCAGCAATGAGACGGAGGACGAATGCAGTTTTTCTACCCCATTACTCCGGTTTTCAATTCTATTCACAACTTTATCGTCCCTCAAGGAGAAATTCATTTGGCGTCACAAATCTCATCTCCATCAGGAAGCCATGCAATGGCTGGTTAGTGACAGAACTGCTAAGGCCGGCCGCCCGTGTAGCACCTAAATAGGATTTGTTCACCAGCACACGCAGCCTCAGAAATCAGCTCGACTGCTATTCAGCAGTAAATTCTTTACAATAATGATCATGTCAGTCATCTTTTCGGCCGCATTTTTTATGCTATGAATCGATCCATACTAACACCATATAAACAGTGAGCGCCGTGAAATGTATGTTAATGCTCTATAGATGATCTCAGTGTTTTTGCAGAACAGTGTTGCAGTTGTGAGATAATGAGCTCTCAGCGGACGACATATGTGACCAAGCCAGACAGGTGATACCATGGCAGCACAAATACACAGGAGAGAATTGGATCATGGGCAAACACAACAGGGTGTCTCCAGGAAATTAATAAGCACTTCCCAAAGGGGCTGGAGATAGTTTACATGAGCAAAGAGTGGATAAAGGGTTGCTTCAGGATTGCAGCACACGAGAGGGGGAACAGCAAACGTGCAGCGGAGATCAGTCAAAGCTTTGCAGTGCTGCGCCTGGTGTGCGTTGGTATGTCTTGTTGTTCATTCTATAAATCAATAAAAGGATGAATCCATTTGAAGTCCATTTACGGAGCTTACAACATCCCCATTGGATGATTCTATGTGAATGATCAATCAATGTGCGGTTATTAAAACAGAGCACCGTGCTCCTCAAGGCTACTGTTATCACTCTCAAGACGAGCTTATCAACAAGCCCCGAAATCTGCTTTACACCGCCCGACTTTGTCTCCTGACTGATGTGTGGGTTTTGCTAAACAGCTGAAACAGGGCGGGGGAAAAATGGCTGGCATGTCTCATTAATGAAGTGCAATTGAAATATGATGATAGCCCGGGATGATGACAATGACATCCGGGAAGATGAAGGTGTTCTGTGTTGTCACGGAGCCTTAGTCCTGCTCCAGGAGAAGCTCACTAATTGGCTGCAGTGTGTCGTGGCTGGCAAGACACACCACTCTTTTTGCGTGTGTGTGTGTGTGTGTGTGTGTGTGTGTGTGTGTGTGTGTGTGCAATGCTCCATGGCATTTTAATCATTCATTTTATTGAGGAATGATGGTGAATCATTGGGGGGTTGACATCCACACATGAATGTAGATAGATAGATAGATAGATAGATAGATAGATAGATAGATAGATAGATAGATAGATTGTACAAACCAGTGTTTCCCACTTCCGTGCCATAAGCAATGCAAACATAACAAAGTGATACATACATTAATTTCCTGACAGTGTTTTGGAATCATGGAAAGAAGCAAACATGTGGCACCGGCCCTGTAATCGCATAATTTACACAAAGCCTCTCCTCTCCCATGTCAGAGCTGTTTAACAATTAGGGATCTACATGCAAGTGCATAACTATGTGGACATCAGTATGTATATACAGTTCCCTCTCCCGCTAGGATAAGAGTCTGTGCCAGCCTCAGATATGCTAATTGGACAGTGAGTTGACAAGGACTCAACCATCAGCCTGCGTAATGAGCCGCTGCACACAAGATCGGCTGCCTCTGAAGAGCCGAGCAACAGGGAGAGAGAGAGGTTGCTGAGAGAGAAATCACCAAATATGTTTTTTGGGGAGCGTTTGCGAGCTCTGTGTCGTTGTTAGCGCTGCGTAGGTGTCTGCACGTGGACACGCAGCTGTTGTCAGGTGGAAACCTTCAGCTGTCAGGTGAAAGTGTTATCTGCAAAATGTCAATTTTTTTTTTTTTTGCATGAAGGAAAAAAACCCATCCAGCTGGATGACATTGCATTCTTGGCATTACCCTAAGGGGTTTGAAAGAGGTTTATGAGCCTAAGGGGTTGAAAAATTGACTCAGCTCATGGAGGAGCAAGTAATCCTTCAAGTTATTTCAAAGCGTGAAAACTGTGGAAATTGAAGCTGTGAGGTTTTCAACCAACAGTGTGACGCATAGCTTCCCTTTTTCAACCAAATTTGGGACATGTTAAAGCATATAGATTGTGAATTCCCACTTTTACATACCCTCACTTTCTCAACCGTGCTAAGAAATACATTAATATTAGCCTATGCACAACATCCAGCTGTTATTACAGCCAAGAATAAGGTCCATTTAAGCCTGTGGTTTTCAAAGCAATATCTTTAAAGATTTATTTCCTTTTTTCAAAACTGTTTTTACATTAAATCCAAATGACATTTTGTTAAGGTGAGCATAAGCAGATGGCAGGTGAAAGCAGCACGTTAGAAAAAGGCATGGGCTTCATTTCAACACTTGCAGGGGGACACATGAAATGGGGGGTTTGGAGGTTCTCTGCCAGAAATTTTTTTACTATCAAACACCTAATTTCTTGCATTTTGGTGAATATTTATGCATCAATTTGTGCATTTCCTGTATCAATTTACATTTGTAGTGTCTTTTAATTTCATCCAGATAAAAGTCCTCTGCTACTTTCATGTTTTTATTGGTGGGAAGAAACGGGGATTGTGCCCCCTGTGACCCCTTGAAATTTACGCCTATGAAAATACGTCTATATTTAGCATATGCTAAATGTAGCATAGCATGGGGACACATAAAATGGGTGGTTTGGAGGTTATCCACCAGAATTTTTTTAATGTCAAACACTTAATTTCCTGTATTTTGGTGATTTTTTTATGCACCAATTTGTGCATTTCCTGTATCAATTTACGTTCGTAGTGTCTTTTAATTTTGTCCAGATTAAAGTCCTCTGCCACTTTAATGTTTTTATTGGTGGAAATAAATGCACAAGTAATAAATATTGAGGAGATCGTGTCCCCTTGAAATTTACGCTTGAGCCTCAGAAAACAGGTGGCACTACATTAGAGATTAATTAAAGGGTCATTAGTAGCCTTAATAATAGTTAAACCTATGTGCTGTAAATAAAAACTGTAAATTAAATTTAAACGAGCACTGTTTTACATTATATTCTATAACGATATATTTATGTTTGGCATATATGATTTACAAAATCTAATTTAAAGAGAATTTAAAGATTTACTGAAGCTGACTCTTCATCCCAGCAGCACTAACTGTGACTTTCACTTAGCCTATAAACACTTTCACTGCCTTCCCTCTGTTCTGATCCCCTTTGATAATCTGCCCTATATGTACTTTTATACCATTTGGTAATACATTCCCTGCTTAGCGGGAGCCACTCCATCTGTTGCTGGGCTCATCCGAGGCCAGTGCTTCCATTACTCGATGCCTCTTTCTAGCTGTGTTGGTTTGTTTGACCTTGGAGCCCCTTTAAGATGCGTGGGTGTATGTTTGCCGCACTATTGTTGGGCTGCGGCAGCTTTGCTACGTCCTAGACACGCAGAGATTGAGGTCAAAGGCAAACTTAGTTTGGTTATTTTTGCACATTAGGACCGGGGAGGGAGACGCCGTCAGTCACGCTTCTCTCTCCGCCCCTCCCTTTGATCCTCAATCACGAATCCGTGTGTTGTCTTGGCTGTGAAATTGTGATGAACAAAGACTGAGGCACATCCGTAAAGTTTTAATGGGAAACAGTGATCCAACAGCTGAAATGGTCAGCAATAATGCTGGTGTGTAATTGATGTCCTGATGTTGTGAAGTGTGGAAGGCTGATAGCTTCTTCACTTCTTGCCATGATTGGACAGAAGGGTCCGACAGAGGGGATGCTGCTGTAATTGGGGCTGAAATGAAGGAAATCGGGGTTTTAAGCTGAGAAAATGGTGCCCTCTTAAATCAGCAGAACTTCCTCATTCTGTTGTCTTTAAATGCTTAGTGCACATGTCCTCTACCCTGGTAGCTGCAGGTGATCAGTTAATTAAATTGTGGCCTCAAGCAAAACTCATGCTCCCTGCCAGAGAAAGCCACAGAGAGGATGTGGGCGGATACAATTTTTCAATTCTGTTTTCTCACGATCCCAAAGACAGCTATTTTTATGGTTCGGATATCATTATTTCATGATAATAAGAAGAAAATCATGCTGGTTTTCTGAAGATCACATAATAAAGTATGAAAGGAAACTTCCCGCTGGGGACATAGGGGACGTTAAAGACAGATTTGAAAGCACTCATACAAAGGACGCACATTCCACCTGAATACCTGAATGCCGGCGTACATTCTCATCAAAGAGGGAGACTTATAATTGCGCAATCAGAGATCTGCACAAAATGGAAATTGTAAATCCTCAACTGCAACAAATTATCAACACAAATAGACAGATCAGATGGATCTTTTTATAGGCAACATGGGGGTTGGCAAGCCCACCCAGAGACACTCGGTCTGTGGTCCTGGCAATGCAGGTGACCTTAATGTGTTCATCAGTGAGTGATTATCAGATTCAGAACATGGTAGATTATTGACAGATATGGTGGAGTGGAGAGTATGTGGAGAGTATTAGAGTCAGTTTTCTAGTGCAGGGTATACACAGATATAAGGGTTATTAGCTTAAAGGCAATTAATGTCTATTAATTAGTTGTTCATTTGTGTTGATTTCTTAACAGCTGTTGTTGTTGTTTGTAATAAATACAAATAAGGACGTCAGGGGAAGCTTGTGTATTGCTTGTGTCTTTACTCACTTACCTCAAACTGTAGCCTTTTACCTCAAGACTCAGGGGTGTAAATATAGACAGTTCAGGCAGTGTAATTGCACTGGGGCCCCCGGGGTGGAGGGAACGGTGGAGAGAGCGGGCCCTTGCAAGAGATTCAGATTGCCACCTTGGAAATATACCTGTGTTCAAAGATAAATGATAACAAAAAGAATCTTTATTTATAATTTTATTTTTTAATTTATTTGCTATATATGTCTTCAAAAAGGCAAACTCATCTGTAATGGTTCTCTCTTTTTTTTTCATTATTTTTCTGTGAAAATAATTTTAAAAATTATTCAGTCTTTCTTTGACCAGTTAAATCTCATTAGTGGCACTAATAAAACAACACAAAATCAGAAACAACATTGCAAAATCAACCAACAAATAAGAGTCAGCTAAAAACAAACTGATTGATCCAAATGTCAAATTCATTATTAAGTATTTTTATAATCAATTAAGCTATTATTTTGGGGTCGGTGAATGATTTAGTGTGTAATTAGTAATTTCATAAATAAATTAGTTTAGTAATTAATAATTTAAAGAGGAGAATTGCACATCTCAATTAACCACAGTTCACAGTGAGGCCTTAAAATGGCCTTTTTGACCATCAGCCAACCACCCAAATTTTTATTAAAGTGACATGGATTTAAAAAAAAAAAAAAGCAATTTAATTAGTCAGATTAAATAATTACTGATAATGAGGATAAATGCTCGCATGAATAGCCGAAAGAATCGATAAATGAGTTCTCATTTCAGCAGCGTGCTCCTTGATTAGGAAGGCATAATGCATATTGACATAAATGGGCTTCCCTTCCTTACCTACAGGTGTGGTGTGAGCTGCTGTTTCCATGACTCATATTTGCTCTCAGCAGTGTGATTTGAAACTCCAGCGGCAACCTTGTTTACAGCTTCAGACCGGCGAAGAAAAGTGTTGCCTCGGCTTGGGAATGTTACTGCTATTTGTCAATAGTTCCCATGATAACACTGTTTGGATGTTTGTAGCATGGGGCAACCGTAGCCCTAATTTCAGCATCCTGCAGCAGCGTTAAGTCTGATAGAGATTCAGACACACCCGAGTCTCCAGATTCATTTATATTCAGGGCAAAGAATCGCAGCATTTGAGTGACAGGTGTGTTTTCTTGTTAGAGAGGAGCCTCAGATAGTTTATTTCCACTGCTAAAAATGTAACCAGGGCGGTGCAGCTCATGCCTGCAGTAAGCCGTGCTTCATCCTGTGCCTCTGATCCTCAATGTGTGTGCGTGTGTGTGTGTTTATGCATGTGTGTCTGTATATTTGTGTGTCTGTGGGCTGTGTGTTTAAGAGAGTGAGAAGGGACGTGTGAGAGAGTGAGTGCCAATCTCCCCCATGATGCTTTGCCATCTGCCATGTGTATGTGTGTGCATGGCCCTGTGGGTGTGCTTGCATTTTGTGTGTGTGCGTGTGTGTCCCGCGCCTACAGGGTCCAGGGTCAGAGGAAATGTGAGGTAATCAGTCCCAGCCCCTCCTTGTGTCTGAATAGGACACGGCTCCGACTCCAAACTTTTCCTCTCTCCGCGCCGGCTCACAAAGCCATGCATAATTGATAAAGAGGTTATTTTTATGCTGAGAAAATGTAAGTGTGCGCCATAAGTTCAGAGTCATTGGTAAAACTATAAAAGAGGACAAATGACAGTGGATAAAATCTTATTATTCAGCCCTAAAATGCTCTGTGCTGCACTGCTACAGACATTTTTATTTTTTTCACCTCCCAACGTGTGCCTCTAAAATATAAATAAAAAAGTTTTCTGATCTTTTTTTTTCTCTCTGCTGAACCGGGTCCCCCAAGCATCACAACACACTCGCACACACAGCGCTGGATCCGAATTAAAGCTTAAAGAAACAAGAAGAACATGAGCTTCCTATCAGGTGTGCTATCTCACTGCTTGTGTGGTGCCGCAGGAAACAGATCTGGTCTTTCTATCGTGGCTCGTTGTCATGGAGACAGGCCTTGGGAGACCATCTCAACCCACTTGTGGTGAAAGGCATCATGGGTAAAGGGGGAGGGGGGGTGAGGTGAGAAAAACAAAACATGTCATCTTCCAAGGGACCCAGTGGAGCAGGGGGCAGGTTGGATGCCACCTAAACAGTGTTATTTCATCAGCCTGATGGAGCACAATAACCGGTGTACATTTCACCACCTGAGCTATGGTGTCATTATCGGCCTCCCCGCAATAAGTAGCGCATGTATCCCCATCAATCTATCTGTCTGGCTGACCATCTGTGTTGCCACGCTGAAAAGGTAATAAGACCAACCCCTGCTGCCTTCCCTCTGGATGCTGAGCCAGATGATCAGGGAGAGCAGGTTGTCATATCTGTGAGGGGGCTGTAGAGACTGTAGGTAGGCCTGAGTCATGAGAATATTCACGCTCACAATGCTCACACCTTTCGATTCTGCTTCTGCGACAAGCAAAAGTGCGCGGCCGCTCTCTATCTGGAGGGAGGAGCGTGGTTTGAAAGCGTTAAATGCCATTAGCACAAGCGAAGACGTGCCCAGACCGGCCTGGTCTGCTGCTGCGCCTGTGTATCGGTTTTGGCTGGCTCCCTCCACGTTCACAGCTGTAGGATGCTCTAAGCCCTTTTGTTTGAACTGTGTCAATGGACCAACAACAGCTGGAGCAGCCGGCGCAGGGCAGCTGTGGGGAGAGGAAGAGGATTTGGATACAAGCAGGGGTTAGAGTGCGCGTATAGAAAGGGAAGGAGATGAATGATAGGGTGCGGCGGAGGAGATCGCATCAAGAGAGGAGAGGTTAACAAGGGGGGTGAGGAAGAGAGGGGAGGAAGGGGATGAAAGGAGATGGGAGAAGAGGAGATTTCAGGAATACGGCGACTAATACAGGAGTGAGGCGAGGGTAAGATTAAGGATTAGGTGCAGGGTGAGCGACTATAGTGGAGGTAGAGCAGAGAGGGCTTTGTCAGCAGGTGAAAGACAACGGGGAGGGCTGGATAAACTGAGAATGATAGAGCGGGTTAGACTGAGGTCACAGAGAGCTATGAAGGCCCCGGCAAATCCACCGCACAGGACAGAGGAAGCAGACACTGCAACATGCGAGCAGTACCTAATGTTTCAGTGGCCGTGTGGCTCCACGCAGAGCAGTCCTCCTAGTTAGATTAACGGTGGCAAATTGAGTTACCGTAAGAGGAGAATTTACTTAACATGCTGCCAATGGTGCTTGAATGAGCCCTGATCTGATTTTTCTTATCGCATTGTTCAATTGAAAAAGGGGACGCTGAAAGCTTTTCTATTCAACGTCTATTACGCAGCGCTTGATAAGGCGAGGGCAAAGCGGCGCGAAAACGAGCCCCGTATCAGATAGACGGCCATGTTTTCAGACAAGCTATTTTTAGTGAAGGAACTGGCAGACAGTAATGTGTTTGAGCAGGTCATTAGCTCAATAAGTGGTTGGAGGAGTCTTTGAATATGTAACTCACCAGAAATGCCTCTTTCATTTAGTAAAGGCGAGCAAGGGTCAGCCCCGTCTCCGCTACTCCATTTCTGCCCGTGCATCGGGGATGTCAGGGTGAAAGCACGCTTATGGATGTTTGTGCATATTTATGTGTCGATCACAATGCGGCCTGTCACCTGTGAATACATATTATGTCTCCCCTGGAGCATATACGTTATCCCGCTCTGGTTCTTGAAGGGAGACGTGTATTTGTGTGATATACGACAGGTTAACAAAGGCTCCCTTCTCATTTGGCCTCCCCACCTGCGCTCTGACACATCAGGCGGAGAAGTGGGGGTCGGGAGAGCTCGATAGGACTGTGGAGTTATTGACTCTCAGACAGGGAGCTCCTGCACAGCTTGTCTAAATCTCTGCAGCAGAGCTGAATTATGCTCAGACTTCCAGATATGTGCGACCTCGTGTGCGTGCGTTTATGTGGGGAAAGAGAGCGAAATACTGTCGGAAATCCCCCCCACCCCACCCTCCCAAGGCTAGGGATTAACAAGAGGGGCAACATCTATTAAAGCAGCAGTTTCTGATACATTCGGTGTTATTGAATTTTGCTGCATTCCTCCTGACCCCTCAATCCTCTTTGTTTAAGTGTTTTCCATTACGGTGGCACACTCTGAATGTATTATTGCATTAGCACTTTTATATGCCACCAGTACAGTAAAATACTGAACGCTAAGAAGGAATTAGGCCACAGCTAAAGTTAAATGAAATTATTAGGACGTCTGAGGAAAAAAAAAAAACTCTTAAAAATGTATCATTGCGGCTCATTTCACGGCTCACTAGAAAAGGAGACTTATTAATACAGAAGCAGTACGCCGAAAACTATTTTGGTCTGTTTCTTGTCTTAGTTGTTGAGCAGTGGCTCTATTGTTCTGGTATTAGTTCAGTCAGAGCTGGCCTGCTTGAGCTGTTAATCCCAAGTCAGAAGTGCTCTGGCTAAATCAAAAGACCTAATCCTGCATTAGCATGAATTTGTCTTTAATTTTCTTCATGAAGATGTTCTCTCTACATCTGTATGAATTATTGTATGTTTTCCGTCTCCCCTCATGGCGCACTGACATTTCAGCTGCCGCTCCAAAAGCAGAACGATGAATCAGAGGTGGTGGAAATATGCCTTTCATTCGTTTCAGCTGACCTTCATGTTTTTCTTCTGTGTGTGTGTGTGTGTGTGTGTGTGTGTGTGTTTGTGTGTCTGCAGAGTGCCTACCCTTGTTGAGTGAAGCTTCAACCGAATCTCCGTCGTCTCCAACCAACCCACGGTGGTGCCATGCCTCTGCCCAGGAGAGGTGGAGTTCTAGCCCAGTCCAGGAGGCCTATCCTGGGGCTCCGCCTTAGCGCCTCTCCCCTGTGTCTGCTGTTGCCTTTGATAATCCTGCTAACCAGCCCTTTGAGCAGCGTGTGTGGAGCACTAGGTATGACGAACTCTATCTGTCTGTCTGTCTGTCTGTCTGTCTGTGTGGCTGGTTGGCAGCTAGTTGTCATTCAGTTTATCTGGCTGCCTAGCTAGGTAGCTAACAATCTATCTATCTATCTATCTATCTATCTATCTATCTATCTATCTATCTGTCTGTCTGTCTCTCCGTCTGTCTGTCTGTTTAGGTAGCTAGTAGTAGTAGTGTGTAGAGATTTGGGGCAATAACTATATGAGTTCAATCAATTCACTGATTATTCTTCAAAAAAGGGCAATACGGGTCATTCATAATGTCGGTTATCTGGATCATACTCACTCACTCTTCTTGCAGTCAAAATTATTTAAACTTACAGACATAGTGAAATTCCAAACAGCACAAATTATGTATACAGCAAAAAATATCCTTCTACCACAAAATATGCAAAAATTGTTTGGGGATCGAGAGGGGCGTTATCATTTAAGAGGGAAGTATAACTTTAAAATTAATAAAATCCGCACAAACAGAAAACGATTCTGCATTTCATTCTGTGGGGTGAGACTGTGGAATGGTATGGTTGAGGAGTTAAAACAATGTCCAAACATAAAACAGTTTAAAATATAATATAAAGAATATGTTTTCACGGGATACAGGGATGAAATGGGAGTGTGACAGTCACTGCAGGTGTCCATAGGATGCTCTTACTCGTCATTTATTTTCTATTTATTTATTTATTTATGTACATCATTAACTGGTCCTTTCTGACAGTTATGTTTGTTATTGTTTTGTTATTGTTAGTCCTTTCTTTCTTCTTTCTCTTCGCATTGACCTTTCACATTGATGCAGGTGTATGTATACAGAACATTGTATAATCATGGTTATTATTATTACTATTATCATTATCATTACTATTTTGTTGTTGTTTTGTTGTTTTCATTATGGCGAATATTCTTATTGCTATTATTATTATGATGAATAATATTATTATCAGTGGTAGCAATATTGGGGAAGTAGGATAGATATGATATATATGTAAATCATTAGTGTAGGAGAAGGGGTGGGACTAGATAAGTTTCGACTTCTTCCCACTCCTTTTTGAACATGGATAACTTGTTATCATTTGTTGTTGTATTCTTTACTTTTCTTTTTCTTTTTATTTTTTATATGTTCAAAATAAACTTCAATCAATCAATCAATCAATCAATCTTATTCGCTATTTTTTCCTTGTCTATCTATCTATCTATCTATCTATCCTTTTCTTTCTCTTGGTCTGTCTCTTTCTTAGTTGAATGACAGAAGGGACATTGTTAACAGTAAATTGGGGCTACAACTAACGATTATCTTCATTATTGATTAGTCTGCCCATTATTTTCTCGATTAACTGATTTAATTGTTTCGTCAATAGTGTAAAATTCCCAGAGCCCAAGGTGACATCTTCATGATATATGTTATTCGACCAACAGTCCAAAGATCCAAAGCTATTCAGTTTATTATCATGTATGACAAAGAAAAGCATCAAAATTCCACAGTTAAGAAGCACAACACCATCAAATGTTTGGCTTTTTTTTTTCCTTAAAAAAATTACTTAAATGATTCTCAAAACAGTTGACAATTAATTTTCTGTCCATCGGCTAATTGATTAATTGACCAGTTGTCACAGCTCCACTGTTAATGTAATGTACAATGGTGAATACATGTGAAAGTGTTTATGCATGTGCATCTTTTTGTGTGTGTGTGTGTGTGTGTGTGTGTGTGTCCGAGGAGTGAAACCAGGCCTGCCAGTACAGCAGCGCTGGACTGTGGCGTTGTTAATATGTTCGATAAGCCGGGAGGTCCCATCAGCATGTTCCTCATCATCTCCTTGATAGCAACATTTCCACAGATTTCCTGCCTCAGTTAGTCCACACACATACACCCACGCACACACATGGTCAGACACACTCAGCTGTCACCGCTCTGAAAATATAACCAAAGCTGATTTCTTGAAAGAGGATGCAGGCTAAAGATGGAGATAGCACTTCTCACTGTTAGGAATGGGGATTGTCTAATGTATTTTTCATTTTCCATTTGTGTAAGCAATTTAAGGCCACGATCCTTTGAGAAGACTGGCGTCATATCTGAAATATTTTTATATTCAGTGAAGAGGTAGAATTACACAACACATAACTTTCACTTGAAACGCTGTGGGATTGAAGATCGCTGCCTTTGGACCACCTACAGTCTATCTCTGCAGAACAGACAGTGCTGTAAAAAACCTCCTCTCGCATATCTCCCCAGCGTCCTCAATAAAGAAAGTCACACTTCTTTTTTTCTTCCATTAAGTTTTGCAGAACTTGTAAATTAGAGTGAAGAAATGTATTAGAAGTGATTCAGAGCTAACCAAGAACCACTGAGATGTCAGGCTTGGGATCCAGATTTTCCTTGAGCCAAGATAAATCTATTGTGATTTCTGCCCCAACAGTATTGGCTCCATTTTAAATTCTTTTGTGAACCTCACTGTATTCTTCACTGGTCATTCTGCGAAGCTGATCTAATTTAAATGATTTTTATACACCATCAGGTTTAACTGGTCAGAAATCTACTTGTCCAAAGCCTCTATTTATTAGCTGATCTCAAAAAACAAAATGACGCACCTTTGAAAAACGACCCTGCTTTATCGGCTTTGCTCTCTCAGTTTGTGGCAAACTCTGCAATACATGGCTTGAGTTGCGCCCACATCTTCTAACGCCACCCAACTAAACGCCAGGATCTCCAGCACCTCAGAGTATAAACTTAGTCATGTTTATGTGTTTCATTCATTTTTACCACTTGCCCAATGGGGCAATGAATTTATACATTTAAACCAATTGCTAATGCCCAGTGGGGCAAGTGAGTTGCTAGATTTACTAGCTCCACTTGGCATTTAACTCAACTTGCCCTGGACAATTGGGCAACCCTTACTGTTGAGCCCTGCACCAGATGGGAGCATTCTAGATCGCAGGTGTGCTAAAGTCTACAAAGTCACACAGACATAAAAGTCCTAGTTACCCAAAAGAATCACAACTGTCCTCACAATAGGTCTTCCTGATAAGGAGAATAGTAATTGTTAAATTACTGGCTATGTAAGAATAGTGCTGGGCGATATAGAGAAAACCAAATATCACAATATTTTTCGACCAAAGACTTCAATATTGATATTGCGACAATATTGTGGGTTTGACTCTTGGTGCTTTCACAAATTTTGAGAGTGAATAATGAGATTTTTGATCAATAATCATCAGTAATGTGGATGTAATGAGTAAAGGCAACTAATAGAACAGTCTGGTAAATTCAGAAAATTACATTACTTTATTGTAATTTAGCCTTAAAACCAGGAAAAGACACGGCTTATGAGATCAAGATAACCAAAGATCTGATCGACAGTGTCCAGTCTTATATCACAATAATGATAAAATATGATATATTATTATATATTATATCAAGTTGCATCATCACTGTGTGAAAAAATGTATATAACATCAACATAAACCACTGCACATTTTTTCAAAGACAACATATTGAAAAAGAAAAGTGAAATAACTGTGACCCATGTATATTTAG
Organism: Epinephelus cyanopodus; assembly: GCA_026686955.1. Lineage (NCBI taxonomy): Eukaryota > Metazoa > Chordata > Actinopteri > Perciformes > Serranidae > Epinephelus > Epinephelus cyanopodus. The sequence continues at coordinate 12,975,582 of CM048926.1, read as the reverse complement.
CACATCTGCTCAACAGTGCTTATGTGATTCTGTTGAGCGAACCTGAAGAATGAGTTGTTCGCTCTTAGTAAAATCACAGTAATTCAGTTCAGTGTGCGGTGGTTTATACTGATGATTGTATCTGAGATGTTCCTGCAGCCGACCATTACTGTTTGAGTTTTATGCAAATAAATTTAACACTTACCTCACAAAAATGATCTACATTTTATTTTCAAATGCAAACAATGTCAAAATCATGCAAATGAAGTTAGGCGACAAAAACCCTTTGAATTTTGTAGCTTGTGTATCCAGATTTCCATCCCTCAGCTACGCCGCTTACTCCAACTGTCCTCATCATCTTTGTATCAGAGGATTTGTTTTGCTGGACACATTTGGCTGTGAGATGCAAACAGATTTGACAGCAAAGACACACAAACAGGAAGAGATGAATTATTAAAAGTGGCTTAAAGGCTTGTCAGACCACAGCTGGTTCGCCATAAGGCACTAGTTAATGCAGCGTTTCACCAGGAGTTACACTAATTTCCCCAAAAGAACTTAATGACAAATTAAACCTGTATCAAATACCGTTATGTTCACATGACACCGACACATTGCTAACTACTCTATTACGCTGTACCTGCTGGTTCCAGTCAAATCTGAGCGCAGCAGTATGTCAGCCAATCAGTCAGTCAGATGATTATAGGTTATAAAGGTGTTTCATTAGAATCAGGCCAGTGGTAGATCAGTGGTAGACCTGCCTGGTTCAGTGCAACAGAGTGAAACCTGCTATTAAGGAAACAGAGCTTCTCATTAGTCTTTCATCTTCCAGGCGGCTTTCTAGAACCTGCAGATCATAACGTTTCTGCACAGTGCAAATCCATCTAGAGCCAGTGCCTTGCAGTGCTATTCCCCCGGCTTTCAGAAGAGGCTTAAGTGGTAACATTGCCAGTGGGGTCGGTTTTGCACAAGGATTGGTGTTGAAGCACATTTAAGAAAACACAGTTTTGGACTCAGCATAAAGCCACTGAAACCCATGTAGAAGACGTAAGAAGCACATTAAATTCATTCATAACCCCACAGCCAGGAGAAGACGGTTTTCAGCCATGACATTTTTTTGGACTTTTGATAGTTTATTGTTGGCAGGGGAAAAGGCCAATTTGCTCAATACTCTGAGCCTTTCCAAAAGTCGAACAGGCAGGAAATATCCAGCTCTTGAGTTCTAAAATGGGCATAAATGTGTTCTGATTGACTATACTGTACCAGCTTTTTGCTTCTTCCTGTTGAGGATTATGGCAAGCATAAAATGAAACCACTTTATTTCTGACATTCAGAGTAGGTCTTTTAGAGGCACACAGCACATTGCAGCCGGCACAAGAGAAGCCTTTTGACGCGGTGTTATTCCATTTACTGACAAGGCATTGTAGTGAAACTGGAAAGTGGTCTGCGTGGCTTGTTAGCCGGTGAAGGGAGGAGAAGTGGGAAAAACGTGCAAACAGGCTTTTTGAATCCACTAGCGATGATTTGATAGGCAGGGTTTTTTTTTCCCCTTCTTCTTGGTTCCTGTTCTGTCTTCAGAGCAGAAGTGAATCAACACAGCAGGACCTCACCCACCCAGACACATGGGGAAGTGGGAGGAGGGATCCAGGTTGCTATGGTAAGGGTCATCCTGACTTCACCCTGATGGATAGCAGTGATTCTGTAGCTGAGGAGGAGTTAAGCTGGGCACCATGGCAACAGGCCACAGACGGATAGCACGGGGTGGGTGCATGAAGTTGTTTGATTGATCTGACTCAGCCACTGTGAAAAATATAGGTTCAGTACTGTTGGCTCAATATCGGACATGGAAATTGCTATTTTCTTACAGAGGGCAACTGCTGCACTTATACATCCCACATCAGATGCATGACAACAGATGAAATTGTTCTCCTCGGAGGCAGAGCTGGAAATGAACACAATATTGGTAAACTCATTGTATTTGTTAAGATCATTACCAGTGCAAATCTCCCTATAGGTGTTAGAGGATGCAGGCACAAAATGACACCTCTGATATTTATACATTTAAACCAATTATATGCTGCGAATTTGCAGCCAACACTTCCTCTACCTGTGAAACACTTATGTGTCATGACAGCCTGTGCTGCATGCAGTACGAGGGCAGCCTGCACTGGAGGAAGGAGAGAGATAGCGAGAGACGGACAGAGACGGAGAGAGAGGAGAGAGAGATGTTCCTCTGAAGCCCAACCCCATCTTTTATTTATGACCCACAGGAAGTCCTTCAGTATGTCCTCTAGATGATACCCAGGAAGTAAGCACAACATGCAGCCATCAGAACACAAGTCAGCCTGAGCGGTCACTGACAGTGAAATGGGGCGTGGTCAGCTGCTGCTGGCCAGTCAGTCAGTCTGACGTCCTCTGGGTTTAAGAGGATCAGTTTTCATGCATGTGTTTTCTTTTCTTTTTCCTTTCTTTCACCCCCCACCCCCCCTCCCGCTTTCTCCGTCTCTCAGCTCCCCCAAAATTCACCAAGATTCCCACAGACCAGATCGGAGTGTCGGGGGGTGTGGCATCGTTTGTGTGCCAGGCCACTGGCAATCCCAAGCCTGTCGTCTACTGGAACAAGAAGGGCAAGAAGGTCAACTCCCAGCGTATCGAGGTGGTTGTCACAATGCACAATGGTCAACTCCTACTGTAGCAGCACAAGGCACAAAGCAGCATATTCAGGGATAGAGATGTATGAATATAATGTGTCATAAATGTGTACAATAGTGATGACTGTCTAGACAGTATATTTCTGCAGCGTTTATTCTTGCTAAATCAGATATTGCTATTGATATGAATGGTTATTATTTTATTTTCCATTTGATAAACTACAACCTTGTTTTTTTAAGGGTATGTATGGTATTTTTCAACCCTATTTTCTCATGTTATCTGTCTAAGTGACTAATGGGAAGAACAGTTAGCACCGCTGCAGCCGACGCCTTCTCACCATCAGTTTATGTCTACTAAATGTGCTTGTTTTACCACTGACGTGCTCAGGTTATTATTATAGGTGTCTGACAGCATTAAAGAAAGGATTCCCACAGAGACAGACTTTTCTTTTCAGAGGTAAGATTGTGTATGTTTAACCAGAAACAGTCCTGATATAGCTGTTGCCAGCTCCACCAGACTACATTTAAAAAACAGTTATTTTATCACAGTAAAACACACTTCATTCAAAGTCAAAAGGATAAAAATAAAACTCACAGAGACAGTCGTGGTTTATCTTTCTGCTGTTAAAACAATCACCAACTCTGGTTTGGGTGAAAGAAACCCTCAATTCACACGGTTAAATGTAAAAGCATGTTCACTCTAATCTTGGCTAAAATTACTGTTTTTTTAAATGGAGTCAGGTGGGTTTGGCGATAGCAATTTCAGGGCTGTTTGTGGTTGAACAAAAAGAATCTTACTCTTTAAGAAAAATGTCTATCTCTGTAGGTTCCTCTCCATAATGTTGTCAGACACTTAAATGAACAATCTGAGCCTGTCAGTGGCAAAACAAACACTTTTAGTGGATGTAAATGGACGGAGCAAACATGCCCAGAATGATTACGTTGCAGCCGTTTTCACAGCTGTCTCCCTCAATACTGGACTACTATCAAATTGTGTTTCCTATTAGTTACTTAGACACAAAAAACATAGGAAAATAGGATCCAGGTTGAAAATACAGACTTTAGCCTTTAAAGGAGCGGTTCAGTATTTTGTGAAACACGCTTTCTTGCTGAGAGTTTGATGAGAAGATTGATACTGCTCCAGGTGATTAGTCTTCTCAGCTAATTCTCATCAAGATAGCAACTGTATTTCCCAAAATGAATATTTCTGTAAACTTACAATAAAACAACACTGTTGGCAAAATTTGATTAAAGCATAAAATGGAGTCATTAAAGACAAACTCGTTGCAGCAGAATTAGAGGGAAATTTAGAAAACTGATAGAAATATGAAACAGATTGCATAACACTTTTTCTGAAATGCACATATTGCTGTCCTGAGCTGTAGGCTATCAAGCATGCTATTCACCCCGAGCAGCTTAATTACATTAGATGCCTGATTGTATGTTGATGCACTAATATGACCTAATGGTTAGAGTGCATTTCCACCAGAGGACCCACATTCGAGCCCCCCGTGTTGGTAAGTATCAACGCTGCTGAAGTTTCTGTGTGAAAGACACTGAATCCCCACCAGCTCCAGGAAGGCTAGCTGAGCCTGACCTCGAGGAGAGGAGGGCAAGTAAAAAGTAGAAAAAGGAATTTGTCTTTAGGAAATAAATGAAGTATTACACTATGAATATTATCAACCCACTTGTGCCCAAAGACTCTGTTTAGCACAGGGGTGTGAAACATACGGCCTGTAGGCCAGAAGTGGCCTGCCAACGGCTCCAGTCATCCAAGACATCTCAGGCTGTTGGTCTGTTTTGTAACAGGATGAACGTCTACAGAATGTACTTGTAATTCTTTGCACAAAGACGGGAAAATATCAGAGCTGATGGTGCTTATAGGTTATTGTGCAATGATTGTATTGGGCTGTATCTGGCCCATGAACTAAAATGAGTTTGACACCCCTGGTTTCGTATGATAAGGAAAACTGCCACAACATTTGTTCTAAATGGTCTCAAGTCTTAATATGTGGTAGGGACATACTTTTGGCAATTATCCAACAGTGAGGCTTTGAAATTTTTAAATCATATAAAAATTCACACTTTTATCAAAGTCAGGATTTTTGGAGAAAAAAAAAAAGGAAAAACAGTGACATATGTGTTGTATACCTTTTAATATCCAGCTTGTTATGAATTCATAGATACCAAAGACTTGATTGTGCTCCTTGTATCATCACACTATATTTAGTACTTGAGCACATGGGACTGTTTTCTCCTAAAAGATAATGAAATACATATAAAAAACACTAGTCCCATGTGCCCAAAGACTAAATATAGTGTGATAAGAAAAACTCACTCCTCAGCCAAATGGGTTGATGGATTTTAAAAAATGTAGTCTTCAGATTTGTGCTCAAGTCAACCTAGAGAAGGACATTTGTGGGCACAAATGGGTCAGTACGATAAAAGCAAACTGTGCGAGGTTAGTGATTTACAACGTTACAGTCTCCTGTTCTTATAGTAATCCATCTGTTTACTCTGCCGTGATTAATGTATTTTTCCTGTGGTTCTGTGGCTGTCCAGACCGTAGAGTTTGATGAGGGTGCAGGTGCCGTGCTGAGGATCCAACCGCTCAGAGCACCCCGCGATGAGAACATCTACGAGTGCGTGGCACGTAACAGTGAAGGAGAGGTGTCCGTCACTGCAAAGCTGGCCATTATCAGAGGTGAGACGCACAAATCCCCCACCCCCACCCTCACATACCCGCATGATCGCCATCCTTTTCCACATGAGTGGTGCTTCCTTTTCACGTGCGCCCACCTGGATTCAACCGTCGTCTCCGGTTCCCTGGGCTGTCAGTTGTAGATGTGACATTAGAGCCAGGCCACACCCTGCCTTCACAGCAGGCTGCAGTGCACTGTTCTTTTTATAGTCCCTCTGAGTGCGACCGAGCGTGATCTGGTCACACTGAGGGCTAGCTAGCGTGCTAGCTAAAGGGTACATCAGCATCCCAGTTTGTTGTAATCGCTGTGCTTCCCGGTCAGAGTCAGGGTGTTAATCTAATGTACACTGTCTCCTCGGAGGGAAACGTATCTAATGTGGTGCTTCAACATGCTATGAACTAAAGTTGCAGCATGTGGCTCCAAGCCTGGGATCTGAGCACTGGCCATTCGCCCAGCACAGCTGGAAAGGATGAAGAAATAGAGGGATGGCTGCTTGGGCTGTTACTACATGAAGAAAAATCAGGGGATTAGGCCTCGGTTTGGCAGACTACCCATTTCTGCCAGGGGAAATTGAGGAAGAGAAAGAAATAGGGAGGACGAGGTCGAGGAGAGGTGAGAAGGAGTTTGATGGAGGGTGAGGAGGGGGGGGTAAGTCAAGCAACACAACAGGATGGTTTGAAACAATAGAGATGAAATGGGATGTCAGAGGAGTGGTGGAGGGGGTGTAGAAGTGCAGGAGATGGATGAGGATTGTGGAGTTGGCAGGGCTGTGTGGTAAGCAGAAGGCTGGTAGCCCAGGGAATAGACTCCTGTCCATCTGTTACCCGGACCGTCATCTCTGCACACACAGCCCCAATCTAAAGCACATTACCACATAAACTACACCTCGAGGGCAAGCCTCTCAGTGTGTGCGGCCACGTGTGCCTCTTCCTGTTTGTGTAAACTTTTCTCTTACTGAGAGCTGTGAACCGTGACGCCCCCTGTCCCCGCTGCGACAAAAAAAAATCTGCTGTCTTTGATTCTTCCTAATCAGCTGATAAGTGGAATATAGGACTGTGATGAATGACAAAATATTTATCCCAAAGCACAAACCAGACTCAGAGCTGTTAGTTGCCATGCTGTTGTAGTTTACTTTTTTAATCACTGGATGAAGATGCACAGACGGCTGCAGGCAGATAGCAACAGCAATCATCATAAGCGTAAGTTCTTTGTCTCACTGTGTTTGCTGGGGCACAGAATGTATACTGGTTAGATGATGAAAATCATCTGTCAATTGAAAGATTTTGCCGTTTGGTGTTAGGTATCGCTGCAATATCTGGGTTATTTTGGGGAATGTTGCAAATCAATGAGCAGTGCTGTTTTATTGCAATATTGGATTTTAGATGTTTTTTGGATCCATGTAATAAAATACCTTTTTTTATGTACTGAAAACTACAGTTGGTAACTTTAAATGTTGCCTGAGACAGTTTGTCCTAGTGCTCCTAGAATTTGCTAGAATCTACCACACCTGAAGTTAAACAACCAGTCGGAGCCGAGGAGTCTCATGTCAGTCACTGCTCATAAACTGCGGTCAAACAAGGCAGTTCTGATGAAATATGATTTGAGATTTAGGTGCCATCAGTTATTTTTTTGCACCTTAAATGTTTCAGAAATTTTAGTGTACTGTTTAGCTGTAAAGCCCAGTTCAGACCAAAGATTCACGACGAAACGAAACGAGCCGGCTGATGGCGTCACCTGCAGCTCAACTAGGTTTAGAACATAAGGCACGTCACCTGTTTCAACAGCCAATCAGCTTGTAGTAAAGTCCGCTGGTCAAGTCAGAATGACCGCAGACGGTGTGTTCACTTACTGAGGCATGTGCTCTGTCCACGCTGAGCCCTCTGTTTCCCTCCTCACAGTGTGCCAGTGTCGGATGGTGGCTCACTGTATGTGCTTATGCCTCCTCACACTCATATGCCGTGACTCTCATCGGCTGATTAATATGCGCTGGTTATTTATATTATTGTGGCATATTTACTATGAATACAGTCCATCTGATGCTCATTTTGTTTATGTTTTTTGCCGTTTCATCACGACTACAAATGCAGCTGTAGCTAGTATCTCACTATAACTATACTCATTTATATTTTTAAAAGCTAGGAATTATATTCAGCCGCAAAATAAGCCTGAGAAGCTGGAAATAAGAACAGAAGTACAGAGAGTTGTTGCATAGAGATGATACACCATCTCATCTAGTTGCACTGGTGTGAATGCCACTACACATTGCAGAGCGGCACATTGCAAGTAGCTGCTTGTTTCAACTCGTCTCGTCACAAATCTTTGGTCTGAACTGGGCATTAAATGAGGACGTTTGCTCTTGCTGGTGGGCGGTGCTTTGTTGTGGCTCGACTATTATCAATATGGCGACCAGGTCACAAACGTTCTCATTTTACAGCTAAACAGTGCACAATTGATTCATACTTGATTAGCGCTGCCATGCCACATGATTGACAGCTGCGTTATAGACACCTCGGCTCTGTTTTTATTCACGTGAGGTGGATTCAGCAAACATGACAAGCTTTAATTCACTGGATTGGTCCAGAAACAGATCTGACTTTCTTGTTATCTTACCCATAAATAATTTCGCAGTTGAATGTCAAGAAAAAAAATATTACATCACAACATATATATGTTAATAATATAATCTAAAATTATATGTACCACGCTAGATTTCTTTTGAAAATATCTTCAAAGCTTGCTGCCACAGAGGCACAGGAGTGTCCATCATAATTTTGAGGATACTATATTGTAGCTTTATGTTGCAAAAAAAAAATCATGTTTTTTCTGTCAACTTGCATGACAAATGGTTCACACATTACAATTTCAATAAGCCTCAGCAGCAATCACTGCGGAGAGGAAGCCAGTCAGTGGTGCGAATCAGAGCTGTACCAATTTCAGAACGCTTCATCATTGCAATTGGGAGCAAAACAATACACCACTGTCACCAAATGTGTCTGAGATTGACCCAGAATCGGAAGATAAACTGATTTTAAATGGCTGAATTCATTATCAGGTTTCTCTAAAGCTTGAACTTGGATTTGTGTGCTAGTGGCCTCCTGTTAGGGTCCAAGCAACACAATTTTTAGCTCTGTGATTGATGTTTATCGCCAAGCAGCTCCTCTGGAGTCTACTAATATTTTGAATCAAAGAAGCAGATATTTTCTAACACAGTTGCTCATCTTTTGTACTGATGATTTCAAACCCGTCCTATCCCTGGAAGTGCTCCAAACGCCTGTCACCTAACAACATATATGCAGAAAAACATTGTGACATTTACTTCTATACGCCTCCTCCCACTTCACAACTCTATTTCTGAAAAAATGTAACTCAATGCTTCTGACTATGTGCTCCAAAAGCCACACACCAGGTGGAGTGGTGTACTGTACGGTAGATCATGTCATCCAAGAATGCTGCAAAAACCTGTGTTTGGTTCAGTCTTTTCAAAACACAGTTCATTGGAGAAAAGGTCCACCAACCACTGAAGTAGAAAGGAGGCTTTCCATTACTGACCAGACCCTTGAAAAGTCTTTTCATCCCCTGATGGGTTTCATGTCATCATTTTGTATAATGGTTGACAGACACTAATAGCAGTGTTGGACAGTGTGAGGGGCTTGTGGCTGGCCACAGGATATGAGCCACTGCTCTGTAGGCTGCCTAATGGATGGAGATGTGGTAGGTTATGGTCAGGGAGACTTTTTATACCTTCACCATCATCATCCCACATCACCCTTCCCATCCCATTACCTACTGTTCTTGCTCCTTTCTCTTTTCCCTGACTATATCTGTCTGTCTTTGACTCCGGCAGCCTCCTCTTTGGCCCACAGCGAAGTCCGTTTCTAATTTCATCTCTCTTGTTTTATTCATTCTTTCATTTTTGCTGCCATCTATTCTGCCTGACCCTCACTGTCTATCTGGACTCCCTCTCTGTCTCTCTCTTCTCCTCCCTTTGCAGCTTCACAGGCTCTTTGCTGATCCCCCCCCCCCCCCCCCCCCCCCCCCCCCCCCCCCCCACCCGCACCCTCACCCCCTCCGAACCCACCCCATCCCCTTTCCACCCGAACTGCTCTTTTCTATGGACACTGCAGTTGTGTTGTTCCGCCTTCAGGAGATGTGAATATCTGCAGTTCTGCATGTTTGAAAACCTCTGGTGGGCGAGAGATTCTCATCACTGCAGCTGTGTATGTGTGTGAATGCATGCACATGGATTTCTTTGTTTAGGGCGTGTGTGTGTGTGTGTGTGTGCAGATCTGCGTGTGTGTACGGCTGGTTTGTGCAGAGTAATCCTGATTATACTCACCTCCCAGTGTCCCATTTTAGGAGAAAGGGAGGCGAGGGATGGGGGGGAGGGAAGGGTGTGAGAGGGAGAGAAGGGGGAGGAGAGATGTTCTGCCACCACGGCAAACACCCTTCATATGAACAACAGAGTCAGATCAGTGATTCCCCCCAGGCGTCTGCTGCATTGGCAGGCCGGCGGCTCAAGCAGCATTTTGGTCTGGAAACAACTGAGAGTATCAACTCAGCCTGCGAGAGGATTACACTCCTTGAGTGGAGAACCGGCTCTTTCATCATATATACTCCCTCATTTGCACATTTCTTACCCCCTCCTTCCTTTTCCCCTTTCTCTTAGTCTTCATGCATGTTTGTATGTAATAGAGTGTTATGTGTGGGATCATCGTGTTTTGTGTGTTTAGACTCCGGCTGCCGAGGAGAGCTCAGGATAGTGGGGACACACGTGGGTTTCCGATGGGATTCATCTACGATGCTAAGTCCGATTCTGCATTGTATTGTGTCCTATTATCATAAAGGCCCATTAGCATTTAAAGTGCTCCCCTTCAGCCCTCCTGCAGTCTATAGGAGTCAAAGCATTACAGCCTCTGAAGACTGCCAAGCGCTGCCAGATTAATCCTGAATCAGGCTCCCTGAGATCGCCTTTTATTCAGGCTTCTTTCATCCACGTGGCCATTCCCCGCTGAAATGAACTGAAAGATGAATAGGCAACCTGTTTCTTAACCAGGACAAATGATGATTTTCTGCAGGGAAACGGGTGCTAGTGCGTGCGTGAATCTGTCTTTGGGTGACTGAAGGAAACACAAAGAGAGACAGGGATAGGAAACCTGGATTCCTGTTTGTTTGTTTGTTTGTTTGCATCATATGCATTATGTGTTTGACTTTGTGTGTGTGTATGTGTGTGTGTGTGTGTGTGTGTCCGTCCTAGGAGTTGTGTGTTTGTGTGCACGCGGGCGCATGAATTGCATATTTGCCCAGATTCGGTTGGCTCCACCGACTGGTTTTGGGCACGAGGCCTGATTGCCCTTCTGCAAACATAACCAGGCCAAAATGTAAGCTCTCCACCTCTTGATACACACAAACACACACAAACACACACAAACACAAAGCTCCAGGGAACAATACTGGTCAGTCCTTGCCAATGTTCCCCCAAAAGCTGTTGACACACACAGTGTTTATACACACATGCCGCATTTTTCCATAGGCTGTCTTATCAATTTAACCAGGAGATGAAACATAAGCAGTACTTTGTGCAGCAGTGTTTGTGTTTGATAAATGATTCATTTGGAGAAAAGTGTGATCAAGGCCATGCCCGCAGTATCTATTTCAAGCAGCCGCTGACTCATCCAGGAGCCTGGCTGAATACCTGTAGCCCCTATTCTCCTCTCCAGTGAACTGTGCTTCAGTGTCCAGGAACTATTGTCTGCTGGGTTATCTGTGTATCTGCAGAACAGATACACAGATAACCAGAGTGTTAGTCTGTGTGTGTGTGTTAGCATGCCTTACATATCTGTCTGTCTGTGTCTATCTATGTATAATACATTGCTTGCATTGCTCATTTACAGTAAAATGTCCAGACTTATTCCCATTGTGGTCTTTAATGTAAAGACAGCACTGATGCAGGAGTCAAGGCGCCCAGGCAGCATCAAACCACCAGTTATTACATATAAATGAACCAAAATGATGAGCTCATGATAGACACTTTGCTAGTTGATTGTGTCTGAGCTACGCTGCCAAACGTTTGCTGATTCCAGCTCATGAGACAAATGTGAGAATTTCCTGCTTAATTTTGAACCCTTGAACAAGCCATTTGGACATGTCACTTTGGGCCAAATTGTGATGGATATTTTTTCATTATTTTGTGTCACTTGATGAAACGAATGATCAACCCAGTAGTCTGGGAATAAACGGACAATAATCTTGACAGTGATTATTAATTGTTAGAACATTTGCTTGTGGTATTTTCACACGTGTGACGATCTGCTGCTTAAAGGCGTAGTTTGCCGGTTTTCACCCAGCTTTGAATCATGACGATGCAGGTAGTACGCAGGGATTCCCAAACATTCATTTATTTGTGGCGACCTGCCATGCTAACAACATCTACCGCCACGTATTGATTTTTTATTTATGGAGCTGGACCATTCATTAGGAGCACTGTTGAAGTATATATACCATTCTGTTATTAATGGCTTACCACTCTTGGAGTGCAGAGCAGCAGAATGGCGCATTGACAGTAAGCGTTAATGGCAGTGGGTCTAAAAGTTTGCTTTCACTCACCTCTATAGCAGCTGCTGCCTCTCTCATCCATCAATCTGATCTGATCAGCTTTGACCCAGTGACTCAAACTCTACAATCTGCTGCTGGGCAAAGAAGAACTCATGGAGGGCTCAGTGCTGCATTCATGGACCTGCAAAAACCTCCAAAATTAGAGAGGATACAGAGAATGATACACAAGGAAAGTTAACTTATTTTTCAGACACATATCTCAGCTTACTTTTTTAACTGTAACTCAAGATAGTTTGTTTGCAGCAGGCAGCCATATTGTTTCCTGTGGAAAAAGAGCCAAACTCGTCACCCACCAGCGAGAGTGTTTATTGGTCAGGTGTGGTGCAGGTTTTCTAACTCTCGAGCAAACGCCACAGCCTTTCTCTGCTCATGTAGCACCAGTTTTAAAAGTGTTTGCATCTTTCTGCTGCATAGACAGCCTAGTTTTATGAAAGGAAACTCTTTCCAGCAGTGAAATAAGAGTTTTGAACAGTTACTCAGTCAAAATGAGCTTTTCAAAGACATGACCTCGGGCTCTGGGGAGTCGTGATAGGCATTTTTATTTTACTGTTTTGTGACATTTTATAGATGAAACAATTGAACAGTTAATTGAAAATGAAATGCCATGAACTATAAATTAAAATGCATTACCTCTAAACAATGAACTATAAAAAGAGTAAATTTACTTTAACATATAGTTGTTGTTGTGCAGTATGGCATTATCTAAAAATAAATCCATCCATGCATCTTTCTCCCTGTTTCTCCTGCCGCTTTCTAATGATTCAGTCCGAGGTCCACCTACACTCTATATTTGCAGCACTGATAAAGACCTGACTTGAATACAGAGCAAGACTCCCCCCCCCCCCCCCCCCTACAAGCACACACACAGGCACATACACACATACATACACACGCCCCGAGCCCGCTGCAGTGGCGTGCTCTAATTAACAGCCAGGGAGTCCATGTAGTAGTAGCCGGCGGGGTGATAAAAAGACCATCTGAACCCTCTCAGGAGAGGGGTGGGGTTGGGGGAGGGCAGAGGGGAGCAGATGTAGGCCTGGCATATTCCTCGCCTCGGGGGAGCTCGCCTCCTGACCTCCCCTATCGATCTCCCCCTTCTCCTTCCTTTCTCTTCCTGCCTGTTTCGTCAATGGACGTTCCGCTGGCCTCCATTCAGGTGTATCATTAGCATTGATGAGTCGGGGGTGGTGGAGAGGAGAGATAGGTGGGGTCAGGGGGGTTCACCTCCTTCCACTTGGGTCTCCGTTGGCTCATATAGGAAGGTTGGCTGCCTGAACTCTAACCACATCATTCAGACTTGACATCGTCACCAGATTCTCCTCTGAGCTTTGATTGCTCTCTTGCCTTTTGTGGCATTTCTCCTCTCCATCCTCCTCTCAGCCGTGCCATCAGCAGCGGCTTGACATTCCTATCTGACGGGGTCTCTCCAAAGCTGATGACTGTGGAAAGAGAGAAAGAGAGCGATAGATCCTATCTCCACTCAGCCTCTCATCCCCATCGCAGAGTGTGTGGAAACAGATGGTACGTGTCTGTCATGTGGTTAGGTAGCAGGGGGCCCGGAGGAGGAGAGGAGCAGAGGAAAAACACACAGACAGTTGATGTGGCCACGGTCTGCGTCTCGGACTGTGTTTGGCTCCAGATTTGTCAGTGATGCCCGGTTTGAGCTTGCAAACTTTAAGGGGGTTTTGTTGTGCTTGACAATTAAGGGGCTCGTGTGAGTTTGATTTATTAGCCGAGCAAATTGCCACGTTGGTAATTGCTTTGCTGCTGTAGGAAAGTTGAATATATAATTATAGTTGCAGGTATGGGGGAGGTGTGTGTGTGTATGTGCGAGAGGGATAGAGTGGTTAAAAGGGTAAGGAGAGGAGGAAGCAGGAGTGCTGATGGATGCTTGATTACGTGTCTGGCCATCTGGACTGTTGTCACCGAGATGCTTAATCCCATTCAGCACAGAAAATGTGTGCGAACGCGTTAGTGTGTATGTGAAACAGAAAGCAACTGCTTTTCTGCATGCACACACCTTGGTTTTCCTGGATATGCGCGGACGTGTCTCTGTACGTTATTCCACACATTGTGCAAATCTGTGAAGATGCTAATAAGAACACTGCCACGCAAACACAAATATGTACACACACGCAGGCGACACACACACTTATCCGATGCCCCCCGACGTAATCAGACATATCCAGACGCTATGCAGACACATCCCAGATCGGCCCCTCTAATCGTTGGTACATTTTAACAATTACTGCTAACAAGTCCTTATTACCCCCAGTGCCCTGCCCCTCCTCTTGATCCCAGCTTCTAATTGCTGCTGCTGTTTCTGAGCAGCTCTCTGCATAGTTATTAGACAGGAATCATTACCACCACATAACACAGAGCCACACCATGGAAAACTCACAGTTCACTGCCACCAAACACCTGTGTTTCTAGGTTAGGAGTGTACTGAATGTGTGTGTCTGGCTGTGTTTATGTGTGTGTGCGGCACTTAAGTAGCTCCTGCTGACTGGGCGGTATGTTTATACTCCTGTAGAAAAGGCCTGTCACACACACACACACACACACACACACACACAGTAAAACCTAGCTGTCTCTGTACCGCCTGCTAGATCACCTAATGACTAGCTGGCTGTAGGAGCGAACACGCGGCTTTGATGAGGAAGGATATAGTGGCTCTGCTGTCCTCACCAGTATCTCCACTTTCAAGGGCCTGCAGATGTTAAAGGGGGGAACAGTGGCTCTCACATCACTGTGTGTGAGTGAGCGAGTCTTATGTTTCACCGCGGAAGGAGGAAAGTAAGGATTCAGTGCATGGTGGGGTCGACTGTGACTCTGTGCAGGCAGATAAACCGCTCGTTTGTGTCGAGGAAAAACTGCACTCTATCAACTGTCCCAAAAAATAAGGAGTAAACGCATTTGTTCTTTATTGTCCCAGTGGATTTGCTCCAAAATAAATTATGAGCAATCCTCACATCATCTAAGCCCCCCTGATCCCTGACCACAACCCTCTGTCTCTGTCTGTCTTTATCTCTTTATCACTATCTGTTTTTAGCCATGCTAGCCGCGTAGCTGTAGCTGTGGCAGTGTTTGTCAGAAGTCCGTCACTTTGGTCCAAACTGAATTTGAACCTTTGAACTCCCAAATGATGCATCTGAATGACTGTGGTGTTCCCCTGACTTTTCCTGTAGCACCACAACGAGGTTATTGTTTGTGGCTCTGGATGGATTTCCATGAAATCAGAAAAGTTTTTCTCTCATCTCACTTGTTTTCCTCCCATGCCTCCACTGTGAACAAAGAATCCAAATATGTAAAACATTCCTGATGAACTGAAGTCATAGTACTCTGTGTTCAACAACAGCAAAACTATATCAAAACATCTGTTTGCAAACTCTCACACAACTCATGCAGTATAATCCAAGCCTCATTTATCCGGTCGTTTGCTCAGCACTTACCAAACACCTGGATTTTCACCAGGGCTTCCCCATAGAGTCGGAGATTCAAATCGTCAGAGGGACCCTCCAGTCAACTGAGATTGCCTCAAGTCGAGCAGTCGTTGCTGCGGAGCGAGCGCTCTTGACTTTCACCTTCTCTTTGGTACAGACAGCTGCAGGCATGATGCAGCAGCACAGAGAAGGAGAAACTTTGCACCATAAGGCTCTGAAATAACATTATCTTCTCTGCTTGGAAGTGGTTAATTAACAGCTTAAAAATACTTAACACGACACAGTCTCTGGCTTTTGTTTGATATCTAGTGTCGGCAAAAAATTTCTGATTTGTCGTTAGCGCCGTTAGCTTGCATCCTGCTGAGCCCCTTTTAAACTTTAAAAATTTATATGGAAAAAAAGACTTGTCAAATTTTCATATGAAACAAATTTTCACTGAAACCTTAGTATTTAAACCGAACTCTCTTCAGAGCCAGACTCCATTGACAAAAATAGTAATTTTACATAATTTATAACGGAAGCTGTTGTTCTATTGCTGCTTCATTTTAGTCAGGTTGTTTGTGTTATTGTGTGACTTTGGTGTTTTTAAGGGATTAGTTTGGATTCACCACAGTTACACAAAAACAAATAAACAAAATGATCAAGGCAGTGGTAGACCAGCAACTCCCATGTTCAGCGAGGTAAAATTACTGTTTTTGTCAATGGAGTCTGGCTTTGAA
The DNA here is from genome assembly GCA_026686955.1 of Epinephelus cyanopodus. Classification (NCBI taxonomy): domain Eukaryota; kingdom Metazoa; phylum Chordata; class Actinopteri; order Perciformes; family Serranidae; genus Epinephelus; species Epinephelus cyanopodus. Next base: position 12,959,479 of record CM048926.1, on the reverse strand, counting down.
GAGAACATAGAGCAGTTTTACTTTCAGCTAAATTCCCTGCCTACAACTAGATAAATGAGACTTGGATCATTCTGCAAAAGTTGTGTGAGAGTTTGCAAACAGATCTTCTGGTAAAGTTTTGCTACAGACCCCTATGACTTCAATTCATGAAGAATTTAATACGTTTTGGATTTCACAGAGGCTTGTGAAAATAAAAACAAGCTTTCTTCACAGGTTTAACTGTAACAGTGAGTAATTGATATATAAATGGTCATTTGGGGTGTGAAGTATTCCTTGAACTTTTTTTATCACCATCTTCAGGTCAAAATTGTAATATCTATCTATCGCCAGTACCATCAGCCATCAGAGTTTTCAAGACTCAATTCTAAATACTACCCCTCTTTATCTTTCCAGAGGACCTGTTGCCATTCGGCTTCCCCAGTATAGACATGGGTCCCCAGCTGAAGGTGGTGGAGCGGACGAGGACAGCCACCATGCTGTGCGCTGCCAGCGGCATCCCCGACCCAGAGATCTCCTGGTTCAAAGACTTCCTGCCCGTCGACCCCGGCAGCAGCCAGGGTCGCATCAAACAGCTCCGATCAGGTGAGACAGACGAGGATGTTATCATCAGATTATTTCATTTGAAAATAAGTAAACAACACAGTGCATCTAAAGCTTAGCATCGCTGTCAGGTGGAATCCCTGTTGATCTAAATTTGGTGATTATCATGTTTTAATTATGATTGAGGGATTACATGCTACTCTCCGAGTTTATCTGCATCCTTTGGGGGTGTAAAACCTTTTTAAAGCCAATTTCATAAAAGGATAATTGTGCCGCCTCTTGAGCCAAGAAAAAAAAATGCTGTTTTTATTAACATTTGGGAGAAAAGATTATAAAAAGATGACACTTTAAAGGCATAAATCGCTCTATTGTGAATCATAAATGTGAAAGAATATGGCAACATACAGTTTTTTAAAAAAGGGCAGGTCTCTTATACATTCAATACAAGTTGGTTGAAAAAGTTTAAACACAATTACAAAGTAAATCCACTTTGAAATAAATGCTTAATATAATAATCAATCTACAGCAAAACAACCATTATTCTCTCTTCCTGAAATCAATACACAGTTCAGAGTTTCTTCACATTAGGCGTTTAAGTGATGCTCCTCTTATCTTTTGACCCGCCTAGTCTGAATTTGTGTGAAATGGGCTCAATGTCTGAAAATTGGAACGTAAGATCACTTTAAAATACCGAAGACAGTAAGAGGGAAAAGAGGGAGGGAAGTTGTTTTGCTGCTACAGAGAAGAGAAAGCGTGTGTCTGTGCAGACAGATCGAGGGGTGAATACAGAGGAATCACATCTTGCGCTTAAGACAGTTTGTTCAGCTTTGTTTATGCTCCTCCGTATAGATGACACAGTGTCTCCTGGAGTAGGCAGACACGTATTTTCTCAGCCATTCTCACTCAGTCGTCCTCAGGGGGAATGAAAGTGATGGTGAGGCGAAACCATTTTGTTGTTGCTTCATCCATATTCTCTGTGCTCCTCCGTCCTGCCAGCTCTGATATCTCCCTGCTGTCAGCCAATATCCTTCACTGATCACTAGTGCCCTCTGTCAACCTTGCGTCTGCATCTCCATACGCGTTGTTTGCTATTACGCTGTTGAAACAAATTTAAGTCTAACACTTTATTTTAGTTACTGTTGCAACACCTGTCAAGCGCGACACATGCACACCTCACAATGACAAGTTTCAGTATTAAACCACATTAATGTCTCAGTCACTTCGAATAGAATGGGCCTGTGATTTCACACAGGTAGTCAAAAGTCTCATCTCTCGCCAGTGAGTGTTGATTTTGCCGACACAAACAACAGCTGTAACGAGCAGAGTATCAGCTATTGCTAGCTGGTTAGCTGATTATGGCTAACTGTGGGTTGGTTGGAATCCCTCAAATCAAATGCAGTATGCCAAAAATACCAAGATGTTCTACTACATCCGGTGTGATTTTGCAGTTTGCAAGCCGGCATGATTTTCTGCATATCCTGACCCACAATCCTCTGCGCAGCAAACAATATGTCACATCGACTGAGCTGCAAACAGATGACAGCTTATTGACGGCTGATTGGCAGCTGTCAGAAGTCGTAATGACGGATGACAGCGCATTCAAATAACTGATGAACAGTAGAATAGTAACAACAGGAATATTAATTGTTTAAGTGAGCAAAATATAACCACAACAACAGGACATAACTATAAGAATAACCATAAAGAAAGAAACAGATGTAATTTCACTTCACTGTTGCAAATATATTGTGTTGGAATCTGTGCAGTGATAACTTTAAAGTTAAATTAAATACAACTGCAGAGCTCTCCAGGTTGATCTCTGACTCTGGAGAACTCGTTGAGTGGAGTTTGTTTAATCTCCAAGGTAATGGTTAAAAAAAGCAAGCGGGTCAAAGTTCAGGCCGTCATATTATGAGACAGAAGTATGTCCCGATTGGGTGCATACTGCATGCCACAGTTCATACTTTTTAAGGGCAGCAGCAATATATACTAAAAGTGAAATGAAAAGACAGCGCAGGTACAGATCCTCAGAAGCTTGTCTTGACCCTCCTTAGCAAAGCTAGCTGTGGATTCCAAGTCCAGAGAGTAAAAGTCTTGGAGAAAAATGAATTTAATAGTGCATAGACAAGGTACCAAATATTCACAAATACCTCACTGCAGAGTAGCCATTTAATGGTTAAACATATTAATGATTAGAATCAGAAATACTTTATTGATCCTCGAGGGGAAATTATTTGCGTTGCAGGTGCTCCTTGCAAGAGTGGAAAGATAAATGAAAATATAAGAAATCTAACAGGATTATTTACAAATATGTAGTTCAAATAAACGGATTATTAAAAAAAAAAATATATATATATATATACATATATTGTAACCTAAACAAGATTATTTACACAAAATAGATAATACACAGAATATATACAGTCAAGGTAAAATGGGGTTATTGCACATGTTGACAGTTAGATTAGACCTATTAGTAATGCTGATGAGCTATTTTGACTTAATAAGGCTGTGTTACCTTTATGATAAAGCTTGAATATATTTTGCAGCTCCAGACTGATTTAATTATTTTTAATGACCAAAAATGGTTCTTCTGCAGTGAAGGTTGCTGACCCCTGCTAAAGGTAGTAAGCTAGTTTGCCAAACACGCTAATGTTTATAGCTCATGTTAGCGCACACAAACACACTGTTAAATCCAGTCTTTACTTTACTTACTTGTACTTTGGGTTTAAAAAAATTAACAAGACTCAACCTTTCAAACGCTTTATATTTGGAGTATGGCTGGCACAATGTCGTATTATCTCTACACATTTATCATGGTCAGGCTTATGATAATGATATTATGCTCTCAGTAAAATTTAAATTCATCTAAAAGTTTCTTCATTGTGTGTTTTGTGTCATTTCTGGCGAATGAATTACACAATACGGGTGTAGGGAGGCGGAGAGAGAATCTGTGACTGTACAAAAGTGTACAAAAAGAGCAATTACACTTAATGGATAGTGAAAAGGCAACCAGATGGCACTGGGGGTGGGAGACAAAGGGAGAATGGAAATAAACGGAAATGATTTAAGAGGAACTGGATTATTTACACGGTGTATGTGTAATGTTAACCTGATATCAGTATTTCATTTTTAAATAACACGGTGATCATCAATACCAGCATATCCCGACACCCCTAACATGAAGGACTGCTCTGTCTACAGCCCCGTGCACACTGCATCAACATGACATCTAAAGCTTGTCAAGCCTGCCATGCCTAGTTATGGTTGCTATGATACCGTATGCTGATATCACTGTTTGGGGGAGGGGTTTAGTGTTTGCAGGTAGCTGAAGGCCATTTTCTGTGCTGAGACCACTTTTAGCTCCCACACCCATTCCTATTTCCACTAACCTACTGATGTGTAAAAACGGATACTCACCACTGCGATATACAGAATATTGGAAGTGTAATTGCGTCTGTGTAAAATGCTCTGCAGTGGATGTGGGTGGAATTAAGCACTGGCCAGTCTCGCTGCTGCCTGGATGCAGGTGAGACAAAAGCTGCACTCCTAACAAAGAAAAAGACTTTAAAAGCTGCCGTATGTCCACTGTAAAGCTCAGAAACATGCCAGAGGGAGAAGTGTAGTGATTGTTTTATGGATACATAATTACAATAAACACTATGCAAATGTTTTTCTATCCTCTGCTTATAATTTATGAGAAAGTGTTGGCGGCCTTGGAGCTACAAAATAACAAAGAACCTTGCTCAAACCTCTCCATGCATCTTAAAACTATTGTTTTTCTCTCAGTAAGTGCAGTTATATCGTTAGTGTACAGTATCTATCATTGTAAGTTTCACTCAGTCTACTCTAAGATGCGTTTTGTCCTTCGAGCTGTGTCACACAGAGACATGACACTGATTCAGCAGTGCAGAACGTGAGGTCACGTATCACATCAATGAAACAGTAGCAAGACAAATGGCACAGTGAGATTCACCGTGGGGTTTAATAGGATTTCAGATCACCAAAAGCATTGCAAAGCTGAACAACAAAATGCAGTGTATAATGAACCAAACACTGCAGCGAAATGACTTGGAGGAAATCAATTACACCTGAGCTGGGCACAAAATAGCACCGAGATGTGTTATGGATGAAACACTCCTTTAAAATCTGTTTAATGGGGGCACCTTCCAAGCAGTGCCTCTGATTTAGTGGACGGCTGCCAGCTCTCGTTGGACCGCAGCCAGGGATATGTTTTGGGCCGCGATTATTGTTTCTCTCTGTCTTTCCTTTTCTTCTCTGTTTGGTCTTGGAAATATTTTTATGGCCCATATGGGTCAGGATGAGAAATGATATTGAGAATGACTGCACTGAAATCCGGCAAAAGACGACACTTTGCCGTTTCACAGCCCATAAGAATCCATCACCTGAGGTCTTCTCTTGCTGCAGGTAACTGTCCAAACGGTGGCCATTGACAGTTGTGAACACAACTACATTAAACCTGCACACATAAACAACCCGGTTTCCAGAGGGTACAATATTATGGAGGCCCATTTATTGTGATGGGGGGGAAAAAAAGATTCTTAGAGTCATTATAGTGTGAAAATTTAACAAGATAATGAATTAGTATATGAAAACAACGACCAAGTACCCCCAGATAATGGGAAGAAGACTTAGCATTTTAAAATAATGACCTCCTGTCTCGAAATAATGAGAAACTTTTGCAAAACTTAGTATCGCATTATGATAAGATACTTTCTAAAGTTAATGACCTGCCACCTCAAATTAATGAATCAGAATTTAAAATAATGAGAAACTTTATCAAAAATAATGACTAAGTATCTCAAATTAATGACTTATTATTTCAACATAATGACTTATTATTTCAACATAATGACTTAGTATCTCAAATTATTGACTTAGCATCTCAAACTAAGGACTTAGTATTTCAAAGTAATGACTTCATATCTCAAATTAATGACTTATTATTTCAACATAATGACTTAGTATCTCAACATAATGACTTAGTATCTCGAATTATTGACTTAGCATCTTAAACTAAGGACTTAGTATTTCAAAATAATGACCTAGTATCTTGAATTATTGACTTAGTATCTCAAACTAAGGACTTAGTATTTCAAAAATAATGACTCAGTATCTCAAACTAAGGACTTAGTATCTCAAATTATTGCCTGAGCATCTCAGACTAAGGACTAAGTATCTTAAAATAATGACTTAGTATCTCAAATGATTGACATAGTATCTCAAACGAAGGACTTAGTATCTCAAAATAATGATTTAGTATCTCAAATTAATAATTTAGCATCTCAAACTAATGACTAAGTTTCTCAAAAAATGACTTAGTATCTCAAATTAAGTGCTTAGTATCTCAAATTAATTACTTAATATTTCAAAATAACGACTCAGTATTTTAAAGTAATTATTTAGTATCTCAGATTAATGACTTACTATCTCAAATTAATTACTAAATATCTCAAAATATTGAGAAACTTGAAATAATGTGGTAGTATCTCAAATTGATGACTTATTACTCAAATTAATGATTTAGTATCTCAAAATAATGACTCAGTATCTCAAATTGATGACTAGTTTTTCCATATAATGACTTACTATCTCAAATAAATTACTTAGCGTCTCAGAATAATGAAAACTCAAAATAATGATAAACTTAGACTTAGTATCTAAAATTAATGACCTAGTATTTCCAAATAATGGGAAACTTTCTCAAAATAATGACTTATCTCAAATTATTGACTTAATATCTCATAATCAGTAGTTCTATCAAAAGAATGATTACTTATCAAACTACTTATCAATAATGGCTTTGTATGGCAAAATAATGAAAACTTTCTAAAATAATTTTGTCTTGGTACCGTTTCTCATTATTTTGAGATACTAAGTAATTATTTTGAGATGAGTAAGTCATTATTTTTAGAAAGTTTATTAGTACTTTAAAGATTCTAACTCATTATTTTGATAAAGCTTCTCATTGTAATGACTTACTGGATCCTTTTTTTAAAATCACACACTGAAATGGGCTTCCATATGAAACATATGGCACAGTACAGAGCTGAACTTTTCCTGACATCTTTATACCTCAACCAAAGCATCCATCCATTTTTCCATGCCATCTGCTGCACCCGTTTAGATGTGCGTGAGGAGAACCGTGACAAGTTATCTGTCTATCGCTGACATTTGGGACTGAGATCCGGAGAGTTTACCTAAGCACTTAACAGCCTCCGTAGACCTCCACTCTAACAGATGGCATGCAATATGGACGCCGAGGTTGACTGCTGGGTAATGGATGGACCTGTCTTGGCCAAGAATTGCGATGTGATCAAAGGTTGTGGTTATGGTAACGGTCATGGTTTAGGTCACTTTTATCTAATGCAGAAAGGAAGGTGATTGAAACATAAAGACACCGTTTGGGTTCTTTAAATCAGCTTCACAGTACAACAGCCATATTCTGACTAACCACATAAATGCATTTGTTCAGGCATCCGTCAGAATTAGTTATGACTGTGTTCTCCCCAAATGTTTCCAGTGCATCATTTAATACCTCTGCCACTGAGGTTATTTTTGGTCCTGTTTGTCTGACATCTGTTTTTGAGATATCCTGCTGACTAACAGACAGACAAACAATGAAATTTGGTTGGAAATTGGGACACTGGCCAAACAAACAAACGATTAGTTTTTGGTGAAGATCCAGGATGTTTTTTAAAAGGATTTCTAAAAATGGTGAGAGACAAATCCTTTTACAGATCATGCCTCTCGTCTGAAGGAACAGGTGGAGTTACTGTTTAGGCTGTGATATGTAATACTTGCTTATCTAGTTTTTTAATGTCTGTTTTTTGTGGAGGTAGTATAAATTAAGGCACAAATAAATCTGCAAAAGAATCCATAAAGAGCAGCAACTAATTATTGTTTTCATTATCAATTAATCTGCTGACTATTTTCACAATGACTAGATTATTGGTCAGGTCTGTACTAGATAGTCAGAAAATTATGAAAAATGCAACTTTATTTTTTTTTTATTTTGTCTTATTCTCAGTCCTAAACTTGAATATAATTCATTTACTGTTATATAGACCCGTTTAGGGCCGACATCACAGTGACTTCAGTTTGTTAGCTGGAGGCTAAACACAACTCACCACCTCAGGGCTGTAGGCTACACAGGAGTCTTAATATATCGTCTTGTTGTGTTATTGGGAGCAAGAGAAGAGGAAATCATGTCTCAAACTTAAATTTTATCACATACCAGCCACCACTGCACGTCAACAAAAACAAAGATGGCTATGATTAAATGCTATAAGACGAAAGAAGTGGATGAAGGTGATCGTCAAATATGCTCGCATGTGCAGCGCACCCTTCATATCAGGTTAGGGAAAAGTATTTATTGTTGGACGGATGAATAATATCGTCAATTCAATCTATTGCTCTAGACTAAAATGAGAGTCCTGTTGGTTGAAGAAATGGAGCCTTACAGTTCTATATGAATTAATGAACAGTTAAGCTATTCACACATTCACTCCGCTTGGTGCTCTGCTGCTCCGAGAGTGCTGCTCTCTGGATAACCAAACGGTACATTCTGACAGCGCTCCCAATTTACGAACGGTGCAGTTGTGCCAGAGTGCGCACTGGCACTTTGAATGATTGTCTCTAAATGCACCACTCACATCATCTTCCTCCATGTCTAAAAATAGCTAACAGAACTTGCTATCTAGCGTTGGCTAATGTCTGTGGAGAATTGTTTTGCCTCCAGCTAAGCCCCGCCCACCAAAAACGTCACACTGTTTACTAACAGTAAAAGAGTCTATATGACTAAAGTACCAACAAGCATTCACATTTGAGAAAGTAGAACCAATAAATGGTTGTCAATTTGCTTCACAAAATGACTTAAATGATTAAAAAGTTAATCGCTAAATTGTCGCTCATTTTAATTTTCTGTTGTTTCAGGCCTAAATGAATTACACTGTAAGCTCAGTAGCTAACTTGCTCTTAAAAATCTTGTCCTGTCTTTAGAGTTCCTCTGAAGACATTGATCAAACCCCTAAAACTTATCTCTCTTCATCAAAATTACATATTTGCAATTTTATTCTTTCCATGAAAAGGTCCCTTCATGCCTTAAAATGGCTTGGATGTAACTCTGCCCCTCCGCCTCATTAAGCATGCGTGGATCTATGAATATGCAAATGAGCCACTCGCCTGGAGCTCATGCTCACCTTCACTCTGCTCATCAAACACACAATCCTCTGCTTGTAAACAGTAATGGATGACATGAGCCTTCAGCTTGATTACGTTATAAAACCACTAATAATGTGTCGCTATGGTTAGATAAACCTGCTCCTGATCACCAGCTCTGACAAGCTGAAGCGAAAGTGAAATGGTGACATACTCCGGTACTTCTCGTTGCACCGCAGCGTTACCGGATTGGTTCCTTAGGTTTGTGATGTAACAATACCTGACTGTCATTGGTGCACTGCAGCTCCCAGGAGGAAATGCTGTGCTATGGCGATGACTGCATATCTTACAGCATATTAAACACACCATATGGACATGTTAACAAGGTTAAAAACTCGATTTTCACTGGAGGGTGTCTTTAATGTTTTCGTGTTCACCTCCAGGGAAAACTTGAAATTACAACCAGCGTGCAAAAGATCTCGTTTGATCCCAACTGTTTGCTCTTCAACTGCATTAAAGGTGCACTATACAGGACTGTCAGTTACAGTTTGTAAATACGTTTCCTAGTGAAAGTGAAAGTAAAAGGCATCCCCACATCGTTATATTTGTGTTGTTTTGCCGCTTTGTCCCCCATCTCACCTGAGCGCTATGAGGGTGCACACCATAAACATCCCCAACACAGAAAATAAAAAGACAATTGAAGCAGAAGGCAGAGTCTCTGCAGAAAAATACACCATCACGCACTTCTAATGGGTCATACGTGATGATTTAGAGGGATTACGTCTGTGTCTGTACATTGATTTTAAGTAAATCCTGCATCTTTAAGTGAACTGTTTTGTGGTAAAAATAGCACCTGTCTCTTCCGACTGCTGCTAAATGTCCCGTCCCAGTTAAAAGTTAATGTCTCACCTCGTGGGAGACCGGAGTCCAGGTGATCTGTTTGACCTAGATGTTCTGGCCGAGCTATCGGGTTAGCAGTATCTGTTGTCATCTGATCGGCCAAGCCTCAGTCCAGCAGACATTATACACCAACTGCGATTTCACAGCAGCTCAATTTACTGAAGTCACATCTCATTCTGGGTCTGTCAGCAGCTCCCAGACTCACTAACAAACTGCTCTCCCTCCTCTCTTCTGTTATCTTTCACTTTCCCTTTTTACAGCTTTTTGTCCTGCTCTCTCACACCGACTGTCTTTATATTTGTCGGTTGCCAGTTATCTGTCTGCGCCGTGTGTTTATGTTCGAATGCGGCGACCTTTATATGTGCGGATATACTGAACACCTGTCTGTCCATGTATGGTAATGACGTGTTTTGCATAAAAGAAGATTTCAATCGCCCATTTCAAATCCGTGCTGATGGTTAGCCATATGAGCTGCTTCCAGCTGTCAGATGAGTTCTTGTTTGCAGATCTCCACCTGTCCAGCCCCATCTCTCCTCCGCTCCGTCTTTCCCCTCGCTCCTCCTGCTGCCTCCACCTCTTTGTGGAGAGGAGGCTCGCCTTGTAGAGCAGATAATTTATTCCTGTTTATCTCCGAACTCTGCCCCGTACCGCGGGGAAATGAGAGATGGAAAAATAGAGAGAAAGAGGAGGGCACGGGCTGTTTTCCTTTCATGTAACTGCAGAAGACAGCAAATGGATGACAGCTTCAGCTAGCAGGGCCTCTCAGCTCGCTAAACACACTCCGACACACAGAGCGCATGCTTGTGCCCGAGCTGTGTGTAACAAGTCATTCTTTCCCTCCTCTGAGCATCCAAAAACATGCTGTTTAAACTTTTGCATATTCTGATCGCCTATTGTATAAACTGTGAATCACACACACACACACACACACACACACACACACACACACACTGACTGTCTCTGTGGAACCTTTTAGTGCTTAACTGGCCTTGTTTTTAAGATTTAATAATTAAAAGCTTTTTTCGCCATTAGGATAACACACTGTGCGTATGTGTGTGCAGCCATGGAACGTAGCTAGTTAGTACATTAAAGGTCCAGTGTGTAGGATTTAGAGGCATCTAATATTCATCACTGTGTTTTCAGTAGTGTGTAATCACCTGAAGTTAAGTATCAGTGTGTTTTCATGACCTTAGAATGAGTAGTATGTAGAATATCTAAATACGGAGCGCGTCCTCTCCCACTGTGTCCTCCATGTTGTTTCGATAGTAGCTCAGAACTGGACAAACCAAACACTGACTCTAGACAGGGCTCTTTGAGGTTTCACATCGACCACCATAGTTCTCCTACACGCTTGGCACACGTGAGAAGTTTCGCCCTGTCAACTCGTATACAGATATTGTCGTAAACCTATATTTTCCTGTTTAGTTTGGCCTCTTGTCCATATGCAACGTTTCAGGTCACTAAATTGAGATTTTTTTAAAACACCACTGTTTATCTTTGTGGGTGTATGAAGCAGAGTGTTTAGGAAATGATGACATCTCCTCCTCAATTTGTGCACACCCATTGTTTCTTTGTGTAATGAGTATGCGCCAAAAACAATAACAACAACTACCGGTGTGTTAGCACCGCTAATGGCTACTTTACACTGAAATTTATTGCTGCACCACTTCAAGGACAATCCGAGGCTTCTGCTGAACCCAGTGTTACTTGGTCTGTGGTTTGTGTTCATACAATATGTAGATACAGTTGTTTTTGATGGGGCTCGGTCGAACCAGCAAATGGTGACACTTCCAAAGTGGGATTGTTGTCGATGAGGAGTGGAAGGAAAACTTTAGCATGTCCAGACCATCACTTGTATCTTTGTGTGAGCTTCTTTGTCCTTATACAGAACTGGAATCAAACAGATGTGAGCTCCAGTAGGTGTTTTGAAAAAGCTAAAGTTAGCCTCACATTTCACTTCCTGTGTGTGACGAGGGAAGACTCCTATAGTCACCAAAGGCAGGCGAGCATTTGGAGCTGTTTTTGCGTTTTAGCGCAGATGGATTTTGTAATGTCATATGGACAGATTTTGTTTTTGCTTAATGAAGAAGGAAAATATCTGTTTAAAAATGTACCTGCGGATATGTGGAGAGGACCTTTAAGTATTAGATTTAATTTTACGGTACTTCTGCTTTCCGTGAACAAAAGGCTGCAGCTGGTGATTGTTTTCATTTCCCATAAATCAACATATTATTTTGTTTCTTTTTAGAAAAGGAAAGCAAGGGAGAGACGGGGTATGACTTACATTTGTAGATTTAATTTTTCAGTCTGGAAAATATCAGAAAACAGAGACCAGAATTACGTTTTTATGTCTATTATTGCCTGACTAAAAGCCCCAAACCACCAAATATTCAGTTTACAATGATACAAAACAGATAAAAGCAATAAACCTCACATTTTAGAGGCTGGAACCAGAGGGCTGTTCTGTAGCTGTTCTGCTTTTTAAAGAGTAAAATTTTTATTTGATTGTCAAAATTATCTTTTCTTCTGATCAACTTATAGATTAGTTGGTCAATTTTTGCAACTTGTCAGCCTGTATAAAATGCAGTTAAAGGGTCAGTTCACCCAAATTACAAAAACAAGCAACCATATTTTCTTAATTATCTCTTGGGTTATTGTGCAGATAGTGTTATGGTCTCATGTGCTGAAGTCTTGAGGTATTCATCCAGAAGACTTCTGCTGCCACCTCACATACACAATATACAATATATATAAACAGACTTTTGTATGTGTTTACAACAGTGTGACGCAATCAGTTGTTTTTTTGTGTAATTTGGATGAAATTACCCTTTAAATTCCCCTTAAATAGCTACAAATGCTGAGAGCAAATGGATGCATAATTAATAATAATGCAGTTATATAATTCATGTATAATAACTGCAGCCTGAAAGGGAACATTCTGCATAATAATTTAACATACATTTACTGTGGTGCTTCATTACGTTATGTAATTATGAATGCAGGACTTTTTAAATTTTGCTTTTGCTTTTTACTGAAGTAGATAATCTTCTGCGGGTGTGCGTGTGCAAGCATACTATTTCTTCTGCTTCTCTATATATCTCCATACGTCTCTTACAAGCCAGAGCCCCTCTAGAAGATCTGATACATCATACTGTGCTTTGCATCAGACTTACAAACTGTGCGTTAGTGTGTGTGTGTGTGTGTGTGTGTTAGTGTGTGTGTGTCTCATGTGCGTTTTGAGTTGTGTCTTTTTCCTCTCCTCCTGCAGCAGACTGTAATCCATGGTTTTGTGCCTCCTCCTCAGGCTCCATGTCAAAGTCAGTTTCAGATGAGATGAATGTGACAGAGCAGGCTGAAAGAGCAAAAAAAGAAAAAAAAAAAAAGTCTCTGCTGGTAATTCAAAAGGCCGTTAGCAAAAAAATAAAAAAAATAAGAATAGCACCCTGTGGAACAAAAGAATACCTGAGTGCTGTGTGTAATTATAGCACGTTTAGGGAGTCACTGTTTATCACAGTGGGATCAGGGTGGAGGATAAAAATTGAGGAAGTAAAAGAAACAAGTTGAGGAGTTGAAGAGCATTGTCGGGTTGTTGCCGTGGGGTAAAGCTTGCCGAGATAGAAACAGGCTTTCTTCACGGCGGCGGTGAGCCTTCTGGAGGAGGGGAATCACAAGCTCGTAAAGAGGTGTACAACAAAAGGTCCTTTAAGTGTCATATAAGTTTATAAAAAGTCATTTTGAGACTTGTTTTTGACTTCCAAACTTTTTGTGGAAGGAATTTTCTGATTTTCAAATGTGTTGCTGAGCGTGCAGAGAGAAAATACATGGCTCTGTATATGAGAGCGCGGCCCATTCAGACTGTGCCTCACAGATATAACAACAAAACTGACTTTATTGGATATGTTGAAGCAATAGAGAAGCGGATACCCCAGGGTCAAAATATAACAGAAACAGACTAACAGCGAAACATCTCAGGATGAAAAGGAGAGGATGCAAAGGAAGGCTGATAGCGGCAGGAACATTTTCTTCAAACTCCACTGAACATCTTCATTTCTCTCTCTCTTTCTGTCTGTCTGCCACTTCCTGTCTTGCAGGAGCGCTGCAGATCGAGAACAGCGAGGAGACAGACCAAGGGAAGTACGAGTGTGTGGCCACCAACTCCCAAGGCGTGCGCTACTCCTCCCCTGCCAACCTGTATGTGCGAGGTAGGACGTGAACCCAGAAATGCACATGCACACGCACAAACACACACCCACACAGAGAGACAAACACACAGAAACGATTAAGGTGCTCTTGGTACAGACAAAGTCTTTTTCTCATTTCTGTGCTTTTTAAGCAAGTATTACTAACCCATCCATTGTCTACAATACATGTTGAATCTGTTGTTTGCTATTTCTCACAACCACCCTTAACAAGTCCACCTTAAACCTCGGTGCGAGCCCCTGCAGTGGAGTCAAATTGGACATGGAGTTGGGGCCACACCTTGGTTTAACTGCATGGAAGCATCACTGATCTGTCTACTAATATGGCTTCTATACAAGAGGCAGATTAAGAGGACAATGTTGCACAAAAGATGCACAGATTTGATTGGAAATTTGGAAACAATCAGGATATAATTAAATATATTTACATTAATGGCATCATTTTGCACCCACATGATCCCTGTGTAACTGATTCTAGCCTCTGGACTGTGGGTGCTGCTGTATCTATCTGGCTTATGGCTGAAAGACCACGACCAATGTTCAGATTTCTAAGTTCTAGATTCTATGTTAATTGGGATATCGGAGGAGAGTGCGTGTTGGTGAGCGTGTGTGATGCAGTGGAGCGAGTGGCTTTGCGCTGGCCGTTTTTATTCTCTCTGTGTTTCCCCGTTCTCTCTCTCCCCCCCTCACGTCATTGTGTTCTGCATCAACCCCCTCTCATCCCTCAGAGCTTCGAGAAGGTTGGTGTGCTCTTTCTTTTCTTTTGTTACTCCTTTGTTTCAGAAAGCTTCACTTATTGAAACAGAGAGAAACAAAAAAGGAAAAAAAAAAAAAAAACATTTAAAGGACGCCGGAGTAGATTTGAAGTGAAATGATATTGTCTCCAAAAAATATGAAGAGAGTTGATTTCTCTAAAGCTGCTACGATGATGAAGTGGTCTGCCTACGCAGCAGAGTGCATTGACTGCATTGTGAGGCCTTGTGTGCAGAACCCTTGGTATTGCCTTCACTCCCCGATCAATGTTTTCTGCATGGTATGATCTTGTTGTCATGGAGACCCAAGAATTGGAAGATTAAAAAGAGGCGATGTTTGCATGGAAGGAGTGAGAGAGAAAGAGAAAGGAGCACCGCTCGCATGTGTGTTGACTGACGGACTGACACAAGAGCATGGCACAGTGTGTGTTCACGCCTATTGATATGCTCGCATTGTGATGTTATTGAACTTGCTGTCTTGTCATGTCTGGCTACTGTCTCTCTGTTGTTGTTTTTTTTTTTTCTTCTTCTGCTTTTATATCACATCATGTGTAACGTTGTGTCGCGGCTCCCATGTCATCACATCTGCTCCAATTCTGCACTTGTTGCACTGAGTGGAAATCTTGCACTTGCAGTCACGCTTGTATGTGCCCGTCTGTGTTGATGATATTCGTGCTGTGCAGGTTTGCAGGAGAAGTATCAGTTATTTGGCTGCTTTCATGCCATGAACTCAAGATGGCGAGAGAACCATCACATCACCTGTGGTGGGAAGAACTAAGTACATTTACTCAAGTACCTAAGCACAAATGTGAGGTACCTGTGCATTACTTGAGTTAAGTACTTAAACTCTACTGCAATGCAGAGGAAACTATTTTACATTTAATTCCACTACATTTATTTATCAGCTGTAGCTACTAGTTACTTTGTCAGTTAAGATTTCACTTACAAAGAATAGTATGACCTCAGAAAACATGATTTGATCTGTGATTTGATTTTTGCAATAATGTTCCCCTTTGTAATAAATTTTCAGCCAAGCACCCTTGACCAGTGCTTTGGTAGAAAACCACGGTGAACAAACTTTTTTTGCAGCAGTTGTGGAATATTTAATATAAAATCTGGTTAATCAAACTTACATTTGCATTTTTATTGAACTTAATATAGTTTAATTATTTTTTGAAATATGCATGACAGATATTTTTTAAAAGAGACATTTTTAAAAGATCTCACATACGCCCTTTTGAGAAAAACTACGCAAGACTTAATAGACTAACACTGTTTCAAATATTCAGAAATTATTTGTATAGATATCATTGATATTTTTGGTGACACTGATATGTAGCAGTGTACTTTAACATTCACTTCCTGCTTTTGAGTGCTTTTACTTTTAATACTATTTAACTTTTGAAAGAAAAACAATCACATTCTTTCTCTTTATCTTTTATTAATAAGCAAGAAAATCCATCCTTGCTTAATTCAACACTCTCAGGAGTTTCACTGCTACAGCCTTACTTGGTCTGGTATGACCACCAGCTTATGGCGGCTAATGCTAGTTAGTGTTAGCACATGTTAACTAGACATTACTGAGTCAGTTCACTGATTTTATGATCATTGCTTCTCCTGACAGACTTTATTTTAGCATTTAGCATTAGCTGCAACTGACACCTGTGGCCAGAGTTCAGCAAAAATGACTCAGAAAGTGGAACCACCCCTATTTTCAAAATTCATGTTATTTCTAAGGTCTAGAAATTTGCAGAAACATGAACAACTCTCCCAATTCCAGAAAAATAGAGTGCTAAAACTCAATTTGTGATGTCATAGGTATAAAGTCTTGAGCTGCTCCATAGACAATTGAGTATTTCCTAACTGGTCCATTCAGGATGATTATAGTGACACTGAGAGCACCAGTGGCGTAAGGTTGTTACAGCAGGCCCCAGTGCACGATATTATAACGGCCCTAAGGTCAGGAGGTCACTCATTATGCGTCTAATCTAGCTACCATTTAATCTTATCGTCACATGATCGAATAGAGACTCAATTTTAGATAACAACATACACATCACCCAAAAATCATCATCACATATATGTACAGGACAAAAATACCAAAGAAAATTTGAATTATTCATTATTTGAACGTTTTCTATCACATATTGTGTTATAGATTGCTACTGGCTAATTTACAACAACAAAAAAGAAAGAGATATAAAGCATATAAAGCACATGGCGCCATTTTGAATCAAATGTGAGTTTTGCTTTTGATACAGGCATATTTCTAAGGTGGCAAACTAAATTACCTACAAGGGCCCATTTTATTCCCAACATATGGTTGAAGGGCCCACTCTCCATGACCCCCTCATCCCCTTTCTTTATTTACGTCCCTGGAGAGCACCCAGGGGAGTGTTCTGAGTATTTGGGCACATTTTCTGTTTAAGACCTGAGAACACTACAATAGAATGAAGCTCATATGGGTATAAAAAAAGAAAACAAAATCAATTTCCCATTCATTATCTATTGAGCAGCTCCAGATTTTATATCCGATGACGTCACAAGTTTGAGACTTCCTGCTCTGATTTCTGGCTCATGTTCGCTAATATTGATTGAACTTTTCCAGGCCGTGGAAATAACATATTTGAATTTTTAAATTAGGCGGTGTCACCCTTTAAGTTCATTCCTCTAGAAATCATTATGTATTTTTATGTACACGTGACTGTCAGTGGAGGTCTTGTACTTGTAATTGAGTATTTTTCCATGTGGTGTGTCATCAGGACTCAGACTAACAGTAAACAGTTTATACACAGGTATAGCAATGTGCCAGCTGTACTGTAACACAGCCCGTGCTGTATCTCTGGCTGTTGCTATCTTCACCAAACACTCCGATACGCCTCTACTGACTGACATTTGAAATTAATCATATCCATTCACATTTTTAGATATCGAGGGGATATTAATGATTCCCTCTTATTACAGTGGATAATGAAAGCGGTGTCCTTGAGACGGACTGGATGGTGCTGCGTAAATGTCAGCTCAGTGACGGTGCTGAACGGGTACATAGCAGTGCGGAGATACAGCCATAATCCTTATGGCTGTGCCAAGGTCTCCTCAGCCTGTAGCCTCCAGACTCCCTGCAGAGGACGGGACTAATGATAGCCCCCGCTAATAAAGATTGAAGCTCCTGGCTCTCACAAACTGTATGGAAACTGGAGGGGAATCATGCGGCCCGGCTCGATTAACTTAAAGCTAGAGGCTCTGTGAGCATGTGAAGGATTATCCCTTGTTATGAGCTCACTTTATTGTAAAGTGCTCGGCTGCGTCTCTGCAGTGGATTCTCCAGTCTTTTGTCTCTCTTTTTCTTTAGAAATACTGCTGAGTTCATGTTTCAGATTACTAAACGATCATCGTGAGTCTTCACCTTCATCCCGTTGTTGCTCATATTACCAGACTAATCCATATGCTAATTAATTGTCTATTTTTTGCCATATTACTTGGTTTAAAATTACTGACTGAGTTAAAGTGATAGTGTTGTCATGCTGCATTGCACCTGCTGTGTCTGTCTTGTGCATGGAGCTGTCATGGATGCAGTCTGTCTGTCTGTCTGTCTGTCTGTCTGTCTGTTTGTCTCCAGCATGCTCTAATGAGGAGATGCCTGCATAATCATGTCTGTTTTCTAACAGATCTACCTGTTTTTGTCTCTTTGTCTCTTTCTTGTCTTCAACTTCTGTATCCAATTCTGGGTATCTTCCGATTCTTTATTTTCTACAAGTATTCCAAATGCTTTACACTTTATGTGTTATTCATGAAATGATAGTGACGTCACGGCAACTTTTCTTTTTCTTTTTTTCAATTTGTTGAAATCGTGCAAAACTGTTAACTTGTATCCAATTGTCTCTAGATTCTTTGAGTAGGGGGATGTGGCCCATGAAGATTCCAAGTAATGAGGGTACACATTAAGGAGTGGAGGTTATGCAGCAAATTTACCCATATTTTTGTTTATTTATTTATTTATTTATTTTATTATATTATATTACATATATTAGAATTACTGCTGGATTTCCAAGTCATCAAAGGAAAACTCAAAGAGAGGCGAAGTCCTTCCAATTCTGGTGTCTCCAATATGACCTTATGTAGGTGAAAATATGTGCAGTAATCTGTTTAAACTGTGCTGTGACGTAATGATATGGTGTTTATTAATGTAAAAGATAATTTTGCATGTCAAGAGAGTTGCAGTTTATCATAGGTCTTATTAGCATTAGTTTTGTTTGAAGAACTATGTGAACTATATGTCTTGTCTCGCACGATATATGTCACCACGGATGGATTACTGAACCAGCCAACCGGCACAGGCCCAGGGGCCCAAAGTATCAGGGGCCTCTCTGGCCTCCACCAGCAAAATGTTACTCCAATTATACCAACCAGGAAGAGGCTCAAAGTAACCACGCAAAGATGCACAGTGAGGCACAAATTTGCTTAAAAAAAAGACAACAACAAAGAGATGCAAGGGAACTACAACGAGACACAAAATGAATACAAGGAGATCCATAGAACTACAAAAAGTCAATAAATATTCCTCATAGCGACACAGTTTGACTTTCAAAGAGGCACAAAACAACAACAAAGACATGCAAAGGGGCACAACGACCTAAAAAGACAAATATACCTCAAAGAGACACAAAAGGACCTTAAAGAGACATAAAATGACTACAAAGAAACACAAAACATCCCAAAAGGCACAAAGAGATCCCTAAGAGACACAAATATACCTGAAAAACAACAACAAAGACACACAAAATGACCACAAAGAGATACAAAGGGGACACAGAACAAATACAAAGACACACAATGACCTAAAATGACAAATATACCTCAAAGAGACACAAAATGGCTACAAAGAGAAACAAAACATCCAAAAAGACACAACTATACCCCTTAGAGACAATTTACCTTAAAAAAGAGGTGCATAGGAACAACAAAAAGACACAAAATGACCACAAAGAGACACAAGTATACCTCACAGAGACACAAATCAACAACAACAAGGCATGCAAAGGTACTACAAGGAGACACAAAACAAATATAGAGAGGCACGCAACGACCTAAAAAGACAAATATACCTCAAAGAGACACAAAATGACTACAAAAAACATAAAACAACTACAAAAAGAAACAAAACCTCCAAAAAAGATGCAAATATAATCCTAATAAATACACATTTACTTTAAAAAAGACCCACAACAACAACAAAGAGATGCAAGGGAACTACAAAGAGACACAAAATGACCACAAAGAGATCCATAGAACTATAAAAAGACCATAAATATACCTCAAAGAGACACAAAATAACTTCAAGGAGACACAAAATGACCACAAAGAGATCCACAGAACTATAAAAAGACCATAAATATACCTCAAAGAGACACAAAATAACTTCAAGGAGACACAAAATGACTACAGAGAAATACAAACAACTACAAAGAGACACAAAACGAATACAGGGGACACAAAATGACCACAAATGACCAGAAAAAGACAAAAAAAGACATAAGTATACCTCACAGAGACAGAAATTGACCTTCAAAGAGGCCCGAAACAACCACAAAGGCATGTAAAGGAACTACAAGGAGACATAGAACAAATACAAAGAGACACACAAGAACCTAAAAAGACAAATATACCTCAAAGAGACACAAACTTATTTCAAAAAGACACAAATTTACCTTAAAGATGACAAAAGAACAACAAAGAGATGCAAGGGAACTACAGAAAGACCTCAAAGAGACACAGAACAATTACAAAGAAACACAACACAACTTCAAGAACACACAAAGGAACTAAAAAGTGACACGAAACTACAGAAAGATTGTGCCAGCTACAGGCAAACCCAGCACAAAGTTGTGTGCTGCTATGTAGGACAGGTGGTGGGGCCTTTTGCATGTCTGTGCCCAGGGGCCCATTGTTTCATAATCTGCCTGTGTACGTCACCAGCACCAGCTAGATAGATTCGTAACTCAGCTGTGATCCACACATACATGAGGTGTTATCTTACGTCATGTTTCATTCAGCAACTCCTGGTCTTTTCATCAGCTGGGAGGCGAAAGAACGAGCAAGACCGGGTGCTCATGTGGGAACGCACAGGCATCGTAGCTTCAGCGAGAGACAAGGTTATGACGTGATGGACGCAGCTTGTGTGTGACTTTCTTATCTTGCACAGTTACCTTTTAGGTTGCATCATCTCTGTGTTTCATGGCACAATTCAAACATGATTAAAAACGACTACTACAGTACCATCGACTACTGTACGTATTTCGTCTGAACCAAGGTCCTGTAGCAATCCACTGGAAGGGGAGGGACTTCGCCTCTCCATTGTTTTGCTATTTCAGGGTTTTACAGTAACTTTTTATTTAAATCTATTTTTATTTGTAGTCTTTTTGCATTTGTTGCTTCTCACGGTCATGTTTTATTATACATATAAGCTTCTCAGAGTTTATTTTCTCGACAATGTTTCTGCTCTCTGTTTGCCTTCCCTTTCATTCTCTCCTTTCATGCAGAGATGTTTGTCCGTTACTCTCTCTGTCTCTCTCTGTTTCCTGTGTTGTGACCCTGGGGTATCCTCTTCTTCTTCTTCTTCTTCTTCTTCTGTTCCCTCAAACATCCGATCTCTACTAGTCTCTTTTTCTCTTACTTTTGAAGCACCTACTTTCTGAATGGGCCTGGTATATAGCCGTGTTTTAAAATAGATCCATGTGTTTTCTTCTTCCTCGCTCCTCTTTTCTTCCCCCTTTTTCCCTCCTTGCCCCTAAAAAACCCTCTTCTAATCCTCTCTTTATCTCCACTCCCCTGTCTTTTCCCCTCCTTTCCCTCCCCCTTTTTTTATCTCTTCTTCTTCTGCATTCTGTCTGCACCCTGATGTGTAGGAGCGACAGACACATGTACATAAGTTTATTAACTTATAAACATGCACATACTACCTCACATATCTCTCTTTTTGCTCGCACTCGTTCTCTCCCGTTCTGCCTCTTTCATGCTGTCTTGGTGTTCTTTACTTAATGTGTCCAATGATCACTCTGTAATTGCCACAAAACACCCTATTAGAACCCTCGATCCACTCCTGTCCACATTTCCAATTCATTTTGACTACACACTGTATCAGTTATGAATCCTATGTATTGTACAGTATCTTGTTGTACAATGTGGCTGTCCTTTGCTACATTGCCTGTCATTGTCTGGAAGAGAAGCAGAGCTGCCTCTTTCTTTCTCTCTCTCTTCCTCTCTCTCTCTCTCTCTCTTCCTCTCTCTGTCCTGACTCCTCCTCTCCTTCTATCTGTCTCTCTCCAGTGTCTCTGCTCTTTGTCTCGCTTCTCTCTGTCTCCCTCTCTTCAGTTCTTCGTTCTCTTCTTTGTGTTTCTCCACCATTTTATCCCTCTTGAGTAGCCCAGGCATGCAAGTGACCTATGAGTTCAGTCTCTCGATGCATCTCTCCCTAATACATAGTCAACTGAGCTTCGACAGATGCGGTATTGGATATAACTTGCCACTTTACTTGTTCTTCTTATGGGGACACAAATAGCTGGCGGGGGCCTATTGATCGGCCCCCATGATGCATACACTCTCTAAAAAGAGCCAAGCTAATGCCGGAGCACCTCCAGGCGCAGAAATCTCAATGAAGTAAAGTTTCTCCCTGAAGTTTCTGGTAAAGTTTAGTCACTGTTTGGAGGTGGATGTGTAAAAAATAATACAGTTATAATCCAAAAACTGAATCTGAAAGACATATTTTTTGGCTTAAATGCATGATAATTAGTAAAAATGTGTTATAGAGAAGAGAAACTGACTATAGGTGTCATGTCCTGGTTGAAATGATACTCAAGAGTTTGTCACTATATTATTTTGAATAGGCAGCTCACTGAATGGTTGAGCTCAACACAAGATTTGTGTCTTTTTGTTGGAATCATCAGTACCATAAAGTAATTGGGACTAAACTTGAAATATCCCTTTTGTAATTTTCTGTAAAAACCCTGAAGTTCATTCTCCCCCTTCCTGTTACCTCTCCTCTCTTTCCTCTCTCTTTTTCTTTCTTTTTATCTTTCACTCTTTCTCTCTCAATCTCGATCTGGCTTTCTGCCTGGCTCTTCCTCTCGCTCTTTCTCTCTGATTCTCTCCCCCTCACTCCCTCCCCTCCCTCCCCCCTCTCTCCTTCTTTTTCTCCGCCTTTCTTCTCCTCGCCCTTCCCCACTTTTCTCGTCCCCCACCTCGCCCCTAAACCCCCCCCCCCCATCCCCACCCCACCCCCTTCCTTTCTACCCCGACCTCCTCCTTTCCCAGTGCGCCGTGTGCCCCCTCGTTTCTCCATCCTCCCCTCCAACCATGAGATCATGCCGGGAGGGAGCGTCAACATCACCTGCGTGGCCGTGGGGTCGCCCATGCCCTACGTCAAGTGGATGCTGGGAAGCGAGGACCTGACCCCGGAGGATGAAATGCCGATTGGACGGAACGTACTGGAGCTCAACGGTGTCCGGGAGTCTGCAAACTACACCTGCGTGGCCATGAGCAGCCTGGGTATCATCGAGGCCACTGCCCAGGTCCTAGTTAAGAGTAAGAGATGCTCGAATAACATGATTAATCATTAGATAGATAGATAGATAGATAGGTACATAAGTAGATAGATAGATAGATAGATAGATAGATAGATAGATAGATAGATAGATAGATAGATAGCTACCATGACGTCACCTGTTGGTATGTAGACTCCCATTTAGAAGCCTCGAGTTCAGCATTACAGCGGTCGCCATCTTAGACTTGCCTTTATTGAAGAGAAGCTGCCAACAACGTTCCGCCAGTTCAGTAATAATTCTTGACAATAAAAGACAATAAAATTTTTATTGTGAAGCAGCAAAACAAGGACATGTTGAGTTTTTGAGCAGCAACTTCACACAACTTTTAATATGGCGGATAGCAAACGTGAAATAGTAAATTAGCAGATATCTAAAGTAAAAACAGGACGCAGGAGAGAAATTAAACTCTTCAGATTCAGTTAGAAGCTACAGAAGTACTGAGGGCTGAACATAGAGATTTTTAAACACTCCTTTCTAGAGTGTCCCAACACACGTTCTTGTTTGGGAGGGAGAAGGTCTGTCGCCAGGGGTTGGCTGCATTCAGTGAGGCATCACCGCTACCTGCTGAAGGACCTACTCCAGATAAGGTCAATCTGGTGTGGCTTGGTGTGGCATGGGGCGTCTAAACTGACAATGGAACCTCAAATCGGTGCGGTATGGCTTTACTCACTCGGCCAAGAGTGACAATGGAAAAAGGGTATTCGTTTTTGGAGCCAGAAGTGACCATATGTGGGCGGGAGGCTGGCGCAGTGGAGGAGCAAGGGGTGGATCTGACTGTGAAGCCGAGGACATTATCGGCAGACAGCCTGTCACTCAC
Organism: Epinephelus cyanopodus; assembly: GCA_026686955.1. NCBI lineage: Eukaryota > Metazoa > Chordata > Actinopteri > Perciformes > Serranidae > Epinephelus > Epinephelus cyanopodus. The sequence goes on along the minus strand of CM048926.1, from coordinate 12,935,490 downwards.
AGTCGCTAGCCCTTAATTATGCGTAACTTAAAGCCTTAATAAAATGTAAAACTAGTGAGTTATATAACAATTCACAGACTATACAGTTGAGTCATGAAGGGGGAAATTAGCAACAAAGACCAAAAGCATTTTTTGTACCAGGCTGTAAACATGTTTATTTCTGGTTTGAAGTCTATGGGGATTGACTCACATTCAGAGGAGCCTCAAGTGGCCATTCAAGGAACTGCAGTTTTTGTCACTTCTGCATTGGCTTCATTTTTCAGACACAGAGTTTGCCACTTGTTTGAGAAGTTATTGGCTTCAGGATCATATGAAAGCTGGGATCTATTTTAAGTAAACAGAGGGTGGCAGCGTTGTTGCCCTGGCAACAGTTTAAATAAGGAGGCTAAGCGGGGTGCCTCAGGTCACCTGCAGCGTTTGTCTTCTTCATCTTGTCTCTGCAGATGTACTTAGAGGTTTCAAAACATACCGGTAACCATGATATTGGTATCATGTTAATAATATATCGATGACATGATTTCGTGTAACTAATCCACCGTTTCTTTAATAGTTTCCGTTTCTTTCCGCTCTCACTTTGTTTCCCTCCCACAGTGCCATCTGGTTGTCTTTTTACTATCCATTAAGTGTGATTGCTCTTTTTGTACGCTTTTGTACAGTTATGGTGACAGACTCTATCTCCACCTACACACGTATTTTTAATGTGTAATTAATTTGCCAAAAGAGACACAACGCACAATGAACAAAGTTAAAAATGAATTTGACTGACAGCATTATTATTATTATTTTTTCTCAAACTTTCTATAGGTTTTACAGTAATATCGTTATCATGAACTCTTTTGACCACAAATCATGTAGCAGTAATCTGATATCATGCCAGCCTTAGATGCATTCTGCACTTGGTAAAGTTATCCCTAACAGTTTACTGGCCATTGTTACAGTCTCTGTCTGTGCCTCAGTGGCATTGCCAAACCAGCAGATGATGCAGAAGAATAAAACACTTTCAATAAGAGCACAGTTTGGAGCATTTTGTTCTGGACATTAAAACACAGCGATTTCTTTAGAAAGTACATTCTTTGTTGTGTCTTAGTGCTGACGAAGTCAGTCTTTTGGGCTCTGGGAGAGAGAAAACAGTGTGGCAGAATTGTCTCAGTTGCTGCCTCATTAAAGAATAGAGCTAGCTTGATTTGGGTTTTCACTATATTTCAAAATGTGTGCATGTCGGGAGAAGTGGATGCTCTACATTTTCATTATGGTAATGTCACATTTGACTTCTGTTAAGTTGATTTGCTGCGTACTTTAACAAAGAATTCTGCATATTAGATATGATTAAAGCACCTTCATTAGTGTGAGTTTATCATTAATACACGGCAAACACAGCTACTCAATGGAAGTACTGTAATGTAAATATAGTGTGTACTCAATATTTTAATTCAGTTAGACTGGATGTAACTAATTGTCATTGCACACAGTGAGTACTAGTACAGCAAGGGTGTTTTCACACCTGTAGCTCAGTCCATTTGTTGCATTTAGTTTTTATCTGGTTCCCATTCACACTGACTTTTTACAAACGAACCAAGAGGAGTAAACATGAAGTTACACAGACTGACAGGAAACTCGTGAATTGGAAAGTTCTGGTGATTGTCATCCTGCAACATCAGGACCCACATGGGGAAATTGAATCCTAGTAACTGACAGAAGTTTTTGCAGCACTGTAATGCATCTGATGTTTATATTTATATTCACTTAGAGCTCACAAAGAAGTAACTGATTATGAGCATTAACCTATTAATATTATTAGCCTGCTAATCAACCTCATGTTACAAGTAATGACTAACAGGTAGAGACAGGATGATAAAGGAGGTGTCTTGTACTGTAATGATTTGAGGCTTATTATTGTGGCATCGCTGTCACAGCTTTTAATGGACTTAATGAACTGACAAAGTACACAGAGTCGGATGCACGGCGGTTTTAACAGGGAAAAATAATCAGGGAAAATACCTGCGCTGGCGTGCATACAGTACATGTTACCATGGTTACCAAATGACTACCATATATAACACAGGTCTACATAGTCTCATACAGATCAGTTAACAGATCACAGTCTTCATCATCAGCAGATGGCTTTGTTAGTAGTTTAGTTTAGTCCTGCGGTAGTTTGTATGTGTTCACACAACAACACAACTTGGAGGCAGACTGAAGTCTGTACATAAATCAGCTTCACTATAACTCGCAGCATTCACAGACAAGGCACCTGTCTTTATCTGGACACATTTTCCCCACAAATACAACATGCTAATGTTTTAAGCACAAGCCTATTACATTTTACATTGTATAAATTAGCCTAGCAGCTAGCAGACTTTTCCTCTTCTCATATAAAACCAGGGATAACAGCAACATTTAACAAAGGTAACGTTACAAAATTTTGCTCCATTACAACTCACAAAGTTCACCAGCAAACTAACTGTCTTATACTAAACATGTTTTCCAAACAAATATCACATGCTAACATTATTAGCACAAGCCTATGGCATTTTACATTGTATAAATTAGCCTAGCGACGAGCTGAGATTTCCTCTGCTCATATGAAGCCAGAATAAATCACACACAAGACTCAAAATGTTATTTATGTGGAGGCTTTATTGTCTTCACAATTTATTGTTTCTTATCTGTGAAATTAAAGTAAATAAACATTTCCTTTCCACTGAGGGAAATGGTTTCAGCTTACAAAAATAGGCAGGAGGTCTGCGTCACCATGACGTGTAGTTATATTTCTGGGGAGATGCACATCAGGCTACAGCGTAGGGTCTATGCAGAGGTGTTTATTTCATCTTAATAATGCACTAATGCAAAGTGCATATAGATATCCCTAACCCTACCCGTATATATGTAGTATCTACAGAGTAGTATTAGGGGATGTCACTGCGATGTGTACAAATAAACAAAACAATATATTAAATGTGCAGTATGAATGTAACCCAGACACAAATAAAGGGTACAAAGTCACATAATTCTCTTCATCTCCTCTCTCTTTAATCCCCAGCTTTGCCAAAGCCTCCAGGCACACCCATAGTCACAGAGACCACCGCCACCAGTGTGACCATCACCTGGGACTCGGGCAACCCAGACCCTGTCTCCTACTACATCATCCAGTACCGAGCCAAAGGCCCGGACAGCAAGTACGAGACGGTGGACAGCATCACCACCACCCGCTACAGCATCGGGGGACTGTACCCCAACACTGAGTATGAAATCAGAGTGTCAGCTTTCAACAGCATCGGCCAGGGGCCCCCTTCTACACGCGTGGAGGCCCGCACAGGAGAGCAGGCTCCGGCTAGTCCTCCTCGTAACGTCCAGGCCCACATTATATCTCAGAACACGGTGATGGTCCGCTGGGAGGAGCCGGAGGAGCCCAACGGACAGGTGGGATAAAACATTTTTCATTTTCTTTTCTCCTTTTCTTCCCGTCATGACAGTGGTAAGTGTGTGCAGCAGAATCACTGGTGCGCTACAAAAAAGAATCCTGAGGTTTCTATATAGTAAAGATTCATTAAAGAAAGGAGAGGTGTGTGAGCTGCTAGTCTTTACATCCAGATTTTCAGATTTTGTCACATTAGTTAGAGATCAAACATATATAAACTCTGCCATTAGGAGGCATGTAACAATCAGTGCCCGTACCCATCAAGCTCCCAGTTTTTTACTCAGAATTTTTCTGATAATTTAACTTTTTGCTCATTGTTTTAAAATATTTTCATTAGTTTTGTGTGTTTTCTGTTTTCCTGCTGCACCATTGATTGCCCTTTGTGATTGATTGATTACACACTAGACACTCGAGTCTTTTAAAACTGAGTGACATTTAGCCTCACTTACGTCGGACTGACAGCATTTCAGAATCACACAATGGCCCACGTGGGGTTAAAACAATAAAGCCTTAATAAAATTCACCACTGGGAGCATTTTTCCAGTGTGCAGGTTCATGTCCTTTGCAGGGATTGTGTCTTGCCAGAGATTTTCCTCCTCCAACTCCCCTGCTACCTTCCCCACCCTCTAAAGAAAGAAAAGGTAATTGGGCTGTCCGCTCTAAAATAAGAGCACTCTCTCTCGAGGCCTTTTTCCCTTTCCAGCCTACCTAACTGTATAGTAGGTTCATACAAGTGCAAGACTGGATTTAGGATGGGGATTATAGATATTAAAGAGTAATAATAATAGGAGAGGTGGTAGAGGTGGAGGGAAGGGGTGATGGCATGGCAGCAGGATTACATATACTTTAAAATGCCCATAAACAAATCCCACAGGAGGGTCAGGGGAGCTATAGTGATTTTATGGTACGCACTACAATGTGAGGGCTTGTTCTGGAGCTGGTGTTGTCGACATTAGAGTGAGATTTGTTTATCAGGGTCAACTGCACAACAGCCCCAGATGTGAGGACATCACCTTGTGACAGTGACCTCTAACAACAAACACTGAACCGACAAATCCGCGGGACCATCTGGACTAGAACGGAAAATAATTCAGAGGTGACGACCTTAGCTGTGATAAACTCTAGTTGTGTATGAAAGATGGTATTATGGATTACCACGGGTGGAAGATCACTTAATACAGTCACTGATGACCTTAAACTCTCAGGCTAGAAACCATTCTCTCCATCTAGCGTTCTGTCTTTGGATGAATTCAGATTTCTGACTGCAGGGTCGCAGACTTTTTTGGCACGTTCTCGGTAAGTCTGCGAGCACTGAGGGCTGTCCAAGTCCACAATTCATCTGGTCCACCAGGGGCCTCAGGCGGACTTACTCCAGACTTCCAGAGAGTTTGCTCAGGGTGCAGACTTCACCAGGCTTCAGTGATTTATTACCCACAATTCATTGCAGACAGATGTAAAGTGTTGTTTGGCATTACGCTGAAAAGCTTTTACAGGGCAGGCTGCAATAATGACATGCATTTTGATGATCTCAGTAGCCTGAACTTGTAAATAAAAAACAACAACAGGAAGTCTTCTAAATTAACTGAAACCCCATTTATTTAGTCAAAGTCTGATTCTTATTTAGAAACATTTCTGTATCACCATTTATCTATTACCAATTATTCACAATTCATTGCAATACAGACGTGACATTGTAGTTTTCCAACTGTCGACTAAAAACACAAAATTAATACATTGTAAATGTGTAAAAAAGTTAGTGTTAAAACGCCAGAAATAATACTTTACCACATCATGATACGGAAATATTTGTAATTTCTTTAATTATGACCCTCGGCCCACCCGTTTGGGAAATCAGGAAGTGATGCAGCAGTAACATTTTGGATGGCGAGCAGAAACAAACCTCCGTGAGCAGAAAAGAACAAAGAAAGGCATCTTTTGAATGGCAAGTTCAGCATCAAAGTGCTGCCACGATTCTCTCGGCATGACCAAAGTTATTTTATTTACTGATTGATGTGAATTGAGTTACCAACAGAGTGCGTCAAGCTGCTTGAAAAAACAGCGGATGTTTAGTTAACCTTTACATGTGTAATATTGGACACAACATTGTGTTAAAGCATCTTTGTCCAGGGTATTAAACACTGGAAATATATCCCCTTAAAAAAAATTACAATTGCAATTACTCGTGAGGTATCTATGGACAATCATGCGATTAATCATGATGACATATTATCAATTGACAGCCCTGATTTATTTATAATGAATATAATCATGTAATATAACACAGTCACTGATGACCTATATATATATACATATATATTCTGCTACTAATATTCTTTTTAGTATTTTATGATATCTGCCTGTTTAAATTGTTCTTACATTGTTTTTGATTTTAATACAACACACCATGTTCGTATGTATTACATCCAATGTGCAATTATCCAGTACAGCTTTCAATATATACCCACACATATATTCATATATACATATTCATTTTTCCATGTGTGCATAAGTGAAAGGTGTATATAGTGTAAATAGTATTAAGTGTACAGTTGTGTCCAAAATTAGTACTTTACATTTTTCTATTTTTTTTTTATCTTTATTCTATCAGTATTCTATTGCCATTCAACCTGCTTTTCTATCTGTGCTATTTGAGCTGCTGTAACATGTGAATTTCCCTGGTGTGGGATCAGTAAGGTTTTATCTTATCTTGTCATATATATATATATATATATATATATATATATAATGAAATGCATCATTTTAAACAACAGAAGAGGTCATGGTCCAGTCCTTATTTGCAAACCTTTCTGTATTTGAATGTGTGTAGCTGATGCGCTGTATAGAAATGTATAAATATCATTTTGTTCACCCACAAAAAACCCCATATATCTTGTTATCTGCAGGGACAGACCTTGTGCATGATTGTAGCTGTTGGTATGTTTTTAAGGCAATGTGTGAAACAGACGTGAAGCCTGTCTATCAGCAGCTTTTAGCTTTCAGTCTTGCACCCTCACAAACTCTAGATTGTGACAGTGAACTCATCACAGCTTGTACGACTGAAGTCAGCAAGGCCTCAGTCTCAGGACTCTTTCTCTTTGCTCCTCTGTTGCAGGTGAAAGGCTACCGCGTGTACTACACCATGGACCCGTCCCGGCCAATGAATGAGTGGCAGATCCACAACGTCCAGGACAGCGTGATCACCACCATTCAGAACCTGGTGACCTCGGAGACCTACACCATCCAGGTGCTCGCCTTCACCTCTGTAGGAGACGGACCCTTCTCAGATCCCGTCCACGTTAAAGTCATGCCCGGAGGTAAGTGTGTGTGTGCAAAGCACAGTCATTAGTTTGTGCATGCTGGGGCATGGACAAAACAGCTAAGTAGTATTATTTATGTGCCGGAGAGCAGTGGTTGTTTTTCAGATGTGCACATGCAACAGAGCACAGATGAGTCATTATTTGTGTGTGTGTGTGCATGTAAACAAAGTTAAGTAGCTTAGTCGAGCGACTCGTGTAAAGTTTGCGAGGCAATCCACTGTGAAATGCTACGCAAATAAGCTTGACCTGTCAGAAAAAATGAGTTCTTCAAAAGGAATAAAATCCACCTGCTGGGACAGAACTGTGGAGACTTGTGAAAAGGAAACAGGGATTAGAAGCCGAAAATGTCCCTCGTACCTCAGCGCCGCTCGTGTCGCTGTGACAGCTGCTGTGAAGTCGCAGGTTTTATGTGATGGGAGGGACAAAGAGATGATTACTCTGATGGTATTACTGGTTTAAATTTCTGTGCAGCCTGAGCTCCTGCGACGCCATCAGATGTCTCTAAAAAAGTCTACCATTTTCGAGCACACAAAAGAAGAGAGATTATATAAAAACTGCACCAAAATACAAGGGCTTTTGAGATTTATGGGTCAGTGGGTGCACTGTGTATTGTGACACTGAGAATTAGACATCTTTTTTTTTTTTTTTTTAATCCCACTATGACATTAAATCACCTGAAAAATTAGGTCAGGTTAAAATGGATTGGTTTTCAATCTTGGTCATTTCTCTGTGACATCAATATTTCCGACTTAATGAGCAACAATTACAGCTAAAATTAGACAAAAAATATCCTTAGTCATAAATTAATTATAATTTAACACTTGAAAACAAAACTCTGCTCCCACACAGTCATGTTTGATCAGATTTGGCTGACAGTGACAACATAATTTCCATTGTTATATTAAAAGTTTTGACATTAATACACTTAATTTATACAGTACGTATTTTAACCCAGTTCTTCGCAGTTAAAAAAACAGAATTAAACTGTAAAAAATAGGTAAATAGGCAGATTAAGAATCATAAAAGAGTATTTAAAAGAAAATTAAAAGTAATAAATTAAAAGTGGCCTGTAGGATCTTTTTATGGGGACGTACTTAATGTAATGAATGTTTTAATAAGGTCGAGGTTAATTTGATTATTGTTATGTACACAGTACATTTTCCCACTGGCATTTCTATAGAGGTTTCTATTTATTCATTCATTTCTACTTGCTGTGTAAATGTATGTACAGGTTTATCTACAAATGTATGCTGCAGTAATTTGAAATGTATGTTTCTGAGAAAACAGTTTAGCCTGTAGGGCTTTAAGCATTTAATTTATAGGAATCGACTTATCTTATGTAAACATTTTGAGGTGCGTTTATTATTGTCACTACACAGGGTGTTTTACTTTTCTAGCTCCATGTATTAGGTATTGTAGGCTGTCACATAGTAAACTAATGTTTAGTGTTTATTACCGTCCTGCTTCACATTAGGGAATGTGATGGATTGCAGACTTACAGCCACTCCTGACTTAAGGTGGATTTTTTTTCGTGATGAACGTCTAGTATCGAAATGTTACAATAGATTGTTTTAGAAAAATGCCTCCAGTAAAAGTGAGTTTTGAGAAGTGTTTTAAAACAGTGGTTCTCAACCAGAGGTCCGGAGTCCTTGAGTGAATTCAAGGGGGTCCGCAGAAAAAAGGGGAATAGCTTAATTCACTATTAAAGTGAGCCCAACGTTGGTAGAGCCCTGTTTCCACCAAACACTTTCACTATGGTACCTTTGGAACCAACAGTAGCCCTTCAGACATGGGACCTCGACCCTAGTGTTTCCACCGCAAACAGTACTCTTAAATGTGGGCGTGGTTGTTGTCACTCACTGTGGTGACACAGATGAAGGTCTGCATCTTGTTTATCGTCCGCATAACGAGGCTGCACTCCGACATTTTCTGAACAAAATAAAACAGGCTGCAATGAGAGTCTCTCTCCATGGGATATTTAAAAATAGCAGGTTTGTGCATTTAGTCCTTCTAAGGCAAGCTCAGGGGTTTAGTGTTGCCGGAATCCACAGGAATGACGCTCCACGGCGATTTTTCTCCAAGTTAGGGTTGGAATATATGCCGTTCCAGTGAATTAAGTTATTTTTTCTCCATCGCCAGCTGCTGTGAGAGGCAGCAAAACATCTCCACAGTATGAACAGTGGTTACATGAGCTTCGAAACCAGCCACAACTCATCCCTGAGCAGAGTGACCGTCCTCTACTGACCAATCAACAGACTGCAATGTTCACAGCTTCACCTTTTAGGACCAGATCTGTGTGCTAGGTACCCCAACAGAGGGGGGACCAAACATGGGGACGGTACATAACTGTTCCATTGGTACCATCCACAACTTTTCACAGTGAGAACTGAAAACTGAACTGCTCTGTGGAAACAGGGCTTAAGAGTTGTAAGAGTGACTATCTGATCATAGGTTTCACTTCCTTTGTGGTTATCTCTTCAAATGTAGTTGACACACGGGTTGAGCCGAATACTCAGATGAAGCAGGTACCCAATACAAAATAATGTACTTTTTACAAATACAAGTATTATACGAGGAAAATGTGTCAGTAGCCAAACTCTTGATCCTCATTTGAGTAACTGTGTTCAATCTCTTACTCTTGTGATCAAAGATGATGTGAAGCTCAACTCTTAAGCTGCTCTGTAAATAGTTTTCTCATGAATAATAAATATCCTGACTTCTGATCAGTCCATATCAGTTTCATTAACTATAATCAGTCCTTTCACATGAAGGGCCCTGAAGTGAATTCTTATTGAGAATTCCTTCACTTGAACTAAAAAGCTGTTTAAGAAAGTAGGTTTTCAGGACCTTTAACTACAAAACAAAAATGTACACAGACAGTGCAAGAATACTATGAATATATGTATTTAGATAAAGATAAGTGAGTCCTGACTGACTGCTCTGACCTCTTCCCTTCAGTCCCAGGCCAGCCAGGGAAGTTCAGAGTCGGTAAGGTGGCAGACACCAGCATCGAGCTGACCTGGGAACCCGCCTACACAAAGGAGGGCATTGTCAACTATGAGCTGCTCTACAAACCTGTCAAGTTTGGCAGCTTGGTGAGACCTCTTCCGCTTCTTTTTATAAACCCGTCGTCTGAGTGGATTTCTGAACAAGACAGAGGGATAAGAGGACAGATAAAAGAAGGAAGTTGAAAAGATTAACCCCAGCGTCCAGCGCCGCTGTGTCTGCTGGTGACAGTCTCGTCTCTTTAATGATTCCTTTCTCCGCTCCCCTCATGCCACCTCTCGTCCTGTCCTCTGCTCCTCTTTCTTCTCTCTCACAGGAGAAGCTGACCTTCGGGCCGAGGAATTCGTACACGGTGGAGGGTCTGAAAGCGAACACCGAGTATTCCTTCTCCCTGGCCGCCATCTCAACCAAAGGCATCGGAGCTTTCACCAACGAGCTGGTGCAGAGGACGTCACAAGCCAGTACGTCTCAATTTGACTGCCGTACCTGCAGGCGCACACAGACGCCACAGATTTAAATTGCATTATGTTTCAGTCTTGTACACAAGTCCCATGCAGATATACACGCAAACACACACACAAAGTACATTGTCCTCAGCTCGTGAGGAAACCTGGGAACCATCGTCACATCTCTCCATCTATCTCGTTTATCAACCCATCTGTCCAACCCCACCTCCCATCCATCCATCTATGTTTGACTGTGCCTTTCTTCCTCCGCTCAGCCTCGCGCTTTCTTACACAGCCAAAGCATCATGACAGATGGAGATGGAGCACCGATTAATGTTTCACTCTTCCTTTTCTTCACCCTCCTTTCACTTTTTCCACTCTATCAGTGTCTAATGTCTTTGAAAGGGCGAAAGTGTCTGCCACTTATTGGCTAGCAGCCAGTGGTGAGGAGCATTAAAGGATGGTGGTTGGCCTGCTGTGTTGACAGGTAAGTGCCAGGCCAGTCTGTAATATATCCACGCTAAAGTTGGATTCTTTTCCTTGTGTCCTTTTCTCTTTATTTCTTTTCTGTACAATTACTGATAGACGATAAGAGTCAAATAAGTTAATCCGGGGTTCAGTGTCTATCTTAAAATCTACATGCTGGAAGTCAGTATTTACTTACTGTTATACAGATTGTTGTATTGATTAGCAGTTATCAAATAACAAGAAAGACTAAAGTTAATTGTCATTTTTAATCCTCACTTGAATCAAAATGCTGGCAGCGCTTGTCACAGCGCTCCAGGAACATTTTTTGGCAACTTGATGTGCCTTTAAAAAACAACCCAGGGTTGTCCGCTTTGCTCTCAAACTTGTCGCAAACTGCACCATGCATAGTTGGAGTTTCGGCCAATTCCTCTTAATGCCACCCAACTAAACTCCTGTTTCCAGCAAAACGGAAATGCTCGCTTGCTAGTCGGCTCATAGAGAGGTGCAGAAATGAGTCCTAAAACCCGGAAATGATGTGAAATGTTAGCATCTTATCACTTTGAGTGAGATGCCTGAAATATGTGGTTAACACAAGCTAAAGAGACTTTCACGTTTTGTTCTACGACATAAAAAATGTCAGTAAATACACAGTGTGTGAATTCTGAAGCTTTCAGATGTCTTAAAAAAGGCGGTTGCTAACAGTTGGCTAAATGCGACAACACAACATCATCACGCCAAACACAACTTTACAGCCTCATTATGGAGGTGACAGCAAGTCATGCACCTGTAGTGTAGTTAGTTTATAGCCTGAAGTTAGCTTTTTACTTCTGGCAAATGCATTTATGCTTCTAAAATAATTCAGAATCATTAATTCTGAATCATAATAATAATTTAGTCAAGAACACTTCCGTTTGCAGTATTATATATGGCGGTATGGCTCTGTTCAGGGGTCCATCTGCCTTTCCTTGGGCCTATGCAGAAAGCCTCTTCCACAGAGAAAGCCATAAGGCAGTTAGAGCACACCTGTCTGCCCATCCACGTGCAAAAGGAAAGCCTGAGGCAGAGAGAGCACACCACCCTGCCCTTCCATGCGCCTACACAGAAAGCTTAAGGCAGGAAGAGCAGCAGCAAAGACCCCCCAGAAACAGAGCAGAGCCAGCATCAATGACAAAAAAAAAATTACATTGATAAGTCAGACACAGCATGGAAAGGAGGAGCTAATTTCTGCGTCGGCCGCCAAAAAACATAAGCCCTGCAGCACTCTAAAAACACTCTCAAGTTCCCAATCGGTACTGCACATGTGCAAATCTCAAGAGAGATGAGAAGAACACAAGATGGCTCACTCCTTAGCTACTTCCATCATCAGCTCTGGAAAAAAAAAATTGTGTTTCATTCTTATTTGATGGGAGAAGTGAGTTGCTCGATTTACTACCCCGACGGGGCATTTCATTTGCCTACAATCGTTATTGTTGAGCCCTGTAAACTATTTTGCCGTGACATATCAAATCAATTCAACAAAATGCAGAGATAAATGGAGAAAATGGCGCAAGGAAAAAATCCATTAAGTAGCCTTGGTCGAGAAATGAGCAAGTCCTGCAGTTCATGGTGCCGATTCGCTCCAGTGGTAAGTTTTTGTCAAATATTTACAATCACTCAACAGACTCAAACATTCATACGATTCACAATCAGATGGTTTTTAATAGTGAGTACAAAATGTGCTAAACACTGTTAGCTGGCCTCCTTTCACTCGTTACCTACAAAAAAAGAAAGAGAGACCAAGGTGGTTCACTGGAGGAGGTAGAGGAGGGGAGGAGTGGGGGGGTTCAGGAAAGGGAAGGTGCCAGATAAGCAGACTATTTCATGCAGCAGAATTCATTTCCCAGGGAGGTTATGTGCGCTTTGTTATCGCCAAGCTTTGGTGCACATCTAGATTGTCCCCCGAGGCCAACAGAACAGTGGCTGTACGGCTGAGTGGATAGATACTTGAACCTGTCAGCTATGACTATTACACTCCCACACATACACACATGCTATACACTCCCAAGCTCACACACACAAGCCCCAGACGCCTCGGCCGCGTCGTGTGTGCGAGTGCGCCCTCTTTAAGGAACATTATATAGGGTGAGTGATACCTACAGTTCAGAGATCAGTGGTGATGAAGGCGTGTGATTCTCGGCTTTCTGTACTTGTTTGTTACAGTAAATATCCAGGCCTGCTTCTGATTCAATTCTTGTCTGCAATTCATCACTCTAGCCTGACTTTCAATATCCGTCTGAGTGCCTTTCTCTCCCAGGCTCCCTGTTCTTTTTTTATTTTTTTTATTTTTTAACCTGCCTCCTAAATCCTTTCGGCACTGTGTGAGATCTGTTTTAGTTTGTTTTTTCTTCCCTCTGTGAAGCCCAAGACCTTCCCCTAGTCAGCAGTGGAAAGTCTCAGACCACTCTATTATCCCGAGGACTCAAGGATTATGCCACTATAGGGGCTGGTGTTGTGAAATGTGTATATTTGTCTGTGCTGCTGTGTACTGAGCTGTGCGTCCCTGCTTTAGAAAGAAAGAGTTTTTCATTCATAAATGTGGATCCTTTTATGCCCCCTTCTATGGCTAAAGGATAAGATGTAATCATTGGGTATCAGATGCACATTCTCCTTGGGTATAATTAAGTTGTCCACTCAGGGTCGATGCTCTTGTCTCTGGGTTATTTCATTAGGCTCTAACATTATGCTTTTACATTATGTGGTTGATCCCCTTTTTTGCCTCTCTCATGTTTGCCCTGGTGTTATCTCTTTCAGTTCACTTTACCTTAGTCTCTTATTGTTTCCTTTTTTGTCCTTATCTCCTCTCCTTTTGCGTGCCTTTCTTATTTTTATCCCATTCTCTCGGGTCTCTCCTAAACTCTTTGCCAATTTGCCCTCCTCGCCCCTTGTCCAATCAGAGCCCTCAGCTGCACCCGAGGGTGTGTCCTGCGAGAGTGCCAGCTCCACCTCGCTGAGAGTAAGTTGGAGGCCGCCTCCAATGGAGGGTCAGAATGGCGAGTTGGCAGGTTATGAGCTGAGATACCAGAGAGTTTCTGGGGCAGGAGGCGGAGGTCAGGGCCAGGAGGTGAAGGGGCTGCCTATCCCGGCCCAGCAGGGGCAGGCAGTGTTAGAGGGGCTGGAGAAATGGAGCCTGTACAACATCACCATGGCAGCCTTCACTTCAGAGGGGACTGGACCCAGCAGCCTGGCTGTGATTTGCAAAACCGATGAGGACGGTAAGAGCGAGAGCCGTACATCAGACCTAAACAGTATTGATTGTGTAGTTGATTATTTACTGGCTAGACTGTTGGTCACTTAATTAATTCTGCACTTGTTGGTGTGTGTGTGTGTGTGTGTTAAGTTCCTGGTGCAGCCCCTCGTCAGGTGGACGTCCAGCCGCTCAACTCCTCAGCGCTTCGAGTCACCTGGCGCTCCGTGTTGCCACGGTTACGGCAAGGCCAGATCCGGGGCTACCAGGTGCATTTCAGCCGTACAGAGAGCAGTGAATCACGAAACCTTCCTCGCATCAAAGACCTCTTGTTGGATGAGTCCCAGGTGACGTCACAACTGATTTTTTTTCAAATGATTGAAAAGATGTTTATCCATTTATTTTATCATTAAACATCCTCCCTCTTCTCCTTTCTGTCCTTTGACTCATCCGTCTCGGCTGCCCGTGGGGTGTGTCTCATCTGTGGGATAAGATGGAGGAGGATGACTCGACTCAATATGTGAGTGCAGACTGCCCCTCCTCTTCTCATTATGAATGAACTATTAATACATACAGCACAGGGCAGCCAATACATTACACAGAGACAGCTATGAAATCCTCATCAAGGTTTGACCAGAGATTTGTTTAGCCTCTGATACGTAATTTTAATAGTTCATTACTGATGCATAACTCAGGGTGCCTACGCATGGAAGTTAATTTTAGGAACTTCCAGGTCTGAATAAGCACGGGAAAAAGAAAAGAGATTATGGAAAAGTATTTGAGTTTCCAGACTGTAACTGCTACAACGTTTACTAAAATATAAAATTCAGAATTTCTGAATAAATTCATCACACAAGCAGAGTGTTTTTCACGGAGTTTTGAGCAGGAAGCCAGCCACACTGTTTACCACCGTGCTGGAAAGTGCGGTCCAGAGCAAGCTGTCGTTGAGAAGTATGGCTGCAACTGAATGCCCACTCCTACACAGAGCTGCCTCACACCTGTACGTCACAGCCTGCAAACCAGCTCTGCTCCAAGTGCTTTATAACTGTACCAAAATTTCCAACATTGCCACCAGATTATTTGGAAAGAAAATATGGCAACGTCCTTGATTTGCATAAGCTTGTCTGAGCATTTATGACTTATGCAGTGGTGTCGTTATTAGAAAAGTATATATCTTTCCTTCATTAAAGAGAAGACTCACAGGCTGCACAGTTGCCTTGAAAATTTAATTATTCAACTTTTTTTCAACTCATTTATGGCTCTTGTATAAAAAAGAGATGAAAAAAATATGGTGGAGAACAATAGTACAGTATTATTTATTTAATGTGCTGAGGGGAAATAATAGGGTGGACTCAAATCCTTTACAGCTTTGAATCTGCAGTCATTGCCATGGTAACTGACGTCCAGATCAGCCAGTTTTTCTATAGAATTACCCCCAAAATCCCCAATAGCCCATAAATTAAAAATATGAATCCAGCATAATTCATTATGCATTAACGTTACTTATTCATTATTCTCTGACAAGGACATTTAAACTTAATAATAGGTCCAGCTTTGTGACTTTGACCACCTGTGACAGGCTTGAAGATATGTTAGCAAGACGTCAAAAAAGCCAAGTGTGTGGCATAGTTTCAAAATTTCAAAATTGTGCCCACCAAGTCAACGAGGCTTGGATGACCCAGAACTGGTATCCCAGTCAGACAGCCCGAGAAAATAACACAAATATAGCTAGCACCGGTTAGTTTACTCCCTCTTTGGGCAGAGATTGACTCGTCTGGATGAGGTGTTATATAGTAATTAGTGGTAGTTGTTGTAAATCAGTTCAGGGAGGACCCAAATGCAGAGTAACAGGCAAGGTGGAAGTTTTAACAAAAAGAGAGCTTTAATGCAGCTGATAAAAAACATCCGGAGCAACCAGGAAATATGATAAATTCAGGTAAAAAAACAACAACTGCAAACACAAGATGCCAGGCAGGAAATGGAGCAGGGAAAGACACCAAGAACACAGGGATGAATGCAGGACGAACTGACCAACAACAAAGTCAAACACACAGGTTTATATATATACGCAGAAAACTAATCATAAGAAGGAGACACAGCTGGAATAGGAAGACACGGGCAAAAGGAGGGAAATGGAGATTGGCTTGCACTAAGGGTGGAGCAAACAAGACTAATACAGAACAGGTGTGAAGGGAAGACTCCGTGAACGGGAGGGACTAACGAGACAGGTGTGACGGAAAACACCAGACAGGAAGTAAAACCAGACACGACACATGAGGAGAGATTCTATAAATAAAACAGGAAGCAGATTAAACATGAACGAATAACATGAAACAAGAAACACAAACAGTTAACTAGAGCATAGGATAACAGGATATAAACACACCCAGGATCATGACAGAAACAGTAGTCAGGATGTAAAATACATCTCTGGTATAAATGTACATTCAAGAGAAGTCTGGAAATTTTAAGTAGAGAATGTGGAGGGACCCTGATGGCTGCACAGGAAGAAATGGATGCATTGTCTCATATTAAAAGGAATGAGTTAGCAGTATTTATGGTGCTGTTATGTGTTTCCCCCCACAGGAGATGTTTTTAGGAGGTCTGAAAGCAGAGACTGTGTACTCCATCTCAGTGGCAGCGTACACCACCAAAGGGGATGGAGCACACAGCAAAGCCAAGCTGGTGCAGACCCTGGGGATTGGTAAGCATATGCCAAGTATACAGTTCAGTGCACTGGATTTAGTAACATACTCAAGAATTGATCTTACAGTAAGCTGCACCAGCCGGCAGTAAATAAACAGCCAAATCAATTCTAATTCTTCCACAAATTTTACATGATATATGTTGTTATATATATACATTTCAATTGATTTTCTGCTGCCTACGCTGTTGTTTGCAGTGCCCGGCCCCCCCTCCCTTTGGGTGCGTCCAGGATCTGGTCCAACGGTGGTGGTGCGGTGGGCTCCTCCGGTGGAGTGCTCTGAGTCAGGCTCTGATAGCCGGGGGGCCCCGGTGGTAATCCAGGGCTACCGCCTACAGTTTGGCCTCAAGAATACCTCTTTAGACACCACAGTTGATTTCACGAGTCGGGAGAAAAACTTCACTGTCGGAAACCTCTCCCCGGGCTCCTCCTACGTCTTTGTCCTCTCTGCGAAGAGCCGGGCAGGCTACGGAGACGTAGTGCAGCAGGAGATAACAGTTCCCATGTTCCCACCCTCGGGATACCCCAAAATACCTGACTTTGTTAATGCCACATGCTGCTCCCTCGAGTTCTCCTGGCAGCCCCCTGCCCCAGAGGAGTGCAACGGCATCATCACAGAGTACACAATATCTTACAGAGAGGCTGCGGGCCCCAAACCCTCCGCTGACACTGGCCCGACAGCCATGCCAGCCCCCACCGCTCCCCCGTGGCTGATCACGCTACCAGGGAGTGAGTCCAGCTACACCATCCTGGGCCTCAATCACAGCACAGCCTACGAGGTGCAGCTAAGAGCCCACAACAAGGCAGGGCCAGGCCCCTTCAGCCCACCTCTGGTGAGCCGAACCATGGCCTTTGAAACAGGTAGGGCTGGCCTCGGGTCACAGGAACACCCTTCACCCTGTAAGCACTGGTTCAGCTTCACATCTCCGCTCCCTTTACTGTGGATTTCACTCCAAACCACTAAACTAAACGAAGTCTGGGCCAGTTCTTACAGGTCGGCCATTCACCTGTGCACCTCAGAGAGGCTGAGAACTGCAAAGTCCAGGGGAACACGACTACTCCCCCCAATCTCCTCCACTCACTCACTTATACCTTCATCACCTACCCTTCACCACCAGTGGAAGCAGGCTGAATGTTAATGGATGTTTGCTTCAAGAGCACTGCTTATCACAAACCCTCAGGTAAAAGTCAATACAGGGCTTGGATATACAGTATCTAATACGGCAGGTAAGTGTTCAGTCTGAATTCAAGGGAAAGCCGGCGCCCGGTGCTGTATCTGCAGGTAAGCTTTTTTTATCTGATAGACCTCCACTTCCACCTTTTCCGAAGCCTTTGCTGACATGCTGAATTCTGAGTCTAACAAACACAGACCTTACACTCTGAGAATGTGGCATGTCACATTCCTGCAGCCGCTCTGTCTGTTATTTGTACTTATTACTCTTGCCATCCACTCTCCTCATCACCTGCCCATCCTCCTAACCATCATGTATTCTTCCCTCAGTAACAAATCCAACTGACGTGTCTTCCATCCTTACAGGTTTGCAGTAGGAGAGCAGGGGAGCGGCTGGTTTGAAAGAAATCCTTCATCACAAGTGACTCTGTTTCTTTGTCTCCTTTGCAGATGTGCCGAGGAATTTTTCAGTCAATCTGGCCACTAAGACCAGTGTTCTTCTGACCTGGGAGTTTCCAGAGACCACCAACCCCTATCGCTTTACTGTATGTCCATTGTGCTTGAGATAATGCGTGAAATAATGCAACATTTGGAAGTAAAATTTGTTGCATGCTTGTGCTTATAATACCTCATATTATCGTAGGTTTCTGGATTTCTAGTGTGCATGGCCCCGACCTGATGTACTGTGTATGTATTAGTGTCAACCTTTTAGCACCCACTGTTCCACCTGTGGGATGCTGGATTTATTTAGAATTTTATGGAGTAGCACTCTAAAAAGTTTGAGAAATTTCCATATAAAAGAATGAAGTGTAAAACACCCCATAACACATCCATTTTGAAAGGATTCAACAAATGAGAGATGTGTTAATTAGTGAGATGTTGGCAGAAGGATTTTGTTACCTTTAGAGACTCGGGCTAGCTGTTTACCCCTGTTCGCAGTCTTGATGCTAAGCTTCAAACTTCTCATTTAACTCTTTGCAAGAAAGAGATTAAGCTTATTAAAAATAAAAATAAAAAGTTGTAATTTTTCTTGCAAATGTGGCAGTGGCGTATCTTCCCATAGGTGGCCGCCTTGGACGCCACCCAGAGGGGGGGCACCAAAATTCCACCTAAATTATCATTATTTACTATTATAGATATTAAAAGAAAGAAAGAAAATTATCCAAAATTCTAATGCTAACAGTCAGTCTTTCCTCAAAAAATGTAAGTATTTGTAATAATTAAAATAATATATTATAAAAAAAAATAACATGTAATTAAATCATAATTAATAGATAAATAATAATATACAATTAAAAAATTAAAATATGAAAATGCACATTACCATGAGTCCAAAATATTATTAGCAAAGATGAATCAGCCTTTTCATAAAGAAAAAAGTATTTACAGTAAACAACACTGACAATAGGCTAACTGTTACCCATAAATCCTCCTGCAATTAGATGAGCTAGCCAACCTGTGCTAAATCTAAATGTATGTTTCACATCAAAACATGATGTACAAATATATGAATCTGTCAGTAATTACTATTTTAATGACTTGTACCATAAAAGAGTATGTATACACATGGCACATTAGGCCGCCCTACACTTAATTTTTGGCCCAGTTTAATATGCAACTCAGTTTTATACAATATATGTAGTAAAGGGTCTCTGATCCATCTCTATTCCAGCAAAATGTTAAAGACCTCTGCAATAAACCATTAAAAACATTCCAGAATTAAATGATAAAAATTTGTTGATTTCAGCAGACTACTCTAATATCCTACTATAGCACAGCATCATCAGCATACAGTATATAAATAGGCATCCTTATCTTTTACCTATTGTTCTGACGTCACTAACCCTCTCCCCTCCTCCAGGTGGAGTATAACCGGCAGAAGATGGAGGTGGACGCTCGTCTGAAAAAGGCAGTCATCCCAAACCTTCAGCCTGACACCAGCTACGACTTTAAGATGACTGCACCGGAGGGCAACATGGGAGGCCTTCGCCACCGCATCTCCGCCAGGACCTCCCCGCCAATCACCATCCGCCGCCCTGAGATTGACCACACTCGTGACACTGAGACCACAGTCACTATAATCCTGCCGTCACTGGAGACTCGCACTCCTGTCAAGTAAGACTGAGTTTGTTGTTGTGAAATAGTCTCCCTGGCTTCAACAGACTCGCTGTGCTCAGGTCAGATTGTATCCAAAGGTGTGTGTGGCGTGATGATAACACTGCCTGACTGACAAGATGGTGAAGATTAGGTGCAACAAGTTGGCATGGAAACGTGAAAATAGTTAGACGTGTTTGCTATTGTATCAGTGCTCCTGGTGTTATGTTGTTTGTCCTCCTCTGCTCCCACAGGAACGTGTATGTTGTTGTGGTTCCGCTGAGGAGAGCCCGCGGCGGCGTCATCAGACACCTCAAGAGCCCAGATGAAATGGACCTTGAGGAGGTGAGAACCACAACAATGACGGCACCCACTGATATCTGTGCCTGGAAGGAGGAAAGGACCTATAAACACACGCACACACATACACACACACACACAATCCTATTGCTTAGAACTCCTGGCAACGCTTAGCCTTTATAATTCAGTATCAGTGTTTAAACATTAGTCATAGATATTGGAGCGTCTCTTATTTTCCTTGTCTGTGTTTTCCGTCTCCCTTTTTCTCCTCTCTCCATCTCAGCTGTTAAAAGACATCAGTCAAAAGCAGAGGGATTCTCGGCAGCAGAAGCAGGTGGACCTGCGGCGGGCTTACATCACAGCCCGTTTCACACCTGCCACCCTGCCGGCCTTCTTCACCCTGGGGGACCAGCTGGACTACGGAGGTTTTGAGAACCGAGCTCTAGAGCCGGGGCAGGAGTACGTCTTCTTCATCCTGGCTGAGCTCAACTCCACAACCGGGGTACGAAAGCAACTGTGTCACTTCTCTTTTCTTCCCCGTGTTTATAAACCACTCCCTCGCTCCCCGCCGCCTGCGTTTCCCTGCTGCAGGCTGTCACTTTACATTGTAATCAATACGGCCTCACTGCTAAAACAATAAAATGCACGTCAGTCAAAGAGTTGTAAGCAAAAGGCAATAACCTTCACGTACTTCCATCACCACTGCTAATAAAGAGTGAGTGTACCTACTGTGGCAGCAGAAGAGATATTGCCTTGCGCGCTGCACTGGATCGTGTATATGTGCATTTAAATTGGAAAAGACGTAAATATGCGACTTGAATTAAGATAGAATTTAGATTTTTATTACATGTTTTTTATGAGGTACATTTTGCCCAGGGGACGCGCTACAAAAGCACTTCTGAACTAATAAAAAGGTTTTTTTATTCGATTTATTTTAATTATAGAAGCCCGTATAATGTCAGTAAGCTCAGGTACATTCTTTATGTGTTGTGCAATACAAGTCAAATATGATTTCATACACACATGTTCATGTAAAACCATGTGTCATGTAGCAGCTTGGTCACAATTACAGGAATGCCCTTTCAGTCTAATGCAATCCAGTGCAACAGCTCTGCAATGACTCCTTCTGTAGAGGGTTATATTTTGTTGAGACTCGGTGACGGACCCATACAGTAGAGGGTTGGATTGCTTTTTAGTGTCATGTGCAGAAGTTTTTTTGTCCACTGAGATAAAAAATAAGACAGAATAGCAAAAAAAACAAAACACTGTTCTTTCTGCTGTGTGTTTGTGCACAGAAAATGTACGTGGCCAGCCCCTACACAGAACCTGTGATCGCCCCAGATTCAGACCCCCAGCCCCTCGACGCAGGCGATGGTCTGATCTGGGTGGTTGGACCCGTCCTGGCTGTGGTCTTCATCATCTGCATCGTCATCGCTATCCTCCTTTACAAAAAGTGAGTGGGACAGCTTTGATTATCTTACAGGATATTTTTTCTTAACATCAGTAAATCCCATGAAAAAATAATAATTCATCGGACTATCTGTCAAGACCGTCTCTGATACCCTTTATCTATCAGAATTAGGGCATATGTGCAGGTTATTAAACCAGCAAATAATAGGCAATAGGCTGCTTTTCCATCGCCAGTGGTGTGTCACATTCAGTGTCACAAATACACCAGAACAAACAGCAGAGAGCAGCATGGAGGCCAGTGAAAGCAACGGTGCCATGTTACTTCCTTTTTGTGTTGCTTTCAAATTCCGTCGTCTTTGGAAGGATGTTTGAGCGCTACTTGGACGTACACAGACAGAATTTGTCACGGCACGTCACTAAACCATGCTGGACAAGCGGCAAAAATGATCGTGTCAACCCAGGTGTCGTGTTTCCATCACTACAATCATTGCTTGATAAATATCTTTGACTGCTGCAGAGTTATTTGTCCCAAAAATGAACGTCAATTGTAACCTTTCCCACTAAAGACAAAAGCCAACGGGTGTCGTTTTTAGTAACCATTACGCAAATGGGAGTAAATAGTTCATTTGGTGGGGACTATTTTTAGTGAGGTCCTGGTTCCCCCGCCGCTAACATGAGCATGCCCCCCTCCTGCAACACAGAGCAGGCAAATTTTAACATCTTTAATACTGAGGATACTTGATATTTCAGACCACTTCAGAACACTGGACACAGTTTATTGTATTGAGTAACTGCTGGAGCTTTTTAACATTACAAACTACAAGGCGTCACAACTGCTGTCAAGCTGTCGGAGGCTCACTAGTGTGTGTGACTCTGTCCGAGGCGCAGGGCTCACACTCCCGAGACGAGAGGGGCAAGGAGGGCCTCAGCGAATCAATACCAGCATGTGCTTCCACAGTGATATGAGATTTTACCTGTTTTAGATAATCAAATTTGTAGTAAAGTTGATTGGACAGAATTGCAAGGTCAAGCAATTTGCGTCAACTGTTGCGATCGCAAAATTGCAGCATCCTGGAGGGACTGATTCATGGCATCAGTATGGCGTATATCGGATTAGCTCACAGCAAACTAAAGTGACCATGTCCATGATAATGAAGGAACCTGTCAGTGATGCAGTGGTGTGGCTTACTGATGTGTTTTCTTTGTAGTTTTCAGACAACAGTGGAGCTCTGTGGACAGAGGAATATCAGGCTTTGGCTGCACTAACAATACTTGTTAGTGCTGTAGGACCAAGTCATTGTTAGTTTTGCTTTCAGGGGAATTTTTGACAGAAGGAAAGTATTGAATATTTCCAGCCTCATTCTTTAAAGATACATTAAGTTTCTGTCCATCACGCTGTGTACTCACATTCTGCCAGCAGCTACCACCGGTATTTCTTGTACTGGCATTGTTTAATGTTTCACTATCCTCCCACAAATGCTCAACTTTTAGCCTGATATCCATCAAATTTGTTCCAATTTCAAAGTTTGTTCTCCCCTCAGACAGCTACCAAACAGTCCGACCCCGCTCTAGGCCTGTGATATCTGCTGCAAGCCATCAAGCTTTTGAATACTAATGAAAAATATTGATTTTCCTCTCTAACAATCTGTCTATTTCCTTCCTTTCCTTCCTCTAATTATTCCTTCCCTTGCTCTTGTTTCACTGGAAGCAGCAAACCTGACAGGTAAGATTAAACCAATGTCAAAGCTCTTTGTTCGTTTTAACCCGCAGCAATTACATGATACCAGATCCTGTACAGAGAACTTGTACAAATCCGTAAAACAGCATTTCTGTTAATGCACTATTTACTCGAATCAAGGAGGCATGCTAACGATGTGACACCAGTCTGATTCTCTCTCCCCGGTTGTTTGCATGTGCTAATTGCTCTTTTGACTCAATGGTGTGTGAGCAGCAAGCGCAAGGACTCCGAGCCGGGAACCAAAAGCCTTCTGAGCAACGCCGAGATGATGGCCCATCACCCGACAGACCCTGTGGAGATGAGACGCATCAACTTCCAGACTCCCGGTATGCAGCATGGGCCCACACAGGCACCCAAACACACACTCTGTATTTGCATACTAAAGGGTACTTCCGATTGCTCATCATTCGGTGATGAAATATTCATGCGACTAATTTTAACTTTGGTAAGATTATGCAGACAAGATTGTGAAAGTACTCCTCCGCATCACAACCAACCTGGCAGCTTCCAGTCCTTTCGGAGATCAAAATGGCCGCTGCCCAGGTAGTACAGTCAGTGCTTAGTCACGCACGGCTGAGTCATAACGGTGTGACAAAATCTGATCATCTCCGCTCGCCCACAGTCCACATGCCAGGCTGGAGATAGCACATCAGAACAGACAGAAATTACATCAATCTGTCTTATCACTCCTGAATGTTTCTTAGCTGGCTTTTAACGGTCAGAATCATGTATCAAAAGGTAAACTGGGGGTTAACTGTGATCATTTATAAAGGCACTGATTCTGTTCTTGCCAGCATAACCGACTAAAACCCCACTGTGAAGTAACTACATGGATTTTGCCGCTCCCCACCCCCCACAGAGTGAGATCTAACAACACAGCTGCTTTGGTCGTGGCACCAGCGTGATGATGCTTCGCTTTCACTTCTTCCATTAAATTAACAGTATCCAAAAAACACATGGCCTCGAGGAACTGAATCACTGTTCTCACTATATTTTCATGGTTGCAGTTTATGGAAGTCTCACAGGGGCCTGGTTGAAAGGGAGGCAAGACGTGTCACCATGGAGAAAGGTTTAGTCCCTAACCCGCCAGGATGTGTAAAGTCAAATGAGGCTATTTTTAACTTAATCCATACATGAAGGTCTGGAGGTGTTTTTTTTTTGCTTGTTCGCAGGAAGGAAAAGTAAAAACCCACAGAACAAAGCACTGCAGCTCCTCTCTGCTATCATATGAATTTTTTACTCTCATGTGGCAGCAACCCTGAAGCTCCCACCTCACCCACTTCTCCTCTCCTGAGATTTGTGCTTTTCGAGATGCTCTGCAAAGATGAAATTTGTTTCCAGCTAAACCGGCTGATGCTATCTGAGGTCATTTTGGTCGTGACGGGAGCGTTTTGTCGTGATTACCTGTGGGGGCTGCAGTGCTGGACCGAAGGAGAAAATCACCGCTGATATGAGCCTGTTTTTGATAGCTGTAGCTGCAGAGTGAGTTAAACGCTCAAATATGGACATGCATTGCAATTCAAGAAGCACTGAGAATGCGTCCTGACTTAAAAAGATTGTGTTTATTGTGCACAAAGCAGTGTTTCTTTGATTTATTGTTGTAGCTATTTGCCTTTTAAATGGACAGTGGCTCACGATAGCTCCTCTTCTCGCTCCAGAAACAACTGTACAAGGCATAGGTTGCCTCCTTCGCATTTGTGTGGGTGTGTGTGTGCACGCAACCCCTCCTAATTAGTGTTCTGTCTGTGTTTGTTTTCTCTGAGTCGTTGCTCCTCTGATCACAGAGAAAGCAATTTATCAAAGAAAAACAATTTACAAACAAACAAGACTCGCCTCACTTTGTCCTCGCACATGGATCAAAATTGATTTTCTGCCTCAGCGTGCTCCTTAATGATATGTGATGTTCTCTGATTGTATAATTATCTTCACGTCTTTGCATATGAGTGATGTTGACCCGCAGTGATTTGGGTTATTCAGCTGAAGCCTGCGTCACCTCTGACCCTTGTTGTCGCGCAGGAATGATGAGCCACCCTCCCATCCCCATCAGCGAGCTGGCCGAGCACATAGAGCTGCTGAAAGCCAACGACAACCTGAGGCTCTCGCAGGAGTACGAGGTGAGGCGTACATTATCATTCCATATGAATAAAAGGATAACATCCTTATTGTTTAGAGATGTTAAGCCTGTTAAGCCTTCGCATCATAAAGCAAATGTTATTTAACGGCTGTATCTCTGCGTGCAGATTATATGTTCATGATTTATTCAGTGCTGCAATTTGTTGCTGCAACTTGTCTACATTACAGAGCACTCTCTTTCCATTATCCCTAAATGCACCTCTAAATATGCCACCACGCACTCTGAATGTGTGCGTATTTGCTGCTTCTTCCCCAGTCCATCGACCCTAGTCAGCAGTTCACCTGGGAGCATTCAAACCTGGAGGTCAACAAGCCCAAAAACCGCTACGCCAACGTCATCGCGTACGACCACACCAGAGTCATCTTGGCTCCCATAGAAGGTGAGGATTAGCCGGAACAGATCAGCATGTTAAAAAAGATGTTTAGAGATCCTAATGGGAGGATCTGTATTTGCGTTCAGGGGGGCGAACACAAAGCGAGGGGGGAGAGGGAGAGCTGCGTGATGGATGAAATCTGAAATTGCAAACAGTGCTCAAGACTGGCTGTGTGCAGTGGCATGAGACTGACAAACAGCACGAGTGCATTCAAGTGCAACCAGCACTCCTCCAGAACAAGAAGGAGGAGAATGGATTTTGATCTGCAGCTCATGAATTTACAGCGATGGAGTCTTGTTTGTTTGTTGTCGTCGTCCGCTAGTCATCCAGCAGCCCTCTGTTGAGAGCCCCGGCTGCCAGAAACAAACAGTTCGTTAGGCTGTTTGATGTCATACATGCAGGTTAATTTATTATGTCGCTTCTGCAGATTGCAGTTTAGCAGGAGCCTCACAAAGTGTCTCGTTTGCAGGTATCCTGGGGAGCGACTACATCAACGCCAACTACATTGATGGCTACAGGAAGCAGAATGCATACATCGCTACCCAGGGGCCGCTGGCGGAGACGTTCGGGGATTTTTGGAGGATGGTGTGGGAGCAGCGGGCCGCCTCTGTTGTCATGATGACGCGCCTGGAGGAGAAGTCGCGGGTAGGAAGCGAGACGCCCACTGACACATAATATACATCTCAGTTTACCTGCAAATTATAGCTCTAGGACCTTTTTGCTGAACAAATGGGAGTTTGAATCTTTTGAAGTAGGGTTGTATGAGGTACTTGTCCATAGTCAGTGTTTTACAAACTGTAATGGCGGTCGGCACGCCCCCAGTTTGGAGTCTGACACGCAAGCTAAGAAATATACTTCAGCTTTGGCACTGCTGCTCCTCCAAACTGGGGGCGTGCTGACAGACATCTACCAAAGGTAACGCACTAACTAAATACTTCATACAACCTCATTCAAAATATCAGAACTATCCCTTTAAGAGAAATTCAGTCTGCAAGCTGTAATAGTAATGATGATAATCCTTTTTATATATTTAGATAAAGTGTGACCAGTACTGGCCAAGTCGCGGCACAGAGACATACGGGATGATCCAGGTCACCCTGCTGGACACAATGGAGCTGGCCACATTCTGTGTCCGCACCCTCTCTCTGCATAAGGTAAATTACATCCCTCTTTTCTCCACTCCATCTCCGTCTGATTCACCGCTCTGCCCTTTCCTCTAGTAATTACTGTCATATCCAGTGAAAACCGCTTTGATCTCCCGAGTTTACAGTTAAACACCAACTGGAGTAATCATGAATTTCCGCCGTCACTGAATGAGCAGTGCATGTGGACACACGGCGGAGAATAGATTAGTCTGGGCTTCATGGAGTGCTCAAACCAGGCCAGCCTCCCAGTGTCAGACGCTGAGATTTGATCACTGTTGGAAGCGGAGCACTTTCTTATAGCACGGGGCTAATCTAGGAGCGCCAGACTAGCGTGTCTCTCTGGCCTACTTACCAACACAGAAACTAGGCCAACTGTAGCTTCCAAGTGTAGCAACGCTTCTCAAAATTTTTGTTGATGTGTTGCAAAACGTCAAGTTAAGAGATCCATCTTACAGTAGAGGATAATGCACATGAAGTGTTTAGCAGTGCTAGCATTAGTCCTGTCTATTGTGTAGTTTGTTTGTGCACAATGTAGGAACATTTGGGGTATTTGCTTTCTTTATATGATATAAGAACTACTCCTTCATGTACAGTGTGTATAGGATTCCTGTACACATGTTACGAACGTAGATGGTTGACAGGAATGCAGATGCGTCAGTTCTCTTTAACTATTTAACATTTGATAATGCAGAAGAGATGTAAGTTACACTTTTGACCTGTTTTTTTGTCTCTTACATCAGAGTGGCAGCAGTGAACGGCGAGAGGTGCGTCAGTTCCAGTTTACAGCCTGGCCAGATCACGGTGTGCCAGAGTATCCCACCCCCTTCCTTAACTTCCTCCGCAGGGTCAAAGCCTGCAACCCTCCTGACGCCGGACCTATCATCGCTCACTGCAGGTACAGTACACACTCCCAGGTTTATCATTGCGGGAAGTATTTGTTTTCTTGCTGAAAGTTTGATAAGATTGACGCCACTGTTATGTCTGTTCTTTAAAGCTGTTGATGGTAAGTTTTATAAAAATATTTTTTTTGTCATATTTGCTGAGACTGTTTAGCTGTAAAATGCAAGAGTCGGTCCAACTGGTGAGTGATGCTGAGTTTTCTGCTCAACAACGTGGCAGTCGGGTCACAAACGTTCTCATTTTACAGCTAAACAGTGCACTGAAGTGTGTCTCTGAAAACATCTGTTTAAAGAAATAGTGCAGTCACAGAACCTGGAATCACGCCTAGTTTGACAACAGTTCAAGAGCCGTGATTGAGCCATAGTTGATTCTAGCAAATGCCATTAGAGATATTTATATTTTTTTTGACTATCTGTCTCGTATAATATTTTGAGGATGTACTTACAGTTAAAAAAAAAATGACAAAAATGTACTTTCTTAGCAGTTTGGATACTGCCGTGGGTGAACTTGGAACCTGGTTGTTCTGGTACTCCCACGATTCGCACATTCCCGCGTCTCATCCATCCCTCCATGTCCTCACATTTTCCTTTCAAGTTCTCCATTACCTTTCTGAAATCATTCACCATGATGTGAAGGGAGACCACATCGTGTGACCAGGTTAAGAGTCCTTCCTCAACGTCCTGACAGCCGCGAAGTAGTTCACTTTTTAGAGCGTCAAAATCTTCAGTTAGGGGATTCTTCAATTCCTGCCTTATCACCACCGATATATTAGATCTCAGGGACGAGAGGATGTCAGACTTAATTGCCTCCAGGTCCATGCCTGTAACTTCTGACTTTGCCTGGGTAGCAGGTCGCGTGGGGCTACCTCGAGTACTCTGTGTCGAGGCTTCAGCCTTGTGCTGGAGAAGACGGTGTACTTGTACTTACGGAGACTTGCTGCCATGCATAACAATGATTCTCGACCAGTGTCAAGAGTTTTTAAATTGAAAATAGGATTACGTGCAGTGGATGCTGTTGCAGTGTCTTAATATTAGCTGTTTTGCAGGAGCCCTGAGAAACACGTCTTACTCCATGTCCTGCTCAACTGCGCCCCCACAAAAACTTATGTTCATAAAAGTTCCCAACTGTAGTGTTATATATGAAGCTACTGCAACGTCACAGTCAGCTTAGCAGAAAGATTGTAAACAGGGGGAAACACCCAGTGTAGCTCTTTCTAAAACACATCTAAAGCTCACAAAATTACATGTTACGTATAATTTGTTTGATCCGTACAAAAACCAAAATGCAAAAGTGAAAAGTTGTGGTTTTACAGAAATCGTGTCAGGGGTTGTTTCTCGGCCAGGTGCAGCAACCTCCTGGAGTCTCCATTAGTTAACGGGAAACATCACGGTAATGACATGACTCCATGTAGTCTGAGCACCCAGCCAAGAAGTAGTCCAGTCCAGTTCATTATGTTTTCTGTGTGGATTTAAAAAACAGGATAAAACGTATTGATCAGTGAGCTTTAGAGGAGCTTGTAAGCGGATTTTTTGCTCTTTTGTTTTATGCTAAACTTAGCTTGATAATTGCCGGACAGACATGACAGTGTTATTAATCTTCTCATCTATCTGCAGGCAAAAAGCTAATAAGCCCATATATTATGTAAAAATGTAACACTAATTCTTTTAATAAGATATAAAAAGAAAAATCTTCTCTATTTGTCAACTCATATCCCACTCATTTCTCCCTCTATTAGTGCTGGTGTTGGTCGCACTGGCTGTTTCATCGTCATCGATGCCATGCTGGAGCGCATTCGACACGAGCGCACCGTGGACATCTACGGTCACGTGA
Organism: Epinephelus cyanopodus; assembly: GCA_026686955.1. NCBI lineage: Eukaryota > Metazoa > Chordata > Actinopteri > Perciformes > Serranidae > Epinephelus > Epinephelus cyanopodus. The sequence continues at coordinate 12,905,813 of CM048926.1, read as the reverse complement.
CCCTGATGCGCTCACAGAGGAACTACATGGTGCAGACGGAGGACCAGTACAGCTTCATCCACGAGGCCTTGCTGGAGGCCGTGGCCTGCGGAAACACCGAGGTGGCCGCCAGGAGCCTGTACTCATACATGCAGAAGCTGTCCAAGGTGGAGACTGGGGAGCACATCACCGGCATGGAGCTGGAGTTCAAGGTAAACTGCAGAGGAAAGGGTTTAAATGTAATACGCTGCCTCGCATACAAAATGACACTCTGAGATTTTATCTGAAAAGCGAGGTAAAAAAGTGGTTCAACCACTTTTGGTTCATGGCTTCTTAAAACGAATCCTTGTCTACTGATGATCTGTCGTTACATGTTGCAGGAGTCTGTGAGTGTCCTTTCTGAAATTATTTCTCTTGAATAATATTTGGTGTTGTAAACCTACCTAGAGAAAAAATTAAAAATGTTAACAATATTTTATGTAAAATCTTCTCCTATCTTGTCATCTTACAACCCCTCGCATTTATTTTGCAACCCCCCAGTTTGGGAGCAGCTGGAATACTGAATAATCCTACATTCTTGCAGCTAAATCATTTTGGTTTACTAGATAATATTCTTTAAGATGAAACACTACAAGTAAATGTGCAGATCAATTATTATATTTTGGTCTATTTTGCTTCCATTACACGTTTTCTGTCACACTACTTGAAAGAAAATGTCCAAAATGAACATTTAGGTGTCAATTTTTGTTCAGATTTCTGACCTGGAAACTTATGCAAAAGGCAAATTTTTTATTTGATAATGCTTTTTTCCCAGAAATCTCTACATCAGTAGCGCTTACAGACACCAAACTTTACCTTTTCATTCCTATCTATATTCTAAAGGTTTTTACTGAAGGGTCAGTTCATATATCATTCATAGCCTGATTTAAGTAACATTTTATTCCTAAAAACATGGAGAATTCTTTATTTTTTTTCTTTGCTGTTGACAGTATTTTAAGGTTTATGCAGTGATAAAAAAATCCTCTCTGTAAAGGTCTTTGACTTCAATATATCAACAAAATGAAACATGGTTTTTGAACCTGTCTTTATAAAAGGTTTAGATTTCTGCTTTGGAAATGTATTTAATTAAAATAATGAATTATTTGCACATTTAAGCAAAACATTTCTGAAAACTTGTAAAACAAAAAAACATCTTTATGTATGAAACTAACTGAGGAAATTTCATGGTGATATCTTTCATACTGATTAACCCTATTCACCTTTAGTGTCTTATTGTTGGTCTAAAAATGTTTTGATAAGATTGACACCACTGCTATGTCTGTTCTTTAAAGCTGTTGTTGGCAACTACTGGAAAGATAAATTTTGTGAAATTTTGCAAAGCATATCTTTTAAGGCAATTTTCTCAGCACTTGCATTGGCAAGGCAAGGCAGCTTTACTTGTATAGCACATTTCATACACCAAGGCCATTCAGAGTGCTTTACAGAGCAATAAAATATAAAACATAATAAAGGATACAGGAGAGGGTAAAGAGAAAAATTATATAAAAGGTAAAATTAAGTACTAAATGACTTACAATAAAAAGAAACACCATTAAAAATAGCAAAAGTGCAGATAAGAGGTGTAAAGATGAAAAGATTATTTAAAATGATTTAAAATTGAGTTTTAAAATAAGGTTGCAGTCATCACAGGCTGGAGTAGGCAGTGTAAAAAAGGAAAGCTTTAGCTTTGACTTGAAAGCTTCACCTCAACATACACCAAACTTTCAAGTTTTATTGCTGTCTATATTTTAAAGGTTTTTACAGAGCGATTTACTCATATGTCATTCATAGCTTAATTTAAAGAACATTTTATTCCTGAAAACATGGCAAAAAAATATTTTTCTAATGGCTGTTGACAGTATTTTCTGATTTATGGAGTGATTAACAGTGATATGTAAAATTACCTCTGTAAAAACATTTATTCTTAGATGTCAATAAACTGAAACATGAATTTAGAACCTGGATTTATGCACTGTTCAAATTTCTGTTCTGGAAATGTATGCAAATTAATGCGTATTTAATTAGATAATGCCTCATTTGCATATCCAAACATGAAATTTTGAAAGTTTGTAATACAAAAATACTTATTTTTTTTAATGTGAGTAATGAGCTGGGGGTTTTCATGGTGATATCTGTCCCTCAAAGTGAAAAACCATCATCACACGCTCCCATTTTCTCTCCCCATCCAGCGACTGGCGAACACCAAAGCCCACACGTCCCGGTTTGTCACAGCCAACCTGCCTTGCAACAAATTCAAGAACCGACTGGTCAACATCATGCCCTATGAAACCACCCGCGTCTGCCTCCAGCCAATCAGAGGTCTGGAGGGCTCTGACTACATCAACGCCAGTTACATTGACGGATACAGGTATGCTCCTGTCCCGGAAACACTAATATGACCTGATCCTCTCGTCCTCTCGTGACGGCTCGCTGGGTGAATGGATTGGATGGGTTTTCACTACAGCGCTTCCACCTGTCACGTCCTGTCAAATCTGTCGTTACTGTATACATGTTCCCGCTATTTGTCTCGCTGCACGCCACTCGCTTCGGTCACAGCGCTTCTGATGATTCAGGCATTCAGAGTGGTTGTACACACATGTTTTGACTGTTCCTCTTCTTGCCTGAAGCTTGACCCGCTTTTCAGTCTGATGTTTGACAGAGGGAGAAACAGGGAGAATGAAGGGAGGAGGTGGCTTCTTAAAGGGATACCTTGCCGATTTTGGGCTGTTGCTCGAACTACAGGTTGTATTTGTCCATTTTCGAATGCCAGTTACCACAGATATAAAGAGTACGGAAGCGGATCAAGAGAGAGACCTGCTATGCCCCTCTCTCCCTGGAATTGAGACCAAACTCAGATCAAATTGTAAAACTGGGCAGTGCTAATCGAATATGTACCAAGATTCTGTTGTCTAAAATGTATTTAGAAAGATATTTTAGTGCACTGTTTTGCTGTGATTGGGAGAGTTTGTGAACAGCAAGTAGGCAACTTACTCATCTTACTCCTGTACAGCAAAAACGGAGGCTGAAAACCTGAGTTATAATGATAAAGTTAAGCAGTGTTAATGAAATATGAACCAAGATTTTGTTACTGTGTTGGCTATTTCTCACCTAAAATGTCTTCAAAAACATATTTTAGTGTACTGTTAAACTGTAATGCAAGATCACTCATTAGCAGCCAGCTGCCGTGTTGTTTCCTGTGTTGAAACGGACAAGCTCACGTTACACCACCTACGAGAAGGAGCATTTATTGGTCTGGTGTGGTGCAGTGCATTCTTATAGTTATAGGTCTTCTACCTCTTGAGCAAAAGCGAATGCCACAGCCAATTTTCTCTGTTTTCCAGCTCATGTAGCACTAATTTCAAAAGTATTTGCATCTTTCTACTGCAGTAATATGAAACTACCATCTTTCCTGCAGTGAAATGTTTCTTCAATGTGTGTGTGTGTGTGTGTGTGTGTTTGTGTGTAGGCAGCAGAGAGGCTACATTGCCACACAGGGTCCACTGGCTGAGACTACGGAGGATTTCTGGAGGATGCTGTGGGAGCACAACTCCACTATAGTGGTCATGCTCACTAAGCTGAGAGAAATGGGACGGGTGAGTATGCACACACACACAACGTGCCATAAATAATAGCCAGTGTTAGCCCTGTGCACAAAGTCATCAATCCCTTTTTCTCCTGCTCTCTCAGGAGAAGTGTCACCAGTACTGGCCCGCCGAGCGCTCAGCCAGGTACCAGTACTTCGTGGTGGACCCCATGGCTGAGTACAACATGCCTCAGTACATCCTGCGGGAGTTCAAAGTTACGGATGCCAGGGTGAGTTCATGGCGTCTGTGTGTTTAATGACTTGTTTTCCTGTTGTATGTTGTATTCAAACAGCAGTGTAACATTACACTCTTTGACTTTTCTGCTCTATTCCCAATCCATCAGTGCTGTTAGAAAGCAGCGGGGCAAAGCATGTCCTATCGACCTGTAGTGTGTGTTGGTTAGTGTGTGTTTTGTATGTGAATGTGTGTAATACAACAGGTAGGCACTATCGGCAGGCAGCCCGTGATCACTCATTCAACCATTGCTGTCTCCGGATCACCTTGACATCATGCGTGTATGTGAATGAGGGCGTGCACGTGCTCTCGTGCACATATCAGCCAGTCATAGATAACTCCAGTTAAGCCTGTCCTGCACTGACGCCACATCGACAGATGCTCTATTGATCTCCATTAAAGGGGAGTCAGGAAGGCTGAGCAGAAGAGAAAAGATGTAATTGCCTACTGAGTGGCTGACAATAGCAGACGCACTGACGTTACAGCTTGAAGTTAACCACAGCCACTGATCCAGGGTCAGATAACAGTTATCATTAGAAGGAAAAAAAGGAAATTGCCTGGCAGAATCTCACTCTTCAGTCAATACAGCAAGAAGAAGCTCTTTAAATAGTCTTTTTGAAATAATCATCTCACATAAACAATAACTACAACATCTCTCTGCATGTTGAAAACACACCTCAGATCCTTCTTCATCATTCATTTTCCTCACTCCTTCAGGATGGCCAATCACGGACGGTGCGTCAGTTCCAGTTCACTGATTGGCCAGAGCAAGGTGTGCCCAAATCTGGGGAGGGCTTCATCGACTTCATTGGCCAAGTGCACAAAACCAAGGAGCAGTTTGGCCAGGACGGACCAATCAGCGTTCACTGCAGGTCAGCAGTCGGGTTTAAGCTCACATCTCATGATGAAGCTATTAATTGTAAAAGGATTGAGGCGGGAAATCAGAATCAGAAATACTTTATTGATCCCCGAGGGGGAATTATGATTCATAACAGTTGCTCTGATCTAAAGAAAAGGGAATTATAAGAAGTAAGAATAAGAGTATGACTTAAAGTTTGTAAAAATAAAGCAATAAAATGCGCGTTATGCCACTGTGTTTAATGCTAGTTTTGAAAATATGAAATTAAAATATTAAAATAGAATATATATTGTTATCGGCTGTAAGTGTGAAAGTTTAACTAGTTATGTGCATTGTATGTTGAATTAATGTATACATTCAAGAGGTGAAAAATACTGCACAGTTGAATAATTGCATAGAAGAAGTCCTCAGACCCAGAAATGAGTTAGCATTTTAGCACATGCAGTTCCTTCCTGTTGAAGTCAATGGGTGTTTGGTTAGATGCCTGAAATAAATTCTGTGGTTAAGACAAGCTTTAGAAAGTTTAATGTTTTCTTCCATGACATAAAATATGTCAGTAAATAGACGGTTGCTAACAAGCGGCTAAATGAAACCCGAATGTTATCATGAAGATCACGGCTTTACATCATCGTTGTGGTTGTGACATCAGGTCATACAACCGTTGTGTAGCTTGGTTATAGCCAAACGTTAGCTTTTTACTTGTGGTTATTGCATTTATGTTTAAAAAAAATCATAAAGGTGTTCATGTCTGAAGATTATCTTACCATTATATTATCAAGAAAACATGAAAGAATCACAAACCTTAACTTATTTTACTGCAATTGTGGCTTTTTGTGGAAGGAACCAGGTTCATGCTAACTTCCTGGTTGGCCGTCCCTGCACCACTCTATTAAAAGTACATTTAACTGCACAATAACTGCTGTGGGTTGGTCTGAATGCAGCACAATGTTTACCAACACATTGTAAACTATATAACTGTTTTCCCTTATGGCTGTAGTGCTGGCGTGGGGCGGACAGGTGTCTTCATCACTCTGAGTATTGTCCTGGAGAGGATGCGTTACGAAGGGGCGGTGGACATCTTCCAGACTGTCAAAATGCTGCGCACACAGAGACCCGCCATGGTGCAGACTGAGGTAAACACTGAACAGCATGTGGGACTTAATGATTCATTAAGCAGGGCGGAGACACGAGCGAGGGAAGCACTGATATAGCACACTAATGGTGCTGCTTAAAGGGACAGGACACCACAAAATCAAACATCTTTCTTCTTACCTGTAGTGAGGGCCAGATTGTTTTGGTGTGAGTTGCCAAGTGTTGGAGATATCGGCCGTAGAGATGTCTGCCTTCTCTCTGATATCACAGAACTAGATGGCACTTGGCTTGTGGTCATTTCAACCTGTGTTACACTGATGACTTCTGTGACGATGCTGTTGGATTAAACATGCCTAAAAACTTCTAAAACATGTGGCTTTAGATATTTGGGCTTCTCTATTGTGCAGATTTTCTTCCAACTGTGTGTACTCATATTTTAAAATTCTATGTGTGCCAATTTAATTTGTATTCCTCAATATCCTTATTACTATTTGACTGATTTGAAGCTACCCATGTTTTTGCAAATGTTGAGTTTTAATGAGTAAATAAGAACAAAAGATATAAGTGTGATGTGAGTCTGCAAATACAAATCTTACAAGGAACACTTAATCCTCTAGTTAATTTGAAAAACCACCAAACTGAGAGATTAGATAGATGGTGACATTTAGAATTTCCAACAAACAGTAAAGTCAGGATTTCAGTAAAGCCTCTGTTGCAGTTCTCGTTAAAAGTCTGTTCCCGCGTACGGCAATGATTTCTCACTCTGTGTCTCACCCAGGACGAGTACCAGTTCTGCTACCAGGCTGCTCTGGAGTACCTGGGTAGCTTTGACCACTATGCAACGTAAGTGAAGAGACAACCATCCATCCATCTTTCCGCTTCGAGGTCCACAAACAAACCGACGAGTGAAAACAAGAGAAAGACGGCCTGAAACAACGTGAACATTGAACCTTTTTTTTCCTGGGAGCGAGACTCAAAGATGAATTCTACACCGACAAGGACAAAAAGCAACAACAAAAACAGCAACAAGAACTCTGTGTCTGACAGCACCCACACTCACCAGGGGTCTCCCTGAGGAGCTGGTGGGTGTGGAGACTATCCATGTGTAATCCATATACTTACCTCAGTGTTCCAGTGTGAAGGACGTATAATACATGTGTGTTGTGGTCAGCTATCTCCAATATGAACCAGTGAAATACAAACGGCTTCTGAACAGGAATTATGATACTATATGTGTATAAAAAAAAACAAAAACAAACAAAAAAAACAACACAAAGAGCCTGGATATTTGCTGCACCCTAAATGGGCTTTTTATCCTCAACTTTGTATCTATTGGTTTGGTGTACTAAGGGGTTACAAAGTGCAAAGGTGAACATTTCTATGTGTCCGTGAGTCTATTTCAAAGGTGTCTACATGCTGCCACAGGTAGCTGTGATTATAGTTTAAAGCAGATGACTAGGCTATGCCTCAGCAGAAGCCTACAGTAGGGACTCAACACCCTGAGGACTGTTGGAGAAGCATGTGGATGCTCATTTACCTGACGCACAGTGCCAAGAGAAACCACGCAGCGTGAACATGAACTGTGGCCTACAAGGAGAGATGGCTCCCTCTTTTATCCAGCATAACATAAAGTCAGACTAGAGACCGCTCCTAACACGCCGGGCCAAGGGTCAGTTCACGCTCCCCAAATCGCGTCCTCGCTGAGTAACAGCCGGCCTCAGAGCAGCGATTAGAGCCCGTCGTATCCTCAACCGGGCCGAGATGTTGCATTCTTCGTTAAACAAAGCTTGCTTGCTATTTGCTGTAGTCCTCGTTCATCCTCCAGCTCATCTTCCTCTCGACGTCAGCCCCCATTGTGTCAGCTCAGCAGTGGCTTATTGAAAGAGACGCTAATGAAAAAGCTTCGATCCTGTTAACACATCCCCCATCTCTGCAGATTTTTGTGTGTTTTTACTGTACGTCTTTGCCTTACGCCGACTTACTACTTGTGTTTCAACATGCTGCTTAATGTTCATGCGTTGTGTGCTAAACTTTTATTGTCATACAGTATCTTAAACCGAGGATGAAAGTTGTTTCCTGATCTTCTTCCTCCTCTGAAGCTTACCTACTTGAATTGCACGACTTTGCAGTTAAATCAGTCTGGTGTTTTACTATTTAAGGCTACTGGCAGTGAAAGATAATGAGAGAAATCCCCCAAAAAATATTCAGCGCGAGTGTTGAATTGCTCACTTTCAACAGTCCTCTTCCTCTCACCCAGCCCCCCCACCTCCACGCATTCAATTTCTCTCTGTTCCTAAATCTCACTGTACAGAACATCCCGACTTAACCAAATGATGTGTCCCCCCTCTGTCCTCTGCAGTACAACCGCACAAGTCCGTGATATCGATATATATCTTTTCTTGATTTGACATATAATCATAATTGGTCCCACGTGGTGATTGACGAGCACAGCGATGTTCCAGTGTATCAGACATCTCGGGCGATTTCACCGATTTTGTACATACAGTCTTATCATTGGAGTCCTATACAGTACAGTTACATACGTCTGAGCACAAGATATAACGTGGGATTGGATGTGATGTAGTTCTTATTGTCGCAAAAAAAAAAAAGCCTTATTGTTATCGTTCACTTTGTCATATTTATTTCATATGATTTTTTAAGATATTTATTATTCTATTTTGTTACTTTTTACGTTTGTTTTTAATCTATTTATTTGGGATATTTAGCAACTATAACCAATAAGATGTTTCTTTGGCGAGCCAATGTTAAAGTATGATATTGTCACTGTTTGTTTTTTTTATTTTTAATGGTCAGTTTTGGTGCTTTTTTATTTGCTTTATTATTATTATAAAGTATGCCCTCTGTGTAGGGTGCTATTTGATACTGATTACTGATGTCCGACTAGTTAGCTAGAGATGTACGTTAGAGGCAGACCTAGTTTAAGTTTACAGTGATGCCCTTTTGATGCCCTCCCCCACTAAGCCTCCATAGCAACAGCAGTGGTGTGATCGTAGCAACAGAGGTATGGTCCGCCCCACCGCGATGGGTTTAAGAGCATCAGAGAAATTAGCTATATAGAGCAGACTTGTTGGTGAAAACCTCAGACAAGCTGTTGGTATTTAGTTTGCTGGAAAGCACATGGTAGCAAGTGTATTTTTGACAGAGAATGGGTTAGGAATTGCCCAGCTACACACACCCTCAAAAGTTATTGTTTATACCTGAAATTATTCTGATATGAAATCTATGTGTGGTCCAGAAGTCTTGACAGTGTGTGACATATATGAAATATGTTATTCCTTCGATTTCTAATGATTATTGTGTCAAGAGAAATATAAAAAGGCGCACACACGAAACATAATATGAAATGTGTTGAGGGCCAGCTCTGACGACGCCATCCCCCTCACTTATGTACCTGTTCTTTCCTTTCAAACCATGGATGTAGATATTGTATCTTGACTTTGTATTAAAAGCAGGATGATTGGATATACAGCACAACGAGCTGCTTGATTCCTGTGGGGTTTTTTCCGTTTGTTATTCACTCCTCGTCCACTAGATGGGACCAAAGTGACTCTTTAATTGAAATGCTCTCCTGTCATTGCACCCAGCTTTTACTTAATGCACACTGCACACCAAATTACACCGAGACAATGTTGGGAAATTGGATTCAGCTGGTTTGGAGCCATAAAATTAAGTTGCATTCACTTCTGCCTTAACTTCAGATGCCTAATAACACAAGACAGAGGCAGGAAAATGCCGCAATCACGCCTTTTGGTATGGTAAAGATGGGAAATGAAAGTATACTATGCAGGACTTTCCTAAAAAAACAATGCATAGATACAAAAGTAATCCCTCTCAGTCATCACTTACGACCCTCTGGAGGTGTGTGGCAGTGTATTTATCTGCAGAGACCCTACCCTCTGCCTTATTTTCTTATTCTTCTATGTTTGCGACGTTCCTGCACAGCTCGTAGGTGAGGTCGAGACTTTATAAAAAGGTAGCAACAAGGTGCCAGACTAACAGCACACATCCAAGAGAAAGCTTTGAAATTGCAAACCCAGCACCGAAAAATGCACATACAGCAATGAAGAGTGACTCTGGGGTTATAGCTTTTACTTTCATTGCACTGGCCATACTGTTGACAGAATGTAACTGACAGCTGTTAGTGTGAGGGCTGCAATACTTTACATTTAGTGTAAAATATTACATTGAACAGCAGTATTTATCTGGTGTGAGGCAAACATATTTGTTAGGTTTTAGGTTTTTAGGCACCACTGAACTGATGTGTGTCGCGTCGAAAAATCCAAGTTTGAAAGACATAGTTGGATGTTGACATGACGGCTATTAACAAGTCAGAAACTTGAAATAACTTTGATATAACATGAGCATTAAAACACAAAAAAAAAAAAAATATTTTAATGGAAAAACATTCTGTAATCTGGAGCAGGGAAAAAAGACAAATTTGAAACAGCAGTTTGATCAAAAAAAATAATAATTTGAGAGTTACATGTAAGGATTTTTAACATGACTACTTTCATATTTGTATGGTGAATATGAAACTACAGCAAGCAGGTTTTTAGCTTAGCTTAGCACAACTACAGGAAGCAGGGGCAACAGCTAGCTTGGCTCTCTCCTAAGGTAAGAGAAAAAGGAATATGCTTTGTACATATTAACATATATAATATAGATATAAAGTGTTAGTGAGCATGAGAGGTTATAGTGTTTGGTTCTGCTACCTTTGGAAAAAGCTTGCCAGTTTCCGGTCTTTGTGCTAGGCTAAGCTAACCGTCTGGCGCTAGCTTCATATTTAGCATACAAATCTGACAGTGGTGTCAACCTCCTCTTTTAACTTTTGACAATAAGTAAAGTTAGTGAAATGTCCCATAGTGTCAAACTATTCTTTTTAGGTCCACTCATTCGTTTAGGTTTTAGTTTTATGAGCTAACTGACCATCTGTTTGAACTCTCTCTGGCGTGTAGCACCTAGCATAGCTTAGCTTAGCATAGCTTAGCTCAGTTTAGCGCAAGGGGAAAGAGCTAGTCTTGCTGTGTTCAGATTTAACAGACAAACAACATGCAGTGTTTAAACTTTGTTTTTTTGTACTGTTTAAGATATAATGTGTTAATACGTTGTTATTGTTTTTTCTAGACTTTGTGCTAGGCTGAGCTAACAGTCTGCTGGCACTAGCACTGTTTAGCATACAGACATGACAGCTAACTTTTGGCAAGAGAGACAAATAGCATAATTCCAAAATGTCTGCTATTTCTTTACTGCCACTTCTTTTGAAATTGGTGCTATATAACCAGAGAAAACTGAGGAAAGGAGCTATTGCATTTACTTCACTCAAGAAAAAACCTCCAACTACCACAATGCAATGCGCCACAATAAATGCTACTGCTGAGTGAGTATGTGCTCGGCTGTTTTTCAGAGGAATCAAAATGGCAGCCAGATGTTACAAACAATCTTGAATTCAAATTAAATGGAAAAACATGTTTCTTAAAACATTTGAGGAGAGAAATAGGCCATGTAGTAACCTTAACAAAATTTTAAAATAAAGTTAAAATATTAGATCAGCACTGCTTAGCTTTACGGTTTGATTGAGTTCAGCCTTGGTATTTTACAATACAGGAACCAGTATGGCGCCTGCTTCTTGTTCAAGAATTCTTGTATTGTGACATACAGCATGTCATCCAGTCGATTTGAATTTATTCCTGTGCAAATTATTCCTGTAAGGTCCACTTGTTAGTTGAGGTTTTAGTTTTAAGAGCTTTGATCAACATTTTTTTTATCGTCAAATTATGCAGTCTGTTTGAACACTCTGTCCTCGCACAAACAGAACAGGAACCCGGATACATTTTTCTTTTATCCAATTAACAACAGGATGTTCTCAGTCAAAAAAGTTCATAGTGCTCAGAAGGTTCATCTAATCATGTGACGAAGTTGCTCTTTGGTGGGAATGTTGATATCAAAAAAGGGAAATCCAAGGCACTCTGTTTTAAATGTGTAAAAAGCCTTTATTTAAAAAATGGCTGTTTCATATGGAAAAGGTTAAAACATGATGAAAGTGGGTTACAGCCACTTTCATCACGTTTTATACATTTAAAGAAGAGTGCCTTGGATTTCCCTTTTTTGATAACATTAGGATGTATTTCTAAACATTTCGCTCCCCTTTCTTTGAAATAGTACCATTCGTCTCGAGAACCACCATCATGCTTGTGATTAGGAAATGAAGAGGAATGTTCCTGACATCGTTGATGGCGTGTTTTAAGTACAGTGGGGCACACACCCAGCCATGAGGAGATGTAATCAGCTGTAATTCACTATGAAACTCACACTGGATAGATCAGATCTCAGGAGAGCTCGTGTTAAACTATTCAGTACCACATGCAAGGTGTCCTTTTGCAGTTGTAAAGTTCACATACAGCAGCTTCATCCTCATTGTTTCTCACTATGATCTGTGTGTTGATATGAGGAGTTGCTGAGGGAGACTGGCAAGCTCTGTCACCTGCTACTTCCTTGAAATCTCTTAAAAAGCCAGCTGCTCATTGTATTAAATTCTTTTAAGCTATAGAAGGAAAAGAAAAAGAAGAGGGTGTATTGTTCTGTCCATCACAGGAAAACTCAATTATGGCTATTTAAATGCTTTCGTAACTCTAACCTGTTCTGTTTCCTTCCTGAGACACGTTGAGACAGGCCCGGTAACTTTACACCTATAAGGAAGCGTTTGTTTTAATACAAGTAGTTGTTTACTTTTCTCTTAGCCTCACACAGTGACGATTCACACCCCACAGAAAGAAGTCATGAGAGCCAATGTGACCCTGAGCTGCCATGGCTCCAAGCAAACGCCCACTGAGCACAATAGATAATGTTTATCTGAAAATGCTGGCATCAGTGTGGGCTGTGCGACACAGTATGTGCATTAAATTCATCCATATAATTCAATACAAAAATCAACACTGGAAAACTAACAATAATTCTGCAGGGCTATTATACAAAGATGATAAAACTTTATTACAAGAATGTTCCTGAGGTCATGTACAGTTCTTCTGAATAGATTCTTATTATTACATTTTATATTACACTAGTAGAACCTGCAAAGACGGCACATTTCTTCACACAGATTGCAACTGCAACTCATACTTACAATAACATAGACTATTGTTGTATCTGGCACCATGTCTGAATTTCAATTATCATTATTATGAGAAGTGCCAACATTCAAAATGCTGAACTCATCACCGAGCGGCAGCACTGACTGCTCAGTGGTTACTAAATCCTTCATCTCAAAGCAGCATACATGAACAAAGGTCAGCACAGCGCTCTGAGCTGCATACAGAGACAGAGGTGGAGGAGAGGTGAGGGTAAGATGAGGGTGAGCAAAGAGAGCCAACATCTGGAATGACACCATGCAATCATATGACCACCCGCGGTTTAACAGTGCCAGCAGCTGCACGAGGACAATTGCTCAACTGGATTATCTTCCATGTACTTCAAAATAAAAATAACCTTTGTCTGAATATCCTCTGACATGATGGGGCTTTTGTCCTGTACAGTAAAGTACCATTTAAAGTATACATGCAAGTGCAAGTGAACCATAGCAATATTGGCAGTGTGAGCGTATGTCCTACAGCTAAACACAACTGTATCTGCTTTTAAAGGCATCGTTTATCCAACAAGTTCTCGTCCCAAACTGTTAGCTAAACCCCGCCCCTTTGTGATGGTCCGACAAGCTGTTCCCAAAGAAATATTGTCATATTTTTGGACAAATGAAACAGTGATTCCAGAGAGAAGCAGACAGAGGGGTCTACAGTCTGTGTTTGAAGGATATATCCAGGATGTCAAACTGACTCAGCAGCAACAACAGGTTAAAAAGACAAAGATAGTTAGAAGCTAAAGCCGAACTATAGGCTACAGATCACAGTGTAAAAGTGAACCACCATATCACTGCTGATCGACACAGAAGACAATGAATATAAAGGGAAACTTCGCTGATATTGAACCAGCCGTGTGGCATTGCAATGTTTGGCTTCGCCCCCGTGTCGTTGCCAGCACCTGGACCTTCCCCATCTCCAGGGTACGTCAAACAGCGTTCATTTGAGCACAGTGTGATGACACTGAATAACAGCAAAGTTGCCCTGCTTCTCCTCACTGGTTCCTGTACAGCAGGGTCGGTCTTTGTGTCACTGTTATAACCATTAAGAAGCAAAAGCAGCATGTGTATACATTCAGTAGGCTATATCTTCAGTAGCTAGCTAACCCTACACTTTTCAGGGTTTGATTTTGGTTTTGGAACAGGGAAGAAAAGTGTATCTTTTTCCAACCTCTCCAGGTAACGAGTATCATTAATACACGATGTACCGCAGGCACAACATTTAGCTCCAAATCCACAAAACCAGCCTGAAAATGAAGGAAATCTGAAATGACTGCATTAGAGTCAATGGAGCACAGCTGTGCTGTGTTGTTGCCGGCCCGATGCTACGTTATAATTGGCCAGTCTGCGTCCGGGGGCAGGACTTAGCGAAGGGTCGATTAACGCAGGAACCAAACAATGGGCTCCCAGGTGAAAGTCCAGAGTTCGTTTGAACCGCCAGCCCACCCAAAAGACTTTTTTGCTGCTTTTCATATGACGGCAGATGCTGACCGCGTCACAAATAGACGGCTGCGTACCATACTGCGGCAAAGGGTGCCTCTGTGTGTCCGTGTGTGACGCTGATGTCCACTGACATGACGGCGGTATCTGACAACTTTGGTCTGTATCATACTGCTATGAAAAGTGCCTCTGTGTGTCGGTGTCTGATGCCCAAATTACTGACAAAGCGGCAGAATTTGATGAGTTGGGTGTGAGAACATGCTGATATATCACATCACAGATAATATGTGCAGAGAAATCCAGGGTATCGTTCTCATAAGGCTGCTTTAAAAGACTAGTGTGCAGTAAATAATGATCAGAATAAGAGTCAAAATATATAATGAAATATATGATAATGAAGCAATTAAGTTTTTAATTACTGCATCCTGCGTACAACGACACCCTGCCCATATGGGTTTACAAGACACCATAAATTAATATAAGCTACAATCTTCAGATCTTCATTGTCATTACAACAAAATTAATAAATCACTGACAAGAACATTTAATATACCACTAGAGTAATCACAATAAGTACAATTTGAATAGTCCATCTTGTCTTGTTTTTTTTTCAGTCTTTGGAGACACATAATTAAACTACCATTCCAATTTTAATCATCTGAACACCGTAATATTTTAGGGTTTCATCGAGCCATTTCACAGTACATTTCCACAGTACAAAATGGAACTCACTTCCTACTTCTCTAAAATCCCACCGCTCACACAATCTATTTCCTCCTCAGATCTGTAAGATGAGGAGGTCAAGGTGGCAGAGACCTGATCGAGAGATAATCGCTCACAATATTGAAAGTCTGAGCTTGTGTTGAGCTGCGGCCAAAGCACCCACAGTATTTTCTCAGATATTTGCTGCATTTCTGTTATTTTATCTCTGTTTGGCAGCACGGTGATCTTTTACAACACACTGCTGTGCATGTACAGGAGACATAAGTGCAAAAACAAAGTGATATTATGCACAACAACAAACATTTCCATTCTTTGATTATGTTTTATATATTTTTACTATCTCAAATTGAATGTAATGTTTGTGGCTATATGGAGCTTTACATTTTTAATTGAATACATTTGTGTAAACCATTATTTTAGCTGTGTCATGTCATGTCATGTTATGTATCTGTGGTGTAGGCCTAAAATCATTCCCTGATCTCTATCTGTGCAGGCTGAGCAGGTTACATGGTGTGACTGTGATGACGACTGTCCCTGCATACCTTTGTCACAGTGCGTGCGTGTTCTTAAAGGCACATGTGTCTGTGTGTCAAAAGGTCACAATAGGTAGTGCCACCCATAGCTACCGTTGCCATGAGGAGCACAAGCTGCGCACGACGTGTGGCCATTTCACCTGTCTTCACTGATTTGTTTAGTTTGAGTGAAAACCTCTGCCCCTCGCAGCTGATTGGTTGACTTAATTAGAAGAAGCCAATCCTAAAGAGGAGGCTGTGATCACCTTTTGTTTCTTACCTGCCTCTCACTGCCTCAGAGTTACTTCAAGGAATCAGAGCCAAAGACTCACATGAGAGGTGTTTCGATGAGTTTTCAAATTTTAGCCACAGGTATAGTCTTTCACTGCGTGTGAAAGTGTATGAGTGTGTGCATGTGTGTGAGCTGGAAGTATTTATTATCCATCATGAGTCTGAAAAGCAGGAGATTCTCACTAGACAGCAATGTGTGAGTATAAATACTTCATGTTTTGCTTTTCTTTCTCTGTCCCTGTCACATCCTTCATCCTTCATCTCGGCTGATCAACAGTGTGCGTCACTTAAAAAGCACCAGGTGTGCTCGATATTCTTGTTGTGTATCCAGTGTTTGTAGCTGCTGGCTTACAAAAGTGAAACCACTCTCCAGAGATCCTCTCTGTTGCCCAGAGACTGCAGACTAACCACAGGTCTGATAAGCTGACAGCTAGCCCAGGCACAGGGAGAAAATACACTCAGGCTGTATTCAAATAAGTTCCTCAGGGAGTTTGGAGCTAGTTTAAAGGAATAGATAACCCTCAAATTGATCAGTTGTAAAACAGTTACTCACTGCAGAGGAAAGAGCACTACATGTAGTACAACAGGACTAACCTGTAGAGGAAAACGTTTATGGTCCATGGACATTTTAAAGCATGTATTAAGTAAGTAAGTATTAAATTAAGTGGCTCCAACCCCCGTGTTGTTGGGATACAGGTCAGCTGCTTTGGTGTCGGCTGCATGGCCGCTGGAGAAGCATTAGCATATTGTGAGAGAGAAAACGAGGGCGAAAATTACCAACCACAACAAAACTGGACACCCTTAAAGGAATACGACACCCTCAAAATGGCAATTTGTATATCAATTACTCACCCTAGGCTACCTTGAATTCGTTGAGAAAACATTATCTCGCATGCCTCCACAGTGAACGAAGAATCCAAAAACGGGAGAAAATTTTTGATGAAGTAAATGGGGGCCGCGTTTAACAACAGCAAAACTATCTCAAAACATCTGTTTATAAACTCTCCTGCAATTCACGCAGTATAATCCAAGTCTCATTTATCCAGTCATATGCTCACTACTTTCCAAACACATGGATTTTCTCAAAAACATCACGATTTAAATCACTTCCACATAAAAAGTCTCACACACCCAGGCTAGCATGTGGGTTTGAACTCTGCTCATGCATTCCTCCTAGCTCATTTAATTGCCGTTATTTATCATGTAATGGAGGCAACGTAGTCAGGTTGTGGTGAAAATGCATGTGTTTGGGAAGTACTGAGCATACGACTGGATAAATAAGACTTGGATTATACTGCAGGAGTGGTTTAAGAGATTATAAACAAATGTTTTTGCTGTTAAACGTGACCCACTTTTACAGCTATTCATCAAACTTTTTCTTCGTCTTTGGATTCTCTGTTCACTATGAAGGCATGCGAGAAAAACTGATGTGTAATTGATATGCAAATAAATATTTAGAGGGTAAAGTATTCCTTTAACCTCTGCTGTAACACAAAGGAACAGTTCAAACTGACAGAGATATTAGTTTGGATTTACAAACAAACAAGAACAGTATATTCCCTTCAACACCGTTGTTGACACTCAGTTGAAGCTCCACAATGTGAGAAATTATTTGTGCCTCTGAACGAACCACATTAATCTCTGTGGAAAATCAGACTTCGCCTGATGTAAACAATGAAAGTGAAGATAATGAAATGTGTACCGTCAGCACGCAGGAGTTGTTTTCAGCCACTCTGTGTGAACTCAGTAAATCCAGCACATTTACTGATGTTCCCACCGTGAAGAAACCCATTCTTCTTTTTATATTTTTTCTTTACTTTATGTTGTTCTATATCCGTCCCACCTGTGTGTGTGTCATATAAAAGCCGGATCATCAGTCTGACATTTATCTCCCGGTCTCTTGGGACAGCTGTCTGGATGGAGTCGGGGTCCTTGGCGTAAGAAGAGGCAGCAGCAGGTTTAGCAGTAAGAAATCTAAACACAGCCAGAGTCTGGATGATGCCCGACTGGAGATCCAGGCGCTAAATCACAGCCTCAACTCCAACATTGCTCTCAGGTATACTCAACACCAGACAGGGATTAAGAAAAAACTGAAGTTTTAATCCTAGACTGAGACAAAGTCTGGATATGTCATCTAGTTAGTAGGGTGAATTTCTTGTGTTTGTGTCCTCAGGAAGCAGACAATAGCAGAGGAGAGCATTGACCGATTAGATGGGCTTATCAACAGTAATGTAAGTCTGCTCCACCTCATCCTGCTCACTTACAACATCCACATTTTATCACATTTTGCTGCAGCATAGGGAGAATTAAAGCGACCATAATGCATATTTTTTATAATAACAATGCATCAACTTATGATGTGAAAACAGTGTGAAGGTCTGTCGTCATTTACCTAAAGAGAATTATCACCTGAATCTGCAGCTACCCTCAGCTTTACAGAGATTTATAGGGAGTTTCAGCTCATTGTTTAGCTGTCCAGCCTACTTTATTGTTTTGGTTCACTCTCAGCGCTCACATAGCAGAGAGAAAAAGCTCTTAAATCCCACTTTACACGACCTGATCAGCACCAAACAGCAGAGAGGCACAGTTTGAGACGAGCTTTAGCGGAGCATTTAGCAGCTTAAAAAGCAGGTATTTCCCTCAGGAGTTGGAGGAGGCCAAAAATGGAGCTAAAATTGAGTGAATGTTGGACTTATGTTCTTCAGGTAGACAGAAACACAATTCCTGATGAATAATAATGTGGACATGACATGCTGGACATGTAAATTAGCAGTTGTTTGCTAGCAAGATCGCAGTATGTCACTGTTGTGTTGTCAATTTGTCATGTTCTCAATCAGTTTGAATATAATTATTTCAGATAACGAATCTCAAGCCTGCTCCTTATTATCATCCTTATTATCACTCAACACGCAGTTTAGTATTTTTTAAAATTGACCTGGTATGAGTTTCCTTATTTTCTGGCATATACGTGATGTTACAGTGTCAGATGTTCATATTAAACTTAGTCAGAGTTTAAAGGAAGAGGTAAGTGTACATAGAATTATCCCTGTGAGCTAAACCCTCAGGCCTCAGACCGTTCTGAATACTCTTTTTCCAACTGTTTCTTCTTTTCGGGACAAGCTGATGTCAGCTCGTGACAGATTTCTTTATATGGTTGTCTGCTCCAGACATGCTACTGCAAGTATTTACATTATGTAGCCTACACTGCTAAATGTAGCTACATGCTACATCAGCAAAAAACTGTAATCCTGTATGTAGTAGTTCATTTCTCCCTGATTTGCGATCATATTTACTGGTTTAGAGGCTTTTATCTGTGATTTTTCATGGTAGAAAGTGTAGTTACAGCCCATTAGGCCTACAGTCATTGACGGTCAAAGACGCCAAGATTGCATGCAGC
This sequence comes from Epinephelus cyanopodus, assembly GCA_026686955.1. NCBI lineage: Eukaryota > Metazoa > Chordata > Actinopteri > Perciformes > Serranidae > Epinephelus > Epinephelus cyanopodus. Next base: position 12,886,516 of record CM048926.1, on the reverse strand, counting down.
AATGCAATGTATTGCATGCAGCACCGAAAACGCAATGTTTTGAAAACGGGTTCCAGAGTGCAACTTTTTAGAAACGGCAGCGTCTCCATTGTCAAGTAAACTTGCAATATGCAGTTCCTCTGAAAACGGAGACTTTTCGCACATGCACATTATGGTTCCAGTCACTTGGCAAGCCAACCGTCACAACAACAGTGCCGAGCTCTGTTTGTGCTGCTCACCCTGTTGATTTGAAGTGAAGTGTAGATCTGTTACTGTAGCAACTTCACCTCCTCGTCCATCCAGACAAAGTTATCTGTGCATGCTTTCGCCATCGTGTCTTCTTTGTTTTGGTTTGTAATCACCGCATTGTAAAGGAAGGCGCTTCAGCACAGGCACATGGCGTCATGCCGTGGTGTTGCTTTGCAAATTTACACTACCACCCATTGGCCTGGCGTGCATACTACAGCGTTTCCAGTAGATTTTGTGGCTCCGTGTGAACAGGGATCGTTTCATTAACGTCGTCATATAAACGCAGAAGGAAAGGACAGACTTTTCTGTTTTTAGAGAAACCGTTGTCGTCTAAACAGGGCCTGAGACTTCCGAGACATTCCTTCATCTCACTAATGCTAATAAATAACTTTTGTAACTTTTGCATTTAATCTAGGTCACTCTACGTGGACACTAACTACCAGTTACGATCTTATACCGCATTGCAAATTACCTGTGAGCATAAAATTGATATGCAGTATTTTGATTAATATGAAGTTAATTACCATCAACCGAGCATTTTCTTTTGTCTGCCATGTATCTACATATATGTCAACAACTTGCTCACAACTCTGCCTGACGAAGGTTGTAATGACCAAAACGTAGCTGCTTTGTCCCATTCAATATTTTGCAAGTTTGGTAACAGTGTGCAGGAATCTTTTTTTCTTTCTTGAACAGCTTGCTCACTAAAATTTCTGCTAACTTTCTGAGGTCTTGTTCTGATTTCACGTGAATTTTGATAACTAGTTTTTCTGATTAATCTGACAACACATGAATGTAGGGGCAAAGACAGAAGACACAGACGCACAGAAGCACCTTTTATTGTAGAAACCCAACCTGAATCTGAACATGAGCACAATTTGTCCTCTGTAACATTATTTTTCACTGACAGAGCTTCCTGAAGCAGAACAAAACCTTCCACAAACTGTTCCAAGACATTCCTGAGGAGGAGAACCTGACACACAGTGAGTCAAGAGTCTGTTACTTATTCCTTGATATTGATTATGGAGATTATGTTGCATTGTGACCCTTTGTCACTTTGTCCCTGGTGTGTGATGAAGCGCCTCCTCCTTTGTTTGCACAGTAAAACAGGAGCTGCAACACGATCCTGCAGTCATGTCTCTTTTGTCTCAGTGACATTGCTGTTTCCTTTTTTGATTGGAGAAACATCCTCTTCACAATTTTAAATGGTGTGTGTGTGTGTGTGTGTGTGTGTGTGTGTGTGTGTGTGTGTGTGTGTCTATTGTAGCGTTCACCTGTGCTTTGCAGAAGGAGGTGCTGTATCACGGAAAAATCTTTGTCTCTGAGTACTATGTGTGTTTCTACTCATCAGTGCTGCTCAAAGAAACCAAGGTACACATTCAGACTCATTGAGGTGAAGCCTAATTCACACTGGTGAAATTATTCAACACTGAAATGTCATACCAGTGGTGGCAATTAAACCAATATCTGTTTAATTTTGTAGGAACACTTCACTCTGGCAGAGCAGACTTTAAACTTACATGTCCCAGAAGTTGTAGAAGAAGCAGTCAACATTAGCATTGGCTATCCTGGGGATTTACTTTCATCTCCAGCATTTGGGCTTTTACCCTAAAAGACTTCACAGAGGGAAATTATTTAAGGACTTTGGATAGTGAACAAAATTAAAGGCTGGTTCCTTAACTTGATTATCCACATCACATAAAAGTGGAATATGATTGTAATGTCCTTTTTAAAGGGGTTGAAAGGTTAAAATATTTTATTAAATATTTTTTTAATAAATGTTTAAATGAATAAATAAATATATACAGAAATAAATAAGTTAGTTCAGAAATGTATAAATAAAAGAATAAGTAAATGCTAATATAAAGACTGAAATAAATAAATGAATGCATAAATGAATACATAAATACAGAGGTTAAGACCTCCTAACTCACAAACATGCAGATAGGGAATAACAAAAATTAATCAATGTGGTTGTACACAAATTTGGAAATAAATTCAAGATATTTATTTATGTCCTGTTTGATCATCAACTTTGATTTATTTATGAATTTATTTAATATTTAATTTATTCATTCAAACATGAATTTATCTATTTGTATTAATATTTAGTTAACATGTATTCATTTATTTATGTATATATTTATTTATTTCCATATTTATTTATGCATGTATTTTTCATTTAGTTATTCTTGTATTTAGTCATACAGTTATTTGTTTATTTATTTTCATATCTACCTATTTAATCCTGTATTTATTTATACATTTTTGTATTTATTTCTGTATGTATTTATTCCTTCTTGTCTTTTTAATTAGTACTTAAGTAATTTTTTGTCCTCCATATAAAGGTGACATTCAGAGCATTAATGTAGCATCACAAAGCTATTTGCTATGTAAAGATATATTTGAGTAATGGCGTCCTGAGCAGGTAGTAAAGTCATGCTCCCTCTGTGTGTGTTGTAATCCGAGCCTCACTGTTTTTTGTTTGGGTAGTCGGTTCAGTGGCACATGCGTTTACCGCATGTGAGTCCCTGTGTGTGTATCCCACTGGCTAGCTACCAGCCACTCTTCACTGTGCTCATCCAGCGATGTGCATTGCTAGCTGCTAGCCACCAGTTTAGCCACGTCCATGTTGAGGGCCGTGTGCAGACAATCAGACTCTGAATTATAGATATGCTCTGAATGTTGCACACAGCTCCTTTAAATCAGTGAAGGCAACAAGAATATTAATATTTTTTGTTCACATGTTGCAGGTGGTGCTTTCTGCGTGCAGTGTCAGTGAGGTGAAGAAACATAACTCGGCTTTATCCATGCTGTCTATTCAAACTGCTGATGGAGAGAAGGTCAGAATACACACTTTAAAAGTTCATTATTTGAAGCTTCAGTTTCAGTTACAGATGTAACTGTGCAATTAGAATGTTGGGTAGGAAGCCAATGGCAAATGAATGTGATATAAGATAACTTGAATGCTGACATATCCAGCCTCCAAAAGTGCTCAGAAACATGCTGAAACCTCTGGGGGGTTTGGGCCAGTGCCTAATTTGTAAAATTAGAAGTAGGGGAACACTTCGGGCCTCTGAGAGAGCAGTGTTCCCATACTCCTAAAAGTGGGGGAACACACCTGAGCCGCCTCACTGCGCAACTTCGAATGGCATGGTTGTGACATCTAGTGTTGTCACGGTACCAAATTGGGACCCACGGTACGATACCAGTGAAAGTATCACGGTTCTGAGTAGAATCACAATACCACAGCGAAAATGAGGCAGATGTGCCTTTTGTTGTTTATAAAAAGATAAATCACTTTTCTAAAATACATCAATGATATTTCAATGGAATAAATTACTTATTGACTTATTCATACTTCAAAAACAGCATCAATAAGTGATTAACATAGGGGGGATCAAAATAAAATAAATAAATAAAATAAAAATCAACCAGCCACCCTCCTCCCTTGACAAGTAAAGAACAGTCCCTTCATAAGTAAAGAGCAGTCTCTAAAGTGCGGTGACGTTTGTGGACCGTTACCTTCCACAAAGAGAGAAATGTGAATGGCTCATTTCTCCTCTGACATGCCACATACCTGAGTGCCGCCATAGCTGGGTTGTCCAGGTACTACTGGGCAGTCATGACGCCAACGAAAGAGGAAATTAGGCTACTGGACCTGGAGTCGGACATTGAGCGTACGCATAGATTACCCTTTCACCTGCTTCTTTTTCTGTCTTCAGTACACGTTTGTGTCACTAAGGAACCGTGAGATGTGTTATAAACTCCTCCAAAGTCTCTGTTCAAATGCACAGGTAGGTGCTCCACTGATCTGCACACACATAAAGTCATCGTGTCTTAAAATAAAGGGTCAGTTTTCAGTTTAAACTCATGTTTCTGTGTTCGCCTGAAACAGGGGGAGTGCAGCCCTCATCCCTCCGCTGCAGAAAACGAAGCTGACAATGACAAAGTATGTTTGCTGCCACTTTAACTCAACCAAAAGAAGAATTTCAGAGATTCAGGGTTGTAGTTTAGGAAATATGAATGCATGATGCACGACGACAGAGACTTTAACCTTCAGCGTCTCTGTCCTTGTCTGCAGGCCTCCAGTTATTCCAGTTTGGAGGACAGCGTGGATCGTGATCTGAGCAGACAGAACAGCATTTGTCTTGACAACGGCTTTCCTCTGATGCCTGGTGAAGGTGAGAAACAGATGGGAGAGACAGGGAGGAGCTTGTGATAGAGTAATGTGTAACTGTTTAATGTTGCTCTATTTTCAGTAGTGACTTTAGTTGATTAATTACACTTTTCTATTTAAGACACTACTGTAAGTCTTAGCAGTATAATTGAATACATCAATGTATATTTGTGTCCTTCTAGGTCCTACAAGACGGTATTCCACCCTCAACAGCTCAACAGATGAAGACAACAGACGTTTGTGTAAGAGCTCACAAATAGACACACACAGACTGTAATATCTACTCAAGTTAGCCATAAGGCACAGAGGTGAGGGTCGTTAAAGAATAACAAGGGGATTTTTCTCTCCACCAGCTGTATCGTGGGTTTCAAGGATCACTGAGAGGGTCACACCGCTCTCTGTCCTCAGAGAAGGTAGTAACGCCAGCGTTCTCGCCTACCTCTGCATTATGCTGTGAGTACTGTTATTTCAGCTGAGTACATTCACTCAAGCACTGTGCTTAAAAACAATTTTGACTTTACTATAATATGACACTGATATGGGGACATTTTTCTGCATAATGTGTATTGTCACTTTTAATCCTTAGTATATTTAGCTGATGTTATTTCTATACTTTGACTTGTGATGTATTTTTATGTTGTGAATTTGCAGCCGTTACTGAAGTTAAAAATCTGAGTACTTCTTCCACCAGTGTCCATCTCTCTGCTGCTCTCTACACAGGTTTACATTTAACAAAGATAGCTGTATAAAACCTGTTAACGGAAAAAGGTTGGAAGATGACCGCCTAGAAATAGAACATCTTTTATTCTTAAAATGGGACTTTCATGGATCACTAATAGGCCCATTACTGCCAGCGTATATATCAATACAATAAATAACATCCTTGAAATAATGAGTTAATAACGCAAAATAAGAAGAACCTTTATAAAAACAACAAGTTATTATGTTGAAATGATGACTTGGCACCTCAAATAATCAGTTAGTATCTCAAAATATTAAGAAGGAACTTTCTTAAAATACTGACTGTATCGTTTCTTATCATTTTGAGATACTAAGCCATAATTCTGGGAAATTTCCTCATTATTTTGAGACATTTGATTAATTATTTTAAGAACATTGCTTATTATTTTGAGATGCTAACTTAATATTTTGAAAAACTAAGTCATTATTTTGAGACGCTAAGTTGTTATTCTGAGATGCTAAGTCATTATTTTAAGAGACTGTCATTATTTTAAGAATGTTGCTCATTGTTTTGAGATACTGAGTCATTATTTTAAGAATGTTACTCATTATTTTGAGACACTGAGTCATTATTTTAAGAATGTTACTCATTATTTTGAGATACTGAGTCATTATTCTGAGATGCTCAGTCATTAATTTAAGAGACTAAGTCATTATTTTAAGAAAGTTGCTCATTATCTTGAAGTACTATGTCAGTATTTTGAGAAACTAAGTCATTATTTCAAGATGCTAAATCATTATTTTAAGAAACTTCCTTATTATTTTGAGATACTGTCATTATTGTAAGAAAGTTTTTCATCATAACTTTACAGGATCCTTTTTTTAAATTACACTGGCAGAACTGGGTTTCCATACTTAGCTGATCCCACATGCTGTGCACATTTCTGAAGCGCAGCTTTGTGTGTGAAACGTACATCTTGAGGCACATTTTGGTATGTTGACTTACTGGATTGGCTGGAAGGGAGAGAAAATGTTCTAATCCTGGAGATGTGATTATAGAAATGTTATCACACAGTGTTCACTCAGGCTCCATGCTGATACAATTTACTGATATCTTATTGTTATGACTTCACAGTATGTACCCTTCTTAGACCGTCTGGGTGTGATTCATCTCTGCATTAAGTGAAAGTGCATTGTTGTGGCTGACGGTAAAACCCAAAGGATTCACGTCATTATTGTTTGCAGGATGGTGTTGCTCCTGTTGGTGTCCGGGTACATCGGGCTGAGGATCATGGTGCTGGAGGAGCAGCTGACAGAGTTGACTTTACACCACGGAGAGTGAGTAGATACACAGAGACATAAAGAAAAAGGAAGCCTGTCAAGAGAAAGAAAAGAGTGTGATGGCTCAAACCGGTTTGAGGGACTTTTTCAGCCATTAGCTTGATCAGATTAGACAGGAACAGACTTCAGAAGGTTCACGACACGTGGACAAAAGATAAGTGATTACATCAGAGTCACTCCCACTAGGGGTATGTGTTTAAAATGCTGAGATGAGTCCAGAGCATGCAGACACTGGGAGGGTGCATTCATACATAAAACAAGCCCATAATTAAACACAGCCAAGAATGTGGCAGAGACCGTCTGGTTTTGGCCAAGAAAGCAAAGCAGAAGCATGAATGAATGAAATGTGTGTGATAAATGTGAAAAGTCTTTGGTGAATGGACCCCCGTCTCGAAGGGGTTAAGGAGGTTGATGAATCCACAGTCAATTAGGGCTCCATTACAACTCACAAGGTTCACCGACAAAACAACTGTCTTATACTAAACTCGTTTTCAGAACAGGTAAAACATGCTAATGTTATTAGCACAAACCTATGGCATTTTACATTGTATAAATTAGCATAGCGAAGAGCGGAAATTTCCTCTGCTCATATGAGGCCAGGATAAATCACACACAAGACTTACAATGTTTTATTGTCTTCACAATATATTGTTTCTTACCTGTGAAATTAATATAAATAAAAGCTTTGTTTCCACTGAGGGAAATAGCTTCAGCGTACAAAAATAAACGGGGTCTGCATCGCCGCGACGTGTAGTTACATTCCTTGGGGAGGTGCACGTCAAGCTACAGCGCAGGCTTTACGTCGACGCAGAGCCTACGCCGTAGGTACAGCGTCGATTAAATGCAGAAGTATAAATTCCGCTTTGCTGAGCTCCATTTGTAAGAGCTGTAGTCAGTGGTGGGTACAGCATTCAAATCCTTTAATTACGTAAAAGGCTGTGCTGTTAGAACACACATCTCTGAAAAGTCATGTTATCATGGTGTCAGAAACACAGCCCTGTTTTCAGCTGATCCAAAAAGGGATTTTAAAGAGTTTATTTAGATTAAGAAGTAGGAGAATATTCTTAACACATAAAGGAACACTTCATCCCTCAGTTCATCCCAAACATTTGAAGTCGACACAGCTGGAGATATGTGGTTTTCAAATGTGTAATCTGGAAAGTAACCAAAGCCGTCCGACAAATGTAGTGGAGTAAACTACAGTATGTGCCTCTGAGACGTCATGGAGTAGTATAAGTCATAGGTCGTAAGTATAAAGCTGCATAAAATGGAGATGCTTGACTGCTGACTGCAAAGTCAAGTCAACTTTTCCTATATAGCACATTTCAATTGACAAGCGTAAACGCAATGTGCTTAAGATACATAATACATGACAAACATAAAATATCATATAAGATAATAAAGTATGACGTATAAAAACAAGCAGGACATGATAAAAACAAACAAAATGAGAGGGTACTGTTATTATCACATACAAACCATATGATTAAAACATGAAATATGATGTTTCCCAGAGATTAAACTCCTCTGCAGTATGTAATGGTTAATGGTAATGGAAGTTAAAATTCAAGCTTCAGGCTACAGCTACACTAAAATTCTGCTTGAATATTAATGCAACTCTGCTTAGAGCCGTTCTGCATAATCAGTACTTTTCCTTGTGGAACTTTAAGTATACTTTGCTGCAGTGGCGTGAGGTCGTTACCACTGGCCTCAGTGCACACTAGTCAGTAGTTATAAGGTGCACGCACGCACACACATGGCTGGAAACTGCTAACAAAAAAGCCAGAGGAATTTCGTTTAGGGAGTTTTGCTGCTTTTCCTCCTGGTCATTTTTCTCTTGTCCTTTCTTACCGCTGCTTGTATGTTGAAAAGGCATGACTGTTCGCTGTCAGTCTGGACAGATTTCCCCACAGTCCAAACACATGCAGGTTAACTGGTGACTCTAAATTGTCCGTAGGTGTGAATGTGAGTGAGTGAGTGAGTGTCTCTATGTGTCAGCCCTGTGATAGTCTGGTGACCTGTCCAGGGTGTCAGCTGGGATAGGCTCCAGCCCCCTGCGGCCCCAACAGGATAAGCGGTTACAGAAATGAATGCATTAGGAGAATGATATTTACAAGAGTTACTAAAAATGAACTAAATGTCGGAGAAAAACAGACTGCTCCTGATAATAAATGTCATATCGAATGTAATATGCACTGTTTGTATTTACGCCCCTGCTTTGCTGACAATAGGCTGTACTTTTACTTTAGTAAAATTTTGATGTGTTTCACATTGTAGTGCTACTGATTACTCAAAGGAATACTTCAGTTCACCTCATCAGTTACTCGCCCACTGTTACGGTGATTTCATGAAGAACACTTTGTTTTTCTCACATGCCTCCATGAAAAGAAGCAGAGAATTCAAAAACAGAGAAAATTCTTAATGAATTGAAGTTACGGCTGTGTGTGTTCTGTGCTGCTGTCCCTTTTCCCTCCATCGCACACCTGCCCAGGTGTGCTGCATTACTTAATGAGGTGCAGTGCACCTGGCATGGAGGAGGTGATTAAGAGCGAGGCCTCTGGTGTGGGGACTGCTGGTCCTGCTGCCTCTCAGCGTGGGATTTTTGTTGTCTTGTTTGTTTGCTTATTTATTTGTTAATTTATGGAGTTTTGTTCGCCCCATGGGGCAGCCCAAGGGTGGGGTGTAACAAATGGTGGCTCGTCTGGGATAGAGCATCCATGAGGTGGAGTAAATGTAAGTTTTTGTGTGTACCTCGTGGCCTTTTTTTGAGTGTAGAGGTCATCTCTTTTGTTTATTTATGGTTGTTGCTCTGTGTTTAGTTGTAACTTCAGTTTTGAGCACCCGACAAGGTAGTCAATGGGCAGGTAAGATCTGCTTTTAACAGCACAGAACATATATCTAAATATCCGTTTACAAACTCCCACACAACTCATGCAGCAAGTCCCAATTATTCAGTCATACGCTCAGTGCTTCTGCTGCTCATCTGTGCGTGACACTGTTTATGCTTAAGTGTTTTAAATTAGTAAGGTTTTAGTAAAAAAGCATGTGTGTGGGAAGTAGTGAGGACACGGCTGGATAAATGAGACTTAGATTAGGAGTTGTGTATGAGTGTTTTTGCTGTTTTTGATTCTTTGTTCACTGTGGAGGATAAATGATCATTTTATGGGTGAATTATTTCTTAACTTAAAGGATTGCTCCCTCCACCACTGTCCCCTCCTCATGCTGCTTCCTCCTCTTTTACAGGTACCATCATACGTAGCCAGTAACAGCAGACTGTCACAAACAAATCCTCCAGTGCACCTCTCTGTTAAGATCCTGCTGTACATTGATCCCCGTCCAGACAGACTCCCAAAAGCATCTTAGCAGTGAGACTCACTCTGTTTGACACACAGAAATCTCTCTCAGTTAAATTTACAATGTTGTGCACAAACAAGTGCGCTTGCAGCAGATATTGGCCTCCTGTGTTAGCGCCATGTCAACAGAGCATGCAGGTCAGCAGTAAGATGCTTCTGGGAAGTCTGAAGTGGGCCACACGCAGTGAACTACACGGATGACTGACTGCGTTGGCAGAGATGCACCGGGACAATATTTCTGTTACGAGCACGCTCGTTCTCTGCTGACAGATCAGATATTGAAGAGAGGATCTCCTGCACTGAGCCATATGGAGGCAGCCTGCTGAAGCCATGCTCATTTCCTGGCCGGTGAACAGCTGAGCTCAGCGAGCCGAGGTTGACGGAGTCTTGGCCGTCGTTTTCTTGGATCGACACTGCAGGCTGCGACAGTGAGAGCACACACACAGTGATCTAAGCACTTAATTGCTGCTTGAATTTATGTGTATGCTTTGAAATGAGGGTTCACATTGTGTAAGTGTGTGCTTTAATATAGTGACATGTTTTAAAGACTGTTAGTGACAGTAATCATCCAGCAGAGGGCAGTCACTCCTATTAAACCTCACTGTTACATGGGGCACCAAGGCAGGATGTCAACTGGCACTTCAAACACCAGGCACTGAAATGTCTTCAAAATACTAATGTTACAAAGAGGTTTGCTACTGTTTCTTTGGTCAAATTCATCTTGTAAATATATATTTGAGAATGTGTAGTGTTCATTCATTGGCCAACATTTGTCTGTGAATCTAAACCAATTTTTACGATCAAACATCCTGTGAATTCTGTCATTACCTGTGGGGAAACATAACTGGTTGTACGGTACGGAGGAGTATAAGGGCCACATTGAGGAGACAAAAACTGCAAGAATAAAGTCATAATTTAAGAGAGAAAAGTCAAACTATTTCAAGAAAAAAGTGGTAATATGAGATGATTAAACTCATAAATGTATTGGTGTAGGAGCTAAGCCTACTACTTGCAGCTACATGAGATGTTTCACCCGGCCTGATTTGGCTGACGCTTTGAATGTTTGATACCACAGCTTCCTTGGTTGTGTTGAGTTTTGACGATAAACTTCAGGTCCTACCTGTTCTTACCTTTATACAATAATGCTCCAACTATCAGTACAGCGCCACAAACAGTGCGTACAAGTAATGTCTGCAGAGTGACTGGCATATTTGGCTCTTACACTGGGGAAAACTCACTTATTTATGCCACAAAGTCAGATGAAATTTCCACAGTGAAAAGTTGTGGATGGTACCAATGGAACCGTTCCGTACCGTCCCCATGTTTGGTCCCCCCTCTGTTGGGATACCTAGCTCACAGATCTGGTCCTAAAAGGTGGAGCTGTGAACACTGCAGTCTGATTGGTCAATAGAGGACGGTCACTCTGCTCAGGGCTGAGTTGTGGCTGGTTTTGAGGCTCATGTAACCACTGCCTCTCTCAGCAACTGGAGGCGGAGAAAAAATAACTGAATTCACTGGGCCGACTGCCAGCGACTTTTAAGGTGGAGCATTAACTTGTAGTGTTACTCAGTGTGAGAGGCGACAACATGAATCAGTCAACACCTTAAATATAACATGACAACTTTGACCATCGCTTTAGTTTTTATGACATACACTTTTAATGAGTGGATCTTAAAGCATTTATATAAATTTCAGGCAGATTTTGTGAACTGCATATATTCTAATCCTCACTCAGAGAAAAAAAAAAGTGTAGTGAAGCGTCGTCCCTGTGGGCTCCAGCAACACTAAACCACTGAGCTTGCCTGAGAAGGACTAAATGCACAAACCTGCTATTTTTAAATATCCCATGGAGAGACACTCACTGCAGCCTGTTTTATTTCCATTCTGGAAGTGTTTGGTGGAAACGGGGCATTAGCTTGAGGTACCACAGTTGAATTCATGCAGCATCATAATTTGACGATGACCCTGAGCTAGTTTGCCGTCTCCAGCAGCTGTCTGATAGTTACTCACTCTACAGCAAAAAACGACACTTCAAAATAAAAGCTCTGTGCTCTGAAATTCACTGTACTTAAAAATTAAGTGTGCTTTTACAAACTTGACATGTTTGCAAGTCACTTAGGGTCCATTTAGGATGTTTGGACCGCGACCCACCACTTGGGAACCACTGGTATAAAGAGCAAGAAAGTCCCTGACTGGGAGTCTGTTTTTATACCATATAAACTGACCTTCTGGCATAAATGAGTTTTTCCTCATACATTTGAGTTTATAATCACGTAATATTACCTTTTTCTTGTGAAATTACACATTTATTCTCATTATTACTTTTTTTCCTTGAAATAGTTTTACTTTATTCTTGTCATGACCTTGCTTGAAACCTGAGATTTGTTTTCTTCAGTGAGGCCTTAACACCTCTTTGTATTGTATCAAATTGTATTATGTTCAAATTCCATGTTTCATAAAGGATTTATGACTGGATGAACCCTGTACATTATCTGCACCCATTCCAGCCAACCTAGGAAGAGACTGTATTATTTTGTATTTTAGTATCCTAAACCCATTAACACTTGTGCACCAAATTATCTTATGTTCATGTAAATATATTTTGCATCACTGTCTCTTTAACTTATGCACTGTACAAAAATACAAAGGCTGTTTCAAAAACAATGCGCTCAGTGTCGTATTTTTGTACATAAGTGATCTTTTTTTATTATTTTGTTGTCCATAAAAAGGTCAAGATTCAGTCCCATGAATTAATTTCATTACATCATATTCTCAGTTCAAAAAAAGCAACATAAAATTACAAATCATAATACAAAGAATAGAATAGGTAAGTACAGTAACCATATAAACAGCCCACTAATATTGTCTAGCCCCCCTCCCTCCCCCCCACCTACCACTGCCCCGCTCAAACTCTAGCACAAAACTCATAACAATACATCAGTTAGTATCAGCAATAAAAAAATTCAAATGAACGTCCCGTTTTTTTTAAAAAGCGCTTCAATGTTCCGATGCCATGAGTTCAGCTTTACCCTCACATAGAATACATAATAGAGATAACATCCCACCCCGTCACTTGCTCTGCAAAACACAATAGACATGCATACAGTTTTCACTGCTCGACCCCCCCGCCCCCACCCCCACCCCCATCAATACACATTCAGGGCCAGAGGATACAATATACGTCAACCATAGTGGTGCATCAATAAAACGGCAAGGTGGATCCAGTGGTTTCCCTGATAACACGACCGGTCCAGGAAATAACTGAGGCCTACTTCTACTTCCAGAGAGAGGCGACAACTCCCTCGAATTCTTCTGACAGCTCAGCTCCCTGGTCCAAGATGGTAACAGATTTCCATTATTTAAATATCAGAGACACAAAGCACGTGATGAGAATGGAAAGATTCCCTGTTCCGAGGTGATGACAGGAAGCGAGTGGTGTTCGCTATGACCCACTTGTACTCCCACAATGGAGTAATCAGATCAGTGCTAGTTCAGTACATGTTCCCTTAAAAAACGCAGCTACTATCACTGAAACTGAAGGGCCTCCTATGCAGCAGAGCAGACGCCTTGTGTAGATCTGAAATGTGGTGCTAACCTGCGACCGTGAAGCCAGTTCTTGTACGTTTCCAGGTCTACACACAGGGCCCAGTACTAGTTATTCAAACATGATGTTAGTATCCTTATGCTGGCCTGTAGAAGACAGTCAATAATAATGAAGACACACAAACTTACATTTTATACCCTTATTACACTTTGGATGCTTTGTACAATAGTGCTGAACTTAAGACCTGCTTTTGTCATGCTTGATCTGATATATATAAATGTGTAAATATACTGTATACTACAGTACATGTACTGTGTGTGTGTGTGTGTGTATGCACGTGTGTGTTGTGTTGTGTTTGAATGTGTGTGTTGATGTGCAAAGGTGTGTGTGGTGGAACCTGCACCACACCAACAGTGAGAGGCTCAAATATGGCTTGTGTCAGACTTGAAGCGTGCTGCCACCCATAAGAGAGCTCCTGTACATTTAGGGCCACGGAGGTCACACAGAGCTGTAGTAGGCATGATGTCTCGTTGTCCTGGCACCCGATCTGAATCACATTATTAGTCGTAACGTCGACGCGCACGGTTCGGAGACAAACAATCCATGGCCCCCCTGACACACTATGACGAACACGTTCAGATTAATTACACTGAGACAAAAACGTTAGAAACAGGTGTGCACGTGAACAGGAGGCTGATCAACTGACTGGTGATGGGTGCTACTGGAGCAAGACTTGGGAAACAACCTGTGCTGTGAGACTACAAGTTAATCAGCGTTACACAAAAGAGATTCTGGTGAAGCATAATATTATTTGCAGTTAAAACTGACATAATCCTCATTAGTTTGGTGGTCTCAGCTGCTGCTTTGTCTCCTCTCTCCCCAAATCCCACTGACATATCCAGCTCAAAAAGGGTGTGTTCACCAACCTCAACAACTGCACTTCAGACTTTAAACCATAGAGTCCACCATTTTGGAAATGTGCTCATTTGCTTTCTCGCTGACAGATGAAAAGAATGATTCCACTCACGTCTGCATGCTAAATATGAAGCGGCGGCTAGCAGCTGGTTAGCTTAGCTTAGCATAAGGACTGAAAACAAGCCTGGCTTCCACATGCTAGCACCACTAAAGTTCACCAGGGCTGTCACAGTGAAGGAATTTCCCCTGCAGCGATTAAGGGTGGCTCAAGAGCGCGATTTTCTGCCTCTACTACTTCATTTATCCTGATTATAGTGCTTTGTAAATACATTCTCTTAGCTGCTTTTTAAATGACAAAGAGGACGCAGCTTTAAAACAAATTAAATACTTGGTCAATACTGGCAACAGCGCGCAATAAGGGGAGCGGTTTTTCAGCTGCGATGCTTCAGCTGCGATGCTTCAGCTGCGTCTGGTTGCTATGAAAACGTCCGAGGCAGAGGTAAAAATGTCCGCAGATAGAGTAGCCTACTGAATGAGACTGAAGCACGTAAGAGGAGAGTCTTTGTGAGTTCATTTCTCCTCCGTTGTTGTTCAGCAATGTGACTTTTGGTCTTTGTGGTAGGCTCTACAATAACTGGACAGCTTGGTAAAAAGCGACACAGACTAGCAGCCAGTGTTTTAGCCAAAGTCAAGTATTTTTCAACTCTCTGTGATCAGATAAAAAGCCAAACGTGCAGCGCTCAGCACAGAATACACACTTTGCGCCTCATCGTGCCACTAGCGTCTGTGGCAGAGTGTCAATACGCAGTGCTCCAATCAATCAAAGAAAAAAACATGAACAACACAGTTGTGGTGGTTGGCGGTACTGCAATATTGCAGCTATCGCGACAGCCCTGTGGTTTACAAATAAACATGAATCTTGTTTCTTTAATTGATACAAAAACTATTTCTTGTGTGGGTGCAGCCACTTCCTGGAGTCTCTGCACGAGAGCAGTACAAATCTTCTCATCTAACTCTCAGCAAGAAAGCAAGTGTATATATATTTCCAAAAATGTCAAACTATTCCTTTAACTCTGACTTAATCCTGCTGTTGCCGAGCCAGTGCAGCCTGTCCAACCTTTAAAAGTCACACACCAGTAAATACTGAAAGGCTACAGCCGTCCATATATCTGATGTGACAATAAAATTACCAAGTAAACCTGCACTTCTCCAGCTGTTATATAAATGCCGAAGAATTGTCCACATTAACGGAGATATTCTCCGTGTGGCTCTCAAATACCTGTCGCCATTTCAACCAAACCGTCGCTCTTTATCACAAACAAGTAGGACCGGTTGTGAGAAAGCAATACAGAGAGATGGAAATAATTCCCTGTATGCTGCTGCTGCAATTCTGCAGACAGCTAAAGCTCCGACGCAGCCAGGAAATAAAGTGGAGGCTGGCCATTCTGTGAGCTCTTTAGAGTCGGAAATGAGCGAGAGGAAACTATGAGACCCCCAGCAGCCGTATGAGCTATGACAGTATTCCAGCCTGGTCCTTGTGTATCCACGGTGACTGATACCAAAGGGAAGGAGATGGACCCCCAAACCACAGAGAGAGAGTAGGTTAGTGTTAGCTGGACAACAACTTGGGAAATGCCCTGGCAGTCAGATGGATGTCCATTAACAGGTAAACAGGGAGTGGTGGAGGTGTGTGTGTGTGTGTGTGTCTGTGTGTGTGTGTATGTGTGTGCAGGGGGAAGGGGGGGCACATGCTTGACCAGTGTGTGTCCACTGAAGAGAGATCTGGTCAAGCTGTGGAGGTATTCTTCATACATACACACGCAAAAAAAAAAGAAAATAATAACATCAATATTGATAAGTCTCAATAAACCTCCTCCACTTGCAGCTGTCCAAGTCATCAGGATGTCCTTCATTTCTTTCAGCACTGCCTCACACACACTCTCACACACACACACACACACACACACACACAAACGTGTACGCATGTCCATGGAGATATGGATATACACCCGACACTTACACCCATGACTCATACATTCACTAACACTTCATACTTTAAAATTACATCTGTGTGCCTTTTTGGACGAAGCACGTTGTAGTTACGTCTTAATTTATGTCGCTGACGCATTTCAAAGCCGCTGTTCATAAATTTCCTCCCGTTAAAAACCGGATTTGTGAAGTTGTTAAATCTAACTGTTCTTGTTCTCAGCCCTCACCTCACCGCACAGATGGATACAGCTACTGATGGATTAAAAACTGTTCTCACCTTTCCAACAGGAAATCATTTGAACAAGTGTTGTGTTGAAAAGTAACCTAAAGATGTGCTGCTTCAAAGACACACAGATGTGACGAGAAAGAAAAAAAAAAAAAAAGAAAAAAAAAAAAATCACACATCATTTTAAGTTCAGTTTCTCACACGTACTTTGCAGACATGCTGACGTCACTCGCTCTCACACACACATGCATACGCAAGGTCTCATTCATACAGACGCAGAGAGGCTGTGGTTTGTTTTCTCAGGCATGCTGTGCAGCCAGGTCCTGGTTGATGAAGCGCCGTAGCCTCTCCAGGTACTGACTGTAAAGCTCAATGTCGTTGTGACCGGCTCCCTCCACCCAGAGGGGCTCCACGGCCTTGGGACAGCGCTCGAACAGGGCGAGGCCATGAGAGAAGTCGATCACCTCGTCCTCTGTACCGTGGATGATGAGCACCGGAGACGGGATCTTTGACACTTTCTCTATGCTGGAGGAGAAATGATGGAGGCTATTAATGCGCTGCCCAGGCAATTTAAGAAAACAGGATGCAGGGTAATTCTTTCAGCATGGATTAACAGTGACAAATAAAGGTGATTTCAGACAACATCACTGATACATTAAAGTGACATCACACTTCAAAGCCCTATTCGCGTGAGACCAGTATCAGTCGGGACCTTTGGTAATTTGAAATAATTAAGGAAGTCATCTGTGATCTTTGTAGTTTGTCAAGTAAAATTTCACCCTTAAATTATAGCTGCTACACAGCAACAGTCGGGGCCGGGCAATTTTAGGAAAAAATTGGCAATTCTGAGCAACACACACACTAAAACAAAGCATATCACAACACAGAAGTTACATCATATAATTATGGCATGTCCTTCAAATTGTGGATGAGTGGCTGAAGTGATCAGACTCATAATATACAAAGGAAAGAAAAAACTCAAGAACAAGAAAATAAGAATAACATTAACTGCTAGCAATTATGAACAAACCGGCCTGATGTAGCTTAAGGCTTAACATTATCCAAAGTGACAAAGATGAAAACATTTTTAAAATGTAAAAGTAGTTATTGGATAGACTCTGCATATTGACTGATAGCTAAGCCAAATAAACAGGGAAAAGAGACAAGGGATAACAGGGGAAAGGGTTGATAAAGAGTATTTGTCTCTCCGCAAAACTTCCTGGATCATAATTATTATAGTCTCTAATCCACATAGCATGATGCCTGAACATAGGACTTTCACATTAGAATGTCCGTTCTGCCTTAGCTGAGGCTTGAACTCACAACTTCTGAGACTGAGGTCCATCTTCTATCTCCCGAGGTCCATCTTCTATCTCCCTGAGCTAATTGGCAAGTGACAGTTCATGTGTGGCTTCACGAATTGACTAAGCCAAGCATCAGGGTGCTAGACAGTAGCCATCCACGCCATGGAAAAGCAAATTTTAAAGTGAAAGTTCCAAAGCTGTAGCACATATAGTTGATTTGTTATGCAAACCAGCATCTCTGGGTCATATTTTGGTTTCTCCATGCCTTGTTTTTGCCTTTTTTCACGGTCAAGAATTACAGAGGCTGCGTTGGCAATAATAAATGAAAATTTGATGGAATTGGAAATTGGATGCAGGAGGCTTGTCTCACTACACAGCATCGAGACCCATCCGCAGAAACGGTGAGCTCAAATCAGTCAGAGGAGTGAAATCTCAAAGACATTGAGATGGATAGCATGGCAACGTGTGGCCAAGTCGGTTCTGTTACTTTAACCCACATTTATATGAACAGAGGTTTTAAAACACGGCTGGTGGTGTAGTGTTTCTGTGTTGTGTCGAGTGGAGTTACAAATGACTGTGTGCATCATATCCAGAGGATAATGTCAGGAAATTAAAGTACAACATAGACTTCACTTATCCCATGTGTATGCGCCGCAAGAAACAGACATGGAGGGGTGCTTTTTAAATCACATGAGGTCCCAAGTAGGGAATAGACCTTCAGGGTGCTTTCAGATCTAGAGTTGTCTTGCTTTGGTCTGAATCAGGCACTCATTTTGTCATGCAGTTGTATAATTGCCTAGAGCTGGTTCATGTTCTAACGGCATTTACAAGTGGACCAGATCAAATGCCTTGCAAAAGAAAGCTGCTCTTGATTGGTCAGAATTTCCATGTGGGAAAAATCCAGGAAGTAAACCAAACGTTGAAGAGGAGTACACTTGCAAGATAAATGTGACACTTTCTAATGTCACAATGGAGGGACAACTATGCAGGTTGATTTTAGCGCTGCTCATCGTGGACTATATTGCTGTCATTGTTCATTTTAGTCAAACCACACAGTTTGAAAACGAGGGTGGCTCCAACTAGAAAACAATGTTTTGATGCACTGGATGTGCTGAATGTGCATATTAAGGCAGTACAGGAGGA
Organism: Epinephelus cyanopodus; assembly: GCA_026686955.1. Taxonomy (NCBI): domain Eukaryota; kingdom Metazoa; phylum Chordata; class Actinopteri; order Perciformes; family Serranidae; genus Epinephelus; species Epinephelus cyanopodus. The sequence goes on along the minus strand of CM048926.1, from coordinate 12,867,612 downwards.
GGTGCACATTAATAATCCTCCAGGACTGTAACATGCTCGTGTTTAACCCAAACAATGTGTCATGTGACTGCAGTTGGTTTGGATCCAGGTCGGAACAGATTCTCACCACAAACGATCCGCACCAGAGTTCATTTGTAACCGGACCGAGATCACCTCCTCAAGAAGGTCTCGGTCCGGTTGCTTTGGTGCACACCTGAGTGTGATTGCTGTGTTCACACCTGCACAAATGAACCACACTTAGGTCTGTCTTTTGAGGTTTACAGTTTGTTAGTGGATGCAATCAGTTTAACATACATAAACATTCAAATACTAATTATGTCACCGATGATCATTGTTACACCAAAATACTGCTGAATACACTACATTACAGTGATACACCGTGATATAGTAAATGTTTCAGATGTATTATTGAGAAATTATTTCTGGATGAACAGCCAGATGGGAAGTCATGTTTTTGGCTAATCCAGCGAATCTAATACCTGACAAATCAAGGTACCTCATTACATTTGCAGCAGAAACCCCAGGAAGAGTAGCTGTTGCCAAGGTAACAACCAACAGGGATCCAAATAAAAACTAAACAATAAAACCTTGTAAACCCATTATTACCATAATGCAGTCCTGCACTGTGATATGCAACACTGAACACAATGGCCTCGTATAACCAGAGACTACAGTGTGGCCTCACAAGGACTCCTGTCATGACACAATATATTATCATATCACCTAACACATGGATATAGAACGAACAGAAAGGACAGTGAACTGTTTGTCGTGGTTATTTGACAAGTTCAACAGAAAATGGCGACTGTTGTTAGTGGTTATGGCGACAACACACACCTCAGTGGTGCCATAAAGTATGTCATACTCACAAGTTTGAGAACTTGTTTTGGCTCACTGCTTTTTTAAGTGATCAAATGTGTTGACATCTTTGCACAGTGAGTGCATGTATTACAACTGGCAGGGTTTGAGAGTAACTAGATAGTTCTGCATTCAAGTAATTAGTTATTTAGTTACATTTTCAAAAAAGCAATCCGCTGCTGAGTGGCTATCTATGACACCAGTGACATACAAACAATATTGCAGTACATCCCTCATAAGAACTACGTTTATGATTGTGTAAAATGTACCACAAATTTCTACTGTATTTCCCCGTTTCTTTTGGTGGCATTAACCGCATGTTTGTTGAAACATGATGTAACATTTCTGCAGCTGCCTCTGAAGAGAGCGAGAGCTACAGCTGAGAGGCAGAGAGAGACCACAGTGATAAACAGCATGTAGAGCCCAAATATTTTAACACCGCTCCCCCGGGCTCAGTCTTGGCAAGGTGCTGAAAACATCAATGAGTCCAGGTTGGTAGAAAAAGATTTCGGCACACCTACATCTATACGGTGTCTGTCAACGATGGACAGGCTGGTGAAAGTCACCAATCTCAGTCTAATCACTGGCTATATGCAACACACCTGTGTGCAACCCTGGTGGTAGGAGCTCAACAATGAAGTGAGACACTGCTTAGATGTAAGCGTGCGGAAATCTTTTTCTACCAACATCTAACTCAGTGGATTAAGGGTTTACTTAGACCAGTGCAGAGCTGGTGTTTCCTGGAACACTGGACTTACTAACTAAACGACTGACAAGACTAACTAAGACGGTCTTGGTGAGTTTCATTTTGTTTCTGTCGAGTTTTAAGTTACGTGTATTTTACAATGAGTTACCTACCGTCCTGGTTTGGTAAAAAAAAAAAAAAAAAAAAAAAGAAACTGGGATTGGTGTACAGTTGTATTTTTGTTTAATAATGAAAATAGGTGGAAGAATGTTTCCTTTCCTTTTGTGATTTTATCTTGTTTATTTATTAGATACATATGAAGGTAGTGAAGTCTGCTACCAGCTAAAACTATCTCTAATTAGTTATGTTTCTCAGCAAGTAACACTGCAATGTAAATCCAACAATCCTTAATTCCTCTTTAGCAGCAAGGCACACTACTCCACTGCTCATTGAAACTGCAACTTGTCCCAAGCTGGTTTGCTTATACGGAAGTTAATACAGAAGTCAGCCTGCTGCCACGGCTGCAAAGGCAACTGCACACATAAAAATTGCTGCTGCCATGTTGATTTGAATATGAATGTCTGTCCTACTTTCATTCTGTTTCTATGGCCCGACCTTGTTCATTTATCAGATACGTTTGTCCAAAGCAACTTACAATAAGTGCATTCAACTTTCACAGGTCACACTGCTCCCATGTTGCTTTACAAAGCCCCAGTGATTATCAGAATATGAATGGAAGCAGTGTATATGATATTTTGGCTTTAAGCAACAGCAGAGAAGCTGCTTATATCACAGGAAAGAAGTTTTAACAGACATTTTCATACTACACTGTCAGCAATCGAGTTTCCCTTTAAATAACTTAACTGGAGCAAACAAAGCCACTGTTCAGTTCTTTCTGCAGACATCTTTACGTTTACATGGTGTGAGTACTGACTACTGAAGTGACAGATTTTCAGCCAACCCCAGATTCACTCTCATTTAGTGTTTCATGTCACTGTATCTTCATATCTTTGGCGTCTCTTGGATGCCTGCTGCTTACAGTCTGGCATCTGGTCGCTACCTTTTCATAAAGCCCTGACCTCTCCTGAGCACTGTGTGGGTACACGCCCATAAACGTCCTGAACACTGTAAATTAAAGGAAAACACAGGCAGAGGGCCGAGTCTCTGCAGAAAAATACACCGCCACACACTTCCAGTGGGTCATATGTGATGATTGAGAGAGGTTCCTTCTGTGAGAGTCTGGACATTGCTTTCTCAGCGAAATCCTTCTCAGTATTAAAGCACTGATAACACATAAAATACGACTAACATACGTTAAAACACTTACTTAGGGAAGGCGTCAAAGCAGTATGTCTTCTTGGTGTCGGGGAAAGCCACTCTCATGCCAGAGGTGAGAGGAGAGTGGAGGACCACAGCAGCACACTCAAACCGTGACGCCAAGTCTACTGTGGGCACCGTGCCGATGCTCTGTCCGTACAGGATGATATTCTCAGGGCTGATGCCGTACCTGAGACAACACACAGATCTCAGTACAGGATATCAAAGTAAGAGTCCCTTTTATTCTGAGAGTACAGGTAGTGCAAAAGGGCTGATGTGCGGTGTATATATATCCACATGCAGATTAAGTGCAGCACAGTGTCGTTCACTCCAGCACATGGGAACAGCTACCATTGTGTGTCATGTTAACAATAGACAAAGTTTGAAAGAGAACATCATAAGCAAATAGCCAACCAAGTGTGACAGCAATACAGCATATTAACCAACCTGTTTAAATACTATGTGAGGCACAGAATCAGGGACTGTGTGAGTAAATTCTAACATTAATGCTTATTGTTTTTCAGTGGCCTCAAAGTCCCTCTGTGTTGCCCCCTGGGAGTGTTAAGTTTCTGCTGACATGAGGCTCATTAATGCTGGCAGCAGATAAACAGGAGGAATATTTTCCAGGATTTCAGATGCCGAGGCTTCACACAGAGCACAGTATGTGACAGCCAATCATCAGTCCGTCAGATACTGAGCCATTGTTTAGCTTTGATTTGACTGGCTAATGGTCAGAGAGAGGGTACCGGGGGACAAAGTTTGTGTATAACTGAGCCAACCAAATGTTACTTTCACAAAATGTTGCTGGCCCGTGATGTGAGTAGCCCTTAGTGATTTATCTACCAAAGACACTTTAACTGGCATTGGGTGCTTGTTGGCTGTTCATAGGGATCCTGTGTAGACGGTAGCGGACAGTTTCAGCCTGCTTACCGGGAGCGCAGGGCGTGCCAGGCAGCATCAATATCAGCGTATAGGTTCTTCTCAGAGGGCTTGCCAGTGCTAACACCGTAGCCTGAGTAATCATAGGAAAAGATGTTGCAGTTGATGCGTGTGCCTAAGCCGATGTAGAAGCTGCTCATCTGGCCCAGGTCTACTGCATTGCCGTGGGAAAACAAAACTGTAAACCTGAGAGACAAAGGAGGAGGAAGAAAGAAGAGGGAAGTTAAGCAGCTGGATGAGGCGAAGCAGGGGCACTGCTGAACGGGGAAACCCCAGGTTTATGGAAGAATATGGGATATAATTGTATGACGGAGAAAAATATATTTGCATGTAGTTCAAACAAAAGAAGGTCAAGCTGTCCTATTTAAAGCAAATGCAAAACACAGAGATAAGGTTACGATCTGTGTGTGCAATCAGTCTCAAGGTGTTCAGACGGCGGTGTGTGTCTCACCTGGCGTTGGGGGCGCAGCGAATGTACATGCACCCCACCCTGTTCCCTCGGCTAGATCTGGTCAGGAATACATCCGTCACATCCAGCTCTCTCTGTGAATACTGGAACTCTGCTCTCTCTGTGAGATGAAGCTTCCACCTGCCCTCACTCCCACCGCTGCCACCTCCTCCTCCTCCGCCGCCGCCTCCACCACCTCCACCTCCTCCTCCTCCACCACCACCCCCACCTCCGGCACCACCTCCACCTCCTCTGTCACTTCCACTACCAGTGCCCAGCCGGGAACGCAGTCCTGGGGCTCCGAGAGAAGGCTGAGCAGCACCGGAGCTGGACCCAGAGGCAGCTCCAGCTCCAGAACCTGGATCTGGGTCAGGGAGAAGGGCGTAGGTGGGCTCTGGAGGGAGGAAAGCCAGTTTGGCTGCAATGCGGCTGGGACAAGGGGGGCAGCAGAAGAGACAGCATAGCTCTCGTATGGACAGACCGTTCATCTTCTGGTGGAAAAATAAACACAGGAGACGGAGTAATTAGATGGCAGAAAAACATAAACACAAACCACGTAAGAAGCAAAGCCTTTCACCTGTGATTCACAGCAGGGTTTCCCTCAGTGTTTTATAGTAGAGATGCACCACCTTGCCTGAAATCTCCACTGTCGATTTTACGGAATATAGTAGCTTCAGAGGAATGAGCAGTGACACAGTGAAGGCCAAATATTTAATTAATGAGGCTTCTGTTTAAATCTTCATCAAGTTACTACATGGATTACGAGAAGTGATGTGTACTCAGCTCAGCAGGTGACTGACTGATCTATCACATCCGATGTTTTCCAAGTGAGAAAAAGCAGACAACCAATTTCCTGGGGGAAACCCTGCACAGACATCCTGTCAGGAACCTACCTGGATTCAGAAATCCCTGGGTCTTGAAATGAACTGGCACACAACGGTGCCAAGGTCTTCTGGTCTAGTCACTGCGCCAGCAAGATCTTTATAAAGAGAAATTATAACACATTAAAATGTCTATACTTCAGGTAACAACAGACTGTGCATGACAAAGTGCAGTCACCTAGTTAGCTTTTAAAGTGGCTCTTTTTAGAGATTACACATTAAAAAGCCAAAGCTATCAATCTTGCTTTATCAAATGGAGCAATTGAAACCACATAAAATGACACAGACACTGGGCACAGCTGTGAGGAAGGTATAACTTTGCCTCACAGACAGAAAGACAGCCCGGGTTCATTGTAAGGGTTAAAGCGTCAGTTGTTATTGTCATCATTACACAGCTCTTGTAACCAGCTGGCGCTTATTAGGGCAGAAGTTATTTGCATTTCCCCATATACTGAGGCTGCTACAACCTCACAGAGGGATTAAAGGGATTCAGATGCCCTGATGTGATCATGGACACTGGTGACTAATTAAAACACCCCCTCAACACAAGACACACAGAGCGACAGGGAGCGACAGATATGCTAATGGTAGCTACATGGTTAACAACGATATTAACCTCTATCGCTAGCCAGTGATGTGGGCACATTACGGGAGCGGTGTGTTGTCAAAGCATACCTGCGACTGAAAGGACAGACAGGCGACACATTACTGCTGTAAACAGACGCTACCCGCCGCACAGGTTAATGTCAGCTAACAGGCAAAATATAATCACTTATCGTTAGCGGGGCTACCAGCTAGCGGCGGCGGCTAGCTCGCTAGCACGCTAGCCTCAAAGCTAGCTACTTACCGATTCACAGTAGGTTGGCAGGCAGGCTGGTGTGCGCCTATTTGTACACACAAGCGGCACAAGACTCCGAAAATCCTTCTTGTGTCTTGACATGGATGTTTTTACTCAAGTGTACTGACAGATGTCGGTGGCTAGCTAGCTCAAATTCATGGCAACCAGATTTTTTTTTTTTTTTTTTACTACTGTCCGACTAAACCCGGAAGTGACGTAAAGGCTTATTCCTTTTTCAAAACTTTATTACAACGTGCCTCAATATAATTTATTGTCACCTATTATCGCACCAATTAATGGTTAAAAATAGTGGGGAAATCTTTACAGGGTTGTGCATAAATTATTTTTAACTACTTTAAAGCCTCACGGCATTTCAAAGTTTTGTTTCCTCAAAGGTTTATAGAGTTAATACCACAGTTAAAGTGGGAAAAATATCATTTTCTGATGGCTTTGTTATGCATAAATTTAATTTAATTCAATTCAATTCAATTCAGCTTATTTTTATTTTATTTTATTTTTAACTTAATTTAATTTAATTTAATTTAATCTAATTAATTTAAAATAAATCTGTCATTAATCATCATAACATAACACACTTCAAATATTGACAAAACCAGGAACAAAAAAAAAAATACAAAAAACGACAGATTAAACGTGGCAAACTGGAAGTTAATAGTAATAATAATAATAATAATAATACTGGTAATAATTTTAAAAAAATACATATATATGTATATATACAGACAAGGTGCTTGTGGTTTCCACTCACTACATTCTCTGTGTTTAAAACCCTATCCAGGCCCAGAAGTGGAACAAGTATTCAGATCATTTATTTAAGTACCACTCCATAAAAATAGTCAATTAAAAGTAAAGGTCCTGCATTTAATATCCTACTTCATTACAAGTACAAAGGTAAAAAATATATATATATTCTGTAGAATTTCCTTTTTCAACGTTATATTATAAAGGGTTATATTAGGTGATGAATACTACTGATGTGTTTACATATAAAAATCATTTAATGTTATCGCTGGTCTGGTGAGGGCCAGTTTGGGCTCTGTAATATGCTGCTGGGCAGTTTCTGTTATAGCAGTCTATAACAATGCATCATATTATAGAGACTGTTGGCAATTTTAATGCAGATATCTCATTTTTATTTGGCTATAACTGTGAAATAAATGTAGTGAAGAAATGAGTGCAATATTTCACCCTGAAATGTAGTGGTAGAGGAGCAGAAGTATAGAGCAATTAGCATGAAAAAGAGAGAATAAATACTAAAGTATAGACTGTTTCACTGATGATCTGTTGCCAGGGTAACAGCTTTGGTCCCTGTGCACTTCCTGTCAGTTACTGCATTAACAAACATTCTAGCAGGAAGTGCCAAGGGACCCATTAGAACGTTCATGTTGTCAAGTTTGAAATGGTCTATAAGTGGGCCTACCGTGCTTGAATAGTGAGTTATTTTTCACTACAGTCCAGATAGCGTCACACAATTGCTGCACATCCATGACGTGAATCTCCCGTTCCACCACATCCCAAAGCTGCTCTATTGGACTGAGATCTGGTGACTGTGGAGGCCATTGGAGTACAGTGAACTCATTGTCATGTTCAAGAACCCAGTTTGAGATGATTTGAGCTTTGTGACATGGTGCGTTATCCTGCTGGAAGTAGCCATCAGAAGATGGTACACTGTGGTCATAAAGGGATGGACACGGTCAGCAACAATACTCAGGTAGGCTGTGGTGTTTAAACCATGCTCAGTTGGTACTAAGGGGCCCAAAGTGTGCCAAGAAAATCTCCCCCACACCATTACACCACCACCAGCAGCCTGAACCGTTGATACAAGGCAGGATGGATCCATGCTTTCATGTTGCACCAAATTCTGACCCTACCATCTGAATGTGGCAGCAGAAATCCAGACTCATCAGACCAGGCAACGTGTTTCCAATCTTCTATTGTCCAGTTTTGGTGAGCCTGTGTGAACTGTAGCCTCAGTTTCCTGTTGTTAGCTGACAGCAGTGGCACCTGGTGTGGTCTGCTGCTGCTGTAGCCCATCTGCTTCAAGGTTGCACGTGTTGTTGGTTCAGAGATGGTCTCCTGCAGACCTTGGTTGTAACCAGTGGTTATTAGAGTTACTGTTGCCTTTCTATCATCTTGAACCAGTCTGGCCATTCTCCTCTGACCTCTGGCATCAACAAGGCAAAAAAGAGAAAAAATAGAACTGCTGCTCACTGGATACTCCAACGGCCTCCACAGTCACGAGATCTCAGTCCAATAGAGCACCTTTGGGATGTGGTGGAACGGGAGATTCACATGGATGTGCAGCAACTGCGTGACGCAATCATGTCCAGCACCTTGTTGAATCTGTGCCACAAATAATTAAGGCAGTTCTGAAGGCAAAAGGGGTCCAACCCAGTAAGAGCAAGGTGTACCTAATAAAGTGGCCGGTGGCGGGGTGTGTGTGTGTGTGTGTGTGTGTGTGTGTCCGTGTCCATATGTGTATACATACATACATATATATATATATAATGTGTGTGTGTGTGTGTGTGTGTGTGTGTGTGTGTGTGTGTACATACTTCCCTTTGCAGCTTTATGTTTTAGGTCCTTTAATTTGCAACTTTCATGAACATCATCAAACACGTATTTCAGTAATGCCTTGTGGCATAATGTGTTTGTAGCCTGTGTGTGTGTGTGTGTGTGTGTGTGTGTGTGTGTGAGAGAGAGAGAGAGAGAGAAAGTGAGTGAGAGAGAGAGAGAGAGAGAGAGAGAGAGAGAGAGAGAGAGAGAGAGGAAGGTAGAGGGAGGTAGAGAGAGAGAGGGGTCCTCCATTCATCATTGATCCACTGCAGGACTGTGTTTCAGGGGCTGTGAATTATGGGCCCCTGCTGTCACTGTGACTGCTCTGCGTTGGACATTTCACCTCGCCACTGTAAATTCAAAAAGGAGGATTACATTTTGCTGACTCCTGATTTCAAAGCCGTTGCTTGACCAAGTGCAGACAGCTGGCCGGTCCCCCTGACAGGAGACTTCATACAGTCCGCAGTTGCAGGATCTGGGATTTTACAGGGGTCTGAACAAGGCTACCGGAGGAGAGACCGTACCCTGGATCACAGAGAGCCCCTATAGGTTGCTGTTTACGCATTAAGACTACGGACTCTTTCTCTCCTGGGTTAAAAAAAAAACAAAAACGTTTTGTAGTTGACTGGGTGTTTTGGACGCGCTCGGTAAACGGTGATGCTACGGCGGCGCGCAGGAACCGTAGAGGGAAGAGACAGGTGAGGTGCGGCTGAGGAGCTGCTGTTATTACAGAGAGGCTTTGGATACCGAGAGCCGTGGTATCCATCACCCTTTTCTCCACAGAGCGGAAGAAAAGCGACCGGAGAGGGCGAGTTGGCGACTGGCACCTGCCTCCGCCTCCCTACCTGGCCATCTGGTGCGGTGAGTGTGCCAAATGGTGGGATTGAGGGATGGGTATGTGTGAGGGGAGACGGGGGGCGGATGGGATGAACAGGTATATACATCATGTGCGCATTTTTATTACTGCCACTAAACGCGATGCTGCATTATCACTCCTCCGGGTTAGCCAGTGGATGTGTGTGTTTGGCACCGCCTGGACCTTTGTGGACATGAACTGCTCTTTGTGTCTGCTGCAAGTTTGATGTTTCATTTGCGTTACACGGGCACATCTTTGTTGCATATCGCTGCATGTCATTGTTCTCTCACGTGTTGCATTGGCTCTTACAGGGCTTATTACCGCACGTAGGGTCGAAGTGATGCCTCAGCAGAAAGAGCTCACAATACTTGGACGTTATAACACTGCATTGGAAGGACGAGCACAAAGCACATTCTTATTTAGATCACGACCCGGATCAGAGGTGGTGGTCCAAATTAGGCTCATCACACTTTAAATGCTGTGTTTAATTATTCCCTTGTGTACATTCAGTATGTTTTTTTTTTAATGTTTGCCAAAGGTTTCCTGTTAACAAGAGCAAAGGTCACATGTGATGATTTGGCAGCCATAAAGTCAATTGATTATGTCATTACTAAGTCACAGTGGAGAAACAGGAGTGGCATGATGGATGCACTGAGCACACTGTGTTTCTGGTATTCATTTGAGGTAGTTATCTGCCTCTTAATGTTGACAAAAACTAGAAAATACTCAAAAAACGCCCCAAATGCATCTTGCACACTCACAATAACTTGTCACTTAAATTACCCATAACCACACTGCACATACTCAACCTTCGCGGCCCAAGTTAAAAGCTCACTCACAGGCGTCCAAGCTCTTACTGAAGTGATTTAGTAGTTATATGTAATTTATTGTTTACAACTTCATCCTTCACACTAAAAGCTATCGAGCTCCACAGAAGGACCATAACAGCTCCCAGCTGCTGCTGTTTATGTTTCTGTGTGAGTTGAAAGGCAAGAAGAGATGGTCAGAGACAAAAAAGAAAATAGATGGAGGAGGGGTGGAGGAGAGGGAGAGACAGAAACACAGACAGACAGACAGATCGGGGATACAAAGGATAAAGTGTGATAGCAATCTGGCATATAGGCTACAGGGGGATCGGCAGAGGATGTAAAAGAAATGATGGAGCAGAAAGCTCGGAGCGAACGAGCGTTTAGGGAGAGGGGCTGCAGACAGCAGTCTGAGGCGGGTGTGAATGGTCTCCCTGTTATCCCTGCTGCCCACACAGACAGCCACACAGCAGCCGCGTGAGCAGGTGCTAACCCCGCCACACAGCAACTGCAGGGAACAACAGGTGCAGCCACTGTTTCCTTCAGCCTCCCTTTTGGAAGGCGGTCTAACACCCGCCCAATCCCCAAACATACAGCAGAGCCCTCTGACACCGAAAACACCCACAGCCTATGCTGAAGGGAACCTAATGGATACTTCAATCTACATTTAGGGAAAATAGGGTGCAAAGGCCAGGCTTGAGTAATTCAATTAGAAAATTAATTATGCCGCAAACAAAGTTGGAGCCACTTGAAGCAATAAGGCAGAGCATGCTGCAGGTAAAAGCAATCTAAGAGAGCCTTAGGGTGAGACAACTGCCCACAGGGACACGTAATGAGCTCTATTGATCACATAGGACCCTATTCAATCACACATGGTAAGCTGCAAACAGGGCATCTCAAGCACGGGGGGAAAAAAATGAGATTGCAGCATTATACAGCCTTCCCACAAACGGCAGATTAGTGTGTTGGGGGTTGCTAAGGAGCACGTTTTCTAGAAATGTGTACAATGTCAGACTGAGATCTTGTGTGTTTGTCATTGTGTGTGTTAAATAGAGTGAGATGAAACAGACAGGAGATTTTGGAAGCGGAGAGTTGTTACCTAACAGCGTCTCTGCTCCCTTCGCCGAGAGAATACGTCGAGCAATCGGCGACAAATTTTCTCTCTTTACCTCTGGTGCACAGAGAGGAACATTGACTGACGGAAACACTCCTAACACTGTGGGGCTCTGAGCTGACACTAAACTTGTAGCTTTCTTTACTTCATATCAGACAACAGCATTTGTTTCTTTTTCGCCGAACCTGAGCCACCCAGGACACTTGCTTAAAACTTCTGTCACTCACTTTAACCTCGCTGTAGATTTCCCTGTTTTCACTCAGTCTCGAAAAACCTCCCACTCATCGCTCTGCTTATGTATGAAAGAATGTCAGTGCACGCTCTTTTATTGTTTAGATGAACTTTAAGTAACTTGCAAAACTTGCAGTATCAACTCCCATCTGCCCTAAAGCAACCACCCCTCTGCGCCAGAAAAATAGACAGGATTATTCACTAATCTGATCGTGAAATAAAGCAAAGTTATGACTAGTGTCAGGAGATTTGAAGGAATGCTGATTTTCCTCAAAAGCGGCCAGCTACAGTATCTTTTGAAGTTCCAGTTTCACACAGAGCGCAGTGTTTATCTGGTGGTAGGGTTTGGCGGGGTTCTTTAGTACAGAATCAACACTTGAAAAAGGGTGTTGAAGTCTGCAGACCTCAGGGCAATGAGATCAGAAGGACCTGGCTGGGTAGGCATCTGCTCGGTGACCTATTCCTGCAGGGTTCTCCCGAGTGTGGACCTCATTGTGCAGGATTAAGAAGGTCAGAAGGGCAGGTGTCACGCGGGCATACTTTCTTTACTTGTCAGAAAGGAGCTCTTATCCTGAGACAAATGCATTCAAAATAAACTCTCCGGTGCAAAACATCGTGTGTTGATGTGAGAGGCTTTCAGGAGACTAACTGGGCTTTTCGAACAACTCCTTCCAGATGTTTAAGAAGGAAAGGAGCGAGATAATAGCTACCACACAAGCTGAGGAGCTTTACCTATAGCAGGCTCCGCTGTAAATTGTCCATGCACCACGAGATAAATGATGCTCATGTGGCCGAGGTGGCTGCACCATGTGGATTTGGTTGCTGTATCAGCCACATGTGCCGCGTAATAATGCCCTGCAGTTGTTTTCAATGTACAAATCCTTCATATACTTTACGGTCGCCATGTATCTTCAGTTTTATGACTCTCTGTCTTCAGTGATTCCTCCCTCGAGGTGCAGCCTCTTTTTATGCATCCTTGCGCACATTGTGTGGTCTCTGCATGTAATGGGTTTATATGTGTGTTCATTTTGCAGTGTATTGTCCTGTCTATTAAAGGTATACATGCAGGATTATCCTATAAAACTAAAGACTCATACAGAAAATGATCCCTCTCAATCATCACTTAGGACCCACTAGAAGTGTGTGGCAGTATATTTCTCTGCAGAGACTCTGCCCTCTGCCTGTTTTTTTCTTCGTTCGTTATGATCATGGGCGTGTACCCCCACAGTGTTTAGGTGAGGCTGGGGCTCTGTAAAAAGGTGGCAACCAGGTGCCAGACAGTAAGCAGCAGGAATCCAGGAGACACAGAGATGATGATGATGTGACATGCCAATATAATCTCACAGAAATACATGAAATTGACACCTCTTAACAACATTTTATGTGGTGCTGGGCATGAAATGTGTTAAAATTACGTGCTGGCGACGTGAATGGTCACAGTTTGGTTAGGTTTGGAGAACAGAAAATACTTGGTTAAGTTTAGGAAAGATGGTGAATTGTCTAAAATAACTATGTACAGGATGTAAGTGACGTAAACTTGTGTACTTTGACTAGTTACCAAGCGGCAACCTCCAAGCTTAGGAAAATGAAGCCAACACCTAAGTGCCAAATACTGCAGTTCCGTGAATGGCCACTTGAGGCTGGCTCAAGGTGGCTACGTCCATTACTTTATACAGTCTATGAGAAATGCGTTAATTGGACACAACCTTAACAACATACATGGTGCTGGGCTTGAAATGTCTTAAATCACATGTTGGCAACATGAAAACAATGCCAATGCAAAGTTTGTTATGAACGGTCACAGCTGTTGTGAAGCAGTTGCAGTTTTGGTTAGATTTAGGGAAAGTAAAACACTTGGTTAAGTTTAGAGAACAAAAAATACTTGGTTATGTTTGGGAAAAGATCATGACTTTGGTTAGAATAACTTTGTATGGGACGTAAGTGACGTAAAGTATATTGCGTAGTTACTAGGGTTGAGCAGAACACTGAGATTTAGCCATATCAAGTTTTAATGACAACTTTTGGTAGGTTTTACTCACTTACAGTTTAAACTCCACCCATTCTGGTTGAAACTCTCATTTTCCGTAACCGCTTATCCTGTTAGGGGTCGTGAGGCAGGGTTCACCCTGGACAGGTCACCAGACTATCAGGGCTGACACATAGAGACAGACAACCATTCACACTCACATTCACACCTACGGACAATTTAGAGTCACCAGTTAACCTGCATGTGTTTGGACTGTGGGAGGAAACCGGAGTACCGGGAGTAAACCCACGCTGACATGGGGAGAACATGCAAACATCACACAGAAGGGTTCGCCAACACCAGGAACCATCTTGCTGTGAGGCGACAATGCCAACCACTTCACCACAGTGCCGCCATGTAGAGATCTGGTTAAAAAGATACAAACACAGACAGAGATGATGGTGTACTTGCTTGGTAGTTATGTAAAGTACTTTGCGTTGTTATATAAAGTCCATTAAGTCATGTTTACTTTTGCTTTCACGTGAGACACAAACATGAGTCTCCTGGTTGAAAGTCCATGTTTGTTTGACAACCCCTCTCAACCGCCTTACGCAGACTTTCTCTCTCTTTCTACTTAATTCATGTCTCCACCACGACAAAAGATCCTCACTGACTTTGCTCTGGCATTGTTTTAATGTTGCTAGCATGTAATTTAAACACATTCGGTGCCCACCACTCGATTCAGAGGTTGTGTCCATTCCACATACTTTAATGAGTCCAGGCTGGACTTACAAGGTCTGTGTGGCTGCTCAAGGTACACACATGCATATTTTATGAGTGTATTGTTGTAGTGTATGTGAGGGTCATAAGAAGTACAAGTTTAGTTTTGTCTCCCAAATGGACGCATCTCTCTGCATGCAGCTGGTCCTCCCATTTAACTACCTGGCAAATTGGTTGTGAGTGATATCACAGCTGTTTCAACTTCCAGAGATAAAGGTAGTCTAATCTCTTACCTTCTGTGATCTCATTTACATCGCAAAATTGCAAAGTGAGAAAATGAGCGTCCACTTCACACTCTCACTGAGCGCACTCGCACGCGTCCGCACGCACACACAAACAAAACAAAATAAGCAAATAACAAAGTAACCTTTCCTCAAATGCCACCGCTGAGGCACTTGACTTTTTGCTTCTCTGCACAAAATGAACGGAGGTATACATATTTCTCGGGAGCTTGGTCTACCCTCTCATATTTTGCTGCTTTTGTTGTCCAACAAATTCAGCCAGCACCTAAGCCAACGGCAGGCTTTAGTTATGGCAGCTTAGCCAGAGGGATTTGGAGGACTTTTTTATTGGGAGATAAAGGCACATCCGAGTCCTTTGTCTCCCAGCTACTCGAGATGGTTTTGTAGCCTGATGAAGCTTTGTTGTGGCTAATCTTCCTCGCTCCTTCATCCTGTCCTCTCCCACACCCGTCCCTACTCCGAAACAAACACAACTTTTCTCTTTTAATTATGGCTTTTCATCCGGGGCCCAGTCACAACTGAGGGGAGAGGAACAAAGTGTAGCAGAAACACAATTATACCTGCGAGGAGAGGAGAGAGCTCACAGGGAAGGCGTCGTCTCCGCGAACGGGTGTGTATGCTGTCTGTAGGTGTGTGTACGTCAATCCACGAGCAGGTTCTCTGGCATTTTGATATGTGTTGTGTGTAGACCACCTATTGTGAGCTGTGATCCTCTTAGCAGGCTTCCGCCAAAAGAGCTATATTTACCCTTAGTGGTGATCACAGCACACAAAGAGCGGCATGACGAGAGTATGAGCTACCTTTCAGCCGAACCTCCTTCTAAGTGAAGCCACTAACTGTGTATGAGATATATGGTAATGGCTGCCACGTTTGAGACATTAGCACAGCCTGTTTAGCATAGTCTTTGTTGAAGTAGAAAATGACAGGCGGGGAGATGTTGGGCTGTGGTCAGTTAAACCCAGAGAAATAATACAACAAAAAACTAATACTTTTGGCTGGTATCACATTTTATTTATACAAAGGGAACACCAATTTTCAAGCAGTACGATGATTCTTCTTTGTGCTTCATATTAGAAAATCACAAAGGTTACCATAAGACACTTAAGCAGAAGGAAAAATGCTCCCCAGAGACAGATGTCATGGACTACCTCGTACAGTACAAAGTGCACCATTAACACTGTGTGACAAAACAGAATAATAGCGGCATTAAAACGGGTCAAATTCACAGACGAGAACCCCCTGTCACTGTTGTGTAATTAGACTGCGTCTTCGTTGCCGTCGTACGCTCCGGAGTGTGCGTGTGTTTCGACTCTGTGCTCATAGTGTGTGTCTGAGTGCGTGCACCGCATACTCATGTGCTCGCCTCTAGCTCAGAGCTGTGCAGTGAATGTATATGTGCTTACTGCAGTCAAACTCTGGTTAGTAACGTTTGCCCTTGCTGCAGCTCGTACAGCACCATAAGTGTGTGTGTGTGTGTGTGTGTGTGTGTGTGTGTGTGTGTGTGTGTGTGTGTGTGTGTGTTTGTGTGTGTGTTGTTTTCATGTGCATTTTCTTTCTCAGTCTCAGTGCAGCACCAGACGCACATTCATTCCCTGTTTTGCAGCCCCAATTTTTGTCATTTGCGAGCGTTTGATTGTTTTTCACCTGCATTCTCTGAGCTTTGTGTTTATCCCACTGCGTGTACATGTCCATTAACCATAAGCTGATAACTCACTGCATCCATAGGCTACTGTGTGTCTGTCACTAGCAGCAATTTGGCTTTAGGCAGAAGGCCTGATTGGGGAAGAAGTCTGAGGGGAGATGGAGCTCTCTCTGGCTAGACTCCAGCTCTGTCCATCCTATTTTAATTACCTATGGCACTCACCCAGGGGAATATCTCCCTTCCTCTCTGTCTCTGTTTCTTCCCTGCTCTCCTTCTTCATCTCTCTTCTCTACCTTTGCTCGCATCTTCTCTTTTCATCTCCTTCTTTAGTTCATTCTTCGCTCCCACTATCTCTCTCTCTTCTTCCCATCTTCTCTTTTCCTCTTTCGCACGCATAACCTAACAGCGCACAGCTGCGTCAAAGGCCTATGCAGAGGTAACCTTTGCATTAGCATATAAATGACCCTGTAGATTGAATAGTATTTTAGGATATTTAACAGCAAAAGACAGATTCCCTTAACTCTGATTAGACCTGTTCCGAGGAGACAGGCAGCCACTTGAGGGAATATCGCCTCCACCTCGATAAGATAAAGACTTGACACAGTGATTCCACTGCCGAAGAGAGCATGACTGTGTGTGTGTGTGTGCCTGTGCGTGTGCATGAGTGGGTATGTGCATGCACGTTTGCACTGTGTTTGCGTCTGTGTGAACAGGAATCTGAGTACATATCCGTGTGCTCATTTGTCTTCACTCTGCCCTGTTTGGTTGGCTTTGACAGCATGTGGTTCTACCGGTGTTGCCACCTGATATGGGAGAATATTAATACAGCAAATAATTATTCCCACGGCAACCATTTTGATCTTGCATCCAGCCCCAGTTACCTAACAGTTATCACTACAGCAATGTGTGGACCTAACCAACAATTTATCACCTGAGCTGGTGCTGTGAATATGTGAAACTGAAGAAATTGTTCATTTAATTTCTGGTGGAGAGCATTTTGTTAGTTTGTTCCTTTAAAAATGGGAGTTTAATATTCAAGTTATGAGCTGCCAACACTGGCAGCACTAAATAGTGTTAGCCTGGTAGGCCAACTATTACATGGATCTTAAAGGTATACACCCACCTGTCCTACAGAAAACAGGCAAACCCTGCATCACTCCTCATCCTCTCCTTTAGTGCTCACTAGCAAAAGTGAAAGCCAGCCTTTGGCTTTACCACAGTTAATGTGCGGCTGTGGCCCACTAGGAGCAGGTCATTCACTAATCGGAAGGTTGGCAGTTTGCTCCAGTCAGCATGCCGAAGTATCCTTAGGCAACATACTGAACCCCACACTGCTACGGGTGTCTAAACTGAGTAGCAGGTGGTACCTTGTATGACAGCCTCGGCCACACGTGCGTAAATGTGTGTGTGAATCTGTAGCGTAAAAGCGTTTTGAGTGGTCGAAAGACTGGAAAGGCACTATACAAGTACAAGTCCATCCATCCATCCCCAAATCCACTCTCGTTTTTTTGCTTTGCATTTCACTTATGCATTTGGATTTTTTCAATGCTGTGTCTACACTTCCACTTGTTCGCTACCTTTTTATGGAGCCCAGACCTCGCATGCGTACTGTTGTTGGCTGGGAGGCTACATGCCTATAAACATCCCAACCACAGGAAAATATGACGGAAATACAGGCGGAGGGCAGAGTCTCTGCAGATAGATACACAGCTACACACTTTCTAGCGGGTTATCCGAGATGATTAAGGGGTTACGCAGTTTTTTAAGACAATCCTGCATAATATATCTTTAAATTTTGAGCTTTAAGCCCTCTGGATTCTTTAGATCCATGTGTTTGTCATATATATTTTTCAACTGAGTCAATAGCCCTTTTTAGACAGGAGTTGTGCAAGTTTGCAGGAAAGCCCAATCAGTCTTTCTTCAGCATTGGCAGTATAAGAACAAAATCGGGGAGTGCTGCAAAACGTCGCCCACCTACTTTTGTTCATACAGAATGCCACCTTTTTCAGGGCAATGGGGGGCGTGAGCAAGTAACAAAACGTGTAGCTCGGCGTTTTACGTAAAAAGGGAAGCTGCAGCTGGTCAGTCCTTCTGTAATTCTCTCATAAGTTGGCCCGTTCTTCACCGTCCCCGTCATCTGACAGTTAATGGCCTCTTCGTTTGCAAGGGCAAGGAAGGCGTGCAATTCCTTGTCTCTCCAGTTGCTCATCTTTACTGTGTCTGTCAGGTTTACGTTTCCCTCTTGCTACTAGCTGCTAATTCCTGCTATCAGCTGTTTCCTGTTAATCCACCGCCAGTCATCAGCAGCTCCTCCCACAAGTCTTCAACAGCCCCTCCCATTGCGGAAGGCCGTCTCGATCTGTTTAAACTTAAAGGGTTCCGCCAATATGACTACCCTACGAGGCGGAAAATTGGGCACCTCGGATCAACTTGCCAATTCGGCTCTGTTGGTCTAAACACTCACAGCTTGCCGGCAAAATGGCCCAACTTTTGCGGAAAATCTGGCACTGTAAAAGGGGCTAATCAGACAAGCTGAGTGCCGACACCAGTGTAAGAGTGCTCATATTTTTCCTTTAACCCCTTGCCATTCCTGTAAATTTCGCCTAAAATGCCTGTCCAAGGCGTACCCAAAGTAAATTGAACACTGTTCTTGAACCGTTTGGAGTATATAGATGGTTTTGGTCTCTTTTGAAAGGAAACACTCTAAAGTTTTTTCCCAGACTGTAAGAATCACTCTAAGTGCTACTGTCATTGAGTAATATAAGTTTGAACACACTAAAATATAAGGTTTTTTATTCTCGCCTGAATTTTTGTGCAAAAAGATGCCTGCAGATGAGTGTGGCAGGGAGTTATTAGCTAAAACACACTGTGGGGCCACCACATTTAGCCTTAACTAGTCACAGTTCAAATGTGATAACAATCCAGGTATTTTTCACATGTTTTTCTAAGGGTATATCTAGGCGTTTCCAAAACTGTGCCGTTTGGACACTCCAAAAGAAACATGCTCACAAATCTGCAGCTTTCTCCTGCAGTATGTTTACTGTGTGGCATCCTTTTTGCCATTTCTAACTGAAAAACTCTGTAAAACACCATCAAACTCTGTCTACAGGCACTCTTCCTCTCTCTGTGCGCTGTTTGCGCAGGATGGACATTCTCTATTTGGGCCGTTGCGCATGGCTCTGCGCTCCCGGAGTTGATGGTGTGACGTCATGCGGCATATCGTCGTTTTCAGAATTTCATTGGCTACACGATCCGTCAGTCATCCGACCATTTGGTTCCAATTGGTTCAAGTTATACATGCTAGAAGAGAGGCAGGAGCTTCGTGTCAACACAGGCTCTCGTTGGCTGTTTCAGGCTCTGGAGGGGTCAGGGAAGCTCCTAACTGGTCAAGTGAGGTGTCAATCGAAAGCTTAGAATGTCAGCATGTTTGGCTGTGTAGATGAACCGGCAAACTCGCTTATAATACGAGTAAAAAGAGAAATACGGCGGAGTTTTTCGATATTGACCGGCGCATTTCAAACAATGAAGGACCATTATGTGGATATCTACCGGACCTATAATGTGTTTTGGACTAAATACTTTACTGGATTCAATAGACTGGACCTTTGTGAATGTAGCAAGACCATGTTTGTGGAAATACTTCGTAATTGTTTGTTTACGTGTTTGTAGTCTGACAAAGGTATTGATTGTACCTGCTGTGGTGATTGTATCTTGAAATGGTTGGTATCAATTTAATCACAAGAATCTTAGCTTTCCAGGGGTATGAGGCATGAGTAGCTCACTTGACATATAGGTAGTGTAAATTACATCTTTTGTTTTTAAATACCCTCACGGCCCGTGGGCGGGCCGTCGGAATGGCAAGGGGTTAAATACTAGTTTCCAATTACCAACTTCTTCTTGAAGTCTGCACATTGTTATATTTTCCAATTTCATTTTTTATGCTTTGTGTCTTTGTGGTGGATTAAAAGCTTCTTAAAAAAAAGACACTAAAGTGAAATCTCACATCCAAGATTCAAAACAACCCTCTTAATTGAGCTGTAAACAACATTCAGAGCATTAATTTAGCAGCAAAGACCCATTTGCTATGTAAAGAGTGGAGTGATGGCGCCCTGAGCAAGGAATGAAGTTAGGCTACGTCTATGTGCATTGTAATTCAAGTTTCTCTGTTCTTTGTTGGCGTAGATTGTGTGTATCCTACTGGCTAGCTAATCACTGCTGCTCTGCACTGCACTCCTACCGCTGATACCACCGTCCCCGCCTACAGTGGCTAAACGGTGTTGTCAAGAAAGTGTAACACCCACCGTCCAGGTCTCCCCCATGTTAGCTCGGTTAGCACTGTTGCTGTTGTTAGCACTGTTAGCACCACTAGCTGCTGGCCACCAGCTCAGTCACCTCCTTGTTGAGAGCAGTGTGCAGGCAGCCCTGGCTTAGACTCTGACTCATGCTCTAAATGTCACCTACAGCTCCTGTAACAACTTACAAGACACCTGAGAGTTACATCTGTTAAGCAAACACCATGATGCACCTGATGGTGCTACTGACGGACAAGCTACAGATTTATGTTCTGGAGTCACACGATGTTTGTCTGAACTTTTCCCCCTGGAATAAATCTTGTCTGGTATCAGCACTGTGCCATAGTTAGAAACAGGGTTACATTTTGTTCACGCCCTTTCCACTCCAGCGGAAATCTGTTTTAAGACTACTAATGAAGCTATAGTGCTTGTAGGGTGGAGTCCTGAAGTGTGAAGGTGACCCACTTCTCCCAGTTTAGCCCGTGTCTGTGTTTCTACCCTCAGGCCATCTTGCTTTTATTCCGGGCTTTAACCTGCATACCGTCTTCAAGGAGCAAGCGTGTTACAAATGAGACGAGCTTGTAAAGGATCTCAGCCGAGCCTCCATGCTGATATGTTTAACTTTCTTGATCCGTCTTCTTTTAAAATTGTAGCTCAACCTGTCATAATAATCCAGCAGAGGAAGTCTCAGAGCTTCCTTTGACAAAAAGCATTAAGCAAAAGACTTATTCTCACACACACTTTTTTTGTCCAAAATCAAGTTTGTGGCATCACAGCTCACCGTATGTCCAGTAAAGCTGTTTCTAATGATTCTGAATGGTTTTACATAAACAGAAGAAGAAGGATTACAAAGCGAGCTCATTCAGATTCAGCTGTAATATTACATCCTTGAAGGGGAAACCCCTCGGAAAAAAAGGGCTCAGCAGCGAGCATCTTTTCTAAGTGGATGTGTAATAAATGCATGCGTTTTCAATGAATATTTTTTCATTGTTGACATATTGATTTCAAATAAGCTACACTGTCTTGCCAGCGTGTGGATAATGTGGAGACAAAATGCTCGCAGCTCCCCCATCCCCCTCCTTGCCGAGAGAGAGAGAGGGGACCCCCACCTCCTTATATCGGTGTCCATGTATGTGTTCACTCATATTGATGTGCATTTGGGATTTAGGTTAAAGCTTTAGCATATGCATCAGTGTGTGTACGCATCAGTGTGTGTGTGTGTGTGTGTGTGTGTGTGTGTACGCTCACACATACGTACGTTTGTATGTGTTAGAGGGCGAACCCGCCCTCCTCGCTTTCACATCTACTGCAACAGAACATCTCTGCCTTGCTTTGCTATTGGTTGCTACGGTAACAAAGGCACAGAGTGGAGTGGCTGCAGCAGCTAAGGAGAGAGAGACAGAGAGAGATTTTTCGCCTGTAGACCTAATCACAACGAGTCAGAAAACACAGTTCAGACACAGTGACTAGCGAAATGTCAGCGCCAACAGAAAGATGTGTTTAGCTTTAACGCGTCCAATTTCTGTCACACTCACATGAATACACACATATTACAGGATTAATTAACGGCTGTGCTGTCGCTGGGTGCAGCACAGGTCATGGCTCTCTGCAACAGCGCTCGCAGCATCAGTGACGCCGGTTCGCTGTGTATCTGCGCCTTCACCCGGACAGCTGAGGCCTTATGTATTTATGTCTTAGTGTCTCTTTGTGGTCGGTAAATGCTCCTCGGTGTGGATAGGGATGGGGCTCTTTATTCTGTCTCTGTTTAGCGGGATGAGAGTGTATTGATCTCGCTCAGCAGCTTTAATAGTTGAGATGCCTTCTGCAAACATGACCAATATACACTAAAGGCTGCTGAGGCATTTCAGGATGGGATCATGGGTAAATATTAAGAAGATAATCATTAAGTAGATATCTTCCATATAGTTTGTTGGCACACTGTGGGGCTGTGTAGAATTTCCCAGCATGCAGCTCACCCCCTGTCCTCAGCTGTGGCAGGTGAACAAGAGCACGCCTGAGGAAAAAGACTTTGTTAAATGCAGCTCGGGCCCATGAGCCGATGAGGACGAAACATATGGACAAACTGATAAGAGGTGAATGCAGGTGATTATGCTTCTTCAGATGACCTGCTGATTGGTTAATGATGTGAGAGTTAGCAGGTGATTTGCTAATGGGTTGCCTGATGAGGGTAGATTACACTGTGCGCCTGTCGTCGTCATTACATGCGTCCCGTGATAACCGTGTCAGTGTCACATCATTTAATCCTATCACACCAACATGATCTGACACAAATAGCATAACACCCTTTCTTCTTTCCACCCGCTCGTCTCTCATACCTTGATTTCCTGATACTCATTCTGTCACCGCCGGTCTGTTTTTTTATAGCTTGATGAGCTGGAAGTCTGCAGCAGGCGGTATCTCTCTTCCTCTATCTTTTTTTTGTGTCTTTTGCTCAGACCACCTCTGTCTTTTATCTTTCATCTGTCTCTTCTGTCTTTCGGCTCAGCGGGGAAAACGCGGAACTCTTGATAACCAACTGTCAAAGCGCTGCCTCAAACCTCTTTTTATAGCCCAGGGCGTTAAAAATACTGCCTTTGTCATGGCATTGGCCGGCGGCAGAGTTCTAATATGTTGGCCATGGTCCAGATTTGATGGTTTATCTTATGGATCAATAAGCTTAATCGATACGCACTCTAATGAGGAGGCTGAATTAATGATCGGCCACAGGGTTTTGGTATGTGGCAGGCTGTTTGCATACATGTTTGTGATAAAGAAAGGAGCAGGGAGTGAAGAGGGAAAGAGGGATGCCCAGCTTCCAGCAGAGCCGCTGCTTGTTTTAACCAGATATGCCATGTATTTTTATTTTCAGAATAAGTTAGGCTACTTAGGAAGGTCATCAATTTGCATGTGAATAATACTCCACATGTTTTAAGGCAGTTTTATGCAACAAAATTGTTTGTTTTGAAGTGTTTGCCTGTATCTCTAACAGTTTTTTCACACTGGGAAAATGCACTTGTATAGCACTTTTCTAGTGTTCTGACCACTCAAAGCGCTTTTACACCACGTCACATTCACCCATTCACACACACATTCACACACTGGTGGCTGAGACTACTACACAAGGTGCCACCTGCTACTCAGTAACCATTCACAAGCTCTCACACACCCATGGAGCAGCCATCAGGAGAAATTTGGGGTTCGGCTGATGTTTCTCAAGAGTCCTTACTAGCATTCGGTGAACACACATTGGAACAGGCTAACGAGGCTAACAGGTGTGCGTCCTGATGTTGTTGTACAAGTTGAACAAATGTATCAGTATTTTTGGAGTCACGTGACTTGTAGGCAGAATATATTTCTGGATAATACTTGGATTAAACACACAGGTAGGCTAAATGAAACTTTTGTGGCACTTAGCGCTCCATCACCTCTGTAAATGATTCATTAAATTTTCTTCTATGTTTTATCTTAATGACTGTATTTTAAAAAGCTCATTATTTGGCAGTGGACGCATTGGAAAGTGTATGATAAATACTCCTGGAAATATTTATCTAAACTCTGCCAAGCTCCACTGGCGCAGGTTTCATTGGAGAGGCCCCGCCTTCACACCCAGCAAATAATAGAAGAATAGCAAGAATTGTGGCTACTTAATACCTGGTGAGGATACACACATGCATCCTGCAAATACCTGTGTGTATCCCCCAGAAAACAATCCACCAGTGGAGTAGGATCAGGGGTCGTTGGATGAAGGATGTATGGGATAGGAGGAAGTGGAGGATGCGGGGTTTAGGTGAGGATGGACGGATTGGTTCGGCAGACTCGGCTAGTGGCTGCAAGACCGGGTGGAACCGGCAGGGTCTAGACTCTGGGTGGGGGAACCGTCTCTCGCAGGCTCCTGGTGTACAGAGTCTCCCAGTTCCTGTATTCAGACAAGGAGAGAAGTAGGAAATAGGTGGTCGGGGAGGGAGGGATGTGGAAACAGATTGTGTACAGAAATGAATCAGTCTGAGGCGTGGTCTTTATTCCCGAATCTTGTTATGAAACTTCATGTATCAGAGAAATCCAAAATCAGCACAGCAAACTAGGCCAACAAGCGACTCAGCTATGCCATTGATTTTTTGACACATGTAACAAAACCAACCATTTAGCCAAAGGCAGAGAGCACACAGATCTGGTGCTTAAAGGTGGAGCTGTGAACACTGCAGTTTGATTGTTCAATAGAGGACGGTCACTCTGCTCAGAGCTGAGCTGTGGCCGGTTTTAAAGCTCATGCAACCACTGTTCATACTCTTTCAAACCTGCTACCTTTTAAATATCCCATCAAGAGAGACTCAGTCTGTTCTATTTTGTTCTGAAAATGTTGGTGTGCAGCCTCGTTCTGTGGATGATAAACGAGGTGCAGACTGATGAAGGAGGAAATACAGTGAGTGATGGATGGAGCAGTGAGTGACAGCAACCCCGCCCTCATTTAAGAGTATTGTTTGCTAGGGTATCATGTCTAAAGGGTTACCTTTGGTTCCATAACAAAAGTGTTGGGTGGAAACGGTTCTTACGTGTACAATGCCAACATTTATTAAGCCAACTGGGTTGATATCGATCGTTACTGTTTCAGAAATATAAGAACCAAGTTGGTAGGGCGTGTTAAAGGCTAAATAAATGGATTTTGACACTTCTTATAACGTCTTTTGTCTTGCTTTGTCCTGGGCTACAACTCCCACAGCACTTTTTTAGTCTATATTTGTTTACTATTTGGCAAATTGGCACCAATAAAAGTCCTCTGCATTAGCTGTGAGCAGTTCCTGTCTGTAAGACATCAAAGAATGAATAGTCTTTTGATACTGAAATAAACTGAAATGTGATGATTTTCCAGCACGTCCTGTCAGGAGCGTCTTTTTTTTTTCTTCCTATAATTTATAAGCCGATTTGTGAACCTTTTATTATGCGATGAAGGGGATAATGATAATCCCTGAAAGAGTAAGTCACATTGAATCTAAAAATATGTATACCATGTCTGCGTGCTGAGATTTGAGTGAGTTATGAGTCTGAGAAGAAAGGGTGTGATTTTCTGACGCAAACCATAACCACATGACGCCTAATCTCTCTGGAGCACACGCTTCGTTTAACTCCATCCATCCATCGTCGCGCTCCGTACAAGACGGCAGAATTTCATTTTGGGTTTAAGCATCAAATTTGGATCCTCTCATGAAATGGCCATAATGAAATGAGGCTGACCCTGCACCTGACTCAATCAGCGCCAGTTCAGGGAATCCCAGTGGAGATCAGATGAAACAAACCTCCCCCTCCACCCCTCCACCCCTCCACCCCACCTCAGGGCTCCTCCGGTGCTTCTGATGACGAGACGGCTTAGAGGTGTCAAACCTGCAATCTCTGGGCTAGAATTTGATTTGAAGTGGCCCCCAGTGTATAGTCTGCACCACCACATCGCCGCACTGATGTCCTCAAACAGCTTGTCACTCAAAACGCCTGCACCGTCTCAAGTGTTGGCAACACAGGTGAATTATGTATATGAGTAAGTGTGTGTTACATCTGGGTGCATCTGTGCACTTCAAATAGCAGTTGTCATCACCTTAGCAACTAGCACATCCACCTCTCTACCTGTTCTATCTTTGAAAACAGTCGTAGGGTTTTTATCCTAGAACAGACAAGCTGAGAGGTATAAAGAAAGAGAAATGAAGGGGAGGAGGAGGTGATGGAGGGAGGGAGACGGAGGATGAAAGGAAATAAGCGGGGGTTGGGGGAAACATGAAACACGGCATTCAGGTTGATTTGATGGCAAAGGCGTTCATATTGCTCGCATCTTTTTCTTTCATTTCTAACCTTTCTTGTCATTTCTGTTCCATCAAACTCCACATTTTCCAGGATTTTAGCAGCACTCTGTGCAATCCAAGACAAAAAGCGAGCACTCCGCCCTTTTTGTTCTCCTCATTTGTCTTGTCTTTCTCTTTATGTCTCCTCTCCTTTTTCAAAGTTTTCTCACATCAAAGGCGGTGCAGCTGAACCACAGGCATTTTGAGTCGATGCATAGAAAAGCCTCCACATTTAAACGTTTTTTGATGGTGTGGCTGCCGCAATTTATGAGTGGTAGTAACTTATGTGCAGCAGTGTTATTCCACTGTCTTGGTTTAATGGGTGACAGAGATGCTGATATAGAGCATGGGGGCTTGTTTTTGACAGTTTGACCCCTCTCTGCAGCATGTTGGTCGGTCAGTCAGCCACTTTGGTCCAGACTGAAATGTCTCCACAACACTCATCGTTCTCAGAGGATGAACGCTTCAAGCTTTTGGAACTTTCATCTAGTGCCACCTTCAGATTAAATTTTCTATTTCTCACGTACACCAAATAACCTCCATGCTAAAGGAATGACACCGACATTGGCCACAGCTGTGCATTGTGTTTAATAATAATAATTACCAGATGTTAGCATGCTAACACGCGTAACTAAGATGGTGCTCCCAGTAACAATGCACTCGTTTAAAAAAAGCATGCATTTAGCTTAAAGGGTAACTAACTTGAGGCCTATTTCCCGTGTTTCCATGTTTCAGTGATTGATGGGAACAAACATTTTTTAAACTGTTCCAGTACTGGGAGAGAGTAACTCACCACTGTGGTTAGCACTGTTGCCTCACACCAAGAGGCTTCAGGGTTCGAACCTGCGGGTCGGCTGGAGCCCTTCTGGATGGGTTTCCTTTGGGTTCACCAGCTTCCTCCCACAGTCTAAACACATTCAAGTTAAGTGCCTTTAAATTGCCCGTAGGTGTAAATGTCAGCATGAATGCTTGTCTGTCCTTATAGCCCCTTTTAGACCGCCTCTTCAAGGCGGGAATTTCATGCTGTTATGCTGCCTCACCGTTCTGTATAAAAGGTCCAATCACTGAACAGAGTTGGCTCGTCTCTGAGCTGGGGACAGTGGCAGTAACAGCGCTGAAACATTAGCCCTTTTTACAGAGATGGCGGTGTAGGGAGAAGTCGAAGTCCCTTTTTCATATCGCCTTTGCATTTTTACACAGAACCAAATGACTGCAGCATCCTTCCGCTCCAGGATGAAATGTTTGATTGCTTCCCAGCATCGTGGAATCAAAAGAGGCGTGACGGGTGTGACACAACTGTAGTGTGTCAGCCTCTAGAGTGACATATAACACATGCATCAGCATCGCTTTATAAACAATAACAAAGGCATAACATAGCAATACTAATTTATTACCATCTTGGTTATATGACAGCTGATCTCGCCCTCTGCTCGGAGGGTAAGGAACTCCCGGACTTAAGTGTTTTCCCAATTCGCAGACATTTTCAGCAGCTGTTCTTCTTCAAGTTAGCCGCTAACTGCTACTTTTTAAATCTCCCGTGATGCTTCCCATGATTGGGCAGTGTTACTACCTGCTGTGGTGGATTAAAGGTGAGACATGTCTGTCCCCCTACTCTGGCCGTACCTTAGACACAGAACGGCGAGGCGGCATAGCGGCGTGATATTTCCGCCGTGAACAAGCGGTGTAAAAGGGGCGTATGTGTCAGCCCTGTGATAATCTGGTGACTTGTCCAAGGTGTACTCCACCTCCCGCCCAATGTCAGCTGGGAAAGGCTCCAGCCCACCTGCAGCCCTGAACAGAATAAGCAGTTACAGATAATGGATGGGTGTCAGCGGCCTCATTACTGAACCAATTTTTACAAATGTTGATCTGAATAGTCACTGGAAAAAAAGGGTTCAGGTTAAAAAATACCCAAGTTACCATTGAAAGAAGTGCTGAAGTAGCCTCCCACAGCTTCAGTGTGACCCTTTTGTGGCCTCTTAACTTTTTAAAGACAAAAATCTTTTCCCTCCCCCTTTTTTTCCTTGCTCTTGATTTACAGCATTCTTGACTTTTGACCTTTAGAAAGACATTGTCCAGCTTCTCCCAGTCACTCCTCTTTCTACTCTCTCAATAAAGACCAGCTATTCCTTCTCCGTCGCAAATTGCCCGTAATGTACCCGCCATATGTCTGCACAGACACACAATTAGCCAAAGGAGCATTACCACCCAATGTGGCTTTGTAAGGCTGTGACTGTTTTGTCTCTTGGTGTGTTATATGACTGTAAGTGTCCCCTTCAATTCACACAGCTTGACAATGGAGTGACATTTCTGACAATAGATCCTCATTACACCTCCACGCAGACAATAGAAACACATTAGCTCCCTGCTGAGGCCAGGTTGGTGGCAGCAGTCACCCCGCTGCACTTCTGACCCTGTCGTCACACACACATGCACACACCTGTTGAATATGAACACACACTAATATACGCTGTCGCACATGCACACATACAGAGAACACAACAATGACATTTTTCTCTCCCCTCTCTCTTTAGTGCATGTGTGTTGCTGCCATGGCAACCGTGGCTCCTCCCCTCACATTTCTGCTCCTGCTGCTTCAACTGGCGGATGGTTCATTCCCAGAGGAGCCCAGTCCACTCAGCTACGTCCCCGTAGAGGGTATGCTTCCTTCCTGCTGTGTGTGTGTGTGTGTGTGTGTGTGTGTGTGTGTGTGTGAGAGAGAGAGTGTGTGTGTGACTGTATGTGCAGTGTTGATGATAAATGGCTTCACGGTGGATGTGGAAATCGGGGGTCAGGGGTCAGAGCTTTGGTGTGGAGCTGCTCTCCAGCTCCCCGGGCATACAGATAAATAAAGAGACTTCGCCCTGTGTGTCTCAGTGGCAGCATGGTAAATATGAGACAGACTGACAGACAGACAGACACACAGAGAGATGATTGTTATGGATTTTGAGAAGTGCAGGAGGATGAAAAAGTGGGAGACAATTGGATTGGATGGGGTGATACAGATGACAAGAGAGAGGGCTGAGGGGTGGAAGAGAGAAGGGGAGGAGACAGGTGGAGATGGATCACTACGTCCTCCTCTCTCCCTCCCCTGCAGTCAAGGACAATGAGACGTTCTTCCAATCTGTCTCCTGATGATGAGGGCTCCCTGTGGAGACCGTTGTCCTCCTCTTCGAAACTTTCCCGTTGGTCTGATACTGCCACTTTCTCTCTCCACCTCATCTGTACTCTGCCACTTATCTGAAATGTAGGGAGGAGAGGGAGAGGGAGGGAATGCCTTTTTATCCCACGATAAAATTACAATAATGGTTGCACACAGTTTTTCTCATTATGGCACTGCATGCATCAACAAAAGCAAAAAAAACCTACACTAAGAGGATTAAAGCATTTCAGCGTACTTTAACTGCTGCACCATTCATCTTTTCCCATTATCTCAGTTTTGCTAAACAAAAGCATCAAGAATGAGTGAAGACACTATTAAAGTGAAGGTTAGGGAAGTTCTTAGAGTAAATATAGATGCAAAAAGTGCTCGCTTTGTCATCAACTGTCAGAGCATCCTTGAGCAAGGCACTTAATTTTTACAGCGAGTGTTTTACTCTGTTTGTCTCTGTGTGTGTGTGTTAGTGGTGCGGCGGTATCCGGTGTTCTTGGGCAGAGCTCATCGCTCGGCTCAGAGACAGGAGCTGCACATCCAGACGGTCCTCCAAGTCAACCGCACGCTCTACATAGGAGCCAGGTAACCAACGGCAACCGCCTCCAACTGTGTGTTACTGACGTGCTCGCATTAATATCCTTTTGCTTTCATTTGATGCCTCAGCTTCCATCTGCTGTCACTCTGCGGAGGACATTTTCAGTTTGTTGTTGCGAGGAAGCATTCAAATCATGTTTTTAAATGTCAAGCGAAAGCTGTTTGTTCACATTACTCTTATACATGAAATATGGGAAATAGTAAATAGCAGTGGGTAAATTGTGGTCCGTCTGCCAAATCTGAACCTCCAGCAAAAACATTTCACCGTCTGATGAAAGCTGAAGTGTTTGCTTTGATTGTTTATATCAAAACTTTTACATAAATTTCCATAAATATACATAACAGAGTAAATACAAGGCTCATGTAAATACCAAATAAGTATGACCTTGTAACATCTAATGAGGAGAGAGGAATGCACACCAAGAGTGTTGTGCCTCATGTTGAAATTAAAGGGACGGTTCACCTCAAAATTAAAAATACATGTGTTTCCTTATACCTGTAGTGCTAATTATCAATCTAGATTGTTTTGGTGGGAGTTGCCGAGTGTTGGAGATATTAATTGTAGATTCTCTCCAGTATAATGGAACCAGATGGCACTCAGCTTGTGGTGCTCAAAGTGCAAAAAAACACGTTCGAAAAATTCAACAGCAATGTCTCTTTCCAGAAATCATGACCCAGTTACTCAACATAATCCACAGACCTTGTTGTGAGCAGTTTCATGTCGGAACTATTTTCTCTCTGCAGAACTAAACCCAGCAACTGTATCACCGTGCAGAACGAAACGTGCAGCCATTGAGCTGGCGGACATTACAGCTCAGGCAAGGGGGACGCCATTAATGTTTACATCTTGCACTGTCACAAGCACGAGCTTTCTGCGCAGTGATACGGATGGTGGGCGTAGTTAGGTAGAAAGAAAATAGTTCCTACATGAAACTGCTCGAAACAAGGTCTGTGGATTATCTTGAGTAACCAGGTCATGATTTCTGTAAAGAGACATTGCTGTTGAGGTTTTTTTTTTTTTAATTTTTTAAAAATTCAGCATCACAAGCTGAGTGCCATCTAGTTCCATTATATTCAAGAGAAGGCAGACATCTCTTCAGCTGATATCTCCAACACTCCTTAACTCACACCAAAACAATCTAGACTGATAATTAGCACAACAGGTCACAGGCACAATTTGTATTTTGTATTTTGGGGTGAACTGTGCCTTTAAGAGTGATAAACTGACCAACACAAATAAATTATATCATCCACCTCATTAAATTGAAACGTCTCAACATTGAAGCACAATTTTAATTAAATGGTTTCAGCCTGTTTGACCACAACAGATTTCTGTCACAAAAAAAGCACAAACATGTGGCAGTCTATCAGAAATGGTGTGCTGATAACATGCTCTTCAAAGACAACAACAGCAGCCACAGTCTTGAGCAACAGACATCATATATACTCACTTCTAATCTTTTTTCCTGTTTGTTTGTTGCTGAATAAGTATTAACATAAGCTGCTGTAACTCTGCAGCTATCACTTAGTCATCGTCAACTTTTTAATTGGCACTTTTAGCTGCACTGAGTCAAATGCTGCCGTGCTGATATGTGTTTCTATCACCAGTTTCAACATGCAGAGTTGTGCTGTGCCACGCCAGAGATGCCAAGGCACACCCGACTGCCGCCAAGCGGGTTGGGGTGACGTCAGATGAGCTTTGTCATCATTATTCAGCGTTAACATTCAGTGCCGATTCAGCGACGTGTTTAAATGAAATGCTTCACACATACAGACCCTCAGAAGAGTGATGCACATGTCATACACAGTTGGCTAGCTATGGACTGAGCAAAAATAATTTAGCAGCAATTTTTAAAGCTCCAGAGTGCAGGATTTAGAGGCATCTATGGGCAGAAAGGGAATATAATCTTCATAACTATGTTTTCTTTAGTGTATCATCACCTGAAAATAAGATTTTTTTTGTGTTTTCAGCACCTTAGAATGAGACATTTATATCTACATACAGAGCTGGTCCTCTTCCACAGAGTCAGCCATGGTCTTCTACAGCAGTTCACTGTATTTCTACTACATGCGTGGCACATGGGAGAATTTTCAGTCAGTTGCAATCTGCAACCTCACCACTAGATGGCACGAAATCCCACAAACTATACCTTTAAAGTGAAATTGTTACTTGTAGTTACTTAGAATTTTGACCATATTATTTGTTTTTACTGGCTCTTTTGCATGACATATGCTTCAGTGACGATTGGATTTTCAAGCACCTACAAAAAAACATACATGAATTTTAACCAGGTCATGCAAACTTTTGGTATTCTGTTTCCAAAAAAAGTTGTGGAGCAGCGATCCGGTGC
Organism: Epinephelus cyanopodus; assembly: GCA_026686955.1. Taxonomy (NCBI): domain Eukaryota; kingdom Metazoa; phylum Chordata; class Actinopteri; order Perciformes; family Serranidae; genus Epinephelus; species Epinephelus cyanopodus. Next base: position 12,835,216 of record CM048926.1, on the reverse strand, counting down.
ACTCGACAGCACTGCGTCTGTGCTTCTAAGACATGGCAATCAAGCTGGAGGAGATGGGCACCCAGCATACTTTGATACAGTGCCAAGAGAAGATTTAAAGTTGTCGACCACAATAACACCAGCGGAAAATGTCCTGTTCAGTTAAAGACCTACCATTAAGCTGGTTGCATGGTTGTACGGAGATGCAAATCCAAACTGAGTCAAGCCAAGACTGCACATGCATATGGGAAAGGGCTCTTGATTATAAAACAGAACAAAGCTAAAAAAAAAAAAAAAAAACAGGCTGTTTTCTGACTCCTTCCTTACACATCCTGTAGTTTGTGTATCAGATATTCTGCAGTATTGCATTGGCACTGATTTGTTGTGTGTTTTGTAGAGATGACCTGTACAGAGTGGAGCTGGATAACATGGCAGGTGATGAGATGTTCTACAGCAAGGTAAGACTCATTTTCTTACACATAAAAACAAACCCAAACATAAACTAACAACTGATGATGTTCCAAAACACACATGACAAACTTACCCTGACCATGGTTTGCTCCTTTGGCAGAAACGGACATGGGAGTCCAACAAGAACGACATCCGAGTGTGCCGTATGAAGGGCAAACACGAGGTACAGCGCACGTACACAACACGCTGACTTTGAGATCCACTCTTTCATGCATCAACACCATCTATACTATCACACGCATGGACAGGCACAGCAGCTGTTAGAGAAACCTTATTTCCTTCGGGTGCACCTGCATACGGTATTTACACAAATTTGATCTTGTTGATACAGAATCAGCGCATCACTTAATCACGCTAGCTCAGTGAAACGTTACCCAGGCCAGCAGATGTCCATGAAAGCTATTGTTTCGCACACCTGCATTGTGCCAATACTCTCTTTTTATATCTCATTCATAGCCTGTGGGGAAGGACTGAAAAATTATGTGTGTATAAAGTGATAGTTGACAATATTCTGAGATATGAGGGAATGTGATCAAATGTGCACAACAGAAACATTCGATGGGATGGCAGCTTGCTTGACAGGGTGTAACCTAAAATATAAGCTTTATTGTGTAAATGCGGCAGCGCCACCGGCAAAATCCAATCTGGGCGGAACTCATGGAAAAAGAAAAAGAGGCAAGAGGAAACATTATAAAGCAAACTGAGCAGAGAGAGTGACACAGCCTCGGGGAGGAAACAGTAATTGAAATCATTTGAGGACGGGAGGTGTAGGTAGGTTTGGGATGTGTGAAGGTGGAGGAAAAGTGGGGAAGAAACACAGAAAGACAGGACAGCCACCAGGTAGTAAGAAAGGAAAAGATGTTTTGCTTCAAAAAGCATAGATGAAAGGAGAAAAAACAAGACAGGAAGAGAAAGATTTGCCCAAGGTGGGGAGAGCATGAGAGGAGGAAGACAAAAGACAGAAAAGGTGAAGCTAAAGCCCGTTAACTCGGGGTAAGGGCAAATGATGCAACTGTGAATCATCTGACACGCAGTCACCAGACCAGACCTAATGCTTTACAGTCTCATAGCATCTATTAGAGAAGTGTGCAGTTAAAGTTATGACAGTCAATAGACCTTTTTCACAGCAGACATTTTCAAATGTCATAGCAGGTAAAGCAGCACAGGTGGAACTAATAACATTAGCGATGGCCCAGTTGCATTCAGGTGTGCCTGTAAGCCAACAATACCTGGGAAGTGAGCTGAAGAGCCCCGTCTCCCTCCGATGTCGTCGAAATCCAGTGCAGCGAAAAAAGGCGTCCTTTAACGTCGGCCATTAGAGGTTAACCAACAAAAGCTGACTTTCACCCGAGAGAGCAGAGTTCTCATCCCGTAAGACTCTAAAGCCAAACCCTGTTCTGTTTTCCTAAACCTAACCACTTGCTTTTGTTGCCCAAACCCAACCGTGTGTGTCTGTTGTTGAAGGAAAAAAAAACGTCAGTTCGCGGTGTTGTACCCATGTAAATTTCCTGTGAAAAGTGTATGTTGCAAGAATGCAGAACTTGACAAGGAGTCCCAGAATATCAACAACTAACACACCTAAGGTACCTTGAACGTCGTATGTGGATGTGGAAAGTCCATGACCAAAGCGTAAATATGTGACAAGGTCGGAGTGAGAATTTGTTGGGGTGAAACACTAGAGTGAAATGCAGTCATTGTTAAAAGGTGTAAAGGGAATAGTTTTTTGGGCGATAATTGCTTTCTTGCTAGGACAAGATTGCTACCCTTTCATGTCCAGGGCCGGCCTGTGGCGAATGCTAAGGGCACTGTCATCTATAGGGGGCGCCACTGATCAAAATCAAAAATCAAAATGTTTATCTTTTTGCTACGACTACTACTATTATTTTTGAAATGTTACATAAGGCCATGACGACATAACTATACAGCAAAGCCTACTAAATAATAGAGAGGCCTTTTCAAACCTCCCCAGCTCGTTACACTTTACCTGCTCTCTGGGGGACATGGGCGAGTTATCTGACGTCATGTGAACCCTGAAACATGCTGTATGGTTATCATGTCAAAACCACCAAAGCCCTCTGGCTCCCACTCAGCTACCACTACACTTCTCAGAGGAGTGTATGTGAAGAGAAAGAAAACAACAACAACAAATCCGTGTTGAAATGAGCAGGCTAGTTAAGTTAGCTGTTAGCCGTTAGCAGCTAGTCATAGTTGCCTCAAAGCAGCCGAACGGTCGCAACGAACAGCCTACAGAGGCTGCATCAATTTACATTGTGATGCGTTCAAGCTCTATTCAGTAACAATGAGTATTCACTGGAGGTAAATTAATGTAATCTTGTAAAATGTAGCTTTTGGCCAGCTGTTTGAAGGAGGAATTTGCTGATGTTTTCACAGCAGTGTAAAATCAGAATTAGAGGGGCAAATACGATGTATCATATATAGTAAAAAGCCTTTTTGACTATTTATTTTTTAGAGTTTTTTTTCCCATGTGAAAGAAGGTTAAATGTTGTTTCATCAAAAATGTGCATTATTAAATTTGTGCTCATTCAAAGGTGCAATGAAGGACTTCATTTATTTTTTTATAGTGTAGATTTCTGTGTTTCCCTGGAACAAAAGAATAAATAACAACAAAAAAATGAAAGAAACACTAATATAAAAACATTGCTGTAAGCTAATGACACAATAGTTATTTTAAACATTGGTATCAGTATCAGCCCAGTGTATCCCTAGTTCAATTAGAAAATTAAATTGCTCATTTTACCATTATTGTCATTTATTATTTCGTTTATTCCCCTGAACAAGTTAATTTGTAATTCTTTTTTTATTGATTATTAATTCATATGATTATTATAACACATGTGCAGCATGTTACTGAAAGAAAATTAGCACATATTATAATCTTGTTTTTTATTAGGTAGGTAGTTTATCTGCATTTTGGTAATTAATGTGCAGTCAAATATGAAGCCAGAACCAGCGGCTGGTTAGCTTATCTTAAAGCGTGGAAGCAGCTGTATTTACACATTATTATTATTGTTTGCCAAGGGCCAACCAAACAGTGCTCTTTGCATGGCAAGAATACGTGCTTATTAACTAATGGTATTCCAGTGTGTGTGTTTGAACTGCAGGCTAATCACACACACTTAGTTAGTAAGTGTATTTTAGTTTGAATGAGATTGAGCTGAGCAAGCAAAGTGGTTTTGCCTTTTAAAAGTGTAATTTTCCTCCTGATATTATATTGGTAAATAATGTTCTTCTTGTGACACTATGAGAGTAATTTTTACAGAGCTCACTTATTGATATGTCACAGCAGGGAAGCTCAGGTGGAAGTGATTAAAGGAATAGTTGAGATTTTATGGGGATGAAGAGTATTTGCTTTCTTAACTGAATATAGAAAAGAAGATTGATGCTCAGGGAATCTGTAACTTAGCTTAGCACACAGATGGTGTCACCTGCAACTCAGCTCGTCACATCGCCGGCGGCTGGTTTTAGAACGTAAAGCATGTCACCTGCTTCAACAACCAATCAGCTTGTAGTGAAGTCCACTGGTCAAGTCAAAATGACCGCAGACGACAGGAGCTCCGTCCCTGGCGAGCCCTCACGGTGTGTTGGTGTCAGACGGTGGCTCACTGTATGTGCTTATGCCCCAAACATGGCGTATTTTTATGAGCACAATCCATCTGAAGCCCGAAAAGCTGGAAATCAGAGCGGAGGTACAGAGAGTTGTTGCATAGAGATAATACACCATCTCATCTAGTTGCATTGGTGTGAACCAGCAGAAGTTGCCTGTTTCAACTCATCTCGTCACAAATTCTTGGTCTCGCTGGGCTTAACTAATTTTCATAGGAGAGGACTCAATTTCCCTAACCAGTCACAAGAGACCCATGTTTCTGCCTGACTGTCATTTTAAGTCCACACTGATGGGCAGCCATGCGGACATGCCTGCTTTGGTGGGGTTTTAAGAATGGAGCGGAGCGAGGAAAGGCGTTACTTATGACTGCTGGTCTCTACAGTATCTTTTACCCAAGTTCCATCAATTATTTTTCCCATCTTTGCAAAATTATGTCATCAGGCACTTTTGTAAAACACTATCACAAAGGGGCCGAGGGGCTGACCGGTGTCATAAAGTTTCAGATTTGCTGGCAGCAGCTTTAAATCTCGGCTCAATCAGCAGCCTCCACTTTGAAGACAGCTATAAAGTCTGCGTCCTATTGTTCCTCCAGATGGAGCGCGCTTGAGGGTGTTATTTCCTCGAAGGATTGTTTTAAGCTGCGTTTTTCATACTTAACACTTGCAGCCTTCTTTCTCCGACTGGTAGTTTTGAGCTTAGCTTTGGGTTCAAACCTGTCGCCCTGTTCCTGGATACTTTCTTCTCCTCTTTAATTGTTTCTTTGTGTGTTTTTCTCTATAGGGAGAATGCCGTAATTTCATCAAGGTTCTGCTCAGCCAGCATGGTGGCCTGTTTGTATGTGGAACAAACGCCTTCAACCCGCTGTGTGCCAACTACACTGTTAGTATCCATCTATCTGTCAGCCGGCCATTCTCTGTGTGCTTGCCAGTTTATTTATCTATGTAATTATTTTCCTTTTGCAGAGAGACACTCTAGAAATGGTGGGAGAGTCTGTCAGCGGGATGGCACGGTGTCCATATGATCCACGGCATGCCAATGTGGCTTTATTTGCAGGTAGTATCTTCAGTGTGCACACCACAGATGAAGAATTCAGGGCTTCTCGCACACATCAGACGCAGTTTTCAGCTCCAGACATTGAAACATCTGTGCCCTTGTGTTTACTTTTACAAATGATTTATAGTCAGACCTCTCGCTGCATTGCTTGTTTGGTTTTAATCTCCCTGACCTTGCGCTATCTCTCCATCTGTATCTTCCCTCTCTTCTTCTTCTTCTTAATCTCCTCGTCTCCTCTCTGTGTGCATCTCTCTTGCTCTCAGACGGTAGTCTCTTTACCGGTACTGTGACAGACTTCCTGGCCATCGACGCAGTGATCTATCGCAGCCTCGGAGACAGCCCCGCCCTCCGCACAGTCAAACACGACTCCAAATGGTTCAGAGGTACTTTTAGAAGCACACGCATTGAAATGACTCTCGTGAGTCAGACACCTTCAGCAGACCATCAGGAAGCAAATAACAGAAACCATCACCATTATCTTCAGGAGTTTACCAAAAGAAAATGAAATGGCTGTGGCGGTGTTTTTATGAGGTGCTGGAGCTTAATAATACGCAGTGAAACCAAACATGAGTAGGCCTATATTTAAAGACGCAGTGTGTTGGATGTAGTGGTTTCTGAGGAGGAGATTTTAACCAGGAGCTGAATTATCCACAGAGGTCTATTTCTCGCCAGACTGCTTATTAAACTGGTAAAAACTCTAAATAAAGCAGTTTTATGTTACAAATCAGTGTTTCCCTGACACTATTTGGCATGTCACAGACACAGTGCCCTAACCTAGCACATGCTACTGTGGGCTTAACTTTTATTTCTGGTAACTTAACATCAACATGTTTAAGAGGTTTTTACCACGAGCCAAATTATCCACAGATGCCTCGTCCTCCCCAAAACAAACTGACCCAGTGATTTAAACCAGTAAAATTACTGAATAATAGTTTGTTGGGCACAGGGAAACAGAGATCTGTGTGGGTACATGAGACCCTAAATAAGAGGGTGGATCACGGGGAGTAGCTACCACCAGCTGGTCCAGGAGCTTCTCGATGACGGTCGTTTCAAGGCATATTTTAGGATGACTCGGGGGCAGTTTGACAACCTGCTGTCTATCGTAAGGCTGTATAGCTCTGGGTATCAAGCAACCGCTACCAACAGTTTCGCCTACCAACTGTAAACTTGTTGTCGTGACCACCACTGAGGGCTCACCTTTCAAATCATCCAGTTGGACAATGGGAAAAAAGATGACAACAAAAGAGATGACTCAGGGCGTTTTTCCGCTTTGAGTTGAAACTTTTTCAGCTAAAGGAGTTCAGAGGCAAAAACAACAGGCACTTAGAGTGCAGAAACGTGAGGTGCATTGCAGCACAAAAAAAAGCGACCAAAAAGCTTCATTCTCATTAAAAAGTAAAGCCAGTATTTCGATTGTCTGTTTTGGGCTACTGTAGAAACAGAGAAATGGATCAATTGACGACCCGCTCTGTATGTATCAACACGGTCTCACTGAGAAGTCGTCGAAATCCGGGCAGTGACTTGTGGCAGCAGACACTGATGAAAAAGTTGTCCTTTGAAGTCGGCATGATACGCGGCTGGTCGCTGTTATAGTTTAATGGCACTTGGGAGCGTCAGGGGGAAACGCAGTGGGACAGTGAATGAAAGTTAAGGTGACGAAAGTCAGAGTTGGGTGGGCGTGAGTGGTGGTTGATGGGTCCAACAATTACCCACATTCACCCAGGAGAGAGGTGTTCACGTCCCATAAGATAAAGCCAAATCCTGCCTTTTTTTCCTAAACCTAACCACGTGCTTTTGTTGTTGAAGGAAAAAACATCAATTCGAAAGAGACTGTATGTAAATGGTAAACTCCCTGTAATAACGGAAGTGTATTTTGAAAGTGTATATTGATGGTTAATGCAAAAACATGAAAGCAGGAATGGTCCTATGTGAAGCCAGTGTATGGTTTGTCTGTTCTGAGCTGCTGAAGAAACTTGGCGGACTTAATGGTCGAGGACCTGCTCCTTATGTAGCAACTCGGTCTCAATCCGGTGCTTGGGCAACGACTTGTGGCGGCAGACACTGATGAAAAAGCTGTCCTTTAACGTCTGCATGATACACAGCTGGTCGCGTTTGGCAGATGGGTCTCAACAAACAGAGACAAATACCAGTTTTCACCCGAGAGAGCAGTGTTCACATCCTGTAAGATTATAAAGCCAAACCGAACCTAACCACTTGTTTTTGTTGCCTAAACCCAACCACATTATGCACTAAAGAAAACATACCTGTTATATTTTATTCCATTATGTCCCCCTGAATCCTCCACACTGGACCTTTAGTAGACTCATTATAAGAGCAATGCACTCAGGCAGAGTGATGTATTGAGGTTACTTGGACTCTACAGGTTCAGGGTTTTAACAAGCCTTCGATTGAACAGTTGTTTTCCACAGAGGAAGAAAACAAGCCGGGGCAGGTCAACGCTGGAACAGTGCTGGATGAATAAATGATAAATAATGTGCATCCTCTTGTCCATGATGATAAATTAAACAGGACATGAATACTTGATGAGCGAGGCCTGTGGACAGCAGCGGTCCATGTTGATGGGACTGTTATTACAGCTCCATGTCAGGGACTGTGGAGCGTTACGTGTGGCCCCCGGCAGCAGCGCGGCTCTGCTGATCTGTATGTGAGAGAGAGTGTGTGTGTGTGTGTATGTGTGAGAGTGTGTGTGTGTGAGTGTGTGAGAGTGTTTGTCTGACTGTGTTTCCTCACACTGTGTTTCAGAGCCGTACTTTGTGAGCTCCATGGAGTGGGGACCTCACATCTATTTCTTCTTCAGAGAGATGGCCATGGAGTTTCATCATCTGGAGAAGGTGCTGTCTTTTCTTTCTTTCTTTCTTTCTTTCTTTCTTTGTTTTTCTTTTCTTTTGGTCTTTATTTCCTTTTCCTTTTTCTTATCTTAATTTTTCTTTCTTTCTTTTTTCTTTGTCTTTTTTCATTCTTTATTTCATTCTCTCCTTTTCTGTCTTTTGTTGTTTATTTCTTTGTTTTTTTTCTTTCTTTTGTTCTTTCCGTCTTTTTGTCTGTGCATTCTTAAGTTTTTCTTAATTCTTTCTTTTTTTCTTTCTTTCAGTCTTTCTTTCTTTGGTGTCTGTCTTTCATTGTTTTTCTTTCTTTCTTTCTTTCTTTCTTTCTTTCTTTCTTTCTTTCTTTCTGTCTTTGCTTCTTTCTTTTGTTCTTTCATTCTCTCCTTTCTTTTTATTAATTAATTTATTTATTTATTTATTTTCTTTCAATTTTTCTGTCATTCTTTCTGATGTTCTCTCTCTCTCCCTCTTCTTTTATCTTTCTTTTTATTGTCTGTTTATTTTCTTTCTTTCAGCTTTTTCTTTCTTTCTTTTTTCTTTCTTTCTTTATGTATTTTTTATTCATTTAATTATTTATTCCCTTTCTTTCTTTCTTTCTTTCTTTCTTTCTTTCTTTCGTTCTTGATTTATTTTTCTTATCTTGTTTTTCATTCATTCATTTTGTCTTTATTTTTTTATCTTTCTTGCTTTCTTTTTTTATTCATTTATTTATTTATTTTCTTTTATTTTTTCTGTTGTTTTTTCTGATATTCTCTCTCATTCCTTCTTTTTATCTTTCTTTATTATTTATTTATTTATTTATTCATTTTCTGTCTCTCATTCTTTCTGTCTTTTTGTTTGTTTGTTTCTTTCTTTCTTTGGCGTCCTCTGTTGCTGCATTTTTATGTATATTATATTTGTTAATGTCTGTGTTTTGTATATTATATGTGTGTTTCTATGTCTGGTCTGTGTTTTTATTGTTGTGTGCTTTTCTTAATCTTCTTCTACTTTTGTGAGGCACTTTTGTTTCTATGAAAGGTGCCATACCAAATACACTTATTATTGATATTATTATTATTATCCCTCCATTATACTGAGCCTCGCTTGTTTTATGTTCCAGGTGATGGTGTCCCGTGTGGCTCGTGTGTGTAAGGCAGACCTTGGCGGCTCTCAGCGAGTGCTCGAGAAACAGTGGACCACATTTCTAAAGGCTCGGCTCAACTGCTCCGTCCCGGGAGATTCACACTTTTACTTCAACCTCCTGCACGCCACAAGCAACATCATCCACATGCAGGGACGAGACGTCATCCTGGGTCTCTTCTCCACACCGCCAAACAGGTAGGGAAACGCACACACTGTGCACACAAACAAACACACACACTGTTTTTCTCACTGCTGTCTTATTTTTGTTTTCCTGTGGCAGCATCCCCGGCTCTGCAGTGTGTGTGTTTGACATGCAGCAGCTCGCTCATGTCTTTGAGGGCCGCTTTAAAGAGCAGAAATCCCCCGAGTCTATTTGGACTCCTGTGCCGGACGAAGCGGTGCCTAAACCGAGGTATTGTTATGCAAAGTGTATGAGAGCCGATCGTGGGCAAAATACTGCAGTGCTGCTTTACTGAGCATCTGTCTCACATATACAGTCTACTGTACTCACTCCCTTGTTATAAACTCCAGCTGTCAATCACGCAGCAACTTCACTACTATTCAGCAAATATTCTAATACAGCCTCCAGCAGCTGCAAAAAGAACTCTTCCGGCTCTTTTCTTCTTGCTCTCTCTGGACTTCAATCGCTCTCGTTCCCATCTATCTACTCAACTCTCACTTTTCTGTCTCTGCCTGCAGACCAGGAGGATGTGCAGTGCAGGGATCCAGATTTAGCTCATCCACCACGCTGCCAGATGAGGTGCTGAACTTTGTGAAGACCCACCCACTGATGGACGAGACCGTTCCGCTGCTCGGGCACAGACCCTGGGTGGTCAAGACGATGGGACGGTACGCGCCCAGACGTTTGATGGCACCCATGAAATCTGAGAATATGTATCATAGCTTGTAGGAAGGATGAAAAGGAAAAACATGTTTCCACTATCTATCCACAGGTACCAGCTGACAGCCATGGTGGTGGACACAGAAGCTGGTCCCCACAAGAACCGCACGGTCTTGTTCCTGGGCTCAACTCGAGGAACCATCCTCAAGTTTCTAATGGTTCCCAGCGGAGATTCTGTCTCCCACAGCAGCGTGTTCCTGGAGGAGGTGGAAGGATTCAACCCAGAGAAGTGAGTAGGAGTCGAGGCATATTTGTCCCTGATCTGCATCAAATTATACATTTTGACATGTTGCTCCAGGTACAGTAAGTCAGGTCTCATGTTGCCTGCTTCTGTTTGAGACCTGGAGAGCAGCAGTGACACCTCCACCAAGAACTGTGTCCAATTACACTCATTTTAAATATTTGATTTTAACATTGTTGAAGTGCAGCTTAGAGTTAAAAACTATTGAGTTATTTATTTGACTGTGTGTAGCACTGTGAGTTATAAATAGTTAAAGCTGGGTAGGCAGAAATCTGGAAAAGGCGAGAAAAAAAGAACGCAAGAATTTGGAAATACACCTCCCTCCTGCAGCTCTCCTTTATCTGTTCTAAGCCCCTCCCACGAGATGACCACAGGCATATACATGCTTCAAACAGTCACCCAGTGTTTCCCATACATTGATCTGTTTAATCTTATTTCATTGTACAGCTGCATGCAGCACATTCTCTCTGCTCCTGCCCTCTGTTCATCAGACCACAAATGAGACAACAATTAGCAAGCAAGGCTCCCCACGGAGGAAAGTGGGCAGCAGCTCAGGAGTCGCACCTTTGGTTGGTAGCTGTAGCAGCTGCAATTCAGCCAGCACAAACCCCCAAGCGCCGGGTGTCACATCTGGCTGGTAGCCAGCTGCAGCATTGGGTCCAACGTGTGATGATCTGGTGGGGTTTGCGCTGTCTTGAATTGGGTTACTTCACCCGCTGATGGAGGTCTGTCTCTGGAGCAGCTGCTGCCTGTTCTCCTCCCGGCGAGGTGATCTGTGGTGGTGGGGAGTGCGGCGGAGGACACACTTTGATTCAAAGCTCTAGCAACATTTTCTGCCCATTGCTTAACTCCACCCCCATTTTGCAGCAAAAACGCCTAAAATGACATACCCAAATGAAAATGACTGTAGCCTCTGAACTGCTCTGACTACATGTATGCATGATGTCTTGCCAGAAAGAAAACTCTCTGAAGTTTCTTGTGAAAGTATCAGAAACACTCTAGGTGATACAGAGACAGAGTAATGGGCCTCTGAAGTCAGTAAAAAGTTGATTTTGCCTAAAATAGAAAAAAAAATGTGTTTTAGGATGAATAACTGTCTGTGGCTTCATCTGAGCAGGTAAATGACACTGTGGGGCTGTAGGCACACTATCAATGAATATTTGTTTCAAATTTGAAGAAGATTGTTTAAAGCATGACCATTCTGCAGTGTTTTTTACATGAAAAGATCCAGCCGGAGCTCCACATGACAAGTCGGTCACTCGGCTTCAAAACAGTACTATCAGTGATCAAACAACACTGGCGTGATGATGATAGCTGATGTTGAGTATGACACAGAAACACCATAAAATATCACCAAATAAAGCCACATGAAACGTGAAAGTTATGATCCCACTTTCTAGGCAGTATATCTCAGTGAAAAATAGTGGCGGGAGTCCCCGCTAACATCTCCGCATAAGATCGCGAGTACTCCTTTAACTTTTCCCGTCGATAAACGGCATGACATGACTTGTCACTACTCATCGCGATTTTGGACTATGTGTGTTTAGGCTGCTCTGGTGCGAAATACATTATAAATCACAGAAAAACGATGTTATTTTTGAAAAGTCGAGAGATATTTTGTGGTCGAGAGACATCTGATAAATCCCCCCATAGGGTCCAGACACTGGTGGTGGTGGCTGATGACTCCGAGGCTGATGAGGCTGATGAATCCGTAAAAGCCAGGTGGTGATGTGAGGTGGAGGGTTCGCACGACTGCAGCAAGAAAGAGCTACGGCAGAGAAAGAACCTTATTTAAAATGAGAGGCAGCAAGATGATAGGCTGACAGAGAAGGTGTGTCGCTATGCTATTGGTTGATTGTGACTCGATTGACATACCCAGACAATGACACTTAGAGATAGTGAATGAGCATGTGTGCAAAGGAGTAAATGACAGGGTGAGAAAGAAACTTACAGCCTGAGCATGAAAAGTATTGTTTTGCTGACTGTACTTTCGCAAGAGCTTCATTTGTTGCCGATGCTGGAATAACAACTTTCTCTGCAGCATTCTCCGCCATTGAATCAGGCTTTCAAAGAAAGGACATGCACACGCAGCTGAACAGCCAGTAGGAACGCCCTCTCTCTGAAATGACCTGTGACTGGGCAGAGTCTTCCGTCACAAGCCTTAAAACAAAATATTCTTTGTCCACTTTAATTGCAATGTGGTCAAAACGCTACTTCCTACCCCAGCTTTAAAGGGTCAGGTGTTAGAATTAGAACTTACAATCATTGTTATCGATTAATGTGACAATTAATCACTTAATATGATAACATCTTGTCAAAAAACAGTGTGATCTGTCCATAATAATGTCCAAAATTTTTATTCAGCTTGTTAGTTTTATCTGAACAACAGTCCAAAACCAAAAGATCTAAAGAAAAGCATGAAAGGTGCACATTTCAGAGGCTGGAGCCAGAGAATATGCAAAGTCTGAGCTTGGAAAATGACTAAATATCGTTGGAATAGTTCCCTGTCGACTGACTTATTGATTGATCATCTAAACGTTTTATCTCTGTTTGACTTAATGATGAAAATAAGAATCTCGTTTGTTGTTGAATTGATCATAATTTATACGAACTTTTCCTGTTTTGATGTCATCTAATCTTTTTTTTTTTTAGATTTAATCATTGTCTTTTTTATTACTGTGAAAGAAAGGAAGAAAATTGGGGCTTCCTCCACTGGCAGCTAACACAGCAGAGTTTATTTCCTCCCACTGCACAGCTCTGGCTGTGTGCAGAGTCTGCTGCTGTTGTGACTGTTTATATGAGGGTTAGGGCAGGGGTCTGTCTGGCTTGAAGTACTAACAGATGAGGCCTTTGACCCTGCCACAGCTTGATTTGAGGCCAGAACGCGTACATTGACCTCCCTCTGCCGGCTCCTTACCCTCTGCCTCCCCGTCTTCACACTTCTGCGTTTCGCTGTCTCCAGGTGTACCGAGGACTCTCCTCAGGCTCGTCAGCTCCTGTCTCTGTCGTTGGACCGCACCAGTCACACTCTGCTGCTGGCCTTCCCCTCCTGTCTGGTCCGAGTGCCCACGTCTCGCTGCCACCTGCACTCGCGCTGCATGAAGTAAGTGCCACACAGTCACCTGTTTGTGCCTTGGAAAGTATTTTTCATCGCCTCAGTGTTTCTTTGGCTGATAATTAGGTCAGATTAAATGTAGTAGTGGACACTGGCCAAGGGACGAATCACTGGCCAACTTTTGTTTTGTTGCTGTGTTCTCACTCCCTGTTAGTGCTGTTGTCCTAAGAAAATCTATGCACTTCTGCTGATGTCTTAATCAGCAAGGGATACTAGATGGTGTCTGTGTTTGTTAAACTACAGCTAGTTTGTTTATTTTGGGAGAATTTTATGCGGGGAAATACTATTTAACTTGTCACACAAGGCTTCAACATCATCTTGATCTAAGTTTGTATTAAAATAGATGATTCATTATGAATACAAAGAAGGCATTTTGTTTGTAACTGCTCATACGGGGATTCAGTTTTTAGATTTTAAAAGGACAGTTCACTCCAAAATGCTATTTATCAGTAAGATTATTTTGGTGTGAGTTGGTGATTGTTGGAGATATCAGCCTTCTCTCAAATATAATGGAGCTAGATGGCACTCAGCTTGTGGTGCTAAAAAGTGCCAAAAACATTAATTTGAAAAACTCCACAACAATGTCTCTTTACAGAAAGCATGACCCGCTAACTCAAGATATCCCGCAGACCTTGTTGTGAGCAGTTGCATGACGGAACTATTTTCTTTCTACCGAACTACACCCTCCAGCTGTATCACTGCGCAGAAGGAAGCATGCAACTACTGCTGCTAGCTCACCTAGCACTACTGAGCTAGCTAACGTTACAGCTCAGCCAAGGAGGACGCCAGCAATGGATGTCACGAGCATGGTCCTCTTGTCCATGAGTCGATGCACACTTTCCTCTGTGCAAGTTGGCAGGCGTTTCGTAAAAGAAAATAGTTCCTGCATGTGTTTTTCAAATGCATTTTTGGCACTTTGAGCACCACAAGCGGAGTGCCATCTACTTCCATTATATTCAAGAGAAGGCAGACATCTCTACAGCTAATATCTCCAACATTCTGCAACTCACGCCAAAACAATTTCAATCAATAAATAGCACTACACCTAAGAGGAAAAATATGTGTTTTTGATTTTGGGGTGAACTGTCCCTTTAATGGCCCACTATACCCAACCAGTCACCTTGTTAGCCGGATAGACAATAAGCTAACTAACTTCCCTGCTCTAACACCTGTCTCCAGCTTTCACAGGTAACGTTTTCTTTCTCTCCCAGGGAGAGGTTTCTGTTCAAATGCTCGAAATTGCTGCTGTGAGAATCAGGTCAGCGCTCAGCATTTCTCAACTTTTTATTTTCATTGGTGTGTAGGAGTTGTCTAGCCTCCCGAGACCCGTACTGTGGCTGGACCAGAGGCAGCACCTGCTCCTTCCTGAGACCAGGCACACGGTGAGGACAACACACACCTACACACCTACCTCTGCAGATCTGCTGTCTGCACACACGGGAACAAGTTGTTTTATGTGGAGAGAGTTTTACTGGCAAACTTACAACATTCCTTTATGTTGCACACGAAAAGGTCTGGCGACTAAGCTAATGTTGAATTCATTATTCACTTTGTCACACAAAATAAGGGGAGTAAATGCAGCAAAGGATGTCAGACTGTTCTTGTAGTTAGAGAGAGAGCTCCTCTGTCTGCAAGCAAGATGTTAGATTTCTGTTTATTCCACGGTGTCCCCTCAAGGAGAATTACGGACATATTAACACATGTAGGAAAAGAACAAGATAACAACAGAAATAACAGAAATGAATCGACGCATGTTGCTCAGTAATTGAAATAAAATTCTGGATGAATGAAAAAAAAGAAGAAAATGATAAATAAAGAAATAAGAAAGAAAGCTCTTTTAGATATTCAGCATGTATCTATGATTCAGAGGTTGTCTGTACACAGCTCTCAACATGGAGGTGGCTGAGTTGGCGGCTAACAGCGCTAGAGGGAAGTCTGCTGGAAGGTTTTGAGCGTTATATCACGAAGCACACTGGCTCAGGTGTGGCTCATGATGTCAATGACGACCCTCTGCCTTAAAACAGACTCACTTAGTGGAGCCCAGGGGTCGTCACAAAACACATCCACGTCAGTATTAGACATTTGGAGCAACAGACATATTATAAAGAGCACAAAAGTCTGCTCAGGGCAGGTGGTAGTGCTGGTGGAAGGGTCCAACAAGCACAGGACTTTGACCCAGGAGACCAGCATTCATATCCCCTGTTTTTTTGTCACATCAGTCGTTAGTCACATGAGTTGACTGATGTGACCAACAACAACCACAATCTTTTTCTAACCCTAACCAAGTACTTCTGTTTCCCCAAGTTAACTCAAGATACAACACAAAAGGCTGCCCAAGCATCAAAATCTGACAAGTACAGATGAGATTGCATTCTCTGCTAAGGACGCCATTACTCCACTATACACTTTATTAGGCCACTTTATTAGGTACACCTGTTCAACTGCTTGTTATAGCTCATAATAGCTAATCAGCCAATCACGTGGCAGCAACTCAACACATTTAGTCATGCAGACATGGTGAAGATGACCTGCTGAAGTTCAAACCGAGCATCAGAATGAGGAAGAAAGGTGATTTAAGTGACTTTGAACGTGGCATGATTGTTAGTGCCAGAAACTACCGATCTACTGGGATTTTCACACACAACCATCTCTAGGGTTTACAGAGGATGTTCTGAGAAAGAGAAAATATCCAGTGAGCAGCAGTTCTCTGGGTGAAAATGCCTCGTTGATGCCAGAGGTCAGAGGAGAATGGCCAGACTGGTTCAAAATGATAGAAAGGCAACAGGAGCTCAAATAACCACTGGTTACAACCAAGGTCTGCAGAAGACCATCTCTGAACCAACAACACGTCCAACCTTGAAGCAGGTGGGCTACAGCAGCAGCAGACCACACCAGGTGCCACTGCTGTCAGCTAACAACAGGAAACTGAGGCTACAGTTCACACAGGCTCACCAAAACTGGACAATAGAAGATTGGAAAAATCTTGAGTTCACTGTCCTCCAATGGCCTCCACAATCACCAGATCTCAATCCAATATAGCACCTTTGGGATGCGGTGGAACGGGAGATTTGCATCGTGAATGTGGACTGTGTGATGCTATCATGTCAATATAGACCATAATCTCTGAGGAATGTTTCCAGCACCTTGTTAATTAAGACAGTTCTGGAGGCAAAACAGTTTCCAACCCAGTAATAGCAAGGTGTACCTAATAAAGTGGCCGGTGAGTATATCTTCACATAGCCAATAGTTGTTTGCTGCTATATTAATGCTCTGAATGTAGCACACAGCTCCTTTAAGCAGTGTATGTTTGTACCAGTGAGCAGACTCTGGTGATGCAGGAAACCACTGGACCACAGCACACATCCTGTGGTCCAGTCATCTAAACATCCTCTGTCTGTGTTTTGTCATAATTTTAGTCAGTAATTTTAAATAAAGCTATAAAATAATGGAATGCATTTTAACTGTGGTTCTGTAACCAGTAAAGATGCATGGTGGTGTAGTGTTTGATTTGGTGATTTACAGTGTTAAATACCAACCTTTATCTATTAGTAGTAGTTTAAAAAGAATTGCTGTTGTTATCATTTATAAATTCACATTCCCATAAACAATGTGGAGCTTTCTTAGTATCTGTATCAGAATCAATCATGTTACTCAGTGTCACAATCCCTAGTCAAGCTCCCATCATCGTCGGCTGACCCTGACCTCTGACCTCCCTGAGGGACGGAAAGCAAAAGGAGAAAATCAATAACGGGCTCAATAGCATATCCTATTACACTGGATGACACATCAATATGTGCCATATCTATTTGATTGATGACGATGAGCAAATGTCCCCATTATTGTGCAATTTTCCATCCGAATGTGGACATAACAAGTGTTTTTTTACAAGTTATTTTAATCAGATATATTGTTTTTTGTGTCTGGACTCTAAACACAGATGACATAACTCTATATACGGTGAATTACGGGCACTTTAATATGTTTCCTACTGTTTGTATGTGAAGAGAAGTGTTTAAGTCTCTGATGTTGTGATCTCTGTGTGACTGCAGGCTGCCGTTTCAACAAGATGTGGAATATGGAAACACCACCTCCCATCTAGGAGACTGTGATGGTAGGTTGCAGCACTATGACATGGATGCTTCTGCCTGTGTACAGCCGACTGAGGGCAGGCTCCACCTAGTGGCTCAGTCCATCATTACACCTGTCTGCTTGTCACTGAACATTTTGTTCTGAAAAAAAAAAAAAAAATTACAACCAAGTGAGAGTATCTGTGACAACGTCTGTAATTTAGCACATTTTAATCTAATTCTAGGTATAATGTGATTGCTTTCCCAGCTCAGCAAGATCCACTCAACCTTGATATTAGCAACTAAGTGTTTTGGTGTCTCTTTTCAGAGCTGAATCAGGTGGGAGTCAAAGTGGGATTTTGGTTTCAGCCTCACTGCCTACAGGTCAAAACGTTCCCAGTGTGAGATCGTTTAATTAGGGAGGATGTGAGAGGTGTAGCTGCTGGTAGACAAACTGCCACAGGCTGCAGGACGGGAACTGCAACGTCGTCCCGGTCATGAGGCTTTGTTCTCTCAAAGCTGAACATCTGAGAGGGGAATGACCGAGGGTAGCCGGCGAGAAAGCTGGAAATAGCTTAGCATAAAATACTGATGTCACTTCTGTTGAGAGGCTCAGATGTCGCTGCAGCAGCACCAGAGAGGGCCTCTTTGAACTCTGCTCTGAAATTCACAAAGTCAGTGGAAACAAAAAAAAAACAGGCATTTCCTCTCCAGCAGATTCTTTCTGAACTGTTCCGCCTGTTTTAGGCCAGATTCAAAGTCATAAAATCCACTCGCTTAGATCTGAATTTCCACAAAAAGAGCACAAAACGCATTCCAGTCCCTTGTCACGCTCATTTGTTTTAAACTGATGAATGGGATTCTAGTTTTTATCCCGCTCTCAGAAACTGATAGCAGTAGAAGTCAGCGATGCCAGGCTGCAGACCTGACAGACTCTAATCCGAGCGGTGAAAGCGCAGCAGAGGCCGAGCCAGGGACAGGCATGTGCTGCTGTGTCTGCAGATGGGAGTGATTAGAGCCGGGGTGGAAACACTGAGGTAATGGTATGCTGCGAGGAGAGACTCACTGACCGGGCTGCAGGATGGAAAGTGTGAGGAGAGGAGGAGAGGAGAGAGAGGAGAAAAGGAGAGTCAGCTGCTGTGGTCTGAGCTGTGCTGATGACAAGTGCAGGCCTCTGTGAACCTGGAGCCTGTGGAGCCTCAAGGCCAGACTGGAGAGGAGCTCCTTATAAAGATAATCGTCGTATAATGCTGAGCGCCATGATCGCCAATTATGAGTGTTATTGTAGTTATTGATTTATTATGATAAATTATATCTTGGGAGGGGAAAAGCACTAAGTAGCTGAATAGCACTATATGTAATAATGATGATAATTTAAAACTGCACCCTGTGGACAGACATCGAGAGACGATGCTTTACTGTTCTACTAAATGTCACCTTCATAATTGTGTCTCTTTATCTTCAGGAATTCTGCAGCAGAGTCTGCTGATTGAACCGGAGAGCTTGGTCTCCCTCAACCTGCTCGTGGCGTCTGCAGTGTCTGCGTTCACCATCGGGGCGGCGCTCTCCGGCCTCGCCGTCTGCTGGATCATGGCCCACAAGCCCACCAACCGTCGCCACGGCACGTCCTCCCAGTCCTCCATCCAGCGGCGCGAAAGAGGCTTGCTGAGTAACGGCGGTGGGATGGGAGGCTCTGTTCTCAGCGTGACGCGGCAAGGAGGCGGCGAGCGCCCTTGCACTCAAGGTGGGGAAACCCTGTTTGTTATGCCCAACGGCTGGGTGAAGTCAGGGGAGCTTGACCCGGGTTTCCTGCCAACCCCGGAGCACACGCCGCAGCAGAAACGCAGAGGCCTACGACTGTCTGACTCCAACTCTGGAGGATGGGACACCAGCCAGACGTACCTGGGTGGAGGCTCTGTGGGTCTGGGTTCACCTTGCCGCATCCCCCCGTCTGTCTACCTGACCACCAGACTCTTCCAGCAAGGCGGAGGCGGGAGACACGGCGGTGAGAGCCGAGGAAATGACACGCCACGCCAGCACTACGTCTGCCTGAGCAAGCAAGAAAAAGCAGTGAGGGGGACACCCAAAGCCCCTCTCAGGAAGTCTGCAGGAGAATACGTGTACCCCATGACCCCCCAGGACTCGCCCGAGCGCCGGAGGGTGGTCTCAGCACCCAGCGCCCCCATGGAGTACGGCGAGCCGCTGCCTTTGCGTTGGCCAGCCCCGGAGGGATACATCCTCAGCAGCCACGGCATGGTCCCCGTCCCCCTGCCTCCACCATCCATGCCAGCTCCCAGCAGCCAGGCTTACGTGTCCCAGCAACACACCCCCGGGCTGAGCAGGGCTCTGCTGCGAGGGGCCCTGGAACGAGGGGAGCTGGGCGAGCTGGTGGATCTCAGCCAGCTGATGAGTAAGAAGAACTGCAGTGATAGGACTCAGGCTGGCCAGTGACTCTTGAGGGAATGAAGCGGACGGGAGCTTTTCCATGTCCAACGCTCTCTGTTTTATTTACATAGCTCTCTCTTTTCTCTTTCCTCCTCATTCTGTCCATTCCCCTCTCCCTTCCTTTCTCTTTTCCCCACATCTTTATTTGTCATTCAGCCCCTCTGATCTCCTCTGTCAGTCTCTCAGGCAACCCCCCCCCCTCCCCATCACGCCCCATGATGAGTCTCTCTTTATGACTGGCTGCTGGGTCTGCCACTCATATCCTGGCTCACACTAATTGGTCAGATGGACTGAGGTTGTTGCTGTGTCTGCATTGCAGAGTTGCCTCTCTCCTGCTACTCAGCGGCAGCAGGAGGAGGGAGGAAAGAGAAGGAAGGAAGGAAAGAAACAAAGAAGGAAAGACTGAACGGGGAGGGGGGGAAGAGATGACAGAGACAAAGATGGACATGGCTCTTACAAGCTGCCGTCTCTGTGCAGAATAACTGAGGCTGCAGAGCCAGTCGAATGCTGCTGCAGGAGTGGGATGCTTTCCCCCTGTTGGATAACATTAACAAGACTGCCACCCATCTGTTTCATGCTATATTACCTGTTGGTCTGATTGCCAACTAGGTACTTGAAGTGAAATTGCAAAATCTGAATGTCGTAAAAGTATCTGAAGCTGCAGGCGACTCATCGGACAAAAGACTGAAGTCAATCTGACTGTAAACACAAATCTAATGGATGATGAGGAATCCTTCTCTCCGTCTCTTTTCTTCTTCTCTCCCTCTTTGCTGCACACACACAGTCGACGCTTACATGTTTTTGAACAGGTGACGGAGGGCGTTTAGTATTCTGTGTGTACAAGAAGCACGACGTGTGTGCCAAATGCCTCGAACCTGTCTCACGGGGATATGGGACCATAACTCACGTCGTTTGAGAGCAGAGTGCAGGACTGAAATGTCAGCACTATTTCTGCCAACCGCATGCTCTCTGTAAATGACGGCATCTCAGCCGTCCATCTCTCTATTCGTTTGCCTCCTCCTTACACTCCATGTACTCTTTAATGACCAATAATTCCACGAGGACGTCGGGGTAGATTGCACCCGAACGCTGGACTGACTGAAAAATCAGAGCCGGACAGGAAGGAAGGAGGAAAGAGAGGATTTAAAGTAAAGGCACTGCAATATATGAACACCCTGTCCTTCACTGTCACCTTAGGGTTTTTACACACACACACACACACACACACACACACACACACACACACACGCGCGCACACACACATTCATTAATGCTGAATTATAGAACACAGTCAGGTTTTATTGGGCAAAATTTCCCCTTAAGCCCACAGTGGGTCAAGGTCTCGCAGACGTGATACAGAACAAAGTGACAGTTACAGTGGCGATGATTGAAACCTGTGGCCTAACTCGAAGCCAATAGGGGTAATGGAAATGTTCCCAGCAGGCAAATGGGACTATATATTCAGCCCATCAAAGTGTCCGGTGCCATGAAGTGGTCGGCGATTAGATCAACACAACATGGTGTGAGTGTGTTAGCGCGGAGATGGAAGTCATAAAAAAGAGACAAGATAATGAAGACAGAAGTAAAAAGCAAGTAAGACTTGATCAGATGACGTGCACCCACGACGACTGTGGAAAATAATGAGAATTTGCTATAACTGACCGGATGACTTGATTTTCAGTCCTGGTCAGTGGCGGACGAATGAACGCTGGTTTGTGCTGACCTTGTGGTGAGCAGCAATATATGGTTTATCTGTACATAGTAAACTTTAATTTAGATAATGTAAGACAAACAGTAACTCCAAAAAATGATATCAGGCACTAGCTTGCAAACAAAAATAGACATTTATCATGTCATTATAGCTATTAATGTATGAAAATCTGTTTTCATATAAGTTTCATATCGACCTGCTCCAAGATTGAAATCACCAAGATGCTTAAAAGGATACTTCACCCACAAAATGACCATTTGTATATCAGATAGTCACGCCATGTTACCCTGAATCTCTACCCTCAAGATTTTGTTTTTCTCTCATGCACCACGGTAAATGACGAACATATTGATCCATTCATTGCTTGGGGACAACACCTCACAACAGCCAAACTATCAAAACTTCTGTTTGCAAAGTCTCACACAACTTGTGCAGTATGTCCAAGTCCAATAATCAAGTCGTGTGCTCAGTACTTCCAAGTGGCGGCGTCCAGGGCTGAAAAATGAAGCCACGGTAGAAGTGCCAAAAACTGCAGTTCCTCTAATGGCCACTAGATGGTGGCTCTGAAAGTGAGTCTATCCTAACAGACCTCCATGTTAGAAATGCCCAACTTTAGAGCAGAGGGGAAGGGGGCTGATTATATAGCTAACCTGTTAACATTTTATTAAGTGCTGCACCACTTGAATGACAGGCTGTCTGCCAGGCATTGCTTCAATCTTGGGGTGCTTTCAGACCTGGAGTTGTCTTGCTCTGGTCCGAATCAGGGACCAATTTTGTTACAACTGTTAGTCAAACCATACAGTTTGAAAATGAGGCGCGGCTCCAACTAGAAAACAATGTTTTGATGCATTGGATGTGCTGAATGTGCATATTAAGGCAGTACAGGAGGAGGTGCACATTAATAATCCTCTAGGACTGTAACATGCTCATGTTTAACCCAAACAATGTGTAATGTGACTGCAGTTGGTTCAGATCCAGGTCGGAACACGTTCTCACCACAAACGAACCGCACCAGAGTTAATTTGTAACCGGACCGAGACCACCTCCTCAAGAAAGTTGTGGTCCGGTTGTTTTGATGTGCACCTGAGAGTGATTGCTGTGTTCACACCTGCCCAAACGAACCGCACTTAGTGGGCAAATGAACTTGAGAACCAAACAGGGCAAGTGTGAAAGGACCCTTAGTGAGTCAGGGGCTGTATTCACAAAGCTCCAGGGTACAAAGAGTCGCTCCTAGAGACAAAATGTCTAGAATTGTGATGTTTTCTTGGAATTTCCTCTTTAAGGTAAGAAGAGGTCCTTGTAAAGATAAAAGTTATTCACAAAGCATCTTAGCCCTTAAGAGAGTTCCTACAGTGAAGAGCTGTTAGGAGGAGGAGGAGGAGGAAGAGGAGGACTTTTGAGAGACTTAAGAGTTTCTTAAGGAGAGATGAAAATGGAAGAAAGCTCCTCCAGTCCAAATATGTCAGTGCTGACTCCAAAAAAAAACAAGATGGCTTCCCAAACACATGCATTTTTGCTCACCATGTGCTGTGTGTGGGGCCCCAAAACAGCCCAATGTGATCCTCATCAATCATGATCACACATATTACATTAACTCCTCTAGTTAAGCTCCTCTCAGACACAATCCAGTTTGAGCTGCATTTGCCGCTGGTTCAACGCACACAGTGAGCTCGACAAGCGCCGCGCTAACAATTTTAGGTTATTATTACAGTTATTAAAACAGTCAGTTGCCTCTGCTGAGCAAAGTGCTTCAAAACTTAAACTCATTCAAACATACTTGTTGCAACAATAGGACAGGAAGGTCTAAGTCAGTGGTTCCCAACTGGTGGGTTGTGGTCCAAAAGTGAGTCAATGGACTGCAAGTGACACACAAACGTGTCAGTTTTGTAAAAAAAAAAACCACTTTATTTTTAAGTACAGTGAATTTTCAGCACAAGGGTTTTTCTCTGAAGTGCTGTTCAAAGTAAAAGTGACTAAGTGCCGAGTGAGTGACTAACAGACAGCTACTTGACAGAGACAGCAAACTAGCACTACAACGTGGCCAAATGCCAGTATGACTGAATGTATGTTGAATGTATTAAACTGTGTGGACCCTGAACTAAGTACTAAGGAGAAACGGTCTAAGTGGTCTTGCTGTAATCAGCACCATTGCAGAACTTGCTCAGAAGCTGTAATATAAATATAAAGACCATTTATGACTTTGCAGCAGGTAATGCAGACGTGTGCCTCTGTATAAACGATGTGTATGTAGAGTGAAAGTTGTGGCAGTGAGAGCAATTTGTTCAGAAAAGCCGCTCCTCTGCACTCTAGCGATGATGTCACCACTCTAGCTCTGTCCCATAGACAGCCATAAAACCTGAAATGTGTGAAAAACATGAAAAGTAAACTGTGATTTCTGAAAAACCTTACTAAATATTAAAATGCCCATTTGGTTCGATAAAGTCCAGAGTCTTGTGAGCCGTTTAAACTTTGAATCATTTTTCTACATGAAAGTATGGCGACTCGGTGTGGCCTCAAAGAGGAGCGGTTTAAAGTTCTCCAATCATTTTCATTTCCGTTTTTTTTGCGAATTTTGTAAAAACCGCGAGGCAAATCTGACGAAAGTCATAGCACACCATTTGTTTTTCACATGTATTTTTTGCCTGAGTGTTGGCAAC
Organism: Epinephelus cyanopodus; assembly: GCA_026686955.1. Classification (NCBI taxonomy): domain Eukaryota; kingdom Metazoa; phylum Chordata; class Actinopteri; order Perciformes; family Serranidae; genus Epinephelus; species Epinephelus cyanopodus. Next base: position 12,810,983 of record CM048926.1, on the reverse strand, counting down.
ACTGCGAGACGGGTTTTGCAGCGAAATTTATACGGAAGATGAATAATAAGAAAGAAAGGCGACGGATTGTATATAGTGGACTTGCTCTTGTACAGCAGTATCAACCTTCTGTCTATTGTATTCAAGAAGCTTGCGTTTGTGAAGCACTGAGTACATGACTGGATAAATGGATCATACTGCAGGGAGAGCTTGTAAAGTGATATTTTGGCATAGCTTTGCTGTTGTTAGATGTGGTCCCTGGTCAATCATTAAATCAATATGTTTAATTTTCCACAAAGGCGTACGAGTAAAACAAAGTTTTCCTCACAAATTCAAAGTAGCGTGCCATGACTCATCGATTTACAAATGGTCATTTTGTGAGTGAAGTATTCCTTTAAAACTCCTCTTTTTTAACATCTGTGTGCCAAAACCATGAATGATTTACTGATGCCTGATTACTGAAGCAAAAAACTGAGAGAAACTTGTTTTAAAGTGCCATGAAGACCATTTCAGTCAGCAGTGCACCTCGTGTACTGTGCACTCACTTACTGCAGTATACTTGTAATATGTATGCCTTTGACCTTTACATGCTGAATGTGATATATTATTTTTTTAATTTAGATGTCGGCTTGTACTGTTGGAATTGTTTGTTTCAGCTCCCCCTGTCTGACCGGATGACGCTGAATGCTACCAGCAGTGTTTGAGGGTCTGTTTATAAACTACTTCCATGCCACACTTATGTACTGTAAATATGTAAGAACGAACACTTTGTCATGCCTTTTATGATCACACTGCAATGTATTCACCGACGCCATGACATGAGCCGTGTTTATTCCAGAATGTGTAATGATAATGACTTATAAGTAGTTCATAAGCAAACCTTCGAATGGACTGAGAAGCTGCGAGGGAACACTGTGTATCTCATTTCCTGTCATATCTGTCCTGATTCTGGACTTTTTCGTCTTGTTCTGCGGTCTAGTGATTGTCCGTCTGTCATCGTCAACCAACTGCCATACTGGGAGATCTTGAAAATACTCGTCAGCATCGTGAGTGAATGAATGTACTCATTGTTTTGTTTTGTTTTTTTGTTGATAGTAATTATACTGTGCAGTAATAAGGAAAAGCACAAAAAACTTTTTCTGTTTTTGTTTTTGCATTTTGAAAAGGAGCTGTTCTGTATCATGTGTGAATAGTGTAAATAATCACCCTGGAGGTCGTCGATGCTCTTCTGAGACAGGACTGTGTTTGAAGTGTGAGGTTTTTTTTCTCTCTTCGGTGACAATGCTGTGAATAAGATGTATGTACAGTCTTTACGTGACTTTGGCTGACTGCTGAGCTCAGCTGTTTCCTGTTATTAGAGTAGAGTCGCAGGCCTGATCTCAGCCAGAACTGAGCCTTCTCATTTCACTGATGCCTGCTGAGGTTTTTTTTGTTTCCTCTTTTCTTTTCTTTTTTTTTTTTTTTGCAGTTGCTAAGATACTGCTGTTATAATAACCATCGATCTTTGGAGTACTGCTATTAAATGGCATTATATAATTGACTGCTAATGTTGTCGAGTGTGGTTCAGAATGCACCCATTGAAATAAATGCATATCATCAAAGGCGTGCCCACGCATATACACACATTTACAAACACAATTACTTTACTTCACAGCAGTCTCAAGTGATGCCATTATTGCAGTTTATTTTCTATAAAGGAGACACATTTGTCATCAGGTTGGCAGGTTCAGACTTCACATCAGCTTCAGAGCAGAGACGCAGCGGAAAAATCTCTCAAGGATTTACTCTCCTCGCCACAAGAGGGAGCTGGACACTGGCCTTCATTTCGCCTCTGTGAGGGAGTGAGACGCTTGAACTCCCATGGGTGCCTGGCTGTGCATTGACTGGACGTTGTCTGTCTGTGCTGCTGAGCTCGGCAGAGTTTTGTTGAGAGGTCTGGTGCAGAGATGAGAATAGCCCTTGTTCTCTGCTTTGATATGATGCTTTGAACATCACACAGAGTGCAGTAAGGTCAACAAAAGGTTGAGTGAGTTACATAACAGGTATTTATATCCCACGATACACACACACACACTTATGCCCATGAACATCCCTAAAGCAGCTGGAGAGTTTATACAGCAACAACTATATACAGTGCTCAGCATAAATGAGTACACCCCAACAGATATGTCAGAAAGCCTTTAGTTTCCTTTCAGAATCAACATTTTCTATGCTCACGCAAATGTGGGCCATTGATTGTAAACTAGATTTGTTAATTTGCACGCACAAAAAAGTAATTTTCCTAACAAATTCACTAAAGACCATGCTGCAAAAATGAGTAGACCCCAATGAAAGTCTCAGGAGCAAAGCTAAAGTTTAGACTACAACAGAAATTCAACCACAGGTGTGTCTAATTACTCATTAAACAGGTGTGCAGCAGACAGTCGACTATAAAACGGTGTTACTTAATAAAGAAAACCCAATGGCACCACGTGGAAGAGAACTGTCACAAGACCTGAGAAAGACAATCATTTCTTTGCAGAAGAAAGAAGGCTACAAGAAGGTCAGCAAAGCTTTACTTATCAGGCAGAATACAGTAGCAAAAGCTGGCCGTCCGTGGAGGTTAACACCTAAATAGGAGCGTCTTCTGATGAGAAGGGTTGAAGAATATTGGCATGCAAGTTCATTGCAGTTTGCTCAAGTAGTAGAAAGCCAAACTGGGGTGGCTGTTTACCGTGGGTGTTGTCCACCACGAAGGAAGCCTCTCCTGAAGCCCATGCGCAAAAAAAGCCTGCCTAGAATTTGCCAGGGCCTGTGCTGAAAAAGATAAAGACTAGTGGGACTCTGTACTCTGGAGTGATGAGACCAAGATAAATGTTTTTGGAACTGATGGTCACACAAAATATGAGATGTAGTCGTTGTTGTTGTGGGGTGTATTCATTTCTGCATCAACTAATTTGAGTAAAACTGAAGATTTTTTGATCTAAGTTATATTATTAACCTTACTTTCATGTCATGAGTTAAACAAATGTTCTATAAAAGTCAGTGTCACTTTTCAAAGGGGGTGTAACCATCAATCAGTTAACCCACTGGGAACTGATGAGTCACATGAAAGTAGCTGGGAAGTTCATTTTTACATGTGTAACCACTGGACTCTAGTGTTGTCTGCATGGTGTTGATATAAGGGGGCCCAGACCGTGGATATCTGTGGAGGCGATCTCTGTTTATTCCTGACAGCAAGAGGTGAAAACAAAATCTTCTGTCAATTACAACCATATTAACTCCAGCCCGTCTCCCATGGAGCACAGCAACAGGGTGGTCATGTTACATTCAGTTCAGTACAATAAAACACAGAAAACATACCGGGCAGCACAAGGGGAGAGATAAGGTGGGAGACACCACTTTATAGGTGGGGTGTCCCCAAAGGTGAAGGTAGAGGTACAAATGTTCCATATATTGACGATGGAGGCCTGAGTGTGTCAGGTAATAACAACTGAAACACATCTTGTGTAATTATAACATCCAAATGTACATTTTATTTTGTTCCATATTTTACTGCTGTATAACTGTTACACACAACCTACAATTCATTATAATAAATCAGCAAGAAATATCAAATACAAAAGTGAAGTCAGGTAATTTTGCAACATGAGTAAAAACAGGACAAGTTACAGACAAATATGTGATTTAATAATTAAATTAACATTGTAAACATGCAGGCGACTTGTCAACTAATGGCTCTAAATGACGGCTATTGGTCAAGTAGGAAAATTCTTAGTCGGGAGCAGCCTTGCAGCAAACATTTGCATTTACACTACAAAAGATATGTGATCAAATGCATCTCAGACCACCTCTGCAAGTGGTTTGAGTGACCGGATCACAGTGCGTCTGTATGGTTATTTGTTCAGTGCTGTCCACTTGTGATCAGATCACCCAGGATGCATTTTAACACACAGTATAAACAGGCTCCCCCTACTGATCGCCCACCTCCCTCAAACGCCACTCCTCCAGACTGTGATGCAGGTTTATGTCAAAACTGTGAGAATATTTTTCATTTAATCAAACTCCCTCCTGACCTGTAAACTGAACATGATGCGTAAGATCGGTGGAGTACCCCTTTAACAACATCATTTATTTTATATCACGCAGTCTGAAATAATTACACATAACTGCTTGAACTCCCACAGACTTATGAATAAAACCGTTTCAGTAGAAAAAAAAAACTGATGGAGTCAAAGCAGCAGTTTGTGGAGGCAATCCATTCAGCCACAAGTAAAAACAAGTGTGCAGGTGTGATTGCAGAATTAACATGCCAGCTTTCGGGTACTTTGGCAAAGTAGTTGACAAGAAAGCCGACATGGATCGGTGTATAGCAGAAGATGAACACAGCCATATTTGCTGTTACTATGCCAACGGTGCTTCTCTTTTCCTCTGACTTGTCATCGTCCTTTAACAGTATATAGATGATGCGGCTGGAACAGAAGACGATGATCAACAGTGGAGTGAGGAAGCCTAGAAGTATCACAATGGCTAGAAATAGTGGTTTAAGAGGTATATTTTTACATCTTTCATAACAGGTCCAGAGTTTCTGAGGGGAATTGTCCTCATGAAATATAACACATATTGTCACAAGAAGTCCCCAAAAGACCAAACACACAGCAAAGGCTGTCTCTTTCCTCTTCCTCCATGACCTGGCCTGCAGTGGGAACCTTATAAGAAGGTAGCGATGGACACTGATGGCCATTGTGGTCATGATGCTGGCGTACATGTTGATGAAATGTATGAAAATGAGGACAGTACAGAAGCGATTCTTATCCAGGCAGAAGAAGGCATCCCAGACTCTAAATGGAAGGAAGAGGACGAGGGCAGAGTCAGCTATGACCAGGTTGAACATGTAGACATGGGTGTCTGTCCAGAAGCGCTGTTTGGTGATGAAGACACGCAGAGCTGCAGCATTGACAAGGAAACCCAGGAGAAACACAACACTGTAACCCACACCCTGAAGGGGCTCCACACGGCAACTATAGTCGGTGATGTTGGTGATGTTGGTGGTGTTGGTGGTGCACATACTTGTCTGTAAAAAGTGTCCAGATTGAAATATGATTAGTATGTTAGTTTAAAGGGGGAATACATATTGAGATGCAACTCCAAAGAGACACATACTGTTAATGACCATTCAGTAAAGCTTACAGGATCTCGTTAGTATTAAAGGACAGCTTCACATATTTTCAAATCAGTCTTACAGCAATGCTCACATGCCCATATGTACATGTAAACAGTTTTTGCTGGCTGTAATCGTTCTTCCTGCTCAAAGAAACCTCCAGCGACTTTACCACAGACTGAATAAAAACACTGGACACAGCTGAGACGTCGACCAGGGAAGGTCCATGTCTGGCGCGGCTTAGCGTGGGACGGCGTGTCTACACTGACAATGGAAACAAAAATCGGCGCAGCCAAGAGTGCCAATAGAAAAGGGGCACACAGGGACATGAATTGGGCACTAACTTTCTTTAATCCGTCCTGTGACTCTTCCAGTTTCCCTTTTTGAATGACAACTACAGACTACGTTAGCCTGCTGCTATGGAAAGTTATTTCAGCCCACACAGATACAGGCTGTAATCTTTGCGGTGTGTTTAAGTGCAACTGTTTTGCTGAGAAACACGCAATGTGAAGCGAAGCAACACAACACTTAGCCTTCGTCGCTATTAGTTCTTTGATGTAGGTTTGGTGTGTCATTTTTTTCATTTTCAAACATCTTCACAACCAATGGAAGTGTGAGAAATGAGAGGATATTAATTTTGACGAAGGTTTAGAATAATTTTTGTACAAAAGCTGTTCTGTGGACTCAACACTCAGAGACTCTTAATCTGATGGCATAGTTTCTCTAGATGGCATTGCTCTGGCCTCTGGCACTATATTCGATCACGATTTGTTTTTTAATTCTCATTTAAAACGAAACCTCATGGACTGCATTTTTTCAAGCTCTGTCATATCTTAGAGAGCTCATAGTGCCATATTATCCCACCAGAACTCTGCGCTCAGAGAATGCAGGGTTACTCGTGGTCCCTAAAGTCTCCAAAAGTAGATCAGGAGCCAGAGCCTTCAGCTATCAGGCTCCTCTCCTGTGGAATCATCTTCCTGTTGCGGTCCGGGAGGCAGACACCGTCTCCACATTTAAGACTAGACTGAAGACCTTCCTCTCTGATAAAGCTTATAGTTAGGGCTGGCTCAGGCTTGCCCTGTACCAGCCCCTAGTCAGGCTGACTCTCTTTCTGTCTCATTGTGTCACACGGATTACTGTTAATGTATTATGTTGATCTGTTCTGTACGACATCTATTGCACGTCTGTCAATAATTTCCTCTCACATAAAAGAACTCCTGACTCTGCCCTTTTTAATTCATCACTTCCAAAGTATTTGAAAAGAAACAGTGATAAGAGTTATTTCTCGATGACATCATCACACACACACACACACACACACACACACAGGATAATGCTGTTTCCTGAGTGGTTCTTTGACGCAGATTGAGATGCTATATCACAGTGCAGTGCAACACAAACAACTTTTTAAGCCCTTCTGTGGTTCTTTAGAATTTCTCCTCCTTCCCTAGTTAACAACACCCAGCTGAAGAACCAGTGCATATCTGTCTTTAGAGGTTCTGTGCTGGTTCCTCAGCTTTGTTTGGATTAATATACTGGGGGGAAAAGTACAAACCATAGGTGCAAACACAGCATTAAAACAGCCTACAAACATTGAACTTTCTAAGGGTAACACATTAAAGGGATAGTTTGGGTGTTGTATGAAGTACTTCTCTATAATCAGTGTATTACAAAAAGTAGATGGCGGATGGTGCAACCAGCCACGGAGGTTAAGTGGAAGCAGCAGCAAGATGTGTTTCAGCCACCTAAAAAAGGCCACGCTATATTAAAGCCAGACCCCACTGAGAAAAAGATTGATTTAAGACGGGAGCTGCTGGTCTTCCACTGCCTCGGTCAGTTATTTTGTTTGCTCCTTCTCAATTGATACTCATTTATTCATTCATTTTCTGTAACCGCTTATCCTCTTGAGGGGTCGCGGGGGTGCTGGAGCCTATCTCAGCTGACATTGTGCGACAGGCAGGGTTCACCCTGGACAGGTCGCCAGACTATCAGAGGTCTGACACATAGAGACAGACAAACATTCACACTCACATTCACACTTACGGACAATTTAGAGTCTGTGGACTGTTAGAGGAAGCTGGAGTACCCACAGAAAACCCACACTGACTCGGGAGGAACATGCAAACTTGAACCAGAAACCCTCTAACTGTGAGGCAACAGTGCCAACCACTAAACTTCCGTGCCACCCTTCTACATATTTTCAATGGCCTTTGGTTGTTTGTAGTGGTTTTAATATTTTTATTTTATAATCTTTTGACATAGGCAATTGTTCTTACGGGATTGGGAATATTCTAGGTTTGAAAAGGTAACATATAGTGTTTCACAGTAAGCATTTAGTACAGGATTCTGAATCTTTTAAGCCAACATTTCATAAGTACTGTTTAATAATCATTCATATTTTTAAGTAAAAGTGTCAAAGGCACTCTATAGCACCCAAGAAATGGGCACCATATAGCATCAAAACAGGTTACCCTATAATTACAAGCCAAAAAGACACCTCTGGGTGCTGTTTAGCACCAACAGTGGAAGACAGAAAAACTCTCATCAGCTTTGAGTTGCTGTACAATGATCCAAGAAAAAACAAAACTCACCAAATGAGCTTGTTCACATGTGCGTAGACCTTGCTTAACTGATTGTTAAGGTAGCTGCACCAGCGTATCTATATCATGACACTGTGAGAATAAGTGTCAGACTCTTCCACCTCAGCCTCATTTCCTCTTCCTTTTCAGTACACGCCGGTCAATGTGGCTAAAAGAGCAGCAAGATTAGCAACAGCTAACAAAACTGCAGACCACAGAGACAATTCTCTTGGTGGTTTAGTGACGTTCCTCAGCTCTGCACTGACGCATCTGGAAATAGATATACATGCAAATGTGAGTGAGGTGACTCTGAAACTGTTACAGTCATGAACAGGTGGCTGTAATGAATTTAAGTGAGGCATGTTTCTATCATTACATTTCATCAACACACTTTCCACGTCATATTGTACCACGTTTGTATTTTGAATGTGAAACCCGAGTGTTCATTTTCAGCAGCAGTGTTGAAGATGGGAAACAAAGCCACTCTGTGATTGAGGTGACACTGGGAGGTCAAGAGCTGCACCTACAACGCCGCTCTGGAAAAGGAAATTACAAAATAAATCTTGTCCTTGCGCAGTGGCCGCGTGTGAGGGCACAACCTCTCCACTCTTCAATGGCTACATTGTTAAGAGAAATGGGTCAGTGTTTTTGTTCTGGTGGCTGAAAAGAGGAGACAACACACTTGAGCAAAAAAACATCACGACCCCAGAAATGACATGTGACAACCAACCTTGAAGGTAACGTGGGGCTTTTGTTTGGAAAATGTGTGTCAGCCCTGACTGGGGGAAAAAATCATTGTCTCCTACATTATTTTCCATTGTCATATCAACTGTCAAGCAAAAATAACTTTAATTCTGCTAAGCTTGTCAACAAGTGAGTCACAATCAAACAGCCAGAGGCTTTAAACGTCTGCTCAAGAAAGAACCTTTGTTAATATGTGTCTGTATTCAATTAAACACAGATAATGGAAACAGACTGAGAAATCATCGTGACATCTGCAGGCCTGTCTCTACCTTTATGCAGCGCTGGCAAACTCGCCCCACATTCGTGAGTTATTTTGTCAACATGTCTTCATCGAAGTGTCTCTTTCCAATCAGACAGATGGGCGGGAAGCTTGGACGAAGGCCGGTCCGGCTGCCACAAACACACAAGCCAGACGCTGCACAATGACGGCCACCTTAATGGGCATTCAATTAGCAATGGAGCCACACAGTGTTTATGTGTCTGCACGTATTTCTCCTGTTGTTATGTTTTGCTTTGTTTTTGCTTACAGTAACCATGTCTCACAGCAGATATGCGCTTGTTTGTCTTCTGGGGTCTGATTCACTTGTTTGCGGTAGAGGGTGTGTATTCGCCCGAGTGACTAAGCTGTCAAGTATTTCGTGATGACACAAATCCCGGGCCTTGATTGAACACGATGCCAGCGTCAGAATGAGTCCATTGTAATATTTACTTTGTGTCACAACAAAAAGGAGTTGGATTATTTGTAGTGAAATTGCTTGTCCTCAATCATGTTGAACCCTGACCAGGTTTTAACAAGATTACACAGATGAATCATTGTCTACATCATAATCTTTTATACAGCGCGGGTCCAACACTGTGCTCATGTTTGAGCACTCAAGTACAAATAGTGAGGAGCAAAGGAGGCCTTCAGCTCGGGCACATGGGGTCATGGTTGCGAAAAAACATTGAAAGTAGGCCTACTGATTGTGGCTCCTGGCAACATTATGTACAAAGTTTATCTCTGTATTGTGACCTTAGAGGTTCAGTAAAGAACAGCTTTGTTTGAGAGGTATAAATGGATTTATAAATAGTGTTTAAGAGTATTATTAGAGGTTTAGAGTGTATCCTTTCTTTGCACGGTTCTGAAATAATCAAGGTTAAAACAGGAATAAAAGTGTCACGACAAGTGCTGTCTGCATGGCCCAAAACCACATCAGGGTTTTGTCAATCGTTATCACATCTTTAACTACCTCAGTCTGATGTTTTTATGTACTCAGGAGGTGGAGTGAGCAGGGTGCAGAGATACAGGGTGAACAGGGGGGCTCACGGGCACCCTGATTCAGTTCTCGGCCACGCCTGCGAGCCAGCCTGCGCTGATTTATACACACACGTCATACATCACTCATATGTCATATACAAAATACACCCTCCCCATTTTGGTGGTTTGTTTAACCCTTTGTGGTGACAGGTATAATTGGCCGTTTTTGACTACTTTTAAATCTCACCTTAAAAACAATTTACCTTGTTTGGTGTCCTTTTTATTCCAGCATAACCTTCCCTGTTTGACTTCACAGTTATTTTTTCATTTTGACAAACTGTATGAACACATTAGATGTAAAAATCACACAAAAACACCACCGGTAGGAAAAGGGGTGTCATGTTTCTTTTGCCTGCAAGCCTGTTTTTACTTTTTCTTCCTGCACCAAACATGATGACAATATTCAGGTTTTACTTGGCCTATCGACACAATTTGGTATATGGTTTGAAGTCCACACTTTCAACACAAGTTGAAACAGAGACTCAACGAGGCTGCGTCTTGCTGCTACGTCATCTTAAATCGGTCATGTGATTTGGACTCCAGCTGCAAAATCTTCCCAGCTCTCCCTTTGCATTGTCTTTGCCGCTGCTGCCCTGCATCAGTACCGCTGCTTGCTCTTCTAGCCCCACCTCCACCCCAGCATCCACCTGCAGGCTCCGGCTAAAGGGAGGAAATATAGTTAATCATCACTCCCCAATATCTCATGAAAATATATGCGTGTGGAGAGATGAGTCCAGACATCAAACTCGAACTATATTCTGCTGTTGAAAACAAACGTTTAAACGTGAGCTGTCTGACTGATATATTGTCTTTAAAAAGCTGCGGCATGTTCACTTTTTAAGTTAGCTCACAGTGGTATCATGTGAAACCTGACGAGCACGTTTTGCAGGTTGCGAACACGAGGCGCACTGTACTGGTTTTTTTGCTGAGGCCTGCCTCGATTAGATGGAGCGCTCTTTGCAGCTTGCTGTGTCTTTTTTTGTTCATTGTTATTAGGTAACCTCTGAAATACCTGTCCTTAGCATAACAGTGTTGCTGCGAGGTAATATCACAGACCTTAAAATCTGCATTTAAAAGCTGGACAGGCATAGGGCACTTGGGGACTTGAGATCCTAAGAAAGAAGGGAAATCACAGGGAGTCTCACCAGCTGGACCAAGAACATTATTCATTTTATTTTAGGATGAGCTTGGGACAGTTTGACACTCTGCTGTCAGTCAGTGTTTGAGTCAGGCTGGAAAAATGTTAGAAAGTATTTGAGGCTACAGTTTGTCCAGATTTGCCTGGCAGTAGCAGGGGGACACTCGGACCCAGCGAAAATTTGGCCAGGCATGGTGAGAGCACCTGAGCTGTTCAGAGGCTCATGGAGCACAGGTGTGTGAGCCCCAGTCTGGATTCTGGATCACCCCTGTGCACATGCTTGGGTCCTGACAGTCCAAGAAAAGTGGCAGATAAAGGCAAAGTGCTGATTGACGTTTATTTTAGATCCTGTTCTATGTTAGTCATTGTAAATTGTTTTATCTGTATTTTAGTAAATTGATTTTATTAACATATGGTTTTATGTTTTTAGTGCTGCAGTTGGTGTTGGCGTTCGGTCACAGAGGCTGCTGGTGCATGGTGATATTATTTAAGGTTTTAGAGTGTCACTGGTGTTAGTTTGGGTGTTTTCTCTGTTGGAAAATGGGTTCATTTTGGTGTGTAGTTTTGGTTAACCGCATTAGATTAGATAAGTGTGCCACATCCCCTGCAGTAAGACACTCCAACTTTTAATTGCTTTTTTGATATCGCTGTGAGGGACCCTGATTTAATAAAAGCCTGTTCTCGCATTTTGACCCACACTGACTGCTGGCTTCATTATTGAAGTTCACCTGTGGTAATATAAAAGTGAACTCGGGTGACAATGAAAGAAAGCTAACATTAGCTTAACACTGTGTGCTACCACTTGCTGTCGTCACCGCCACGTAGGGCTCGCCTCTCAATTCATCTGAACAATGGCAACAAAGACCAATGACGTTAGGCGCTTTTCTGCTCTACTTGAGATGTTCAGGGTGCTGTTGCAAGAACGCAAGGCGCATACGTCAGAAAAATGCAAAGCACTCAGCAATGCAAGCCTGTGAATAAAAACTTTGGAAACAATAACTAAAAGCTGCCACAGGCTGCTAAAATGTGCTCTGTCTGATCGGGGCATCCACTGGTACTGACCATTTCATGCTGGCTCACCTCAAGATATCTGAATGTAAACGGGTTCTTTGGGTATCCACGAGTCTCCCCTTTGCTGACAAGCCAACTTTGTGCTAGTCCCAAGCAGTTTTTGGCTAAAACGGTGCTGTTTTTTCATGCATGCCTATTGTATTTGAATATTTCTGCATACTGAGGTCCTTAAACTGTCTGTGTGACTGGAAAGCTGAGAATCTTTTGGATTCAATAAGCCCAGTTGTGTTTGTGTATTTATGATGATAGTTCCTATAGCAGCCATCTCATTGTAGTCAGACCATTTTTGGAAATTAACCTCACTCACAGCCTCATTAAACTTTACAACCAAAAACTAGAGACTTGGAGCATTCAGAGGGTGTATGACTGTCGCCCTCTTTTCTTAATTGATGTTCCCCTGTTCTTCCGGGCTTTGGCAACTGGACTTGCTTGAGTTCCTTGAAGACGTTTCACCTCTCGCCCAAGAGGCTTCTTCAGTTCTGAACCAAAGAGAGCTGCAGTCCAGCTGAGTCCAGTTACCTACGATATAGCACTTATGATTACCATGACCTGGATGACTGAGAATCTCCACCGACACCCCTAAAAAAAAAAAAAAAAAAAAAAAAAAAAAAAAAGACAAATTAGTCTCTGTTAGGTGTCTAAGGGTCAGACTTGTAAACCAGTAAATATTTAGTTCCTTACAATCAAATGTATTCCTTCATTTTAAAGCTTTTTAACCAGTCTATTTGAAGGACAATGACTCACCGAACACATGCAGATACATAACACATTAAAATAGAATTACTGTGGAACTCAAAATGTTAAAACCAAAAATTTCTGGGATTTTCAGCCTCAGTCTTCTTTGACGCTGAAGCATCAAAATACAGAAACGCAGAGCTGAAAGTCCATTCAAAAAAAAAAGGGAAGGAAGAGACTGACGGAAAGAAACCGAGGGTGAGCGACTGAAAGGGGGGAGAATGGAAATCTGAAAATGCGATCTGGAAAAAGTTTTTGGACGAGCTCAGTGGAAGAGTTGAGAACACAGGACACAGAAAACAGATGACAGAGCAGAAAGGTTGGAGTTTGGAGTATGAAGTTGCCCTTTAACGTGTTGTTTTATACAGTTAAATCTATTTTTAGTTGATACAGTTTGGTTTCAGGAAAGTCTTGGCGTGCCCTTTTGAGCCGAACAAGTCAGCCTGCTCCATTAGACTGCGGCCTCCGAGCTGAAATGTGGACTATTTAAAGCCAGCAGGGGAAACAATCATACCATTAGAGAAAACCCTGAAGGTCAGGCGTAGCTGTTTCAATGAGCAGGGGTCAATAGTGTCAAAGGTAGCAGTTGCATATTTGTAATTAATGCAATATGTCTACCTGTTAATCCTTGTAACACATCTTGCATGCCCTCCACAACAAGAACCCCGACCGCACAGGATGTTAGATTGCATCCTGTTTATTACAGATTACAGCTTGTCTCTTTGCAGTTATTGCCTTCTTAGCGGTGCTCTGAATTTATTAAAAGCTGCTTCATGCTTCAAAGATGTTGTTCCCTGAAAATAAGGGCAGAAATCTAATATCACACAGGATATGAGGAGGTTCCATATTTCGGATGCGGCCTGTTGTTATCATTAATTTGTTTTAAATCCCGTTAGGCTTATCCTGTTTTCACAGAGATATTTCCCAGATCTACCCGGATCTGGTATATCATTGTGGATATATTTGCCTGCTAGTCTCGGCCGAGCTCATTTTTCTTGACTCTCGTCTGCCTGTCTGTTGGTGTGCCCCCCTGCCTGTCTCTCTAACTGCTTGGCCGTCTCCTTTTCCTGCCTCCCTGCATTCATTCCTGTCTGTCTGGTACTGTTTGAAAGTGCCCTTTACACGTCAGTGAGGCAGGGTGGTGGGTGAGGGAGGGAGGGGGGTTTCCATCGCTCTAACTAGGTCAGTGAAGACACACCCCTCTCTCCCCTCGCTGTGCCCCTGCTCAACCCCCCCGCCTGTCTCCTCTGTCTCCCTTTTCCTCCGCTCCCTGCTGTGACGCAATGCAGACTTTCACAGCGCCTCCTGTTTCTCTCCTATTACCTCCCGAATCTGAAACACACATCACAGCCTTCCACCCCACTGATGACAGCGATGCATCCTCCCAAATCAGCCTCCACCAAAAACACACATCAGCTGAACAAAGACAGCTTGCACTTTTCTAGACGCCAGTCAGTAGATGAATCAGCCGCACCATATGGATCTGTTCACCAGCCAGAGTTTCAGTCATTTGGCCCCAACTTTTTTTGTTGTGATGATGGATTGCATAATGCGCTGGCATTGCATAATGTTTGTGGGGGTTGTCAATCTGTGCACATTTAGAGGGGCAGTCAAGGGTGGCCATCAGAAAGTGTGTCACTTCAACTGAGCGTTTCCTCTGGGAGTTTGATGTGTGTGTCAGAGGTGACAGACGACAATCAGTGCGTGCGTCTGCTGCTGTTGCACCCCATAAAACACTTATCTTGTATCTTACCATGTCTCTGTGCAGTTTTCTTTTCACAATATGGACTGAAAAGCATGAAATATGCATGCCAAAGAGCAAACTTCATTTATTACATAAGCCCAGGCTGTTATGGCACAGTCTCAACACTGGATGTCTCTGTTTCTGCCGGCTGTGCTGCGATGAGTCATCAGGGCGGTTATATATGAACTGAAATCTCACCCATGCCTGAGTTTCAAATGCAGGGTGTTCATGTCTGTAAACAGTGATCTAAAGTGAGACATCTGGATGCACTGTACATTGCAACAGATAACGCTCGAACAAGAGGCTGGTGAATGTGATAAGAAAGCTGCTCAATAAAAGACGAAGGCACAGATTGTTCAGTGATTTTCAGCTGATGCATCAGGTGTGAATATGAAGTGCTCATCACAAAAGGATTATTCAGTAATTCCATGCTTCCCTGATTACATAATTTGAGGCAGTTAGACGATTACGCATAAAAATGAGCTCTGCTCTTGCATGAAAATGAAAGGGAATAGGGGATCTGAGGCAACATGGGAGGATGAAAGAAAACGGGAGAGCGGTGAGATAAGGGGAGTCCTGCAGTGCCTCTACAGCAGATGTAGGTCATCAGGCCAAAGATGGAGGAAGCAAGGTGGTAGGAGGTGGAAGCGGGAGTAATCACAGTTGGGGAGAAATGTGCAGAGATTGTGGAAGAGCCTTTTCCACCTCGCCGGCTTTATTTACCGTAGATGGACATATCACAGTGGTGCTCCATGTGTGATCGCATGTGCGTGTGGCGTGTGTATGTGTGTGTACTCACACTCAGTCGGGTGTAACTGGGTCAGGCTCACATGGCAAAGCACATTGATCCACACTGGAGATAAACACAGCCCAGTTGCCGTGGCAACCTCCTATTACTCTCACCACATCTTCACATGCCACATATTTGCATGAGATTTCCATGTCAGCGTTGACACAGGCGAGAGCCACACACACACACACACACACACACACACACACTGAAAGCAAACATGTATCATTTATGATCATGAGCAGATTCACACTTTAATCAATCAGGACTGTATTTTGTTTGGATAATGAGTTACCTAAATTATCCGCTCGGTGCTGTGAATGTGTCAGCACCTTCAGAGTCCTCCCTCTATTCAGGCGTCGGTGGGTGTGGATGTTGAACCTGCTTTGTGAGGGACAAAGAAAGATGTGGAAGGGTGGAGGGGGAGAAAGGACAGAGAGACAGTGAGTGACGGAGAGGAGGAGATTTGCCGCCGACTGTGTTTGTCACGACATGTCTGGACATACTATAGAAATTTCAACACAGGTGTAACTCTGTGCGTCTCACAAACTCAAACAGCCATGGAGAACATGTCTGTGATGACGCGCAACCCTGAATTCAGCAACATGTAGAGAGGATACGTCTTGTTAAGGAGACGTGTGTGTGTGTGTTGTAGACGTTTAGAGAAGTGGTGTGTTGATTGGAGGGTTGATGTGAACCATGTGATTATTTGTACAGAGGAAATAAAGAAGAGCCATACTTCCCCTGTTCAGCACTCAGTGTATGGAGTACTCTTGAACAGGCAGTGTTCTGGTTGTAGTAAAATGCTTTAGTTCCACTGTGCAGATCTGAGGAGTGGCTGTAATTGTGTTTGCAGGAAGCATCTGTAAACATGTTTTACTCTGAGTTCATGCAGTTGATGCTGATTTGTGTTCATAGAGTCAAACTTGAACTTGGAGGCCCTGAAAACTTGGTTTCAGATATTTAAGATTTAAGATCCATGACTAAATGAGCTCATAATAACTTTCAACACACATGTCGGTGTTGTTTACAAAGACGTTAACACCCAAACCTCAGCTCATCTCTTTTATCTGTAAAGGTGTGGTTTCCTTCAGTTTGACTGACAGTAACCAAACAATCCGCCGACTGTCATCAGATACTGATTCAAATGATGCTGAATCCTGATTGGCTCGTAGAGTCCCACCCATCACAAACCAGGAAATTCTCATGTAAAATAGCCCAAACTGTTCCTAATGTGGCAGAAAACTGTGTGCTCTGGAATCTGATTGAGAAGAGAAGTTTTCAAGACCTTTAACCCCCAGAGAATCCTAATTTAAAGGGTAACTTCTATTTTTCCACCTGGACCCTATTTTACAATGTTTTTGTGTGTAAGTGACTCATAGAGACAGTTGTTTTGAAGCTGGTGCAGTATTAAGTGAGAGCGCTGCAGCCAGCACAGTGAAGCAGGCTGCAATGTAATGCAATGTGAAGGGGCAACTGTGCACCATCAATTTACGTCCACAGCATTGTAGAAAGGAACCTTACAGAGACCGACCTTTCTGTCTGAGAGTAAGGGTGCATTCACATCAGGATAGTCTGGGGGACTCGGTTTGATTGGGCGGGGAATGCCGAAAACTTTCACTTTTTTATTTTATTTGGTATTTTTGTCACATACAGATTTGCGCTGATGATCGCTGGGTAATATGTATGCTGACGCTGTCCAAAGTCAATTCGTAGCTGGTTTAGACACAAAATCTTGCACTAGGGCAAATCATAATAATGTCCCAACTACCATACGCCACTGATAAGCTACATTCAGGTTTTACTTTTCAGAGCAGGTTGTACTCAACCTTCAAAACCTGATTTTTGATTCTAATTTATGTGATAAATGGCTCGACTATAGCACATTTACAGCACGCATATATCTGTGCTCTTCCTGTAATGTATGTGAGTTGAAGGAATGTGAGCGCTCAGGGAGACAAATTGAGTACCTAATGACCTGATTGAACTCATATTCTATTTATTCTGCAGTCTTTTATCAAACGTGTGCAGAGTATGAAGAATGAAGCTGATAAGGAGAGGCTGAGAGCGAAGAAGAAACAGATGTGCTGCAGTGTAGAGTGCTAACAGAAGCTGGGGGATAAAACAAGAATAGAAGGAAAGATGGAAGAAGAACGAGAAATAGAAAAGATGGAGATGGAGATGAGGCGAGGATATAAAGTGAAGTCGAGCGCATCATGACAAGAGGGACCGGAGTTTGTACTCTATCTGACACACTGACCTAGTGACGCAGCAAAGCTCACAGCTCCAGATTATAGAGCCACGGCTGCAGGGAGGGAGGGAGGGATTAACGGTGCCTCCAGAGAGGAGAAAACAGGGAGATTAACTGAATGCGGGAAGAGGGAGTCAGGGATTACAGCTCTGTGGATGGCAGGAGCCCGAAATAATCCCAGCAAACTGACTGGCACAGTCACGTACATGTGTAACTGCATGCGCGTGTGTTTTTGCCTTTTTATGGGCGTGATGTGCAAATTAGTACAAATTATGAAATGAAAGACACGATGTTGTGAATGCCATGTGTGATAGATGTATTCCCTCATCCCTCTCCCCCGCTCACATAAAAGTACAGCAAACGTTTTTACAATGTGCTGTGTGTGAAAATAGACTGGAATGTACGGAGTCGATGCAGCTAAGGCAGAGAGATTGGCCATGGGGCCCCACTGAAACCATGTGCAGCCAATCAGTTACAGTTGGTCCCTCATCCTTACAAAGAGTCTTTGATGTGAGCGAGGCCTTTAAAATTCAACCCCGGGGAGTCACAAGGCTACACTGGCTTTGATCTGAGTCAGGAGAAACCTTATGTCGTTCCTAAGAACCTTCTGCACAACAACTGAATGCCCACTCGCCTGACATTCAAAGAGTCAGCGACAAGCACGGACCCATGTGTGGGTGCTGAAAATCAGTGTAATAAACACAAACATACTGTATGTCAAGGCAGTAATTCCAATAAGGGGAGGCTCATTCTGTCATGTGCTTTGTCCAAGTGGTGTTGCCATACCCCTGTTGTTAATGCCTTTATTAGATTATATTTTGTCTGATAGCTCACATGTAATTTATCAGGCTGCTCTCATGCACTGTTCGTACGTTTTCCTACAAAAAGTAATGCACCAAAATTCGTACATCTCCTATGTAATCACTATGTAATCCACGTACTTGGTAAGCCTGAGATCATGTGACCAATGCACTGACAGGAGTAAAGACTTAAGAAGGAAGCCGTCCCATGTTGAGGTGGTTTGGAGTGGTGAAGGGTTCAGGACTTTTCCCAGGATCTTTCCCCAGGTGTAACGTGTGTGGTTTGAACCAACTGCAGCACTAACAGCCGTCAAGACAGTCTGTAGTGACCTTTTATATACTGCTCGTCCATCACAGAATAAGCAGGCAGGTAAAACAAGTCTGCTGAAGGCTGCACCCCAAGCGGACTCTCTGGAAGTCTGCAGGAAGTCTGCTTGAGGCCTCTTATGGTCTGGTTGAATTGTCGATTTGGACAGCCCTAAGCACCCCTAGACCGCGCCTGCAACATCTGCGAGTCTGCAGCTGTGGCGAAGTGCGGAAATTTGGATTCAGCCATTGTAGCAGTTCCTCACTGTTTGCTACCTGCTGTCATTTCCCTTTTTTCAGTTCATTTTGCCTGGATGTCACGACTCCCCAGAGCTAAGTGGAGGGTAATTCAGATCACCTGTTGCGCTGGGTGTAGGTACTGACTCCTAATTAAGAATGGAGAGCAGCTTGGTGCATTTTCCCTCTGGGCCAATCAGGGTGAGACGACAACCTTCCTTAGGGCTTAACAGAGGTGAGGAAAGGCACAGGCTGACCCTTCCTCAGTCGAATGCAGACCTCAGGTTACCAAACATCGTCAGCCAGAAACTCCAATCTGTCGGCCCTTTTGAGAATTCAGTGCTGTCTTTTGCTGTGCTGTTTGAAGGTGATTTCATGCATCTTAAAACCTGGAGAGAATATTAAAGAAGCCCTTGACACTAGGTCACCTGCATCTGGGCTGTTCTTGGTGTTTTTGTGCAAGAGTTCAGCTTGCCTAATGATCATCTAACGCCTTTAGAACTGAGGAAGCCTCTTGGATGAGCAGTGAAAAGTCTTCAAGTACAGTTTTTTAAATTGTTTCATTTCACTGAGACTCAACATAACCCCTTCCTCATATATAAACACATTAATTCATTGTCAAAGAGGCATTTGTTTAATATTAGTTATGGAGGCATCTCCATTATAAAGGCTCTCATGAGACTTGTTTCTGCAAGTGAACATATTTTCTTGTGGTTGGGAACTGCTTCTCACACTTCTTTCCTACCTGCTGAGATCTGGAGAATTGGAACCACCACAACACACTTGGATTTGAGCCTTTTGACTTGAAAATAAGCCTACTTGATATTCTGCCCCAAGGCCAAAGATTAAAATGTATGTTCTTTAAAAAGTGTGCCACAAGTCAATTCAGTTAACTCCATTTCCTGAATCAACTAACATTAACACTATTCATTCCGGCTTCACTATAACTCACAGCATTTGTCCTTTGTTGGACACATTTTCCCCACAAATACAACATGCTCATATGTTTAGCACAAGCCTATGGCATTTTACATTGTATAAATTAGCCTAGCAGCTAGCGGACTTTTCCTCTACTCATATGAAGCCAGGGACAACAGCAACATTTAACAAAGGTAACGTTACATAATCTGGCTCCATTACAACTCACAAGGTTTACTGACAAAACAACTGTCTTATATTAAACATGTTTTCAAACAAATACAACATGATAATGTTATTAGCACAAGCCTATGGCCATTTCACATAGTATAAATTAGCCTAGCAACGAGTGGAGATTTCCTCTGCTCATATGAAGTCAGGATAAATCACACACAAGACTTATATGTTATTTTGTGGAGGCTTTATTGTCTTCACAATTTATTGTTTCTTATCTGTGAAATTAAAGCATAGGCTGGATAAAAGCTTCGTTTCCACTGAGGGAAATGGACTTACTTGTGACTTGCAAAACAATGACTGGGTCCTACCTAACAGCAACAACCTTAATATGCAAACAGAGTCTTTTACAATGCATTTTATTTTAGAAAGGCTAAAATAATGATGGCAGGTGTGAACAGGAAATATAACCCTTCTCTGCAGAGAGATGATTTCTGTCTATCACTGGCTCCACAGGGCTGTCACTTTAAACCGCTGTGTTGGTTTTCTGAGACTCAAGGCAAAGCTTTTTTGCCTGTTTGTGTGTGCTGTGGCTCTGCTTGTTGTCACACAGTCTACGATGTAAATATCCGACCATTTATGTATCATTTCTCCCCCCGCCATCTGCTCCCTCATCCTGTTATGCTGCTGCTGGCAACCTTCCAAAATCCCTCTCCAGCTCTAAGCTCTTCTTCTTCCTTGCCTCTTCTTTCACCTCTTCTTCTACTTTATCATCGGGCAACAAAATGTCTGCCATGTACGAGCCACACCGAAGCCCTCCTCCCACTCCCTCCCTGTCTCTTTCTCTCTCCTTCCTCTGCCGTCTAACCGAGCTGCACAGCGGTTACGTAAGAGCTAAGGTCAAAGTGTCACTGCTGTTGTCAAGGGAGACATAGAACAGAGGGGCTTTAGAGGAGATGGGCGAGAGAGGGAAAAACAGCAGACACAAACGGCTGAGAGGAAAAAGCCGTGCAGAAAAGGCTAGAAAAACAAGGGTTTGAACATGTGTGCATGAATAAAAACATGAAACTCTCAGAATATGTTTTATTCAGGCTGCGACAAAGGAGATGAGGAAGTGTATGAATAAAAAAAGATAAGCGATTACGTCTGAAAAACAAGGAAGAGGCAGAGGAAGAGGATTTGGAGAGGGGAAAAAAAAAAACAAAAGAATGTGAGCGCCTGTGTCTTTGTGTGGGTGAATGTGTGTGTGCGCGTGTGTGTGTGTGAGAAACAGAAAAAGAATCTGTGACTGTAGGTGCTCTGTGCTCCGCTGCTCCACTAACCTAGTTTGAGTAATCTCTGCCTTCATGCTGTTTCATAACACTGCTGCCAGAGCATTGCATCATAAGGCCACCCGCCCCCCCCCCCCCCCCCCCCCCCCCCCCCCCAACAGCACCCATCCACCTCCTCATCAGCACCCACCTTCACACACTGTCCCAAGCACACATTTACATCAGAAGCTGTGTTTTTTTTTTAAAGTACAAAATGTGCAAAGGAAGAGATGATTCACGCACACGAACAAAAATAACACATTTGGTACAATAGTTTGTGGACAACATCCTGGCATTAAGCAGCAGTATTCCGGTGATACGTCCCTGCATCAGCACAGAAATGTGAACCTGAAACAGAAACCAGACTGCTGTGGATCAAACTCGACGAGGTCGCTGGGTGTAAACTCCGAAGCTGCTCCACCGAGAATACATTGAATGATGGTGAGCAATTATTGGGCGAGCAGCCAGGGATATTTTCCTAACAAGACTCCTCTAAGAACGCTACACAGAAGCAAAGCTCATTTGAGTACAATGGGTTGAATGAATATTTTACAGCTCCACAAACTGAGTCTTCGCGGCAGCTCTGCACTGTAGCACTGGCATTGAATTTAAAGTCACTCAACTGTGTTCACATTTCTCAGGGAAAAGAGCTGTTTTCATAAATATCACAAGCACTATTAAGGATGGGAGCTCATATACAGCCATAGTGTCCATATTTATCAATATTCAGAGGTGTTAAGGACTCGGCTCGGGCTGCATCTTGAGGTATAATGTCCACCAGGGATAGATGGGAAAAAAACATGCCCCCCCTGTTTTCAAAATCCTGTTAACTCCCCCAGTAATGATCCCTAATACTGTGCTGTTAGGCCAGTTGTCAGATTCTGGCTGAGAATGTGAATTGAGCTGCTGAATTTGCTCTGATATTACTCCAAAAAATGTCACAGAGGAGCAGCATATTCAGTGCAACACTGGCAGAATATAGCATGATGACTGATTTTGATTTTGATATTTATTTATTATTAGTTTACTTTCTTATTGTTTGGTCTATAAAATGTGAGTAAAGAATGAAAAAGACTACTTAAAAGCCAACATGACACAGAGCTTGTCTAAACATAAGTGTAGATTTGCTCAGGGGGATTTTGCAGAGGACACATCATCATCATCTTTAAGAATTAAAGACATTTACACCATAAATGGATGCAGATAAGGCACACACTGGTGCAAAAAAAAAAAAAAAGGCAGGAAAAGTGTTTGATGCTCAACATTTTCTGACAGAGGATCCTCAAACCCTCCATTTTATACATGACCCCCAAAAAATATTGAAACAAAATCTATGCCTTTGTATCTAAATGTCTTAAGTGTAATATTTTTTTTTCTTTCTTCACTTGTTCGGGTCCACTCTGTTGCTGTTGATTCAGCTGCAGTACCCGATTATTATCATCAGTCTGCATATTTTGTATATTCATGTGTATTAGGCAGGCCAGTCTTGGGGAGGGGCGTGGTAGGTTTGGATGTTTCTTGTTTCTTGGTTGCTCTAAAAACCCATAAAAAAATAATTGAATAAAATAAAAAACAGTCGAAAAGATGAAGAAAATAGATTACCATCATGCGAGGCTGCAAAAATCAGCATTTGAGAAGCTGGAGCCGGTGATTTGGCTTAAATAAAGACTGTTTATAGATTTCTGCAAGACAGGCAACTCAGTTAAAGCAAATACAGTACACTCATTGATTGTGTGAACTCTATGGCCTGTTTTAAAGCTTATTTATGTGTATTTGTAACTAGAGTTACACCTAATTACATCTCAGTGATTTACAGGCTCCATTCTGCATGTTAGTGGCTGCTTTAAATGTTATGAAATGGGAAACCAGCACACTTTAATGGCTGTTTTAAATCAGAACTGATTGAGCTCTAATTACCTTCCTATTATTTCCTGGACGTGCTTGTATTTATGTCTCACTATACTGAGCAATCATCTGCCCAGCCACCTTAAACTCGCTCCCGTCCGCGCGCTCCCGCGAGAGCTGCGAGAGGAGCTGTCGGCAGTGAGATCATGGGAGAGTCCACGCTTGGAGAAAGTAGGTTAGCAGGGTAGACTGAGAGGAAAGCAGGCGGAGAGTCAGAGCGCAGAGGGGGGGTCCGATCACCGGTTCGTTCACCGTGGGACTATTCTGTCAAAAAAGTTGAGCCAAATCTATTCGCCAGTGCGCACACACGGTTACGATGCGATCCAAAGCGACTTTCTTCACTCTTTTATTCCGCTCGGACTTGACCGAGCGATAGGCGAGAGGAGTTTCGGCTAGTTTTTTCTGTTTTTTTTTTTTGCTCGTGCTTTACGAGTCTGCAGCCGGGACGAAGTTTATATTTCCAGAGCCAGTTCACTCTGGCTCCAGCGGTTTATCCTCATCTGTCCTGTCACCAACATTAACCACATGTAGCCGAGTTTTTTGAATCGTCCAGCAAAGAGAACGAAAACATCAAAATGAGAGGTAAGTTGCATTTTTATCTCGCAGTCAATCCGTGCATGTTTAGTTGAACTTGGTACAGATTGGCAGTGTGCTTTGGTACGGGCTGGAACGGCCACATGTGTGCGCACGGGGTCTTGAGTGCGCCTGTTTTTCCTCCCAGTGCGCATTAATCCCTCATGACTGGATTATAGCTGCACAGAGCCCGAGGCTGCATGCTCCACACTGAAGTTCATGCAATGACAAACAGCTGGAGGCGCACTGCTCAAGCATGAGAATTCCTCAACTAGAAGCATTTGTTAATCATCTCTCTGTCTTTCTGTGTGTTTGTGGTGAAATCAGTCTGAGACTAAAATTGCACCCGTGCGTAATCTCGCTTTATGGTTCTGTGGCGTTGCCAAATGTGTCTGTTGTTGAAGAAATGAGTCACATCTCACCTGGGAGACCTTCTGCAAATTTTTGCCAGGGGATCCATGTTAGAGTTATGCAATAAGGAGAGGGAGGGGCATGAGAGGAGGTTGTTGTTAACCAAAACTGCAATTATGTAATCTGAGATGTATGTCAGTCGAGTTTATCAGGTTCATGATCTGGTGAATTTCATATTTAAATTGTGAACATTTAGCACATGTTCGCTTAAAAACACAACACTCTCATATACTTTCTGGCATTTACCGGCATATAATCATGTAATTTTGTGATATTTTATATGTATATTTTCAATAATTCGCTCTGAAGGTGTTTCCAAACTTTTCTTTTGCGCCATTGTCTCCACAAGATGAATCTGAGCAGTGCCGGTGGACTTGTGTGATGTTGTTGTGATGTGATGGCTGTGCCAGCATGGCCGACTGCGTGAGTGTACAGAGGGAGAGAGATCTGGCTGTTCCACTGACCTAGTTATGTCACCCAACATTATACAGCATACGCAGCGGAGGGAGGGGGAGCGGCTCTGGAAAGCGCCGTGCCGCCGGGCGTGCAGCGCCATGTGCGGTTACAGGCGCGCACTGACGGTGTGCCGCTCCACGACAGGCAGAGTTTGAACTTGAGCAGAGGGCAGCAGATAATAGTCATTAACAAGGATGGTGTTTATATGCAGCCTTCTGATTTCTTTATCGATTATGTATTTTAATGGAAATAGACCTGTAGTTTAAAAATATTAGAAATAAGTCCAAAATGTATATTAATAAGCAACATGAAGGTCATGTTAATTTAACATATTTATTTCTAATGAATATTTGACACTCATTATCGTGCATTTTTTCCGTGCAAACAAACACACCGGTACAAATCATAATTAAAATAATTAGTCACAATGTTTGCTCCTGTTGTTGTGTAACAATCTCTCAGTCTATTGTTGTGCCGGACAGGAGATTAGCTGCAAGGAGTTATTTTGGCAAGGGGAGGAAAGAGATGAATTTTTTCACTCATAAAGGGGGAGGGCCGGAGACGAGGCAGAGGGGGCCTCTGGTGGAGGGAGGTTCCATTTTTGGCAGGATATCCAAATGTAAACAAACTGCTGCCCTTTATTCGCTCACTGCGCTCAAAATGTAGGTTAGTCGCTCAACCTGCTGCTTCCTCACTAGAAAAGCATGTCAGCATTTTTATCCCCAGTTGGAACATGCATACACACATTGGCAATCACAGATAGCCGCTTGGTCTGCTGACAGACTGTTAGTGGTCTGTTGTGATGTCTGGACCTCGGACGCTTCCTGTGGTTTACTGTAGCCTACTGGATAGCAGAGTGCACGTCCTCTGTGGAATGTATTCATTACATAAAGACATAGTGAAAGATCATGAGATACACACACACACACACACACACCACACACACACACACACTGATGCCTGGTAGAAGAGGCCTGTGGAATTCTTAGCTCTAATCCCCCCTCTGTGGGCCTCAGCCTGGCCTCCACTGGTATTTGCATCTTTTAAAATAGAGCCCCTTTATTTGAATGCACCAGCAGCCAGGTTGTATATGCACTCTGTGTGTGTAAGTGAAGTCACATCAGTTTTGTTTTAGCTCTTTTGTTTAGTGTCATCCTCCAAGTGTGAAATGAAAACATTTATTGAGAGCTGTGTGTCAGAGAATGGGGCTGTGTGCTACAGGATGTCAAGTGTAATCAGTTCATAGATTGAAGCAGAGGGTGCGAACACAAACAGGGTTTTGTTTTCATATCTGAGAATATACATCTGCCCTCCTCCGGTTTATCTCCGCAGGCCTTGAGGCTTTGCAAACGCCTCGTGTTACAGAAATAAAACAATCTGGAAAACATTCCCGTACTCGCGACTTGATTTCAAAAGAGGAAGAGGCGACGGGGGCAACCACAGTGGATTTGTTGTGATGCAGCTCTGTGCTGCGCCGCAAGCCTACACCCAACTGCAAGGCATGACACAACAAGTGCTTCAGCATTGCTAATTTGTATAAAGCTCAAGCTCAAGGCCCCCCACCTCCTCTCGAGTGCGTCTTCTCATGCTGTCAGTCAGTCTTATGTTGAAGTAATGAAAAAAATTAACCAGCTCCTATTGAGTGTTGCGTCAATCGGATGCTCAAGGGCATTTAGCTTTAGTCTGAGTCTTACCGTGACTTGCGTAATAAGCAAACAGCCTGCACTTGCATTAAAACAGCTTGGTAGATAATGGATGAATTACTGAATGGGCCTGCTGGACAGAGGCCTAGGGGCCCAAAGTGTCAGGGGGCCCCCATGACCTTCATTTGCAAAATGTCACTCATATTAACACATACTGACCAGGAAGAGTTTCAAAATGTCCAGAAAGAGACACAAAAGGACCACAAAGTGTCATAATTTGACCACAAAAGACATAAAATGACCTTGAAGATAAAAAAATTACACCGTAGAGACTAAAATAACTACACAAAGACACAAAACAACCACAAAGAGATAGAAAAATGATCACAAAACAATTAAAAAAGACACAAATTACCCCAAGAAGAAACAACAAGCTACAAAAAGACACTGAATGACCACTAGAAGACACAAAATGAGTATAAAGACACACAAATGACTACAAAGAGACTTAAAACATCTAAAAAAACACACACACACAAAATGACCTCATAGATACCTAACAAACTACAAAAAGACACAAAATGACCACAAAGAGAAACAAAATAACCTTGAAGAGACCCAAACAACTACAAGATGAAAAAACAACCACAAGGAGACACAAAATGAGTACACGGACACACTAAACCTCGAAAAGATACTTAACGACTACAAAGACACAAAACCACCACAAAGTCTGTGTCCTGCTGCGATGCAGGAGAGGTGGTGGGGCCCTTTGCATATCCATGCCCGGGGGCCCACTGTGTCATCATCCGCCCATGTGTAACATTAAAAAAAGGAGAAGTGATGTGTGAATGTTTGCACGTATGTGGCAGTGAACATGTGGAGGTTCAAATTTCATCTTTTTCTTCTTGGACATGTTATCGACACACTAACACACTGACACACTGATTGTTTTATGCTCGGGCTCCTGCTGGAGGATCATTGGCTGCTTGTCTCATACTGAGAAGTGAACAGTTGGAGGAAATATCCAGTGATTTGTCTCTGCGTCTCTCTACCCCACCCCGTACTGAATTATCCTGTTGTAGAGATAACACGGTTACACATTTAGCTGGCTGATAAACGCACTGGGGACAACGTGTTCGAGGCTGAGCTGTTAAAGTGTCTGTTCTCAGTTTATTTTGTGAAAAGGCTTGGGTGTGCCTCGCAGAGTAGCCGTCCCACTGCTCAAACACCAGCCATGTTCAAACACTGCTCTTTGTTTGCTGTGAATTTCAACTCATTTATCGCATTTCACTGTAGCATTTTGGTTAATGTGTGAGCGTGTGGGAAACGTAAAGCGCTGCGTGCAGCCTCCATTCATCATGTTAGCAAAAAGGCAGCATTGGTATTGATCTTCTTGGAATGCAGACTCTCTAGAGAGCGAAAGGTCAGATGCCTCAGACCAGCGTTTTAGTGCAGGTCAGCAACGATATTCAGGGTTAAAGGTAAATGTTGCTTTAACGATAATGTGGCTGCTGCTGTGTGTCTCCATTAGCTTCGTTAGACAGTTTGTCATGCTTGTTAAGTGGGCTCATTATCACTGAATGTTTGTCTCATAACAGAAGTGTTTTCTGCAGAGATGAAAAGATTATCCAGTTAATTAACTAGCAGATGGGCAGAAAAATATTTGGCAACTGTTGCTGTAGTCACTTCTGAGGCAACAATGTTCTCAAATGTGAATAAATTGTCATACAGTTGATAAAGTAAACCTACAGTAAAGATTACTGTTAGGTTTTGGACAGTTGGTCCAACGTTGAGGGCAAATTTTTCAATATTCTCTAATTTTTTCACAGCAAATGATTAATCAATTAATCAATTGTTAGCTGTGGTTCGATGCTTCCAGATGTCCCTGTTGATTTTCTATACTTAAAGGTCCAGTGTGTAGGATTTATTGGCATCCAGCAGTACGGTTGCGTAACCTGTGCCGGTGGCTGACGCAAAAATGCAAATGGCCCTATCTAGAGCCAGTGTTTGGTTTGTCCATTCTGGGCTACCGTAGAAACAACATGGCGGACTCTGTGGGAGAGGACCAGCTCTGTATGTCGATATAAACGGCTCATTCTAAGGTAACGAAAACACAATGATTATTATTTTCAGGTGATTATGAACTAGTGAAAAGATACGTATCATATTATTATTATATCCTACTCATTGGACCTTTAATTGATTCTTCGTGTGTGGGTAATTGGTTCAACAGACAAGGCCACCACAATAAATAAGAGACCATAAAGGATATAAATATTTTACTGTCTCTGGGTTGTGCCTGGATATCTGCAGAGTGTCAGAGAAGAGGAGTGAGGAAGCATGTACGTGTGGTTGTAGCAGCAGGGGTGGGCGGCTGGGCATCTGTGTAATTCTGGCTCTCAGCACAGGACAAGAATAGATCAAGTTGAAGCAGAGGCTCAATGTCAAAGACTGGGGAGTGGGGAGCAGGCAGAATAGCTGACATTCAAGTTCAGAGTTTGTCTGCTGTGAGTGGACTGTTGCCAGGTACAGTAGAGGCTGTTACAGTCAAATCAAAACTGGTTTCTCGTTAATAAAACACCACAGATTATTGCAAAGAAAGCAATCCATACAGAAATACTCCTACGGGAAATAAGTGAAGATCTCTGTTGGGTATTGAATGAACTTGTGAGTGAGTTGTTCTGGGCTTATTATCTTGCCTGGTTAATTTCGTCGTTATGTAACTCGACCAGTTTCGTGATATAATCTACGAGCCTTCAGGGAAATGTTTTATGGGGAAGTCTGAGCATTGTTCAGCTCCACCTTAAAACTGGTGTGCGGAGCGTCGGGATCGTGCGCGCCTCCCTCCTCCCTCTCCCCCTGCAGTGGGAAAGTGTGTCAGTAGGACAGACTGTCCACATGGGCTGACAGGCTACAGCGCTCGAGTGGCGGATGACTCAGCCAATACCAAGGAGGCTGCGAACGCCGCTCAGCCAGTGGGAAAGAGCGAGTCTGCGGCGGGGCGGGGTGTCAGTGTTGCTAGAGTGAGCCTGCTGAATGAGTGTTGTGAGGAATGCTCACAGACGAGAGTTATATAATCGTGAGATGAGGGAGGGGTGGAGGGGAACCTGAGAGAAAGAGAGGAAGGGAGGGAGGGAGATATTTTTCCATTGCATGCCTGCAGCTGCCCTGATCAGTTGGAGTATTTTAGTCAACAGTTTTAGCGAAGAGACAGCCGACTGTGTCATTAAAGGGGAACAGAAGTGGAAAGTTGTGTTTTCCAGTACCTAAGAGTGCAACAATTCCTCCTCAATCACTAAGTGGTTTTCCATACATCGGCCTCACAAGTGGTGCAACTGGGATTTCTCAAACCAGTCTAAGATTGCACACAGCAGGGCCGAGCAGCGACTATCTTGTGATGTAGCTGCTGTTGTGTTTTTTTCTTTGGTCAAGAAAGAAGGAGTCTTTGTGTGCGTGTCATGTGTGCAAGTGTCATGTGATTCCCTATCTGTTTGTGTACTCTGTTCCCTCATGGGGGCCACATGAAGGGTGCAGACAAACAGTTTCAAGTTATCTGTCTTACACCATGTGCTTATTGTAGGACAGTTTGTCTGCAGGGCTGGTGCCATCATTACACACTGTTTTTTTTTTCTTTCTTTTATTACTCCGCTCGGGTGCAAAGTACAGGATTGGTCAATGTTTCGGACTCCAGAATCCTAACAGTAGTGATGAAACAGTACGTAGAGCTTTTCAATTGATCAGGTTTTAGAAACCAACGTGAAATACAACAGCGTAAACATAAGATAAGAGAAATGTCAAAGGCCTCCGCGCAGTACGATTTTTGCTGGCACAAGGAGTTTCAAAGACACAGTTACCCCTGCTAATGAGGCATGTTTAAGCCAGGGCTGACTGTATTCTCAAAGGAGACTGACATGAAATACATCCTTCTGCTTTTAAAATCTGAAAAACAAAATCAGAGACAACAGGGTTCCCAGAGCAGGAAGACGAGGATATGTATAACACAACAACTCAAGGAAATATAGATTGTTAAAAGCTTTGCAGCTGCATTTGTGTTAACTGGAAGGAAGGGAGACGGCCTTCTGATAGAGCGGGCAGAGTACACAGAGTTAACGCATGTCTGACTGTGACAAGATGAAAGCACGAGCGACCTTTTCATGGTCTGCAGCAGATATGAAGGAGCTCATTCTGACCAAGGTTTACAGCTGAAGGAAACACGATGGCACATCACTAATGATCAGCAAAAGAGAGACAGAGAAAAACTGTGCCTGAAATATGTTTGGCTTGGGTTATTGTGCTTATAGTGACGCTGCCAAGAATTAAAAGAAAAGGATTTAGTATTTATTGTCAATAGCAGAGAGAAGTTCTGCTACAGTCTGCACTTCAGAAGAGGATTAAATCTAGGATAATTTGGCCATCTTGTCAGGTTTAAGTGGGACTTGTTGTACAGCTGATGATATGTTTATTGACATTACGCCCAAACGGCTACACATAAATGTAGTATTAAAGGTCCAGTGTGTGGGATTTAGTGGCATCTAATGGTGAGGTTGTAGATTGCAACCAGCTGAAACTTCTCCCATGTGCCAAGTGTGTAGCAGAACTACGGTGGCTGACATGAAAATGCAGATAGTCCACTCTAGAGCCAGTGTTTGGTGTGTCCATTCTGGGCAACTGAAGAAACAACATGGCGGACTCTGTTAATGTAGATATAAGCTCAAGGTGAAGAAACCTCAACAGTTTTTAGTTTCAGGTGATTATACACCAATGAAAACATGCCTATAAATATTATATCTCATTTTTGCTGATATATCCTCCTTAATACTACATGTTGGCTCTTTAAGAGACACATAACTGTATGCAGGGTAACAGGGGTTAAAGAGGAGGAGGCCCTTTCAAAGACAACATGAAAAACAGCAAGACCAGTTTCACTAAAGAGACTTAAAAGCAAAGAGAAACCAGAATCAGCTGTGATCAGTAAATCATTACTCATTTTGATAAGAACAGATGTCTCTGGAGAGCCTCAAAAATATTTTTCACACTGAAAATCACTGAAAATATCTTAGATAAAGTCTGACGCTCAGAATATATCTGATGTGGGCCTCTGTAACAGTGTGTATCAAGTCTAAATCAATGAATTACGTCACCTAATGTTGAGTTAGTGTGTAGATATTAACTGGTTTTGGCAGTAGCCCACAGTATGACTCACTAATGTCAAAGAACAGATGTGCTGCACTTGGCAGAGCACATGTTGACTGATTGTCCAGTCTCTACTTTACTCTGCGTGTAGATCTGACCTCTCGTCAATGTTGTTTTTGGTCCTGCAGCTCAGATCGAGGTCATCCCCTGTAAGATCTGCGGGGACAAGTCCTCGGGAATCCACTATGGAGTCATCACCTGCGAAGGCTGCAAGGTAAGGAGGAAACACGGAGAGTAAAATCAATCCACAGAAAAAGCTCAACCAACCTGTTTTCATCTCTAATAAAAGTGCGTCATTTACAGCGTTTGCATGTATTTGTGTGTCTAGGGTTTCTTCCGTCGCAGCCAGCAGAACAATGCCATGTACTCATGTTCCCGCCAGCGGAACTGCCTGATCGACCGAACTAACCGTAACCGCTGCCAGCACTGCCGCCTACAGAAGTGTCTGGCTTTGGGCATGAGCAGAGATGGTAAACACAAACAAACAACACACTGTACTCTTTTCACACACTTCCTTTAACCGTGACGTACAGCGGCGGACTGACTAATTTATCACAGCTGAGGTTTGTTACACTTTCTCTCACACAGAGGAAGTTCAGTAGATGTGTGCTCTCTAGTGAATCCTGCTGCATGTGTTCCTTTAATTTAAAGTTGATACCAGAAGAATTTGTAGCGCTCACTGCTAACGTTTCAGCTGTCGTGAGAGGGCTGCCCTGTTCTGTAGGTTGCAGAGAGAAAAAATACAGCGTAGAGATGGCAAAGGTGACGGACTGTCATCATGCAAACTGGATATAGGGACGGGAACACGCAGTACTTATGGATAAGGTGGCAGACATATGTGGGCCAGAAATATTACAATTAGATTGAGGTGACAGCTGCAGCAAACAGTTTGTCCACAGCTAAAGTAAAAAATACAATATTTAATTTATGTAACCAATATTCATCGAAGCCATGTGTTTAGTATTTACACTGTAAGATATCTATGAAGTGTTTTGTTAGTCTGCTATAATGAGATCTATTTTCTCTGCAGCGGTCAAGTTTGGTCGTATGTCCAAGAAGCAGCGTGACAGCCTCTACGCTGAAGTGCAAAAACACCAGAAGTCCCAGGAGTGTGTGGGCTCCGCAGGCGTGGGCGCTACTGCTCTGTCCCTACCCAAAGAGGACGGCATCTGTGGAGGTGGTGGGGAGGATGTCGAAGAGGGCCTGAGCCGGTCCTACAGCAGCGGGGGCTCCAGCTCCACCCTCAGCGACCTGGATGACATCGCGGCACTGCCTGACCTGTTTGACCTGCCTCTGACCCCCGAGGAGGCCAGCGAGTACTGCAGCCTGGAGCTGCTCGGCGGCGGCGGAGCCAGCACCGGTAACACCTCCAACTCATCGTCAGCTTCTTCCTCTTCCTCATCCTTGTCCAATCAGAATTCCCCGCAGCAGACAATGCTGGATGGGGCAGACGGCAACGGGATCCAGCTCCTGCATACACATCCGCTGCTGGGACACACACACACACTGCTGGACCATCTGCCTGATGACTGCTCAATAACAGACCTTGGTGAGTCCTGACAGTGAGAAAGAACGAATCATATCTTTTTTTATTCACTCATTATCAACTCGAACACAGAGTGTGTATGTGGCTAACATAAATATAGACTCTCTCGGTCTGCATGCTGTAAACCAGTTCATCTGATTCTGAAGGCCTGGTAGCGCACATTAAGAATAACAATGTAGAAACAGCTAATCTTGTCGCTGATAGTCTTGTTTGCTTAAGTAGGTCATATAGAGGCAGTATTAAATTGAGACAGTTTGAAGAACTCCTTGTAGCTGCTTTAAATGAAGAGAGAACGAGGCCTTTATGGGAGACAGGATATTGTCAGAGACAGGCATTTAATGGTGAGTTCCCCTTTTTACATTTGGTCTTGTTAATTTCCAGCTGAACGCTCTTAATGTAAACACAACACTTCCTCCTTCTGGTACTTCTTGCACCAGAATGTTCAGTGAATGGTGAATAAAATAAAACTAAATTAAAAAAGAGCACGTCTAATTGAGAGAAAATGATTCAATAAATGATGAAGTGGACGTATCACATAAACATGTTAATAAGAACAGAACAAACACAATGTTCCATGGCAGATAGAACAGCAATACAGGACAAGCACAAGATTAAATGGGCAAAACAAGCAATAAAAAACAGGCAAACATGAGACATACAGCAGCATAAGCTCAAAAACAGGGACCATAAAGCGATGACAGCGTGCTGGTATTTATAGAGGTACGGAAACAGAGGCATTTTCAAAAGGAGATGTCTCTGGAGGCTTTGAGGACGAATAAATTTTGTACTTTATTTTACATCTTTATGGTTGCTGGCAACAACAAACTGCGTGAGGCTTTGAATAGGACTCTGGGGACTTTCACAGGAAGCAGTGAGTAAATATTGTGACTGGTGGGTATTACAAGTGCAGGAGGTGGAAAAGATCCCAACAGCTGCGGAGATAAAATGAGTAGATGAGCCATTAGCACTTAATCTCGTCGGGGGCATCAGTGGCAGGCCTAACAGCAGAGCAGTTTAAAGCATCTAGTTATTCAAGGTCGCGCCGCCGACATGATCTGTGGATATGTAAATAATACCAGTGTTACACTCAGCCCTGCTGCCACCACAAACAGCCCGAGTGAAAAAACACTGATCGTTATCTGTGTGTGCTCCTCTCTCCGCAGAGCGCATCACTCAGAGTATTGTTAAGTCGCACTTGGAGACGTGTCAATACAGCGCTGAAGACATGAAGAGATTCACCTGGGCACAATACGCACCTGAGGAGACGCGTGCGTTTCAAAACAAGGTACATGATGCACACTCAAAAATTACAGATGGTAACTTTTATAACAATACATTTTTTGTCATATTGGCTGAAACTGTCACTATATTCTGAAAGAAGTATGAGAGCATGTTCTTCCCGTGTCAGCGTGGGTTTTCTCCAGGTACTCCAGCTTCCTCCCACAGTCCAAAGACATGCAGGTTAATTGGTGACTCTAAATTGTCCGTAGGTGTGAATGGTGTGAATGGTTGTCTGTCTCTATGTCTCAGCCCTGTGATAGTCTGGTGACCTGTCCAAGGTGTACCCCGCCTCTCGCCCAGTGTCAGCTGGGATAGGCTCCAGACCTCCCAATGAGGAATCTGTTACCACACTGACTATTTCCCAACTCAGATGTTTTCCGAAACATATTTTAGTGTACTGGCATTAGAAAGTTTGCTCCAGCCGGTGGGCGGTGCTTCATTTTGGCTTGACTGCTTGCTTGTGATGTAAACAGTGACGTGGGAGGGAAGTCGCGGCTAGTCATTCCTTCGGCGACTCTCTCGTAAGTCAGCCCGTTCTTCACCGTCCTCGTCATCTGACGGTTAATGGCAAGGAAGGCACGCAATTCTCCTCAGTTGCTCATCTTTACAGTTGTCAGTCAGGTTTGCGTTTCCCTCTTGCTACTAGCTGCTCATTCCTGCTATCAGCTGTTTCCTGTTTATCCACGGCCAGTGGGTCAAATGTGAGGCGTCATCAACAGCTTCTCCCACAAGTATTCAACAGCCCCTCCCGTTGCAGAACGCCGCCTCGGTCTTTTTAAACTGAAAGGGCTCCACCAATATGTCTACCCTACAAGGCGGAAAATTGGGTTCTAACTCGCCAATCTGCTTCTGTGCGTCTAAACGCTCGCAACTTGCTGGCAAAACGGCCCAATAGTCGCCGAACATCTGGCATTGTAAAACGGGGTAAACTTTCCCATTTTACAGCTAAACAGTACACTAAAATATGTTTCTGAAAACATTTGAGCTGAGAAATTCAATAATAAAATCTTGATTGACGTGATTGACAGCTGGGCTATAAACTCCTAAGCTGACTTGTTGTTCGGGTGCGGTGGATTCTTGAAGCATCTGTCTCATTCACTACTGTGCAGATGAACAATATGTACAGTTTCAGCATATATGACAAAAGCTATTTTTATAAAAAGTCAACTACATCTTCGAAACCCCTGTGTGCAACATCTGCTGTTGTCACATATATTTATAACACTGAAATGCATCAATAACAGCTCAGTATCAGCCTATTTGTTTAATGCAAATACTGAATCTGATCTGATGTATGACGACTACTAAGAGGGGTTTTTATGCTTAAGTTATGTAAATGCACTTGTAACACTCACACTCTCTTTTCTGTGTTACTGTCTTCAGTCAGCTGAGTGGATGTGGCAGCAGTGTGCGCACCACATCACCAATGCCATTCAGTACGTGGTGGAGTTTGCCAAACGCATCGCTGGCTTCATGGACCTGTGCCAGAACGATCAGATTATATTGCTGAAAGCAGGTCAGTGCAGTGTCTGCAAACGCTCACATCTCAAAATCCTTGATTCATAAAGTTTATTCTCACAAAGTCTGAAAACTTGCTAACTGTAGTTCCTTCCTGTTTTTTTTGTCTCCAACTCTCTACCTTTGCCTTTTGTTTACCATCTGTTTATTTGTTTGGTTTGAACACGGGGGCTGAAACCTTATTCTGGAAACAAAATTTTGAATTTCTTTATCTGTTCAACACACATATATAAATATATATATCTGTGGCATAAAATAAATATATTATGCAAATCTTTTGAACTTAAAAAAAATCTCTCCGGATATTTTTTTAAACCGTTCAAAAATGTCATTACATGTTGTGCACCAATCTGGGTCAAAATTATTTACATTTTGATGTGTTGTTTTGTGCATGTTGGAGCATCTTGCCCCCTCTCTGTTCCTCCCTCCCCCCGTCCTCCTCTCTCTCCATCTCTCCATGTCTTTGCGTCTATCTGTGGCTACCCTTTCAGGCTGCCTGGAAGTCCTGCTGATACGCATGTGCCGAGCTTTCAACGTCAACAACAGCACCATTTTCTTCAATGGGAAGTTTGCCCCGGCTCACTTCTTCAAAGCTCTCGGTGAGGATCAGATGGAGTTGTGTAAGCTCTAAAGCATCCAGATAATTGACAGGGGTGACACGTGAAAGCCTTTTAATGCTTCTCGCTCTTGATGTAAGTTAGGAAGTCCTTTCACACGCACTGTGCCGGAATCACCATTAACACCAAAGGAAATGCCTCTGCTGTCACAGAGATACCTCTGCACTGACTGAAGCATTTCATTATTTTAAACAGCCTCACTGTGGTAATTGTTCCTAAAATGACTCCATAAGACGGTAACGTCAGCTTCAGTCGTATCAACAGCCAGGAATGGCTTTGAAGAGAAGTAATTGAAAGCCTCCAGCTGGATGTTGGTTTCCAGTTTCTGAGGCATTGTCTTGTCTCTTTAGCAACACCAGAGCTGCAGCCTCGTGGAGAAAACAAACGGCATTTAACACAGCAGTAAACAGAGCGATAAAGTCATTTAAAGACCCAGTGAAGTGAAAACAACATTTTTGTTGGTGTCCCTGTGTCAATTGGGCTTTTATCTCTTGTTATATGAGAAATATATATATGAGAAAGTATTTTTACATTGTGATCAGTGGGTGATTTGAAGGGGGATGAGGGACGCCAAACCCCTTGTTAGCAAATCGACCAGCTCCAGACCCTCACCTATAACCGCTAAATTACTGAGCATTATAAAATTTGGAGGGAGCATTTCTATTTTAACCGGCACCTCGGAAACTCACTGACCAGTTGCACACATTGTAAGTCATCTCATATGATGCTACTTAAATCTGCGCAAATTGGTGAACAAAACAAACCAGGTCCATCCTCGCTGTTAAAAATAACAAATTGCCTACTGAACATATTCCCTGTCTCGTCTCCTCTTGTTTTTCAAATGTTTGATGACTCATCCTGCTTGCGGGGGCGTTTACAAAAGTCCGTCCAATCAAATGAGACTGCGGGCAACTAGCGAGCCACACTTACGAGCTAACAGAGCAGATAGGATGAGGTGTGTGTTTGGATCTCAGTGGGCAAAGGTTTTCATTTTCAGAATAATGTGACTGAGGTCATTCATCTCTCCTCATCCTCCTCCTGATCTTGACAAGAGGTGAGAGAGGTGCGTGTGGCGCCAACAGTCCTCCGTAGCTTCGTCTTGCGCTAAACCCTAAGACAAGTGGTCCAATCAGATACGGGGATTTGATTTAAATCCTCCTGTACTGCTCAAATATTATGTTTCAGTGGAAAATACATCACAGTGCAGAAGCCAAAGGCACTGTAACTTCCATTTTACTGGGATTTTAAGGGAAAATTATGCAAGATATATTATGCCAGTCAGTACGGCAGCTAATTTCATAACAGAAGTTTCACACTAAGAAGAGTCAGAATTTTGTGAAAGAGGCCAAAAACAGACTTAGAAACATGCCTCAGTCATCCCATGTATCTCCTGGCTCAGTTAGTTCACTTAAGCAGGACTGTTCAAGTCTACCACTGATTATTGTTGGCAATAATTGTATGTATTTCCTGTGTTTCGTCAGGTTGTGATGACCTGGTCAGTGCAGTGTTTGACCTGGGGAAAGGATTCTGCCGTCTGCAGCTGTCTGACGAAGAGATGGCTCTGTTTAGCGCTGCCGTTCTTCTATCTCCTGGTGATTATTTCTTCCTTTGTCTCTTTCTCGCAAACACAAACAGTTCAATAAAATAGTAGTCTATTCAATGCTGTTGTGTCCTTGGTAAAGAAGGCCTCAGATTATTTATCTTACTTTTTAAGATTTTTCATTATAAAACTGGTCATTTTTCACCATGTGTCTATGTTGTCAGCTTCTGACAGTGGAAGTATTGAGATCTTTTACTCAAGTAAAAATAGTAATACCTTGGTATAAAAACAAGTACAAGCATCCAGAATGTTACTCAAGTGAAAGTACACAAGTATTAGCATTTAAATGTACTTTAAGTATCAAAAGCAAAAGTATAAAGAGGCAAAACTGGAGGTCAAGTACAAGTACCTCAAAACTTTACGTAATTGCAGTACCACCACTGACTCCTGCAGCACTTTTCTGGATTGCCAGTTTTATGAAGCAAATAAAAGACTTGGTACCTGACGTCATCTCTTAAATAATCGAGCAGCCCGCCAAATCTTTTGTCATGTGCAGCCAGATGCTGTTTGAACTCAAGGAACTTATTTGAAAATCTTAGTGGAGCTCTCAAAGTTTCCAAACATACCAAATATGTCAGGATGAATTTTGGAGAAATGTGTTAAAATGATGTGCAAGATTTCTAATTTATTTCCATTTGATTGAATGGTGCAGCCATAAAAGAAGTCTTGGATTTGTAGTGTAAACGTCATATCGTGTCAAACAAGAACTGACACTGGATGTATACTCTCGGTCGGACAGTGTGGATTTAAACTGCCTACGGAGAAACAAAACTGTATGTTGACGGGGTTATTGTTTCTCTCCTGTAGATCGACCCTGGCTAACAGAAGGCCAAAAGGTTCAGAAGCTCCAGGAGAAAGTCTACCTGGCTCTGCAGCACAGTCTACACAAGAGTGGTGCTTCTGACGAGAAACTGGACAAGGTACTGACAATAAGTCACAACTCTTCTAGAGAAGTACACACATAAAGAAACACACACATGACCTTACCTTTGTTTATCCTCTGTCCCCACAGATGGTGTCCAAGCTGCCCATCATGAAGTCTATCTGTAACCTCCACATCGATAAACTCGAGTTTTTCCGTTTGGTCCACCCAGAGACCGCCTACAGTTTCCCGCCTCTGTACCGGGAAGTGTTTGGCAGCGAGATGTCTCTGCCGGACTCCACCAACAGCTAGACAGACAGTTAGACAAACAAGAGAGATGGAGAGAGTGTATTAAGAGGTAGGGAAGCAAAAAAAAAAGGAGAGACAGAGAAGGATAGAGATGTTGAAGCTCAACAACCAGCAGTTAAGAGACAATCCAGGACTTTAAATACTCCGTCTCCCATGATCCCAAAGCAGTCCTCCACTTTCCCAGCAGGCAAAGCACCTTACACTACAGACCACACATGCTCATGGTCCTCTGCATATTGTAGCATTAACAACAAGCGGATGGGCGTCCTAATAAAAAGAGCCCGCCAGGCATGAGACAGCTCCAAGCTCTAACACTTGTTTTTGTAACATCAGATCCACTTTGGATCACCCAACCAGATATGAATGTACCTCAATGAAAAGCACCAGTGCACAAGCCAGAACCCAACAACAGTGAATGTATGACCCTGCCGCTCTGAGACAGAGTTTTACACAAAGTATTGGAATGAAGTGGGTTCGACACGCACACACAGGTTCTCACTATTAACACAGCTCTCAGTCAGTAATTCTCTCGACATTAATGCATCTCAGTGTGGTACGCCTGCGTATTCATACAGACAATATCCTCATACTGACCATCACTTAGGGACCAAGATCATGAGTCATTTTCTCTGCTATGAAAATAAACACACAGACATGGCGTGACTCACGGCTTAGGCTGAGAACCAGTTTCACTCACATTTAGACAGTGTTCGGTGCTGCCTTTTTTTGTAGGCTCTTGTAATGCAATGAGAAACCTCAGTCCCACGCACCCCTTTCCTTGTAAATGCCACTTAGAGACAGGACAAGATGAAATTATCTTTAATTTATATACACATTTATAAACAAATATTTTAAATAAGAATGTAAATAGATGACTATATAAGTATATGGAGAGAGAGAGAGAGTTAGAATGTGTGAGTTCAGTTCAGAGAGAGAGAGCGAGAGAAAAGTGTGGAGGTGAGAGAAAAAGACGGATACTTCAGGAACGCTGATGTTTGGACTCAGAAATCGTCGCCTGGACTACTTCCTCTCTTGACAGTACTCTCAGGTTTCCATGGCAACAATCCCCTCTTGCACTGACGGCAGACCCCTCCTGGAGGCGCCGCATCACGCAAGCGACGGGGGTGGACACTTGTTGCAGATGCGATACGGCGGTGTTGGGTGGGGTGTGGGTGGGGGAGGGCAGTGTACCCAAACAGAGGCGGAAAGAAAACATTGCCTTGCATTTAAAACTGAGAGTTTTCAGGCCGCGCTGTTGCCGCACACGAGGACAAACAAGGACACTAAGGACAGGAGGAAGCAAGGCAAAAGATGACTTCATGAACTGTCTGACGATAACACAGGACACACAGGGTCTCCCCGCCTGTTTCTAGCCAGCAGTCCGTACAGTAGGTGTAGTATAACTGTCTTTCACTCATGCT
Source organism: Epinephelus cyanopodus (assembly GCA_026686955.1). Classification (NCBI taxonomy): domain Eukaryota; kingdom Metazoa; phylum Chordata; class Actinopteri; order Perciformes; family Serranidae; genus Epinephelus; species Epinephelus cyanopodus. The sequence goes on along the minus strand of CM048926.1, from coordinate 12,770,432 downwards.
TCAGTTGGTTCAAAGCCGGAACAACGATGATCCATGATATGTATCATAAACCCTCCTCGCTGGTTGGAGCAACTGTATTATTTTGTACATTTGCTGTTCCTCTCTCCTGTAGTCCCAAACACTTGTCCAAACACCAAGCACTTATACTTTCCTCTTCCTCACTGGACACTAGTCTAAGGCCAGACAGAGCTACCAGCTGCCCCCTGAGTTGGGCCTCAATGCCAGTAAGACTTATAGTTCTCACTCAATCTGTTTTTTTTTAGTTTGTTTTTTTATTATTCCATATCTGTCACACAAGGTCACCCATAGCTGTTTACATTTCCCATGTACATAAGCAACACTCTCTGAAGGTTGCATTGAGATGATGATGATGATGATAATGTCTTACTCGGGGTGCTGTGAAGTTCTTGAGCAGAGTCTGAGGAGGACCTGCCGCTCAGGGAGCTAGCTGTGGTCTCTTGTCCCTTTATTACCAGTGTCGTCTTTTAGCCTCGTGCTCCTCACACCTTTGCACCTAAGATGAGACCCGTAACCATAATCACTGTGGACGTAAGTTCTATTTTTGTGAATGTTACTCACAAAGTGTCAAAGCCCCTTCCCATTTGTCCTAATATTGTGACATCAAATTTACAAGACATAGGAATTAAAAAAAAAAGAAAACACAAATAAATCAGTTAGTTAATTCATTATTAGGGTTTAATGTTTCTTTTTGCTGTGATTTTCATTTATTTGTCAGTCTTTTATCCACCTTTTTTCTTTATGTGTCTCCACTTTTGTCTTGTAAAGTCAGTGATCTATTTTTTTTAATTGAAGAAAGATTAGGTACAAACAAAAAAAAAAAATAGTTTGTCTCCCTACTCTTTCCCTGTATGACAAAATGTACAAGAGGTATATTACTAGTCCAAGAGTAACTGAGTCACACAGCTCGATATATATTGTTGTCCAATGGGATACATTATATGTGGTTTTAAGAATGTAATAAATGGTTTCTTTTTCTTTTGAAAAGTTTCATGGAGTCTTATTTGAAATTGGTATGTGTGTATGATGGGTCTCTGCATGTTGCTGACTGATCAGACATCTAGTTAGTTTTTAATTCAATTCAATTTAATTTAATTCAATAGAACTTTATTTATCCCAAAGGAAATTCTTGTGCTAGACAATGCTTCAAACTAAGGCAACACTAAGTACAGTAACACCACAAAAGCACTGATCTAATCCTGCAAATGCAAATGGCCACAGCAGGTCTAATGTTTTAAATCACAGACTAGTACTTGCACTGTATGCATACTGTATTCCTTCCATGCCACTGTGCAGTGAGAAGTCTCTAAATAAACTGAGAAAAAAACATCAGCAACAATTCTGACAAATGAATAATAAATAGAGTCATTATTCAATCAAATATCCAACCATTCTCGGGTTGTCCAATATATATCCAGCGGCGCCCCCAGAAATTTCTCATAGGGGTGGCCAGATGGAACCACTGAAAATCTTGGGGTGAGACACCAAAACCAAAAACCATAATTTAATTCCAGGGTTTCGCTTATGCTGCTGTAGCATATAAGCTACTTGAAAACTATGTTGATATGGAGTGTTAGGAAATTATACACTGATATACCTTGGTTTCTTATTTTACAGTTAATATTACTGATTATTTGATATGCGTGGACTGTTATAGTTAACATTTTGAGCTCCACAACAACCCTTTGTTATGTGTCTATACATGGCCGATTTATTGCTCTTCAAATAGTCTATCTGTCCATATCCTTAAAAAGACAAAAATAAAGCTTGAATTTGAATAAGTATATTGATTGTAAGAAACAAAATATGTACTGGTAACAAGCCTACTCATGTTTAGGGAGACTTGTGGTTACTAGAACCTATTATCATTCAGATATCTTGAGATGAGAGTTCAAGGGAGCCCTTTGAAAATGGCCGTGCCAACTGTTCCCTTGTCAAAATTTAATCTAACTCTGGAGCATCATTTTAGCCCCTTGACCAAAAAGCTATGAATAGATTAGAATAGATTAAATATATTGTCTGTCCCAACTGTGACAGAAATTTTCCTTTGACAAGACTCAGCAATAAACATGACTATTTGAAACCCATATTAAAAAAAGACTGACTAATAAAAAGCAGGTTAAAGTGCATTGTCTGTTTTAGATTGTTCAGGGTGGTTATTGCAGAGGGAATGAAGGATGTCTTGTGGATGTTTTTGGGGGCCGGTGGGACATTGTAGCAGGGTTTGAGAAGAGTCCTCAGTGATCAGGGTGGCTTTCCTTCAGATGCACATGTGGTCGGTATCAAAGGTGCCTTACGTTGTCTCACTGCTGTCATGGTAGTGGTATCTTGCAGCTGGGTAGCCTCTGAAATACAGTAATATTGCACTCCAGATTTTTTCACCAGGGGGGCCACTGCCTACACACCAATCCCCACTTCCACTGTTTATCATTAATAAAATATCTTCTCTAAAGTAGAAGTTTACATTGAAAACAGTAATTCGGCCAAAAAAAGAGAGTATTTTCTTGGGCTTTCAACCACCTCTTAGATATTTGCCTCTAGAAAATTGAGATGGGATTGTCTTTTTTTTGACAATTCAATAATTAAACTAATTAATACTAAATATAATCATTAGATGCAGCCCTATATAAACTTAGATCAGGCACACATTTTCTAAAAACAGTGAGTCAATACTATTTTACATGCAAAGGCAGCAATACACAGCAAAGTATTGTTTCATGGGGGTAAATGAAAGTCTGTCTCAGCTTGAGTCAAAGTCAGCAATTAATTCAATGTGTCATTTTGCAGAGAAAGGATGTTTGGATGAATGGTGTGTGTGTGTGTGTGTGTGTGTGTGTGTGTGTGTGTGTGTGTGTGTGTGTGTGTGTGTGTGTGACCCACTTTATCCACGGCGCTGGAGCCTCCCACATGAAGCTGCAGCCAGGAAATTGTGGTTGCCTAGCAAGTTTTTACATCCACGGTGCAAAGTTTGAAGACGTGTTGCTCGGCTGCTGTCTGAGCCCCAAACTACAAACTCTAAGCAACTAATTTTTAAAACACTATTTCCCCCGTCGAGGTCCAGGTGGCAACACTGACGGTGCAAGATGTCCGTCGCGGGAATTAAGAAGCAGTTTTACAAAGCGAGTCAGGTAAGAGCGACTTTTCACAACGTTAGCCGGTAGCTTAGCCGACGGCTAGCTAACTTAGCTAACACTATCGTTACTTTTACTGCAAGTTTACGCTAGCTTCAAGCTAACGTTAGCTCGTTTACCAAAGTGGGAATCGCATCAGGGTAGTTAACGATAAGACGTGTTTTCGTGGCCAAAAACTAGCTATGTGAAGTGTTTTAACTTCGAGTAGCTAAATTGTTATTAAACTACTGGCTTGCAGTAACGTAACGTAAACTCTTGACGTTACGTTAATGTAGCTAATGCGAAGTTAGCAAGTTGACGTGTGACGCTAATGTTAAAGTTGGCAGCGGCTTCCATAGTAGATGTTTGTCCTAATTTAATGTATTGAATCATTTAACTACTTTCCCACAGCGTTGAGTAAAATTAGTTCGTGGTAGTTACTTAGTTTGTTAGTTTTTGCAAGTTTAGTTCAACTGCTGTACTTTGTATTTCACCAAGTCAACCTTTAAGTTACAAAATCAACCCTCATTTGTTGACTTCAAACGCTGACACAAAAGTCAGGCATTAAAAGGATTAGTTTCTGGTTTGATGGAGATGAAATATGTGTTTGTGGGGTTTGGTTTCGTCGTGTTTTGCTGCTGTTATGTTAACAGCAGATAGCAGGTAGATTTCATCACTCAGGTGTTAATACCTAAAGTGATGGCCATGTTTGTTATCTCTAAAGTGTTGGATTGCACAATGTTTTCAAAACACTTGTCTCAAAACGAACTTGGCAGATGTGATACTGTCATCTCTTAAGTGTGTCCTGTGTTTCCAGCAATATTACTTGACTGACCGGTAAGACTTGGACACTATCATGATATGCATATTCAAGATTTTACAAGCAAGGAAATAACTTATATCTAACATAAAGGATTCATAATGTCATAAAGGCACTGATATTAATTCCACGTTCTTGTCTTTAACATTGGTGATACTGTTTCTAAAGCTAAACATCTAATTTTGGAACATAACTCCCATTTTCTTTGAACACTCTCAGCGTGACAGACCAAGCAAGCATGTTAATCTGAAAGCACAAGTTAACACTGATGCCAGATGGATCTGAAGGCTCAGAGACGCAAGTCAAATATTTATTCAAATGGAAGTGACTTTATGTCATGTCAGTTAAATGTCTGACTGCCAGATTGTGCACAAACATTCACAGTAGTATGAAAATCTTGGATTTATTCAGTCAGGTTTCTCTTGTGCATCCAAATTTCAAATGGCACGCGTCCCTCTCAGGAAAGAAACATTACTGTTGGCTCTTGGGGCAGTTAAAAGTCAAACCCACCACCACAAACATGAAGCCCAACAAGACATGGCCTGCAAAACCAGCAGCATATGTTTTGATGACACCTGCCTTGCAACAGGTCCTCGCTTTGGCCTAATGCTATGTGACATGCAAGTGATAGCTCCTTTCTCAGTGGGTGTGTAATGGAATCCTAGTAATGTGGATACTCTGCCCAAACCAGCTTCCAGCTTTTAAGACACAAATGTGGTCAGGACACAATACAGCAATAAAAACAAGCCAGAAGGGAGTGCACAGAAATCTATATACCATAAACTGTCAAAACTTGAGCAGTGCAGGTGTATGGATTACACCACAGTACAGTGGTACTGGCCAACCCCCAGTGTGGAAGCCTCAGCTACTGGGACATATAATATAGTTGTTAACATATGGGACCTACACCTAACATCTTGCCCTCTATTAGCACAGGTCTGGACAACAAGGCTATTAAGACAAATTAAACAGACACAGGCCGTAAAACATCCAGGCTATGGCGGGAAATAAAACAGGGTGGAGGTGGATAATCAGCTCTGTAGTGTTAGTTGCACAACAAGCTCCACGTCATGCCGCCATAAAAATATATTTGAGTCAATTAATGATTGAACAGAATGATCAGCGAAGTCACTAAGGAGACACATGCAGCTAATATTGTGCACGTACTATATAATATTGTGCACCTGCTGTTTCATTTTATTTCACAACATGTAATGTGTTTTGCTTTTGTCACTGACCGATTAGACTTAATGCTCTGTGTCAAATGTCCTTATGACTCTCTATCTTTTTAGATACTATATATTAGACTCATTTTGATTTATCAAAGTAACAAAGCGTGTAAATAATTGAAAGGTATACTATGCAGGGTTGAAGGTTACTCTCTGTGAAAGTGAAAATAAAAGCTAACCTCAAGATTCACTCTCATTTGGCATTTTTCCTCGCTGTATTTGGGTTTCTTCAGCACTGTGCCTCTTGGACACGTGCTGCTTATGGCCTGGTGCATGGTTGCTACCCTTTTTGTAAAGCAAAGCGGCAAAGTTTTGGTACAATTTTAATTATAATTTGCTTCAAGGAGATGCACTGTGGAAAAGGACTGTCATATTTCGATGCAAAGATTTGTACATTACCAGAAATATTGTACTACATGAAAGTGACAGTGGTACTGTGGTCATGTGGGCTTAAATGTCAAAGTGCAGTAAAGATATTTTGTCCCTAAAAACAATGAATAATAGTGATAAATAGACGTGATCTTAATATTAATCAAAATAATCATGATTATCATTTTGGCCATAATCATGCAGCCCTAATTTAAGTTTGTTCTTTTCATACTGATGTATGTTCACGTTTGGTCATAACTAGTTACTTGATGCTACAAAAAGGGGGTTTGACGTCAAGTTTGACAGCTGTGTGTGCTCACAGTCAATGGCGCTGCTTGTAATTGGTCAGACGGTGTATGGGTGGGAGCTCGACACCGCACAGGTTAGCACGGCATGGACTCTGGCTTTAAATGACATTACAAGCTCATGATGGAAGAGGCCGTATCGGGAGATATTTTGGCTTTGTTTTTGTGCAGCGGGAGGAAAGGGGAGATGCGGCAGAAGGCAGAGTCTCTGCAGATAAATACACTGTCACACACTCCTTGTGGGTCATACGTGGTGGTGCTGAGGGATTATTTCTGTACGACTCGATACATTTTTTTTAATAAAACCCTGCATGTGTGTTTATTTAAAGCTAAATCTCACAGCTTGGTTTTTCAAGACAGATCACATACCATAGTCAGACTGAGATGGGCAGCTTTATTAGTCATGTAGGACAAATGTGTGCTGGCGATTATGAAGCCAGATGGGGTGCTGGAAGTGTGTTTGTGCTTGGATTTTACGACACTACATGCCACAATTTAACAGCTGGTACCAAGAGATTCATTAATTGCAATTAAAATGCTGTTTATTAGACTTCATAATTGGGGAACATGTGGGGCTAAATTATGTCCCGTGAATCAATTGGCAGTCAGTGCTTAGGGCATTTTCAGAGCCACTGACTGTTTCATACATAATAACTTTACCAAACCTTTGTACTGTACAAGCTAGAGAGATTGATTGATCCATCTGGTCATAGAGTTTTATGTGCAGTGTGGTGCCGACAGCTGCACCGAGTTGAACCAAGAGAGAAGACGCACACACAATGAGTCTCTGTTCGGCCTGCCAGCCAACTGCTCTGGATTTGAGGGTTTGTTGCTCTGGAGGAGAAATGGAGAACGTATGTACCATGTGTGAGTCAGGATATGAAGATAACTTGTGTGTGTTCAGTAAAAGTATCCATAGTTGTGGCTGTTGCGTAGGAAACTGCAATGTGTCTGCTGACCTGGATGGAAAAAGGAAAACCCTCAGTAGAATTCTTTATGGAACGTAGGATCTGGGTAGAAAGGAAAGTCCAGTGTTCAGCATTCATTCCCCCATGCACACTGGAGGAGTTTCCCCCACTGATGGAAAACATGGCCATGTCTTGGAATTTGAGAACTGTGTTAACCAGGCCTGGAAAAAATGGTGGAAATTATTAAATATCCATTAAAGTTTGGAAACAGACAGCGGTGTGGCTGTGAAGGTCTGGTGTAAGCCTCTTTAACAGCAGGTTCTCACAGTGTCCTTGAACAAACCTCTTATGCAGAAATTCTGGCCTTTAGTTAGGCTCAAACTTGAAAATGCAGAAGTGGAGGACAGTTAGAAATATTTTCACAGTATTGTTAATAAAAACTTAGGGCTTAATCTGGCTTATTTTCCTATATGACCATGTTGTCAAGTTAGTCACGGAGCAAAAAATGTGGAATCCTAAGTGTATTTATCCATTAGTTGGCTTCATTATTCGGCTTGCTTTATGTTCACAGATGGTGAGTGAGAAGGTTGGAGGTGCAGAGGGAACCAAACTGGATGAAGACTTCAGGGATCTCGAGAGGGTAACATACATACATTTTAAGAAAGTATCTGTACTAAAAATGTAGAATTACAATATGTTGTTTTGTTTCACTGAAAGTATTCAGCACTCTCAAAGGTATACAACTCAGCATATTCACACACATAAATATTTGTCTCTCCTAAATCTGTGCCAACAGAAAGCAGATGTTACCAGCAAAGCAGTGGTGGAAGTTATCAACAAAACATCAGAGTACCTCCAGCCCAACCCGGCAACGAGAGCTAAGCTTTCCATGCTCAACACAGTGTCCAAAATCCGTGGGCAGGTCAAGAGTCCGGGCTACCCCCAGCCTGAAGGCCTCCTAGGGGAGTGCATGATAAAATATGGACGGGATATGGGCGAGGACACCAACTTTGGTAAGAACAGTGGAGGCAGTTAGGGGGGAGAAGAGATATGGATGTTACGGTGTATATTTGTTCAGGGGGTGCCTACTTAAAGAGGCAACAGATAGGATTCGTTGTTGTTGTTTTTTTAGCTTGGCGCCACCTAGCATCACTGGTGTTCCGTCGCACTGTTGCAACGACCAAATTGACCGTGGGGATCAAAGATAATCAATAATATGACTCTCTAAATTAAATAAAATGGCTGTAAAGCCACCGGTATACCTCTATGTATATGTAGAATGAGAAGGTGAGTGGACACTCTACTAAATAAATGGGTAAAGGGACCGAGCAACAATTATCAGATTTATCTGAAGAAAAAAACAGTACAAACAACTCACAGTAAATTATACCAATATGTACAGTACCAGTACAAACAACAGTAGACACAGTGGAGTTATACCAACATGCACATTAAAACAGTCCTGATTCTAGAATAAACAGTACCGTATGGGAACGATGCGGCTATTGCAGCTCAAATTGAATGGGAAACAAAGTTCGGTGTTCACTTACCTGGGCGTAACCTAGCTTGACGATGTCCATCAAAAGCTGCCTCCATGAGAAGAGAACAGACGGAAGGGAGGGGGTATCACTGTCCGAGGGCTGCCGTAGAACGGCAACGAGGATGTCCCTGGTTGTGGCAATTTGCGATGCTAGCCGGCTAGGAATTAACTAGCAGCCAGTACAGTACAGTCCTCTCTCGTCTAGCTAACATTTAGCTGTGTTGCTTACTGATCCATTAGAAAGAAAGCTAGCTGGACATCAGTTTTGAAGCCTCTTTGGTCACGGAGCCTCCTCAGACAGAGGAGCTTGTTCTCTTGTGCTAGGCCATTTTTCACTTGTCTCCAAACTTTGTTCGTCTGCCATTGTGCTCGTGACTCAACTATCTCATGCCCAACTCCTCATAAGAACTCGCTCTAGTCCCTGAGTGGCTGACTGACCAATTTCGCAATACATGATGCGTTTCCTGTCGTAAAGCAGATTTTTTCCGCAAAATTTCGGCACCGCTGGCAGATGCTTATTACAAAGATTGCAAACCCACTAAGTAACCTATGTAAACGCTGATGTGTAACCCACATCTATTTTTCTGTTGCCTCTTTACTATATGCTAACAGGCATCATGATGACTCGCACTACCTAATGCTGGTATTTTGCATGTGTGTGTATTGCAGGTGGGGCTCTAATAGACATCGGGGATACAATGAAGAGGATGTCCGAGGTCAAGGACTCTCTGGATTTTGATGTGAAGCAGAACTTTATTGACCCACTGCAGGCAGTCGCTGAGAGGGATATCAAAGACATTCAGGTAGAATCAAAGAGGTGGTATGCTTCTGCACGTACAGGCCTGGCATTGACTAATGAACTCTGCAGTCATAGTGTGAAAAAAGTATTTACTGCCCCAGCGCATAAAGGACAAACTGCATGCAAATGTGTAACTGATGCAGTTAAGTGAAAATACTTGGATATTCATACGCTGTCATCTGTTAAACCTCCTCCTCCTAATCCCAATTCTTTGACCCCCCCCTCAGCACCACCTGAAGAAGCTGGAGGGCCGCCGTCTCGACTATGACTATAAAAAGAAACGTCAAGGTAAAATCCCAGATGAGGAGATCAGGCAGGCCCTGGAGAAATTCCACGAGTCCAAAGAGATGGCTGAAGCCTCTATGCACAACCTGCTGGAAACAGATGTGAGTCACCTGTAGATTAAACTGGATTCACTTTGTGTTACAGATGGCACATCAAGCCCTACTGGCCTTGATTATAAAACACTGCGAATGCTTCTATTACTCTTAAAACCGCTGGTTGATCTAGCGCCTTCTTTTTTTTTCTTTAATTAATCCTGTCGCCAATAAAGAAGGCTAAGTGATGTCAGAATGTCCCAAGCCAGCAAACATTGTTATGTTTGATATTATTATCCATAACAGGCTTAAAGTGATGAATGAGCCATCTGATTCAATCAGTGCCAGTGGAAATGCTGCGTCACTGTGATGGGTTGTTTGATAGATCAGCAGAGTTCACACAAGATACTGGACAAAAATTCCATTTACACCCACCGGCATCTGGCTTTTATCTTTAGTGGGACAGGTTACAATCTGCATTCATTCCTGTGACAGATGACTAATTAGCTCCAGTAAGTAGTGACGGAATAATGACAACCAGGTGGATGTGCTAAATTTTGCCCCTTCTGTGACTTGATGCAATGATGCGACAAATTCTGTCAGTCTCAGTCCCCAACTAATTTAGAAAATGTTAGAGCATTTCATGGACAGAATTTGAAAGAAAGACTGAAATAGCAGATTTTTAAATTAACAGATTTTAAAACCAAGTAACCACTGTTACATTTCCACTTGCCTCCATGTTGCTTCTACTGTTTACTGTTTACTGTTTACGTCATCTGTGACACACCAGTGAAAAGAACAAAACAGAGGAGTACTCATACACTGCAGAGCCATGTGCATGGCTCTAGTTGACTAGCAGTGGCAAGTAATTCATTGCCTATTTTTAGCAGGTTTTCCCATGTTAAAAAAACTGCATACACATTAATTTTGGTGAAAAAACGGTATTAAAAATTTGGGGGGAGCTGGGAAAATGTCATGGGTGCCAACATCTCCTCGCTAGCAATATTAGCTTTTAGTATAATGATAGGAGAAATACATTGACTGCAATCTGTTGCTCTAATTGTGTTGTGATTAAAAGTATTTATGGCTGAAGCAGATGGAGTTGAATTGGCTCACTCTATAATGGTGCATTAATGCAGTGAATGAATCAGGGTTTCCCACATATTCATTTATTCGTGGCAGCCCGCCACAATTAAAACAGCTGCCACCACGTTTTGATTTTGTCGCTGGATCGTTCAGTAGGAGCGCTGCTGGAATATATATACCGTTAAGTTATTCATTGCACCAGTCGTTCGTGGCACAGTGTGGGAAACACTGTGAATTTGATGCTCTTAGGAATCAGACAAACTCAAAATAGAGGAGTAAATTAAGAAAAAATTTAGCCTAGATAATCAACGTTAGAACTGTATAAAACATGACAGCCAGACAAAAAAAAATTCTTCTGTTAATGTACCTGTTAATATTAATTGTGGCTGGTGCAAATGCATGTTTCTTGCTGCTCACAGCCTGTCAGCTAGCAAACCACGTTACATATTCAAGGACAGTACGTGTCAGTTGACGTGCCTTTGTTTTATATTCACAGTGACTTGCACTAGTGTGAGCTTGTCAAACCTGTTTGTCTTGTTATTTACCTTTTTCCTTCCCGCCATGATGAGGTTTTTACATGAAGTTACTGTGACAAACAACAGTGACATATTGACAAACAAACAATAATGACGAGAGCTGGGAATGCAAATGGTTAACCAGTAAAGATTGCTCTCAAGGGCCACCGCTGTTTCTGTGTTTTGTCTTGTTCTAAAATAGATTTTCTGTGCATGTAGGTGGAGCAGGTGAGTCAGCTGAATTCTTTGGTGGAGTCTCTGCTGCAGTACCACAGAGAGGTTGCGCAGGTCCTGGCGGCGCTCTCTGAGAAACTGAGCGAAAGGTCAGAGCCATGACTGTTTGTGGAAGATGGCATGCCTTTTGTTTGTTGAGGCTGTGTCCTCTGGCTCGTGACAAGGGATGATTCAGCAGCAGCATTTTCTTTTACCTCTCTGATTACAAGTCATGAATGTGAAGAGATGGCTGATCACTTCTTTTTTACTAAACAAGATAGATTTGAATCATTATCTTTGGCTCTTTAGGCACAGATAGATGATATAATCTGCTTCTCCCTCATTACAGAATGAAAATATCACTTGTACTTTGGAATAATGGAATAAAGTCGACTTGTTTTGTATTTAATAGTTAACTTGTTTAGTTGTAATTGATTATAGCCCACTAGAAAATCTCTTTGTTGAACCTGTCTGTATCTGCTTTGGTGAGCTCAGTGGTGATGGTTTTATTCTGATTGTGTGCAGGATGATGGAGGCTCAGTCTCGTCCAAGACGTGAATACACACCCAAACCCAGACCAGTCTTTGACTATGGAGATGCAGAAAACTCCAATGGAGGATACTCACCAGCTGCATCCAGCCCTCCAGCTTACTCACCTGGTAAACTTACCTTCTTGTACCTTTTGTAAGAGTGTGCTTGATAGGGGTGGGAGATACGGCCCCCAACATATTTAAGCCTCTCTGGTCATAATGTCTGATGAAAATGATTCCCTCTGAGAATATGTAGGTCCAACACTGTGTCCTAACAGCAAGCGAGCATCGGACTATCACATTGCATCACCTAACATCATAAAATTCTCCTTCCTCACTGACTCTGTTAAGTATGAATTTCTGTTACAACATGTAAACAGACCACATACCATCAACTGTGCACTTGAGATCAAACAGGAGATATAACCACTTGAAACCACTTTATATTGTGATAATCACTAGCAATAGCATACAAGATATTCAGCGGCCAGCAGGTTGATATCAGTAATGGTCATTACCAAAAATGTTCTGCTCCTTGGCGATCTCCCTCCAGCCAGCTGCCACCTTATTTAGGTTTTGTAGTAAAATGAGAAGGAAAGGTACGGATAACTCCTCATTTCAGCTTCACAAATCATCCTTATCCACTGCAGCTTCAGAGTGCATGACAGGAATAAATAGAAACAGGGCACCGTCAAAAGTTCAGCTCAGGCCAGATAGGGCATTAATTAAACAATGAAATCAAACTGATTTGTTGCTGACGGACTCTCGAGTCACATTCAGTTAGGACACAGTGTAAAGCAAAAGGGAAATTCTTTGTTATTATTCACATAATATTATATCAGTTCATGCTTATTAATTGTTTTTAAACTCAATGAAGACAGTTAATATTTGACTGGAATTTTTGCCATTTGTGCGGGACATTGAAATCTTCAGGACATATGGACCGGCACCAGTTTTTTCTTTTGGGAACCTTGATCTGTGTGTGTTTTTATATATACATATATATATGTGCAAGGCCTACCAGTAAGAAGGCATTTGTGCAAGACAATCTCATTTGTTAGACTGATGTGTCTTTCCCTCTGCGACATTAACCAGCCCCAGTGCAATATCAAGGTCCATCCTTCCAAAGAACCTCCATCAAGAGCAGACCGCGTGAGTGAGACAGATGAAGATAACGTGTCACTTACACAGAACTAGAAAGTTTCACTACTTTCACCGACTCTGGCGCACGTCTGTGTGGCAGAGAGGTGTATGCATGTCTGTGATGGTGAAGTATTCGACTGATATTGCTGAATGGTGTTTGTTGGGTCCACTGTGTGAAGTCCCCACAAGGAGACGGGGCTTGTTAAGGTGTGAATATTCTGTCTGACCGAGGCTGCAGATACATAGAAATGTCAGCAAAACCAATTTTCAGCTTTGTTTTAAGTTAACACTGACTGTGGTGTTTCTAATCAGAGCTGGCGACCAAATATCACCTGCAGTCATGGGTTTTGCTGAATTGTATGTATCTGTATGTCTGCCTGTTCACTAACTGATGAAGCTTCTGAACCTCAAGAAAAATCACTACATGCCACATGGTTCTTTTTAAAGCTCAGGAGGTAAATCTAATATTATTCACCTCTGAAGACAAGCAGGAGAAAATAAATGTCTCTGGCCCAAAACTTGAACATGGCCATTATGGCTGGAATAAAATCGTTAACAGGGTTTTTCCTGGCTCAAAATGAAGCCTTCTGTGGCACCGTCCTGATCATGTGCACACACCCACGGGTGCCTGTGCTCAGTGGCCTCAACTGGCTCAAGCAAACGCCTTTTTACAAGCAACATATTTAAGCAGTTCTAATAATTATGTGTGAAGTGATTTTGAGGACACCACACTGTTAGAGTGTAGTCATTGTATATTTTTTCCGGTGTTGCGCTTTGATCTCACAGCTAGCTGCACAGAGAACAACCTTACTGTCCAGCTTGGAGGTCGAAAATTTGATTTTCTACTTTATTACGGTTGGAAAGAAGCATTGTTGGTGTTCTAAAAATATTTTGTTCGTGTGTTACTGATCCGGGAAGTTGGAATATGTGAATTATTTTCCAACTTTACACAACTGCGTAGAGCTGCACAAATGCCAGGTGACGATATGAAACTATATTGAAACCTCCAGTGGCACAAAAAAAAAAAAAAAAAAGTCACAGTGCAATGTGCTGATTATGATACACATCAGCGTAATGCTGCAATCCCAGTTACAATTACAGAAATCCATCAAGTGCAACACTTAGTAGAAAATAGTGTTTCCCACAAAGACACCTGCCAGAGTTTTGTCAAGAGCTGAAGGCGGGATGAAAATTGATTGAGGCAGAGAGCTCGTAATTCTCTATGCAGGAAAAGCCCTGGTTAAGCTATGAAACGTGCCAGTATGTTGATTTTGATCTTGAGCTTCAGAAGGATTCTTTCTTACCACACTGATGACTAACTTATAAACGACTGTTCTGTTCCAGAGCCCTATTGGAAAACATACTTGTGACAAAGGACATACTAATCGCACTGGAGGGGAATTATCAAACATTCTGTTCACAAAATGACAGTATTTGTTCTGTCTCCCTCCTCGCATCCCTCTACTTTTCGTGTCTCTCTCTGCAGCTGAGCCGTGCTGCAAAGCCCTGTATGACTTCGAGCCGGAGAACGAAGGAGAGCTGGGCTTCCACGAGGGTGACATCATCGCTTTGGTCAGTCGAATCGATGAGAACTGGTTCGAGGGATCCATTCGTGGCAAATCAGGGTACTTCCCCAACAACTATGTTGAAGTGATGGTGCCTCTGCCACACTGAAAACAGCAAGGCAAGAGGGGAGCAGCAGGGCGGAGAGGATGAAACGGGGGAATGGTAGTGGATTAGCAGCTCTCAATAACCAAAAGATTTATTTTCTTGATTGCAATTAAAGGGGAAACATCTCAAGACAAGGACCTAATTTGTACCTAGGAGTTATTTGAGTGAAGAGCTTTTATATTATTATTATAATTATGTAAAGATTTAATGGGTTTTTAAAAGGAGTAGTCAGAATAATGAAGGCGTAATTATTGGGTGCACTTACCATATCCCGAGTCTTTACATTCACTCTCTATGCACCTGTGCACTTTGTACACTACACCTCCATCACCTGGACTAATGAAGAGAATCACGACAGGATGACATCTGTAACACACGTCAGCAGTATCCACAAACACTAAGAAGTGCAACTACTTTATTCTTAGATTCTTAACCTATTTTACATTCACAAAGTGGCATTTCTTGTTCTGTGGATTGTTCATATCGGTACTACACACATGCATGTACACGCATGCACTCTGCTTAACACTGTTTTATGCACTCCAAGTTTTCACTCCTGTGCCTTCAGGCTTTAGTGCTGTTCTCATCGTGGACTAGTTGGGAGTCAACATGGAGGACTGGCTCGATGTTTGAGACTATCCTCCACTGCCACCTGGTGGTCGTAGAGATCACTCTTGGCTCTGGGTTTGAGTGGCACTGTCATACAGCCTCGGTTATCTCCTACCAAATCCATGTTGGGTGGCTTTTCAGTGTTGCAGGGTGTTTTTTTTGTTTTGTTTTTTTAAATTCCAGATATACATCAAAGCTTCAATAACAGCTGGAGCCAGTCAGGAAGTGACATTGACTGACTGCTGCATTAAAGGGACAGTTCACCGCAGAAAAATACATATTTTTTTTCTCTTGCCTGTGGCTCTTTTTATCAGTCTAGATTGTTTTACTGTGAGTTGCCAGTTGTTGATTATATCAGCCGTAGAGATGTCTCTCAAGAAATCATGACCTGGTTACTCAAGATAATCCACAGACCTTGTTGTGAGCAGTTTCATGTAGGAACTATTTTCTTTCTACTGTGCTACACTTGCCGACCAAATCACTTTGCAGAAGAAAGTGTGCATCTACTCATGGACCAGAGGCTCGTGCTCATGATGTAAACATTAATGGTGTCCTCCTTGGCTGTAACATTAGCTAGCTCAGGCTGCTAGCAGTAGATGTAAGCTTCCTTCTGCGCCATAGTACGGTTGGTGGGTTTAGATCAATAAAAAGAAAATAGTTCCTACATGAAACTGCGCACAACCAGGTCTGCGGATTATCTTGAGTAACCCGAGTTCCAGCTATTATATTTGAGAGAAGGCAGACGAACCTACAGCTGATATCACCAACACTTCTCCACTTAGACCAAAACAGTAAAGACTAATAAATAGCACCACATGTAAGAGGTAAAATATGTATGTCTGATTTTGTGCCGAACTGTCCCTTAAATGTTTATTCACTCTTACATCACTGCTAATCAGACACAGCTTTACAAATATTAGCAGTTTATTTAAGACCAAGAAATGTTTTGTAGTTGATTCTAAAAAAAGCTGGAAGGCATCAAAAAATGTGCTTTTTTTTATTACCTTTATCACACTAATTGTTGTGACATCGTAAGTGGTTTTATTCACCTACAGCCTCTCCAGTGTTTCTAACTGCACTCCACTGTCTTCTCCTAGAAGAAAGGTTGCACAGGCTCTCACATTGATGCTGTTGGTCATTAACAGGAAACATGTTGTACAGCCTCATGTGCACAATGCTGCAAAAAGAAGTTTCAAATGATTAAATGTCATGTTTTCCCTTTTATTTACTAAAACTGACATTGTGTTTCCATTAGAGTGCAACCCACAGCGATATAACATGACTCACCCCCAAATATTTTGCAGCGTAATGCCAAAGCCATAAGCATCCCTCAGTTTCTTTATGTTCTCAGGCTGCGTTGATACTGCTGGCAGTGTCCCTCACAATGTTTTGTGGGCTTTTACCCAACTGTTTGTCTATTAATTTTCAGTCTGTGATTTGTTTTCCCCCACGGTGCTTGGGTGAGCTTGGCTTTAGTACTCTAAACTATAATTTGAAGCATGGAAATTAATCTGATGTGTTTTTGGGTGTGTTTGTACCTGCCTCAGTCTTGAGGCTGAAACTGTGCACCAGGCCTGACAGAAAATGCTGCATAACTATCTCCAAACTATTGTGCACAGAATTTACTAATAATGAGGGAGGCACAATGGCCGGTTTCAGTTTCAATTAAGTCTTTACATGCTGACTATGAACTGTGAGGGTTTGTGCTGTTCACTAAAATACCAACTTTCTCCCCTTGTCGTGATCCCCTTGTTAGTCCGCCTCCCGCCCTACTCATCTATCCCATCTCTGTTTAAACCGGGAGCGGAACAGACAGGTCTTTTCAGCAGAGAAGGGCACACAGCAGTGGATTATCCTCCTCCCTCCCCCACTGGTCTTTATTCACCACCTGCCCCTGTACCCCGACCCCCTTTCTCATTATCTGCCCCCATCCCAATCCCATGGTGCCTCTGGAGTCTCCTGGTCCACCCCTGGAATAAATCTCCTCATTGTTATCATAGTATGTGCGTCTTAAAATGCTCCGTTTGCATGTCTCCTGTGTTACCCATGTTATGTATAGGGCCTGGGTATTCTGCTGTGAGGAGCAGAAACTGTGCGGTTCAGGTGTGGGTTTACATGCCTCATTACACTAAATCAAAAGAGAGTTTCAGAGGGGAGACGAGGGTCAGGGGTTCAGGTTGAGCTATTACGCAGCTTGTATAATATTGATGATGAATAATGTTGAGGAACAAAGGGCGAAGATCAATGTTTGTGTGCCGCTGCTGTCACAGCTGAAATAGTTGTTAAATGCTGCAACTGACATTTATTGCAACACTACATGCTGCAGCGGCTCGTGTTGCACCCACAACCAATGAGTGTCTCAACTGAGCAATATTGATGAATGAAGTATTATCGGACTTTAAAGCTTTATTTTATTATGCACAATCTTAATGGAGTTTCCTGTATTAAAATGTAACTGCTTTGCATGTCTTGAGCTTCTGTGTCTTCCGCAATGCCTTATTTTTGTAACTGTGACACTGTGGGGAGACTAAAAGTGGGATTATCCTGGATTATCTTTAGGATATATGGATTACCTCTGTACTAAATGTAATCTTCTGTGTATTGTATATTTTTGTTACTGTGTAAAGGGGAATGGATGCTGTTCATTCGCTTCTTCAAATAAATATTAAGTAATTTGGATCTCAGTGTGTTTTTGCAGCTTTAATGATGAATATATAGATGCAGAAAATATTATAAAGGCAGGATTATGTCTTTTTTTTTTACATGCACTTGACTCTTATTTGAATCATTGCTATTTGCATAACAGCTCATTTTTTGCTCAATAAACATGTCTTTGAACATTTATCCCCCAACCATCCAATTTCTAATCTGCACAAGCACCCGTCTGCATGATCCCCAGACACAGCAGGCTACACCAGCCAGCTGTTGGATTATTGCCACAGCACTATCTCATCGGGGAAGGCGTGTCACTCCCCGAATTACTCAGCGCCCCTTTGTCCTCGGTCGGTGCCCAGCCAGCGACACTCATGGCGGCTGCACCCGTCAGGCAGCGCTCCGGGCCAGGGGGACCCCGGGCGCAGCTCCCGCCCTGCTACTACGAAGGCTACCTGGAGAAGCGAGGACCGAAAGAAAAGGTAGATCCACCCGGTGCAGTGCCATGTTGTTTCCAATGCATGCTGTAGATAGCGGTGGTCAGTGTACATAGATGTGTGTGTGCGTGCAGCGTTTACCGGCTGATCCCCCCCATTCCCAGAGAGCTGTCAACTTCCTTATTGTGTTAGAATGGGCGAGGCGAGACTGTGCAGTGGAGCTGCTGGGGATTGTTTCACATAGCGGATCACAGATTTGTTGTGCTGTTAAATCTGGTTTTGCAACACATGGACAGCGTGTAACAATCTGTAAATCACATCACTTGAACGATGTGTGGCTGTTATCTTGATACCCAGACATCTGTGTCACATACAGTGTGTCTCCATGACCCAGCATTCAATGCTGACTCAGATACAGTAAATAATCATCATTTTCTGATCCCTGATAACCAATATCTCAAAGTTGCATACAGTGAAATTGAGAATGTGACTCAATAACTCGTGCATTTTATTTATATATAAGCTGACAAACACACACTGGGCTGTCCTTGCCTCCCCCTCACCCACCCTCTCATTAGGCTCATTTTAAGGCAATATAGACGTGTAATATGAGCGTGGCTCAGGTGCAGGGTAATGCACTGATCCATAGCCACAGATTGACAGCAGCTGTGACTCACTTCCTATTCATCTCCTGGGACAGGAAGCATGCGGGTGATAAAAAGGAAGTATCCATTACCAACACTGAAAGAAAAAAAAAAAAGAACATCAGTGTATCTCCTTATTTACATGTGTCTGTGTGTGACAGGCGTCCAGGCGACTGTGGACCTGCCTGTGCGGGAATTCTTTGTATTTCTTCAATAATGCCAAGGACAGTCATGTAAGTGTCAGACTGTGCACATGTTGTTGTTTGTGCACCACAGTGTGTTGACACCGTTGTTTGTGTGTGTTACAGTACGTAGAGAGGCTGGACCTCAGTGGGTTTGTGTCCCTGAAGGACGACTGCAGCCGGGACAGAAACCTAGAGGCAGCCAGACTCATCCTGCGCATGAAGGATGGAGAAACCAAACTCACAGTAATGCCACTCAACACACACACACACACATTCAAATTAACACTTTTTACAAGGTGTAACAGCGCTGTCGTCTTTTCCAGGCACCTAACTTGGAATCAAGGGAGCTGTGGAAAGGTTTCCTCTACTCCGTTGTTGATGTAAATATTCATCTTCTGCACCTGCCTCACCTCCATCAATCTGTCTCTTGTGCCGTGTTAAAAATATTCTCCTCTGTGTTTAATCACAGCTGAATGTACCATCCTGTCTCACGTTGCTGCCGGGCCAGCTGCAGATGCTGAAGGAGGTAGTGGACAAAGAAAGGTCCAGACGGAGAACTCGCACTCCCACACGTGCTCCTCCCTCGCCTCTCTCCGTGCCTTTAGTAGGAGAAATCCCAGCGTGAGTTCTTCTCTGTGTTATGTTTTGAGGATTCACTGAAGCTGTAGCACCTTTAAAGGAATACTGCTCCCCTAAATGACCACTTTATCAGTTACTCACTCTGTGTTATGTTGAATTCATGAAGAAAACTTTGTTTTTCTCACATGCCTCCATGGTGAACGAAGAATCCAAAACTGACAAAAACGGTAATTTTACCTCACTGAATACTGGAGCTGCTGGTCTGCCCCTGCCTCAGTTTGGTGGTTTGTTTGTGTTATTGTTTGACCAAGATTAGTTTTGATTCATCAGAGTCACACAGTTACACAAACAAACAAACTGATGGAGGTAGAGGTAGACAAACAACTCGTGTGTTTAGCACGGTAAAAATACTGTTTTAGTCAATGGAGTCTGGCTTTGAAGAGTGCATAGATAGGTTTTGCTAAGGTTTTAGTGAAAATGCATGTGCTTGGGATCAACTGAACACGACTGAGAAAATTACACGTGTACCTCTATGACATGAGTTCATCAAGAATGTTCTCCATTTTTCGGATTCTTCGTTCATCAGAGGCATGCGAGAAAAACAAAGTGTAATCAGTGTAACACAAGGTGAATAACTGATACACAATTGGTCACAATGTGGAGTGTGAAGTATTCCTTTAATGTGTTACTATACTACCATTAATAACGTGTGTGTGGCAATGCAGGTGTTTTCGACCGGTGTCCCGAACAGAGGCTGAAGTCCTTTTAGAGCGACACCCAGACTGCGGCAACATGTTGCTCCGTCCAGGTAGAGATGGGTGCTCGCTGGCTGTCACTACTCGGCAGGACCTCAATGGGTAAACACCTCCTGAACATCTCAGCACGACAACTTGAATAACAGGCAACAGAGTCAGACGTAACATTTACTGCAAAAATTGTAAGTTTCCTGTTTCTCTTTTTTGCTCCAGGTCAGTGTTCAGACATTACCGTGTGACCCAGAGGGACCAAGGAGGATATGTCATCGATGTAGAAAATCCTGTAAGTGTTTAAATACAGTTAATTTCTGATAATTCTCCAGTGAAAGTCATTTTACAATAGACTTACCTTTGTTTTTAATGTTAAATCATGATTGTGTTTTGACGACGGAAACCTCAAGTTAGAAATGCATCGACCCAACTTTTCAAATGTTTTAATTCAGGCTGATATCCGCTGATACTATGTACAGATCAAATGCCAGTGCTTTCTTTTCAAGGATTTATAATCTGTAAAGTACAGTGTGTCATCAGAATCAATTTAAAGGAATATTTTATTCACCTGTGTCACGCTGAATTTGTGAAGAAAACCTGTTTTTTCCAGCATGCCTCCATGATGAAGGAAGAATCCAAAAATGGAGAAAATAACGTAAGCAATAGAGGTGAAATGGCGCTGCATTTAACAACAGCAAAACCACAGTATACCAAAACATCTGTTTACAAACTCTCACACAACTTGTGCAGTATAATCCAAGTCTAATTTATGCTCAGTACTTTCCAAACACATTCATCTTTGCTAAAAGTGTTCTATTTAACACACTTCCTCATAACATAAGGATGTGAAAGGTAAAGTAACACGCTTTCTAGTGAAAATTCACATGTTGGGGAAGTACTGAGCATATGACTGGATAAATGAGATTTGGATTATACTGCACGAGCAGCGTGAGAGTTTGGAAACAGATGTTTTGATACAGTTCTGCTGTTGTTACGCGCAGTCCCCCTTTTACTTCAATTCATCAAGAAATTTCTCAGTTTTTGGATTCTTCGTTCACTGTGAAGGCATGTGAGGAAAACTAAGTAAAGTGTTCCTGATTGCAAATAACCCTACAGGCCTTTGTAACAGCATTGCAAAAGAGACTTTGTCCAGTGTGGATCGGTCGTATCATAGCCAGTCAGCTTATCTGTATAATAGAAACACAAATTCGGCATATTGGATCAATGCATCCCTGTCATGGAGTTAAATATTTGAAATGACAGAAAACACATATCAGATTTGTCAAGTGGGACGTCAAATACTTGATGCTGCATATCTCCAAACGGCTGTCTGTCATGTTTGCTGCCAGGTAAAGACATCATTCCTGAAGTGACAACTTGTCAGACGAGCATGAAAACTGCATCTTCACATTTCCTTCACATTTTGAGTTTACAGGATGTTTTGGGGAGACGGCAACAACGAAGAAGAAATGTAGAACATGAAAATGACAAATCTGAGTAGTGCTGTGAGATGACAACACTCAACAATGTCTCAGGCTGTATGTTACCACCATGAACAACCCAGCAGCTTCAGGTGTATAATACAACAGGGTCTCTTTTCCAGATCCCTTGCGCTACACTTCACGAGGTCATCGACGCTCTGGTAGAGAAGACAGCAGGAACCTTACAGCCTTTCCTACTGGAGGAGCCCTACGAAGAGAATATCAGTAAGGCGACCATGCAGCACACACATATTCTCAACACTCTTTTATTTTATTTTAAAGAATCAATGAAACTGACCACATTTTAACGCTGTGTCATCAGCATATGTTTCCGCCAATGATGAGAACGGAGAAAGGATCCTCCACACTGCCCCCTCCAGCCCCCTGCCAAAGGCTCCCGCTCTGCCTCCAAAACAAGGTTTGCCTCAGTCACATAAACCACATGCATGACGCAGACGGCAGCAGACATACATCAGTAATGATCCCTGCTTTTATTCTGGTGCAGATCGTTGGCCCGGCAGCCCCCTGTCCAGGTCTCCTGCCCCCGACCGCCGCATCCTGACCTCACCGGTGCCGGCCTCGCCCACCAACCCCATTGAGACGACTCATCCTCTCCCCTTCACCTCTCGCAAAGTGAGTAGACGGTGCAGATCTCACCTGCTGCACCGCATCCTGATTTATCACCAGGTCTATTTTGACTTAATAGGTCCGTCCGAATATCGACACCTGAAAGAAATGCCTAGAAACACGTAGGTCTACCGTACATACATGAGACCTAACATGATGTTCGTCTTCTGTCTTCACACAGCACTCAATGAGGAACTCAAAATGAAGCTGGAGAAGAGACGAGCCAGTCAGGAGTGACTTCATCATCAACCAATAAACAACCTCCTGTCACAGCTCAACTTCAACTCAATCTTCAGTGCCAAACCCCTTCTCACCGCAGCTATGTATTCATCCTGTGCCTTCTAGGTGGAAGACAAGGGATTACAAACTCTCTCGTAGGGAAATACAGAATATTGAGTTTCATTCTTTTGGTCTTGTTGGACTTAGATGGTTAAATGGACTCTGGTTTGCTCCCTAAGAGCGAGACTGGCTGGTAAACACTGGTTCATAAAACGCTGCCTGTCTTGGTAACAATCCACTTGTGCTTTGTCTACTTACATAAAGCTGTTTACAAACTGAGCAAAAGAATAATGCCACAGCAAATTATTTTCCTTCACAATACCGTCTGCTGTGAATCAATATGACTGGCAGCTAAAACCTATCGGAGAAGCAGTGGCACATTCAGGACCACCAACTGAGCCTGATGTTTTCCCATCTAAGCTCCCTGTCTGAGCTGCTGATGTTACTGCTGCCACACCAGAGACTACGAACAAACAATCCACAGACTGCGAAGATCAACAGCGGAGCCACAAACTCTGACCTGAGCCCCGAGACACTTTATCTGCTCTGAAAGTAAAATAAACCAGTCGGTTCAGGTTTCAGCGATTCCCCTCACTCACCTCATCACACGTAACATGACTGAGAAGTCAAGTACAGTCGAGCTGGCCAGAAAACTGAAAACTGCACAATCTCTGCCTGCTGCTCATGAGTGCTCTTTGTGATTGATAAGCAACCATAGATGTATTGTTGATTCAGTGACACTGTTGTCAACTTTAACTGTACTGTTGGTGCTTATTTTAAAGTGTTTCCTTATTCTCTGCTACTGTGTACGTGCTACTGTTTGGTGCTATGACTCACCAGCACTCAGACCTGCCTGGAAAGCCCAGGTGATTTCTGTTCCTCTTCATAAAAAAAAAAAAAAAGAAAAGGTAAATCTACTGTATTCATATGTGAGAGTGCCCTCTAGTGGAATGGCTGTCAGCTAAAGTACAAAACTCACTGAACCTGGCAAAGACTTTTGGCTTCATCACAGTATTACACCACGCCCTACCTCTCTACATTTAATGACAAAATTTTAATTTACACCAGGTCTGAAGGTGCTGAAAGAAAAGCAACAAGTATTTCTACAGTGACATTTCTGCCAATTGGCCAGTAGATTTGACGTGTCTCTAGTGGCAAAC
This sequence comes from Epinephelus cyanopodus, assembly GCA_026686955.1. Taxonomy (NCBI): domain Eukaryota; kingdom Metazoa; phylum Chordata; class Actinopteri; order Perciformes; family Serranidae; genus Epinephelus; species Epinephelus cyanopodus. Next base: position 12,746,460 of record CM048926.1, on the reverse strand, counting down.
TGTGACTCAAAGTGTCCTCTTACAATGAACAGTTTCTTCTATGTTTGTACATGATGTGTTGTGTCTACTTGATCACTATCAATGAATAGTGTTTGTTAGATATCAAGGGCATTAAATGGTTTTGCATGGATGGGATTAGTCCGTGTTGTTGATAGTGCTTTCTCAAAAGTGCACCACTTGGCTGTTGGGACCCAGTCAGTTATTGAAACCATGAGTGAGGACAGAAGAACTCGAATGTAGGTCAAAACATAAGGTCAGGTGTGAGCAGGGAACAACAGGATACACAGGAAGGCAATCCAGGCACTCCAAATATATATTAACGAGGAAGGAAATCATAAAAGCCTTTATTATAGTGGCTTAATAATTAAAGGAGCCAACATGTTTCAACCACTGTAGGTCAGGGCTTTATGAGGAGAATAAGAATGTTGAAACTAATCAATACTGTTAAAGAATAATATAAACGTTTACTAAAAATAATATATTTGGTTGTAACTCCTTTTAATCACCAACATTTTGATTAGTAACCATAATATAAGTACATATTTTTCTCAGTAACTGTAACTGATTTTAATCATGTTTATTTATTTTTTATTTAATTACATGTAACTAATTACTCCCCAAAACTGAAGGTAACCCATAAACAACTCTTGTTAATAGTCTGTACTAAAGAAAAGTAGAAGAAAAGAAAAAAATGTGTCAGCAAGGGTTTGTAAAAGTGATATGTAATTGTATATTTGAAATTTTCCTCCAGTTTCTTCTATGATCATTCCAGTGATACAGTTCATTTAATTCTAAAACAGGGGAAATCATTGACTTGATACCGGACCAAACTTTTTCTTTTTAAATTTTCATTTATTTATGTTGTCAATTTTTTTTTCTTCATTTGTGTTTTCAAAACTGAAAATATAAGTAGCATAAAATAAAATAAAATAAAATAAATTATTTAATGAAATAAAATATTTGGCTGCTCAGTACTGTAGGCTGTGATGTGGGCAAACACAATAACAGAGACACCTTTGGATTGCATCCACATAGCCTATAATTTCTAAAAAGTTATTACTCCCCTATTTAATAAAGAAGAATTATACATTTCTGTGCAGGAGCAAGATTATAATAGGGTGGAGGACACAAAATTTCATTTGATGAGGTAGTTGTTGATGTTATTGTATTTAGCTGCTCCGTACTATAAGATTCTAATGTGGTCAGAAATAACAGAAACACCTTTGGATTGTTTTTTTTTTGTTTTTTTTACAGGGGGTTGGGTTGTCTCATCCACATATAACCTCTAAAACAGGGGTGTCAAACTCAGTTTAGTTCAGGGGCCACATACAGCCCAATGTGATGACAAGACAAGACCTGTGAAACCATCAATCACTGCATAATAACCAGACATATAGATCCCCTTCTCCCATTGTGAGAAGCTTCGTTGTCTTAATATCAGTGGCCTCGCATTTAGGCATTCATGTAAGACTACTAATCACCTCACTGCCACTGTAGGATTAATGGCAGCATATTTAGACATGTCATTTTAACATTTTTAATCAATATTTCAGGGGTAGCATATTTTGATAGTCCAATAACATCCTATCAAATAATGCTCCCACTCATACCTGTCAATTCTCCTGTTTTGGCCGGGAAACTACTGGATTTCACCCCTGTTTCCCACCGTCCTCCCGCATTAGTATTTTCCCATAAAAAAAACATTCCTCTGCCTCTCCAAACTGAACTCTGTCACACAAACAAAACAAAACTCAGTGGGCGCCAAAAAATTTCCCTTATATTCAAATCCAAAACTTGACAGGTATGGGTGAGGTGGATCACTGAGTCGATGTCTCGCTCCTTTTTGGCATACAGCTTGACGTCCTACACACACACACACACACACACACACACACACACACACACACACACACACACACACTAATATATATATGTGAATATATATTCCAGCACGTTTTTGTTGTTGTTGTTGTTTTTTAACTTGAGCAACATGTCCAGAGAGGAGTGATGGAGTAACGTTACCTAGTGGTGTGTAGTGGAAGTGTGTGAATGAATGAACAGAATGAACTGTTCTCATGTTGTCATTATATGTCATAATAATGTTGCACCTGCACAGAAATACTTACATTAATTTTATCTCCATGAAATTTAGAGTGGAGTCATGAACTTCCCAAAGTATTATTGTCATTCAAGAAAAGAACGTGCAAAAATTAAAAAAAAAAATACATATATAATAATATGTAAAATAAATACATATTTAAAAGATATATAATAAAAAATATATCATACATATAGAACAATATTTTAATATTTGAGCTTTCAGATTGATTTTTAAGTTAGAAATGTAATAATAAACATTATTACAACAGATAAAAGATAGATAGATAGATAGATAGATAGATAGATAGATAGATAGATAGATAGGAAGACAGATAGATAGATAGGAAGACAGATAGATAGGTAGGAAGACAGATAGATAGATAGATAGATAGATAGATAGATAGATAGATAGATAGATAGATAGATAGATAGATAAACTTTATTTCGGTGTCACTCCACAACACACATTAAAATACATGAGGGTACAGAGGGAATATATACAATAGGACTATTAAATACAATTTACCCCACTGCCCCTTGACAAAATTAAAAATGTTGGGGACCACTCAAAAAAGAGTTGTGAGACACCAACTAAAACATCATGAAAAAGATTATAAAAACGTACACTGTGGTAGCATGAAAACAAAACAGTTGTTTTATAAATTGAATAAATAATAATGACAACATGAGAACAGTTCATGCTGTTCATTCATTCACACACCTCCCACTACACACCACTAGGTAACGTTACTCCATCTCTCCTGTTGGGGCATGTTGCCCAAGTTAAAAGAAAACACAACGTGCTGAACTCTGTGCGTCTGTTTGTGTCTCCACCCTCGCCCATCTTGAATCAGCTGTTCCCTCCACAGACGGGTGAGACACATGGGAACAATGAAGCCTTAATCAGACCTGAGATCAGCTCCTTCCGCCGACTCAGTTTGAACGGAGCCAACCGGAGCAGCAGCAGCCAGGAGCCATTCACACCGTCCTCACCGCGGGATGTGAGCGCTGCCCAGAGCTTCTCCACAATAACGGATGACCGCTGTGACTTTGAGAGGACCCGACAGAGACAGACCGGCTGCTGGGCCGTGAGACAGGAGCTTTTCCTGCGGTGTGAACTTTAGAGAAGTGAACCTGCTGCCTCTCAAGTCTTAAAGGAAGTTACAAGCCAGCGCTGGAGAGTGTCTCACTCAGCGGACGTCGGGCAGCTGCAGCGCGTGTGTGGGACACTTACCAACCGCTTACACACACTATGAGCTAGTTTAACCACCAACCTGTTAGTTAATGAGCAGGTAATGGTTTATTAATTACGTGTAAACAGAAGCTGGGACTATTTTTCTTAATGGGAGCCTCGGTAGTCTTGGGCGTGTCACTGCGCAGGTAAGTGATTAACTTTGATAGGAGTGTTGACGGTTAACTGCTGGAGCTTGTGCACTTTGTTGTTTAGTTTGTGTCGACTTTTACGCAGAGATTTAAGCTTAAATTTGTTTTAAATGCTGTTAAGATTAACTTTAAGTAACCAGTTATATTACAAATGAACCAAAACGCACAAGGTAACTTTAAATGCGCCAACTCAACAATTAAAACTAAGTTTAACGCTTCAAGACGAACTTTTACACACTTGCCGACGGGCCTGTTCTTGTTAGGGGACATTTGGCGCATAAATGTGAACGCAGAAGTGCAGTGTGTGTGTGTGTGTGTGTGTGTGTGTGTGTGTGTGTGTGTGTGTGTGCGCAGATGGGCGTTGAGTGAAGCCGTCTTTGGCTCCAGGGCAAACTATGTGAAACATTTTGTCAGAGCTGCATTCTCTGACATGCCGCAGCTCATCAGTCAAAACCTGCGCACCTCTGTTGGGAAACACTCACCTGAATTACACACCTGAGCAGATTGTATTAATCACAGAAAACAACAGCTGTTGGCTGTGATTAAACATCAGGCAACCTCAGACTAATTGTTACCTCTGTTGGTAGGCTTAAAGGTCCAGTGTGGAAGGTTCAGGGGGATTTAGTGGCATCTAGTGGTGAGGATTGCACATTGCAACCAGGTGAGATTTGGGTTTGGATTTCTTTAGTGTTTATTGTTCAGGAGGTTTTTTACCAGGAGCTGATTTTCCTTCTTTCCAAAACCAATGGACCAGCGATGCATAAAATTCTAAAACGCAAGGTCAGATGTACATTTGTAGTGTGAAGTAATTACTTGACACGCTTCGGCCACTGTAGTCAATATGTGGAACGTGTGATACTCAGTTTCTGCACCCCTACGTTCACCACAGGGACATCTCCTACCTTGCCTCTCCCCTTTTGCTATTTTGCTCCATGAGAGAGGTTAGCAGCATTGCTCTTGTGGTAATTTCCATGTTTTAGTGCTGTTAAGCTGTTTATAAGTTCATTTTATGCTAACATAATGTTGTGTTGCTTAATTTTTGTAAGGGCTCAAGTTTGTCGAGTTTGAGTTTGCTTAATTGAATGTAACATAGCCGCCCTTTTGCTGTTGTGCTCCGTAGGTGAGGGGCGGGAGTTTGTGTGGTTGTGTTTGACGGCCGATTTTGTTTTGCCCCTTGCCATCAGGAATAAACGGAGGTCGCCTCCGAAGATATCCACGGTATCCACGACCCAGATATTACAAGAGTCCACAGGTTACATAGATTCAAGACTAAAACTGTGTGAACGCACAAAGGCAGAAATATGCCTACCACAGGACCTCAAATAGTAGCCCTGGCCATTATTTGTGTAAATCACTGAAACCAACAGGCCGATATTTGGGACAGGCCTTTAATTCCTTTCACTAACGAAACTGTTGCTCAGCAAAGATTGGGATATACAGTCCAACTGTTTTTCAAAACCAGTATGAATATTACTTGTTTAAAAATTGGGCTTCAGATAATAATATCAAATATGAATCGTTAATTTGTTCTAGCTCCACCAGACAGAGCATCAGCGAGAGGATTATGGCACCCAGCGTATCGACACAACAACACTTGATCCTATTAAAACAACTTTGATTCATTTTAATAAAAAGCCCTTTTGATCCTTTTGATCTGAGGATCCTCACGGACTAAAGGAATATGAATAATATACAGGGTAATGGAGGAGTGGACACATAATTTTAGGTAGCCATCAACACGGTTTTATACATCTGAAGAACTTAAAAAATGAACTGCTTGGCAACCAGACCAGGCCTCTAATTGAGACAGGTGTTTATTTGGCAAAATATGTAGCCACACTGGGCCAGTAAAAGGAACTAGGCTTTTAATTGAAGTTTTACAGTATGCATTCTTTTTGTCAGATTTATTAAGACGTGTGTATTGACATTTTACAGAACGCCAACACAATCAGTGAAACCTTAAAACTTATTATCTGCCTCTCAACTTATATTTTAACTCGTCTTTATCGTCTCACCTGAAGCTATCTCAGCTAAAACCATGTGTACACCTGGTCTGAAGAGTGCGAGAGGTGCGCACATTCTCACCGCACATTCTTCTTTTATAAATACCAGTTTATGTTTGGGGGAAAAGGCGTACACCTGCTAATGCGTGCTCACCTACTTTGTGATCCTGATGTTTAGAAGGGTTTTACCAGAAGCTGAATTATCTGCAGAGGTCTCCTCCTCCCTAAAACAAACGGATCTGGTGATTAAAACCAGTAAAAACGCTCAATAAAGCAGTTTCATGTTAGAAATCAGTGTTTCTCAGATGCTGTTTGGTATGTTGGAGACGGACCGCTATCCTAGCACCTGCTAATGTGTGCTCACCTTTTCTCTCTGATAACTTAAGATCAAGATGCTCAGGAGGTTATTACCTGGAGCAGAATTATCCACATTGGTCTCTTCCTCTTGAAAACAAAGGGACCTGGCGATTTAAACCAGTGAAGCACTGAATAAAGAAGTTTCAGGTTAAATGAATATACATTTTTTAAAAAGCTCCTGTCTCAGTGGAACATTTTACTACAGTGGCTGAATTGGAAATGTGAAAATGCAGATGGTGTTTTCTAGAGCTAGAGTATGGTTTGTTAGTTGTGGGGTAGTGTAGAAACACCGCAGTGCAACAGGGCACATATTCTCACATATATTCAATATCTAAATGTTGAACAAGACAAACCAACATGTTTCCTGTTGGTTTGTGTGCAGCTTTTGCAACAAATTTGGTGCAAGAGCTCGTCTCTTATCTGCACCAGTCTCCAGCTCTCTCTGTGAATGTCTCATTGTGTGCTTGTGTTTGGTGCTGCAGGAGAGCTGAAGTTGACATCCCTGCACCCTGCTGAATGCCTTTCACGGCCCTGCATTAACATCACTATGGCACTGACAGAATTACTGCCGCGCTGACTTTAGCTCACTCTGCCCTTTCTGGGTATTCCTCCACTCTTTTGCTTTGTTTCTCTCACTTTTGTTTTTAACACTTCTTAGATGTTTCTCTTCAAATGTCATTTTTGAGTTGGTTTTTTTTGTTTGTAAAGTGCTTTGCTGTATGTGTTTTAAGCAGATTTTCTCTCAGGTCTCACGTCCCGTGAATTGATTGTGATATCCATACAACCTTGTCTCTTTCAGCCCTCCTCGGCTTTGTGTCTTTGCTCTGTGCCATCCATCTCATCATGGACAGCCTGCTGAGCGGGGCCAGTAAAGGGGCCGGTGCCCTTCAGTCAGCACAGACCTCTTCACGTCATAGATGCCACCGGCTGTCTTCGCCGCTCTATGATTGACTGTTAAGGAAATAATAAAGCTTAAATTCCTGTTAGTTTGAACAAAAGAGCCATGTATCCGCTGCTGCCCCTCTGTGTCTTTTGGCTGCTGCCCCTGGCCTTGACAGTGGAAGAAGGCTCGCCCCGTAGATCTGTGCCCTACCATAGTAAGTGTTGCTGTCTGTCTTGTGTAACCTTGGCTCACAGTTTGCCAACTCATGTTGGCTCATATGGTCTGAGTAAGGGCGACTTATTGGGAAACAATCTCTGGTGTTTGATGAGTTAATCAGTCATGTTCTCTGTCTAGGGGACAACGCTCGTCTGTTTCATGAGGAGGGAGTGTTCAACTACTCCACCATGCTGTTAAGAGAAGATCTGAACCTGCTGTTCCTGGGTGCCAGGGAGGCAGTGTACGTTCTTGACCTCAAAGACATCTCCAAGAAACTAGCTTCAGTAAGAACACAATGCTGTTAAGGCCAATTCTGTCTGCATTAGTCATAAATGTCTTATCAAAGCTTTCTTGGCCCAGGGCTAAGAAATCCTCAAGAGTAAACTTGTGTATCGTGCCAGACTCTGCCCTGAACAGAGCAATACACGTAATGCACACTAAAACCAACCAGCTTTACTGGGAGTTATCTGCTGATTTCAGCTGTTACACTTCCACTTCAGTTACATTTTGTAGGGAATTTACTCACCTCTCTCTTCATAACAACTGCTGTGTTTACTCTATGAAGTAGGGCTGGGTTAAAATAATTGATTCATCTGTTTCAAATCGATCTGCATTTGAATGACCTGATTGTTAGCAATTGTAACAAACAAGCTGAAACAACAACTGTTTATGTCAGAGGGAGGAGCAGAGCGGACAGGAGGACTAATGCTGACTGATGTCTGTGTTCTTTATTCCTTCTAAAGTTCACTCAGTATTGTGACGTCAGGAATATGATTTATGTAATTGACTTTTTGCATTTGTTTCCAGTGAGAAACTGAGTTTATATTGTGACTGACTGTGCTGTTTTACTGTCGCTGCTCTAGAAACAACATTTAGTTATAAGATATTCAGTTTTATTCCTGTTCTGAATTTATTCTTTTTTTTTAATAAATAAGTTTATAGTATTAGTTCTCTGCGAATCTCTTTCACATACTAGTCATCCCCCATGTTTTCTGTCTCACTCTCTAAACTGTCGAATAAAGGCATGACAAATGTCAAATGAAAAACACTTAAAGTTACAGTAGGTTACTTAAAAAATTGTATTTACTAAAACTGTCACTATAGTCTGACAGTGGGACATGAGACAGGTAATCTTTGGAAAAAACGGTTCCTCTGGCTCCTCCTAGTTTTCCTAATGGCATTTACAAAAATCCAACCACCTGAATGAAACAACCAATCAGAGCCAAGGAGATTCTAATGCAGCTGTCAATCCCTGCTTGTGCACACGCTGCCCTACTAACAACAGCGTACACGGCAAAGACAAGTTAACAGAAGACCAATGACAGAGAGCAAGTAGAAGGGATAAACCAAGCAAATATGACAAAACTTACTATGGCTTTAACCTTGACAGCAGAAACATTAAAAAAAATACATTTGTTATTTCACTATTTTAGGTTAAATGGGAAGTGACGCAAAATCAAGAAGATAGCTGTAAAAACAAAGGAAAAGATCCTGAGGTGAGTCCCCTTTGGCTTTGGCTATTCAAAATGTAATGCATATTGAGCAGATGTCATCATTGCTTTTGTAAAATGCATTTTCAGGAGGATTGCAAGAACTACATCAGGATCCTGCATCAGTTGGAGGATAACAGGATATATGTCTGTGGAACCAATGCTTTTGATCCTGAGTGTGATTACATGGTGAGGCAAATTCAGAGCTTCAGTCCTCGCTTATCCCAATTCATATTCCGTACTTCAGAAATTGAGTTTGAAACATCGTGAGCTATAGTGCCTCTGTGTTCGTCTGTGCAGTCCTACGCAAATGGAGAGCTGACTCTTGAGAAGAAAGCCGAGGATGGCAAAGGGAAGTGTCCATTTGATCCCTTCCAGAGATATGCCTCCATCATGGATGGTGAGTCGCAGTTATATAATAAATAAGTAATTAAGTCGCCCTCCACTCAGAAATGTGTTATTCTTATGTTTATGTCCCCTAAAATGTCCAACCTCGATTATAAGCATGGTGAAAGTTTTGGCAGCAAACATGGTACAGTTTTGGATGTAACGTGGACTCTGGAGCTGTCTTCCACTGTCTACCAAAAACCCCATCATAGCAGATATTATTGTATGTTTCACAGCTACTAAACCTGTGTCAGCTGCTGCTAGTTAGCCTATATGCCAAAAAGCTAACAAACAACATAAATAGATTAAAAAATATGCTAACTACACCTTAGCATTCTGATACATCTGCCAGTTGCAGATTTTAGTGTGTAGACTCCTCATCAAAATTTGAGTGAGGCTCAAACATACGGGCCTGAATCTTTCCAGTGTTTCCTCTAATACTACTGCAAGTCATCCTGATGCGGGCTGCTTTTCCACCGGTCAAGCAGCAAGTGGTTACGGCGGAGGCCAAATCCAGAAAAACAAGCCCCCAGGATGTGCGCCTGGCTCTGAAGCCAATTTTCATAGTGGCCAAACATTGGAATTACATCTTCTAGGTCCGTCATGTGGTGCCACTGAGCCCAAAATACCTTTTTCCCATAGACTTACATTGTGAAAGAGGCATCTGTAAATCAGATACAGTTTTTGCCCGTCACAGCCCCTGCAAAATGACTCGTTACACTATTGAGATTTGATCCATTCAGTGCAATAACATTTCTAAAGTCTAGAAGAGCCGCTGTTAGTGGAAGTTAGCAGAGTGCTAGACTGGAAGTTAGCCGCTTGGCTTGCAGAAGTCCCCAGTGCGCCTGCTCTATGGGCCCAACAATATGAAAGATTTGTGTAACTTTATACCTCCGAAGTCAAACTTTTTTGGCTTCATGCACCACCGATCAACTTTAATAGGAACAGGGCCCCGTGTTTAACGCTGTATGCATTTTTCTTCATACATCCACAAGGAGAAAGAGCAGATCTGCTTCTAGCCCCCTTTCAGATTTTTTTTTTTTACTATTTTGTGGGAAAACCATGTTGGCTCCAACTTGGCTCCTTAGCGCTCCCTAGCATATTTTGACGGAGCAGCCCCTGCAGTACGTTTGACCTGTAAGTATGAAACTTGGTCGGCATGTGTAATACTCCAAGACGTACAAAAAAGCATCTTGGAACCCTGCTTTAAACACAACAGGAAGTCAGCCATTTTGAATTGAATGTGCCACTTTTGTGCAGTTTTGGCCATTACCAGGGGGCGTTCTTTTACAAACTTCTCCTAGAGTGTTCATCCAGTCAACTTCGAAATTGTTGTGTCCCCTTGAAAGACCTTAATGATTAAAAAGTTATTACAGACTAGGTTTTTCGTCAATCCATGTGACCGTGACGAGGTGTCAAACATGGTGTGTCCACCATGAACAAGAAGCGGTTTGTAACTCCTGCACCTACTGCCAAGAGGAAGTATGTTTTGTCAGACACTTATGTTTTGTTTTGTTTTAATTTGTATCTGTTCTGTTGTTGCATCTTGCCAGATAACAACCTATATTCAGCCACTTCAATGAACTTTCTGGGCTCCGAACCCATCCTGATGCGCAGCTCTCCTGTGTCCATACGCACTGAGTTCAAGAGCTCCTGGCTTAATGGTGAGCTGTCGTAGGATGCAGTGGGTTTTTTGCAAGATGCTACATTCGTGCTAGGGCTTCTGTTTCACCTTGATGTTTTTTTTTCTGCTTTCTCTGTCAGAGCCTACCTTTGTTTCCATGGCTCAGATGCCAGAGAGTGATTTGAGTAATATGGGAGACGATGACAAGGTCTACCTGTTCTTCAGTGAGACGGCTGTGGAGTGTGACTGCTACAACAAACTGGTGGTCTCCCGTGTGGCCCGCGTCTGCAAGGTGAAAAAGAGTTTACCGTGCATGTGCTTATTTGTAGCAGCTCCATTTCCCAAAATGACAATAACGTATAAACAGCACTTCCTCAGTTGCGCTCATTCCGCCCTTTCCGCTGCTTGATTGTGCATCCCGTTTGTCTTCATGTTTTTCCACTCGCCAGTGTGGCATTATGGGGTATTTCTGTGCTCTCAGGGGGATCTTGGAGGTGAAAGGACCTTGCAGAAGAAATGGACATCCTTCCTGAAGGCCAGAATGGACTGTCCAGTGCTGGAGTCTCAGCTGCCGTTCATTATCCAGGACACTTACCGCTGGTGTGACCCCGAGAGGCACTGGAAGGATTGTTTGTTCTACGCCATCTTTACACCACAGTCGTACGTTTGAATGAACAAACGTGTTTGTGTGTTTGGGTCTCTTTCTGTTTAACGGTCTTTGGCACACCCCTTGGCTCACATTTTCTGTGTGTGTGTGTTCCAGGGACACATCAGACCTGTCTGCAGTGTGTGCGTACCGCGTGTCCAGCATCAGCAGAGTGTTTGCAGAGGGGAAGTACAAGACCCCAGTCCCCGTAGAAACCTCTTTTGTTAAGTGGGTGATGTATAGCGGAGATGTCCCCGTCCCTCGGCCCGGAGCTGTGAGTCTGCCCACTATTCAGCGTGTGTTAGAAACAAAGGCCAAACCTCAAAAGGCAACTCTTTTTTTACAAGTGTCCCAGCAGGAAACTGATTCCTTTTGTACTCTGACTCTGTTGTTCTCTCCTCTCTCTTTCCTTCCCCTCTTCCCTCGCCAGTGTATAGACAATGCCGCTCGTAAAGCGGGCATACATCAGACTCTGGACCTCCCAGACCGGACCCTTCAATTTATCAAAGATAGGCCCCTCATGGACCAAGTTATCCAGCCAATAGGAGAGAAGCCTCTACTGGTGCGAAGGGGAGCTACATTCACTCGCATCATAGTCGACCAAGTGGAGGCAGCAGATGGAGAGAACTACCACGTGATGTTCATAGGCACAGGTGTTTATCAGCGCAACGCACCAACACTTCCTGTGTATATTTCACTTTGCTTCTTTTGAAAACTTTACAACATTAGTGGTTAGCATCAGGGCTCTGTTTCAGGAAGCTGGTAGTAAAAACTCTTTAGATAGTTAACGGTCTCCTCTCTTACAGAGCCAGACATGCTGTTTCATTTCCTCTGAGGAAATAAAACATTTCTCAGAATCCAGGTTGGACATGAGTTAGTCACTCTAAAGTTCCCGCTGTACGCGCGGTCAGTTGTTTCTTTGAACAGCTGTTTTGCCTTCACATTAGATTATTACTCAGCATCAAGTCACCCTCTGCTCAAAATGAAAGCTCTGCATGTCCTTCTTCTTATTGATTTTTTTTATATAGCACTGAGTCGGTGTGTCAGAGCAGTTCCGCTGAAGTGTTTATTGCACATAATGTGTAACCGATCATCAGCATGAAGCTTTTTTTTATGCAGGATCAATGAATTATCTCTATCGTTCATGATGATTGTTCACACTAATAGAACATAATGTCTGTAATATCGGAGATTATATATGTATTTCTGAGTGAGCAGGATCGTGGTGCAGCTGTTGAATATAATTTGAAAGTGAGGTTTTTTTTTAGCAGGCTGCATAGTCTGAACATGTTTCATTAGCATTTCAGTGACAGTCTTTAAATTTACATTTGTTGAATTAGTTTAAATAATGCCATTGAATGCTGCTGAGCAAAAGATCCAAACAGATGTCATTTAAAATCGACTGTACTCTAACCTCGACACGTGCAAATCACCAACCATATTATTACTGGATCACACTGTGAGCTTACAGTCTCTATGGCTTTGATCTGTATGTTTTTTGCTTTTTATCTTCGATGGCTTGCCCTTGTTTAGTCGCTATCAGATTTGAGCTGAATAGATATATTTAAAATGTAATGTAGGCTATGACCTAAATCAGTGGTCAGAAACAGGTGTGATTTTGGACGTACTTTGCGTCATTCAGGCCCATAGGGTTTATGGACAACACGGAATAAAACTTTATTGTGTTGACTTACTGACACTTTTGCCCACTCTAACTCAGGATCTTGTGAACTGTCTGCACGTACATGTATTAATATCTTTATGCCCACTAGATGAAAATGGAGGCTCCGCCTTTTATTAACCTGTTGCTATGGTGAACTTAGTATCGGAGCCCCACTGATGATGATGATTTATTTTATCAGCCAAGCACAAGCTCAACTCTGGGTGAACATACTCAGACTTCATTAAATAATCTCTGATCAGCTGTTGTGGAACTGAAAAACTTGGAAGAGCTGCTCTGTTCCCTGCTCTCAAAAACAGGGCCCAGCTCATATGTGTCAGCATGTAAATATAGCATGTTTCCATGTTTTTGTATTCAAAGAGGATGGCACCATGGTGAAGGCAGTGAACTACAACGGAGAGATGTTCATCATAGAGGAAGTAAAACTCTTCCAGGCCCAAGAGCAAATCAAGATTATGAAATTCTCTAATGTCACGGTAATTTAAAACTCTGTCGCCACCTAACTAGCGGCTTATTACTTTGAAATCATGTTCATAGTGTATTACAGTAAAGCATCTACTACATCAGTGTCATCGCTCTGTGTGTGTGTGATGGATCTGTTGTGTACAGGGTCAGCTGTATGCAGGCTCAGACTCCGGAGCAGCACAGATCCCACTGGCCACCTGCGAGAGGTCCTTATCCTGTATGGACTGTGTCCTGTCCAGAGACCCGTACTGTGGCTGGGACGAAGTTGCTAAGAAATGTGTTTTCCTTTCTGATTCACAAGGGTAGGCAGCTGATCCAACATGCAGAGAAAGCAATGTTTATATTGGTTCTAAACAAACAAAAATAATTGCATCTTCTGTTTTAGGAAGCTGATCCAAAGTGTGAAAGACGGAGACGCCTCCCTCTGCCCTGATGCTGGTGAGTCAGTGCACCCTGTCCCATAAAGAACTGAAGTTGTTATTCATGTATTCTTAATTATATTTTGTTCTCAGTAAAAAGTGAACTTAGCAGGGGTTTGCACCATTTTCTATACCTTATTTGAGGTCAGTTGTGGGTTATTAAAATAAATTGCTTGTTATGTGAAGGACCTCTGTTTTTTTTATTTGTTTCAGATCCTGTGAAGCCGATGAATCGGACCATCTGGCCCGGGGGAAGCCTGTATCTCCCCTGCCCTCCACCCTCCAATCTGGCACAAACCAGTTGGGAATGGAATGGCCGACCTCTGACCCCTTCGGCTCGCCTTCAGCTTGTACGAGACAAACTGAATATCCTCAACACCACAGACTCCGACGCCGGTCTGTACCGCTGCCAGTCTGTGGAGTCTTCCAAAGGTGTCAAGTACACATCCACTGTGGCGGAGTACCAGGTGAGCATGGCCACAGGACGTGGTGGTGGCAATGAGATTATTCCCGAGCCTCAGACAGCTGGCTCCTCCGGGGCTGGACTGCATGCCATAGTCGGGCTCCTTTTAGTCGGTCTTGTTGCCCTTTTGGCTTGGAACTTTTACAAAGGCCACTTGCCGCTGCCCTGGAAGTGCGGGAAGAAGAATGGAGAGCAATCCCCAGGGACCCCTGAGCAGGGGGGTCCGACTGCCGGGCCTGCAGAGGCGGAGGTCAAGCCCCTGGTGTCGGGAACAAACAACGGCAGTAATAACAACCACACCAGAGGGGAGGCGGCTTTCAGTGCAGCCGAGGAAGAGGACGGCCCGAAAGTTAGTCTTCCATCTCTGCAGTTTATTGATGACGAGTCAGAAATTTGACATTGACAAACCCGTTACTGTATCCAGATTCCCGTCCAGCGCCGCTTAAGTTTGAGAAATAAACGGGAATGCCCCAAACTGTTTGTTTTGGGGCAGAACTATTGGAGATGAAATCTGAAATTTATGGGAATATGAATCATCCTGTGGTTGAACTTTGTTGCGAGTGACACACCAAAAGATTCTTTAAGTTTTTTGTACGAGACACTTGAATTTCTGCTTTACTTTTTGTTTTCACATTTACGTGTTTTAGCTTCCAACTAATTGTCGTAAATCCCGTTATAGATGAAATTGTCTGTAAAGACTGGTATGATTTTCACAGGGAATGTACAATAACAGAAAATGAGCCATTTAATTTCTAACCACTAGCTGCAAAGACTTTGTTTTATTGAATTAAATCTTTTTTCTACCTGGTCCTTGTGTTGCTCCACTGTATCTAAATATAACCAACAGGGTTTACTAGTTTTTAGCAAGACTGGACTCGCCAAGAATGTGAAGACCAGATGTGGAAGATACCTGCTGGTATGATTCAATTTCTGTACTTCTTGTACTTTTGTGTTTTGAAGATTCAGTTTCATTTCAAGACTGGCTCAATATTTAACTCTGTAACTCCAATATAAGATGTTTTGAATTCACAACAGAAAACCATCAAACAGCAAAGAGTAAAAAGGAAACAAGTCTTTAATGTGTAATTTTCAGACTACAGTACAATTTAACAGGACAGTAATCTGTATTTTTAACAAACTGTTTTTTGGTGTAAAAACACCTAAAAATAATACAACAAAGCACATTGACTGCAGAGCCTATATAACAGTGACTGGGGTCTTGGTCCATCCTGGTACGGGCGTCTATCTCCTGTAGCGGTACCTCTTGAAGTGGAACCACAGCTGGAAGATCCCGTTGGCGAACTGGCATCGGAAGCCATGTCGGTGCGAGTACTCCCATTCCCTGTTCACAATCTTAAAGGCAATGTCCTCGTACGGAGGGCCAGCGTGGAACCTTAAGATCCCAAAGTCCTTGTTGTCGGGACTGGGCTCGAGGAAGTACTGCGGGGTGGAGCGTTTGTCGATCAGGTCAGGGTAGAAGATGTTAAACTTGTAACCCTGGACGATCTTGGGTGGAGGGTTGTCGAAGTCATAATGTGTCTGATTGTATTTGTTCCACTCGAAGCCCGTGTGGACCCTGTTGAAGAAGCGGGGTTTCCTGGGACGGTATTTGTCAGCCCACAGGTACATCTTCCCTGTGACCGGAAACTCTACGCTGAACTGGGCCTCGTCGTTGCCCATTCCCTCTCTGGCGCGACGAACGAAGGCATCCTCGGCGCTCTCGTTGGCATCACCTAATAGAGTAGTCAAAGAAGAAACACTAAATGATTTGGGGGAGAAGCAATACCATTATTTACAGATTAATATATCTTGTACATGGAGCATTGGTTTCCTCATGAGTTATACAGCTTGAAATTGACTGCTACCCCACTGAAGAATAATTTTCTCCTTCCACATGGCTCCGTGATTTATTTTCTGCAGGTACTAGTTTTCTTTTGTGTATCTGGAAGTTTTTTATTGGACCTTAACAGTTGTAGCCCTCAAACATCAATCCAGAAATGTGCACTATTATCTATTATATCTACTATTATTATTTAATTTGTGTTAAGTCATATCCCTGATCCAGGAACACCCTGACTCCCCACCAGATAGCAAACTTTCTGTTGCTGCCATTACGTAGATTAGATCACCAATGGTCCCAGCCTGCTGTGACCCCGGCGCTGGGGTTTGTGCTGGCTAAATTCAAGCTGATACAGTCGATTATTCAAAGTGGGTCTCCAGAGCTGTTGCCCAATAAATAAAAAACCTGCTTGCTATATTGCATCAGTGCAGAATATTGGCCCTTGCTCCCAAAGGCTTATGGTCGTCAAACTGATAGCCGATGGGTTCCAAGGCATTTGCAATTATTAAAGTCTTGTAAAAAGTTACATACTTTACTGAGCTTTTTGCACATTTTAGTAATCTCATACCCGTGACTTGTAGTTGTCTGCGTGCCAACTGCAGCCTGTGTGTGTCCTCCTCTGGTGTGATCGTGTGTGTGTCCAGTGGCAGCTCGGAGGACGTGAGCAGCGTGGGGCTATAGCGTCCAGAGTCGTACTCCGCTTGGCTCTGCTGGATCAGGTCCTCCTCCGTCAGCACGGCCTCCACCACCTCGCCCTCCTTCTCTTCATCCTTCTTGTCGCCCTCTTCTCCTCCCTCCTCCTCATCTTGGTCTCTTGCTGTGGATGTTGATGGACCTGCCTCCTCATCCTCATCCTCATCTTCTCTGTTTTTATTTCTTGTGGAGGAGGATGAAGACTGGCCGGGCTCTTCTGGTGTGGTCTCCCTTTTTTCAAACACAGAAGTGAGAATTAAAATAGTGTGAAGTGAAAGTTGAGCTTCAGGTCACCTTCACCTGATAGTATGCACAATAACTGACTGAGACACCACGTCCCCACAGTTTCAGGACGCGTTCACTTACTCATCATCGTCACTCTTCTGCTCCTCTTTGATGATGGGGAACAAAGGTTCACTTTCCACTCCTTGTTCCTGTTTGAGCTTGAACAGCTTCTGACGCAGCACATCCTGATGTCGCTCTCTCAACCTGGGACATACAATTAAATTATTACCCACTGTCTGTTCGGATAACTCATGAGCCATCTATTTAACTTCTAATTCAAACTCGTACCTTGCTCTGGCCATGTAGACTCTGACTTGCTGCAGGAGACTCTCCCAGTAACCGATATCAAGATTTGATCCTCCAGCCCGGATCTTCGTCTCGATGTTGAGGTGTAGCGCCTGCAGCTGGCTGTACGTCTTTCCTTTGAACACTGTTTGGACATCGGTGCTCACAGCTGTGTTGATGCCCTCACGACGATCACCTGAGAATTTGAAAGATTGCATCAAAGCATGTTGCAAACAGTTCACAGAGACAGCTGCAAGATTATTTATTAGTCAGATAAGCATTGGTGCAAATGTAACTTCACATGTTTAAGAACAAAGGAGGGAAAGTGACGTACCTGGTCCTTTCCCAGATGCCTCCAGTTTTCTCAGTTTGCTGATCTCGTCCTCTGTGATGGTCGTCATGTCTCTCCAGAAGTCCACGTTCTTCCCTTGCTCCAACTCCATGTACACCTACCAGCACAACATACATTCGTACAGTAAAGCACCACATACAGAAGCAGCTTACGCTTTAAGATTAAAGGAAAACAGCACATGTAACCACAGACCTTAATGTCCTCCAGCAGGTCATCCATGTCGGTCACTGTCAGCCCGTTGAGAAAAGTATAGGGTTCGTGCATTTCCACAGCTAGATCATCATCTTCTGCGCTGATGTACTTCGCCAGAAGGTCGATAGGCTTGGCACGACCATCACGGATTCTTATCTTAGACCTGGACACACAATACAAAGTGATGCAATGCACACATGTATTAAGGAACAGTTGTAGGAACCTGGAACTTAACTGGAATGGTGCAAACAAACAGAGCCACAACAATGACATGAGAGGGGGCTATACAGTAACTATTGGTGTGCACTCACCTTAGTTTGGCCTGGTGCAGATGGAAGTTGTCTTCCTGTTCAGCCCAGGTCTTAAAATGCTCTGCCTCCTTCTCTCTCTGCAGCATCTCGAGCTCCGTCTCTCTCATGGCCTTTTCTCGCTCCCTCTCCAGGCGCAGCTGTTTCACCTGCATACACAAGGTTGGTATGATTAATGAAAGGGCTGTTACTCTTTACTCTGTAAGATTATACTGCCACAAAAAAACCCACAGCACAGCTTATACCTTCTGCAGCTCTCTGCGATTCTCCTCCTGAATACATTTGTTCCTTTCTTTAAGCTCCTTCTCTCCAAGGTGGCCGATGCCTTTCTTATCCAGCGCCTGAAACAAGTCACAAAGAAAGAATCTAAGATGAGTTACAATACTCAGAGCTGCTTTATGACAGGAAACTCTCTTAATTTTGGGCCTGCAGACTAATTTTGAGCACAGTTCACAATAACAATTCATCACCTTCTGCCATTTGAATGTGCCCAGTAAGTTGTTGTCACCGAAGGGATTGTCTGCGTTGGTGTATCCCATGTACTCCTCACTCCAGCCCATCTTCTCTCTCCTCTTCTTCTCCTTTGCCTCCTTCTTTGCCAGTCGTCTGGCCCTCTTCTCCTCTGGCGTCTCCAGAGCTTTCAACATCTCCCTCTGTTTTTTCTTATCCTCCTTCTCTTTGACCGCGCGGCCCCCGCGTTCAGACCCTGAGCTATCGGTCGACTCTGGTGAACTGGATCGCTGCCTCCCTCTGTCTCTGCTCCCCATGCTCCTCCCTTGCTCCCTGTCTTCACTCCTCTTCCTGTGCTCTCGGCTTTGGTCTCCTTTTCTGTCCCTGTCCCTGTCTCTGCTGTTGCTCTCCCACCGTCTCCCACCGTCTCGCTCTCTCCTCTGTCTGTCCCTGACTGGACTCCCTCGGTCAGGACTTCTCCGTCTTCTCCTTTCTCTGTCGCTGCTTCCATCACGGGAGTCGGAGCTGGACTGGGACCGTTCCCTCCTCCTGTCTCGAGATGCTCCTCTGCGGTGCTCTGCTTCCTTTCTCCTCCTCACTTTGGGATCACCTGAATCAGAACTGAGAAAGAAAAAAGATGAGCAACCATGTTTTGGAGACTAAAGAAATACATTTGTTCTTTACTCTTCAGCAGTAATGACAGAGTGAATGTCAGCAGGCTGTTATGTGGAACATGGAAACAGCTGCCTTGTGGTTTCCCTGAGCTCTAAAACCTAATTGCACCAGAAATTCCTTGACAATTAGTTATGCGGTTAAAATCTACAAGGTCTTCTTGTTTACATGATGTTATGCTGGATCCTTGCCTACAGTGGATGTTGCCTAACCAAAAAATAATTGCTGGTTTGGGAGCAATGAGCAAAGTTAAATCATCTGAACACAGGAAAGTCATTACCATTGCGTATTATGTCCTTCTCTTTGCAGACAAAAATGCTGCATTCAAGGAACAACCTTCAGTATTATGGTGCCAGACAGGTCTACAGGCTTTCAGATGTAAACTGAACTTTACACACCAGTACATTTAATCAATGGGCTGTGTTAAATGCTTCTGTTTCACGTTTTAATTGTTCTACTGGTTGGTTGGTATTGCCTGTACCCCCGCAGTATTGATACTGAGTAGATTTATTTAGCTACAGTAAAGTAAATTCAATTGCATGATGGGATAAGATGCATTTTGGAGATCTTGACTTGTAGAGATGTGATTGTATGCATGTTAATAACCAAAATTCTCAAAGTACAAAGAATACAATGGAACACATGGGCTCAGGTTTATTTTAATTGTCGTGAACAATTAAATTTGCAGATTAACACAGGCACTACTTATTCTGTTGTATTCAAATTCATCAACTGCCTTTGCTATTATGACAACTTAAAGGTCCTACATAGTAAAACAATCTGATTTCCATGTCTTTTTATTATATAGCAGGTATAAGTGTCATATTAGTCCTCTGAAAGTATCAAAACACTCAGTCCAGAGAGAAATGCACAAAGTCCATATCCAGAAACAGTACCTTTAAATGAGCCGTCAGGACTTCTGGGAATTTGTGATGTCACAACCATATTATAGTCTGTTTCATCCTTAACATAAACATTCTCAAAGAGACCATTTGAATTTCCTGTTGGAATGTTTGTTAATGCAGTAGCTGACAGGAAGTAGACAGGGACCATAACTATTTAGGTACAAGGTGCGTGTTCGGGTGACACAACCGGCTTTTACACTGCCTCTACAAGGTGGGACTTTCAAACCGTTATGCTGCCTAAAAAGGTACAAACACGGAACAGGGGGAAAGGAGAAAGGAGTTTCCTCGCCTATCAGTGGTAGTAAAAGCGCTAGAGGATAGTCGGCTAGATGGGATCATGTTCAGCATGGGTGTGAAGTTTTGACGATGTGTTATGCGCGCGACCCACCACAGGAGATTTAAAAAGTAGCTGCCAGCAGTTAGCAGCTAACTCAAAGAAGAAGAACAGTGAGGTCTGGGAGCTCCTTATCCCCTGAGCAATGGACGAGTTCTGCCGCCATATAACGGAGATGGTAAACGATTGTTACGGCTATGTTAATGCAATTGTTATGGTTTAGAAAGAGTTGCCAAGGCATATGTTATATGTTTCACCAGGGGCCAACACTGTTGTTACATGTCACGCCTGTTCCGCCTCTTTTGATTCCACGATGGTGGGAGGCAACCCGAAATTACATACTGGAGCAGAATGATGCCGCCATGATTTGGTTCTGTGTGAGAGAGCAAAGGTGATGTGAAGAAAGGACTGTGTAGCAGCACAATCTCTATGTAAAAAGTGGTGCAGAGATGCTGAAGACCCGGTAACACTGACCAATCAGAGCACACTGGGCATATTCAGGAGGAGGGCTTAAAAACGCAGGTGCTAAAACGGAGAATTTCAGACAGAAGGTGAATACAGATATATTTAGAAAGAAAGTATGGGAGAGATAAAGGGTATTTTCTAACACTGAAGCATGGAAACGTGTTCTGGTCAAAACCTATAATACAAATGAGCCTTATCCGGGACCTTTAGACAAACACCCATATCAACCAGCTGGCACCACACAGCACACACTTACCTTGATGATCGACCCCTCGACTTGCTCCGGGGCCGGTGGGCTCCTCCTCGCCTCCTGTCGCTCTCCGAGCCGCTCCTGGAACCTGAGCGGTCCCTGCGCTGAGGCCGACTCCGGTCAGGAGAGCCATCGCTCGAGTTCCTGCTGCCTGACCGTCCCCGTCCACGGGCGGTTCTCTTGGTGTCCGCAGACCGACTGCGTCCTCTCCTTAACTCCGGAGACCGGGACCTGCTCACTCTGGACCTGTTTCGCCGATCACGGCTCCGACTTCTGGACTTCGAGCGGGACCGACGTCGTGATTTCGAGCCCATCGTCCCGTCAATGCGGGGTCCGAGGTGCAGTCTGTCGCGTAAATAAGAGGTAGCAAAGAAACCCGTTTGCTGTCCTCACAGTGAAAAGTATATCTATGTACTTTGAAACATTTTATAAAACAACTGAATGTCCATGTCGTACTCTAATACACATAATCTTATCCGAGTAATGCGTTAAATTGTCTGTTTCCAAAATGAATAACTCAGGCAGCAGAAAGCCAACCTAAAGGGACCTATACAAAATGGCGCATATGTTTGACGTCACTACTAAAAATTAGAAAAATAAAGTATAAACAAATATATTTTGTTTAAAAGCAGTTTTAACGGTGCAAAGAACATCCTACATTAATTTAATATCACAGAAACGTGCTATTGTTTTTAAATAAGGTAAGGGTTAAATTAGGTCAACGCTGCTTTTCAGAAACACAAACAACGTTCGTGTTTTCGTGACGTCACGCAACTGGCAAATGTAGTTTCCTGAATTGACTGTTAAATCGATTGCTCAAACAGTAGCGGCCACGGCTCGAGCAATTCCCCTTGGTGTCTACTTCCTTAATGTAAACAAGTATTTGTGTGCGCCGCTGCGTGGGTTCGTCCTTGCTTTGAAGGTTAAAAGTGATGTTTACAGGTGAGACGCAGACTACAAATCCCAGACAACACACGGCGCCATTGCCTGTGTTGAGGCGAGAGGAGACTCCTTTCAGCTACATTCTTCTCCACTCAGTCTTCTGTTAGGGCGATATCAACTACGTTTCTGACAACTGTCGTCAGAGTTTTTGTTTGCTGGCTTTTCATATCAATATTTGTGTTTTCTTTTTGAACCCGGCTCTCGCAGGGAGTTAGAAACTACTCGCGCGGCGGTAAACTCGTCCTCAGCTGCTCCGTCAGGCAGAGCTTGTTAGCTAGTTTACATTAGCCAGCAGCTACCAGTAGATTTACGGCTTATATCCGTGGCTGCCCTGCCAGGTAGATCAGTTAAAGCTGGAGCCGCTGGTCGGCCACAATGGTCTGGTCAGTTCAGCAATTTCAGAGTATTGACATTTGTAAATAATTCGTGTGATTTGGGAACAAAACAACGCAACCTTTGTCTGACTGTGCGCAGCCCGGCTGGTTTGGCCTGTTTCATTGTCTCCGAACATCGAAAACAGACAAGTTGTTTTCCCACTGACAGGAGGTTGTTTGGCTAGTTGAGCTAACTCAGCCGTGTTCGTGTAAACAAAGCCGTCAGCTGTCGTCGCCAGATTATCTTGAAAGCTATACAATATGGCGCAACACGACCACTCTCATGTAGCCAGTTCACAGAAAGCACTCATGTTGGAGATGAAGAGTCTTCAGGAGGAGCCTGTCGAGGGATTCAAAATAACACTGGTGGACGAGGCTGATCTGTACAACTGGGAAGTGGCCATTTTCGGTCCGCCAAATACTCACTATGAAGGGGGATATTTCAAGGTAAGATATAACTTAACTGTCCATCTGAGTGAAAATTTGTCTTTGATACACGTGGTAGTTTATGAAATCATTAAAACATAGAAACATAATAACATCACTTACAGTATTTAAATAATAAGATGCAAATTCTGCCTGTTTCTGACTTCCTTAAAAACATCATCTGCAGCACTACTTGCATGGCAGCAGAGGGTCTGCACATATGAAGAAAATATGCGATAATTGTTAAATATCGCGATAACGATATTACAGTTGCGATACATAAACATATATTAAAGTGTATACGGCCCTTCTGCTCTTTCCAGTATTGTGCTAACATTGAATTAAACTTCTTAAATTAATAAAAGGACATTACTTCCCACGAGGTTTGCAGCTACATACGGATTTCAAGGTATATCGTGATGTAAAAGTTGACAGCTGCTTATTTACGATATTTACGACATTGGAAAAAAAACAACAATACAACTGAACTTTAAATCTCCCCTTAATTTTAGTTATTTTCTAAGTGGAGTCTTTTTACACATAATTGTGGTAACAAAATGGTTTCAAGTTTCAATTACAGTAACGAAACGTCTGTTTAACCAAAAATAATCTTTCTGTTTTAATTCTTTTAAGGGCCATTTTGACTGATAATAATGTAAATTATGTGATACTGTGAAACCATGATGTTTTGAGACGGTAATTGTACATATTGCAACCCCATTTCCAACATTCTTTCATTGAACAAATTGAACATTGAAACTGAACACAAGAGACACTAATTTGAAAAGAAAAAAAAAGAATGATAGTTACATTTTAAAGGTCCAGTGTGAAGGATTTAGGGGCACCTATTGGCAGAAATGGTTTATAATATTCATCACTGTGTTTTTATTAGTTCATAAGCACCTGGAAATCAGAATGTTGTTTTTGTTGCCTTAAATTGAGCCATTTATATTTACATACAGAGTGGCCCGCTCCCATGGAGTCCACCATGTTACTCTACTCTACTGGAGCCCTAAATGGACAAACCAAACACTGGCTCTAGATGGGGCTATTTGAGTATTCACATTACCCACTGTAGTTTTTTATCATGCTTGGCACACGGGGGAAGTTTCAGTTCTACATCGTCACCTCTAAATCCCACTAAATGCCACTAAATCCTTCACACTGGACCTTTAAAGTGCAGTTTCTTTCAACTAGAGACCCCCCTTCCTTCCCAGTTCCGATCCCTGAACTTGCAAATCGGCTGATACTTAGAACTGATCCAGTGCCATTTAATAAACATCTGTATACCACTAACCCTGCATTGATGTAAAATGATTGCTATCATTGTATGGCATGGTTCAGGTTAAACCTTTTGTAAAACATGAACAAATAAATACAAATAATGAATGCCATAGGAATTGGCAAATTTTTGACATTTTTCTCAAAGCTAACATTACATGATTTGCCTGAAATCAGTTATTTGCTGCTCTAAAACAGTAGTTGTCAGTGGCTGCACAGTGCAACTTACTATGTAGACTGGTGTTTTTGAGCAGCAAAGATGAATTTATCCAGGTATGAAACTACTTTAAGTTTATTGTTAAATTGCGTGGCATCGACACAGAGGTATTGAAATGACACTACTTTTAACTAACTCAAAAAATCTCTAAGCACAATATTGCAGCCTTTCACAATGTGTTAATTGCACATGTTGACATAGCGATGACAATAAAAAAAACAATCTAATGTGCGGCCCCAGGCAGCACCACATGAAATCAATGACAATCAAGTCTGTCAGTAAATGATGTTATATGATATATTGTAGTAACACAGTGTATGACTTGTGTGTTTCAGGCTCGGATCAAGTTCCCTATAGATTATCCATACTCCCCACCTGCCTTCCGGTTCCTCACCAAGATGTGGCACCCCAACATCTACGAGGTGACATAGTAACACCCTGATTCTATTTTGTTAAATAAAATGTGACACTCTTTCATGCCCTTATCACTATATTTAATTTAACATCTTTTAGTAGTTGTATGATTCATCTCATAATGAAATGAGTTGTTTCCTCCTCCTTCTGTTTTTCAGAATGGAGACGTGTGTATTTCTATATTGCACCCTCCGGTGGACGACCCGCAGAGTGGAGAGCTGCCTTCAGAGAGATGGAATCCCACCCAGAACGTCCGGTTAGCACTCTCCCTCTTTATCTCTCCTTTCTGGGTGTTCCCCTCCTTTGAACTCTCTCTGCCACTTCACTGGCTGACCTGACTCAAACCTTCATCGCATAACATTTGGCATCAGTCGAGTCTCGTCAGACATTGAATCCATATCTAGATATTCAGCACCACATTTGTAACTTGATCTGTTGTTGGCTGGTGCTGTCGCTCGGCATCTCCCTTTGTATGCTGGTTTGTTGTGCAATATCAATAAGCCTACACAATGTGTGGGTATTACCTCTCAGTGTACACAGGACAATATTTCAACGGCTTCCTTTAAACAAAGGTGCTTTTTGGCGCATTTGTGTCAGAGGAGCACCATTTCTTCCAAATAATTTATGAAGCAATCATTTATTAAGGGCCACCACATCAGGAAATTCTCCACTGCTGCTAAAAATAAAAGCTGCACCTTAACTGAACCCACCGAACTCTGACTCAGTCACACACAAAATGAGACCAGTCTCTATAAATAATGTTGCAATAAAAACACAATTAACAGGTGTGAAATAATTATAAAGTTAATTGACCAGTTGGCAACAGTTTGAATCACCTATTTAGCATTTATAGTGTTATATTAGAAAATTGCAGTTGCAGTGTAGCTGTAAGCAGATACAAATGTTTGTTAATGTATTTGTCAACAACCATAACTCTTCCTGTGGCCACCAATAAGTGGAGGCTGCTGTATAAACTGATAATGTATGGCAATATACTGAAATGCACTTGTAATAGAAGAAGTTCTACGTGTCGATGAATACTGTACATACATTAATACTTAATTAAATACCCAGTGGCTCACCTGGTAAAGCCAAACCATTAATGTTCAGTCTTTACCACAGCAGCTCAGGTTCAGCTCCAGCCTGGGCCCTTTGCTGCATGTCATCCGCCCTCTATCCCCTGCTCCTCCTGTCCTTAAAGAGTCCTTAGAGCTGCATACATAAATGTTATAATCTGTTACAGACCATTTATAAAATGTTCGTATCCTGCTTGTCAATGCTTAACAGGGGATTTAATGTGAAGGTTTGCCTGTTTGTTGACAGATAGAACTTAGGCACAGACACGAGGGAGAGGGTCGATTAAATATGGAGTGTCTATTTGCGTCTATTTGGAGGTCAGAATGGGTTAGGATCAGGGCAAAGAGGTCAAGGTTAGGGCTGGTACTAGCTAATATAACATATTCTCTGAGATTAATGTGTATTTATCAGAAAAAGCTCACAAATGTGCTGCCATATAGCCAGGTGACATAGTATAGAGATGGACAAAGTCCATGGAGGGAGCAAGACGTGGTGGATGAATGGGTCAAGCCCTGGACTTGGGGGGTCGACTCCCGTGTGAGTCAACATTGGCCTGTCATTTTTAGACTTTGTACATAAACGTTAGCAGAATATTTTTATGTTGCCAGGAAGCCCAGAAACATACGCCTCAGTGCTAAAAGCAAACTGTATATTCTAGAGATACATAATGTGGAATGTAATAGCTCCTAATATATTCCACATTTGCTAAACAGATAATTATTGTGTTTATAGCCTGTTAAAAACAGCCGTATGGAGAAACCTCTGTATCACCTGGTAGAGAGTGCGCCCCATATAGACTGAGTCCTTTGCGGCGGATGGGTTCGGTTCCAACCTGTGGCCCACTGCTGCATGTGATTCGCCCACGCTTTCACCCACCTTTGCTGTCCATCCTTAACTATACTGTCAATAAATGCAAGGCAAGGCAGCTTTATTTGTATAGCACATTTCATGCACCAGGGCAATTCAAAGTGCTTTACAGAGCAATAGTATATAAAACATGATAAAGGATACAGGAAAGAGTAAAGAGGAAGAAGCCACCATTAAAAGTAGCAGTGCATACGAGGTGCAGAGATGAAAAGATGATTTAAAATTGAGTTTGAAATTCTTTTTGGAGTCTTTACAGGGTGGAGGAGGCAGTGTAACAAAGGAAAGTTTTTAGCTTTGACTTAAAAGTGGCCAGAGTCCAGGCTTGTCTAACATCATCTGAGAGGTTAAAGGCAAAAACCTGCCAAAAAAATAATCTCTTTAACACTGATAATAATCACTCACCTTTGTGTTCGCTCTCAGGACCATTTTGCTGAGTGTGATCTCACTGCTGAATGAACCCAACACCTTCTCTCCTGCCAACGTGGACGCCTCCGTCATGTACCGCAAGTGGAGGGACAGCAAGGGCAAGGACCGCGAATATGTCGAGATCATCAGGTAAACACTTGTAGTTTATTATCACTGTCACTTACGAAGCTTTTCTCACAAGAGTAGATCAGGTTTAAAGAGCGTCTTTGTCATGAGTCAGTCATCATATATATTCTTTGATATCTCCCTCAGGAAACAGGTAGTGGCCACCAAAGCGGAAGCTGAGCGCGACGGCGTGAAGGTGCCCACCACACTGGCCGAGTACTGCGTCCGCACACGCGCCCCGGCCCCCGACGAAGGCTCGGACCTCTTCTATGACTATTACTATGACGACGACGACGTGGAGGGCGAGGACGGCGACTGCTGCTACGATGAGGACGACTCGGGCACGGAGGAGTCGTGACATGCTTTTCCTGACAGCTTCCCTCAACCCAGCTGACATACTTCTTGGTCTACAGCCATGAAAGATTTGAAGCTTCCCTCTGCTAAACCAATGAAAAGAGCTGTTTTTTCCTGAGCCTCTGAGTTCTTTTCGGAGTCGATGCACCGTTGCGGAAGAGTCAGACCTGGTAAAATATTTGCACCAGCACAAAAGTCACCAGTTTCTTCAGTCTTGCAAGACATGATCATTTCCATTATCACCTAAAACCTTACATTGAGAACTTAATCCTGTTGAGTCCCAGTCCCCTGTACAGTATCTAATATTGTGGGGTTAATACCACTTTTAACAATAGCAACATTTGCACTGGTGCAAACACTTCCAAACTTTGCTCAGCCTCTCTCTTGCATATCTTTATTTCCCTAATTGTAACTGGGTGTTGCTCACCAGTAGTTGGTCTCGCTGACTGACAGAAGATTGAGGACTTCAAGCAGCCTGTTTGTGCCGAACAATCTCCTGCAAATCCATCGAATCAGACATTTACAAGTTTCACGGTCTCGCTTCGGTATGACGGGATGTCACGGGACGATGTTTTCAAAGTTCTTGTGCATGCCAGAACATCATCGGAAGCTTCCTGTCCCTTTTTACCGACGGACTGTTCACCAACATCAGTGATCCGTTTTCAGCTCGGTGAGAAGACAGACTTGTGTTGAACCCAGAGAACTTTGTATCTGGAGGACCGGCTGCCAAGCTGAGTCAAATCCTCATGTGGACATTTTTGGTAACATGAACTTGCTGTGTTTCTTCTGGTTACTGTTGGATGTGTTTCTCTGTCATTTTGAGTGTGGGGGGTTGTGTTATTTGAAGTAGCTCAGATTTAAGAGTCGTGTAGGGACGTTTTTCGGGGGTTGGGGGAGGGCTGAATTAATTACTGATCAGAATTGTATTTCTCCTCAGGTTTGCTTGCTAAGAGGCCTGACGGAGCCAAAGACGTACAGCAGTGTAAAAGAAAGCCCAAAACATTTTCTGACCGTTTGTTGTATCCTCGTCTTTGTTTGCTCTCTGGCAGGCTTTGTTATTTTAGTCTTTCTTTGGTTAGACATTACGCCTGCAGTCTTTTTGCTTGAGAATGATTTATGTGATGAGATTATTAGGTTTGATTAGCAAAAAAAAAAAGCTTCTGTAGGAAAAGTGTCTGTCAAAAGGTGTTGTTGCAGTATCAGTCGGGAGTCTCAAAGTGTTTCAGCCCTGGAAGTGAAAGAACAAGGCCGTTGTGTTTTTATTTCTATCCTTTGTGTCAGCAGAGAGTGTTTTTGCTATGATTTTTAGAGTGCATGGGTCTCCTCTGTGTGTATTTCTGCATCAGCAATATTGATTGT
This sequence comes from Epinephelus cyanopodus, assembly GCA_026686955.1. Lineage (NCBI taxonomy): Eukaryota > Metazoa > Chordata > Actinopteri > Perciformes > Serranidae > Epinephelus > Epinephelus cyanopodus. The sequence continues at coordinate 12,717,470 of CM048926.1, read as the reverse complement.
TTAATTTACTCAAATTAGGACTTCATACTGAATTTCTCAGGATAATGAATTACATATGACAAAACAGTAAAGACAAGCAACTCTTTTCCTCTCGCAGGTGGTCTACAGAGTTGGTTTACAGCTTCAGCAGGAACCATAACTGATATGCACATGTAGCTGTATGGATGATCACCGTATTGTTTTATTCACCTGTGTTTATTTTTTATTTTCGGCTATTTAAAACTGAAAAATAAAGATTTATTGGAAAAGAATGCACAGTCTTTTGGTTGCACTTTAAGCATGTCTTTTAGTAACCAAAACATTTATTCATCTTTGATTTTAGTTAAACTGTTCGCTTGTTTTTATAACGGCTCATATATGTTGGTGAGCTTTTCCTTTTTATACCTCTGCTCCAGCATTAACTGGGGTTGGCGGCATCAGTGTTTTGGTTGTCCATTGGTCCCACCCTTGTGAACGTGATATCCCAAAAACACTTAAAGGGATTTTTTTCAAATTTGGCACAAACGTCCAATTAAATTTAAGTGGTCAAAGGCCAAGGTCATTGTAATCTTGTCTGTCTCGTTATATCTCAAGAACACCTTGAGGGAATTTCCTCAAATTTGGGACAAACATCCACTTTGACTCAGCGATGACCTGATTAGATTTTGGTGGTTAAAGGTCACTGTCGCCTTAGAAAACATGCTTTTGGCCATAACCCAGGAATACGCTAATTATGACAACATTTCACATAGCGTAAAACTTCAGTTAGTAGCCTGGGTTACTACTTGCTTAAATCACTGAACTCAGCAGGTCTTTATTTGGGACAGGCCTTTAATTCCTTTTACACAAAACTGTTTTTCTCAGTACAGATGGGAAATACTGTCAAACTGTTTATTTAAACCAGTATGAATATTGTATAAACGTTAGGCTTTGATTGACATATTAATTATGTTATGACACTTGTGTTACTGCACCCGAAGATAACAGCACCCAACACACCAACACAACACCACTTTATCCTGTTAAAACAATGTTCATGAATGCTTAATTTTTTATCAAAAACACTTCTGATTCTTGTGATCGGTGGACCTTTACAGACTAAAAGAATATAAATTACTTACTAGGTAACTGAGGGATGGACATATACTCTGACTTTATGACAGCTTCAGAAGAAGGGAGTCACCATGATTTTTTGTCATGCAGATAAATCTGAATGACTTACAGTCTTCTCTGGTGCTCATGGTTTCAGTAAAATGAAACAATATGCAGCATCTCCACATTGATGAAAGTTAAAACATTTATGTGTGTGCAAGATTTACGCAGCTAACCATGCACCCAAAGAACTCTATAAAAATAACTGCTTGGTAACCAGACCAGGCTTCTATTTGAGACAGGTGATTATTTGTCAAAATGTGTAGCTACACCAGGCTGGAAAAGGGGACTGAGCATTAAATTGGGACTAGTCTTTAATTGAAGTTTAACGGTTAACGTCGAGAAGAATAAAATGGGTCTGCAAAAACATGTTTCCATCCATTATTAAGCGCCATAACTCGGGCAGACATTTGGTCAGACACTGAATTGGAGACACTGCCTCTGAGCATCCACCTTGAAACTTAAGTGGTTGTACAGATCTTATGTGCTGCTGGGCTTAAGATGTGTGTGTAGCATCCATGTTATAGAATATGTAGCTTATATGTAACATGGATGTAAACTGGTTCATGGAGGCGGTAATTCTAGGTAAAGGATCGATTCATGCATAAACTCACTTTTACAGCATTACAACATTCCCTCTTTTGTATGCATGTAATTTGTACCTGCTCAGACAGGTTTGAAAGGTGAATTCACACGTTTAGCTTTCTTCTTTGGCTGTGTTGCATATTGATATATGATATTAAGCCTGTTTGTCTATGTCTGTTTTGCTGTATCTGTCTCTCCTCTATAAATATGACCATGGGTGAAGTTATTGGTTATTATAAAATGTGTGAACCCACAGACACACAACACAGAGGAGCCGATTCCTCAGTGTGTGATGGAGACACCGTGCTGCATTCAAGTCAGATCTGTGAAATCCAGCAAAATAGAGATAACTTGGGATAATGAGCATATTATTATTTTATTTATGTATTAATTTAAGACACGAAGACATCCTAGAGTTTGCTGGACAAATCTCCTTTCCATTTGTAGCGAAACATTATTCTTCGAAACAAAGACAACCGTCTAGACGAGAAGGTAGAATTACAATTTTCCCTGTTTCGGTGAATGCAGCACACGTCGTCGCCCAGAGATGACGGCAGCCAAACATCACAATTAAAACCCGCCTGGGAGATTATTTAGCTTCACAACAAGCAGCTTTCTACACAAATACAATAAAGACACGACAACAACAACAGCCATGTCTGTGAATTATGCTGCTGGACTGTCGCCGTACGCGGACAAAGGTGTTTGCGGACTTCCGGAGGTAAAATATACCTGCTGAGAGCTAATGTTAGCTTGTTAGCTTCCAATCAACTGGTAGCAAGTTAGCCCAGGATGCTGCTCCATGGTCGCTCTGTTGGATGTTACACAAGAAAATGAATCTAAATAGCAGTTATTACTTATAAAAATACCCAGTGTCGAGTTGAAGTTGTGTATTCCGGTTTGTATTGGAGGAAAAAGTCCTAAAATATGAGCCAGCAACATTGAAATAACGTTATCAAATGCCTAAACGTCATTAGTCTTTGTATAGAAAACAGGTTCAGGTGGTTTAACTAACATTGTTTGTAAATATTTGAGTAATATATTCTCAAGCAATGCTTCATATTATGAGCCTACAGGTGCTGCAACTAACAATTGTATTCATAAACTATTAATCTATCATATATTGTGGTCTGTATGTGTCAGAGTTTCTCAAATGTCTTGTTTTGTCCAACAAGCACCTCAAACCTCTACATATTAACTTTCTGATGATACAAAATTTTATTTTTATTAAGGTATGATCAACAACAATACAGTGTATGCATTTCATTTTTTCCAGCTGTATATGACAGTTGTACACATTATGTTCAAGACGTACACAAACATAAGAAGAAAACAGCATAGACATCCACTCCAACGTGTATATAGCCAAACATATTGATTAGAAAAAAATTGAAATAGAAAAAAAGGAATGAAAAATAGTAATAGTATCGATGCAAAATTCGCTCAACAGACTATGACACATAAAGTATGTATGTATGTAATATAAAAGGAAGAGCTGAGCAGAGCTCTGAGCAACAAATAGTTTGCACTACAGAAGCAGGAACCAGAGACTCTGGAGCATGTGGTCTTTAGAAAAATTACAAATGTGATTAATTGATTAACAAAATAGTTGCAGACTTATTATCTGTCAGGTGACTAATAGATTAATCAACTAACTGTAGCATTTCCAGGGCCTATATTGTTTGTGTTAAATGTTGTCTGCAAATATGTTACCGTCTCCTAGTTTGTGTTATGATCATATGTTCAACATGCACGGCTTGCGCTGATAAGTAGATTACATGAGAGACGCAGACTAGTGCTAAAAACAATAATTTCAGGAATCCAATATTGGAGAGAAGTAAAGGGGCAGTACGTTCATTATTTTATTCTGAAATGCAGTATTAAAGGCATAGTGCACCCAAAAATGAAAATTCAGCCATTATCTACTCACCCATATGCCGAGGAAGGCTCAGGTGAAGTTTTAGAGTCCTTACATCCCTTGTGGAGATCCAAGGGGAGAGGGGGTAGCAACACAACTCCACCTAATGGAGGCTTAAAGCGCCCCAGATTCAAACGTCCAAAAACACATAATTGAAACCACAAAATATCTCCATACTGCTCGTCCGTAGTGATCCAAGTGTGCTGAAGCCCCGACATAAAAAGTTGTTTGGATAACGTGAGCTTTGTGTACACAGAGAGGCAGTCAGAGCTACAGGCTACAATGAGGCTAAAAACAGAGTTTAAATGATGTTTTTCCAAACAATTTTTTATGCCTGAATTTTCATTTTTGGGTGCACTATCCATTTAAGATGCATTAAATGGAAAAATGCAAATACATGATAGCTGTGCACAGATGGAGTGAATTTATTTGGTTACTTTTCAGCTAAACATAATGTCACACTGTCTGTTAAAACTTTGTTATAGACTTTACAACTCTGTCCCCAAAGCTGTTTAGTTCTGGAGATAGTGGATTAGATTTGATTGTCTTTGAAACTCTCCCAAAGAGTGGTGCAGATTTCCTTTTATTTTATGATTATTGCAACACTTAAATATGAAATAGTTTACTCACAGTAAAATGCACAACATTAGATCTGCAACATGAGACAAGATATTAATCTGAATATTCGTTATTGTAACATTTTTTTTTTATTTTGTAGCTGCAAAACTGTCATGATACAATGGTTTTGTATTTATTTGGCTTCAAACTGCATTTAATGAACATGGACTCTCTCTTCCTGCGTGGCCATCATACCCACATTAGGCCATATCGCTCGAAAGCATCCCTTTTCAATCCCTCGTCATTTCCAAATACTGTTGATATTTAGCTACTGTTTTAAAAATGTTGTGATGTCTGATTGTGCCAGTGTTCGTCAGCTGTTTTCAAACCTGATGTTTTCTGTTGTGTGGCAGGTGTTCGACAGTCCTGAGGAGCTGAAGGTGAAGGCGGAGACTCTTGCTCAGATGATTAAAGAATCTGAGTACTTGGTCGTCCACTCTGGAGCAGGAATCAGCACCTCAGCAGGCATCCCTGACTTCAGGTGAGGCACAGAGTCACTGTTGATCTTTTCTTCCATCAACCCTTTTCACAAACACACACTGCTTTTCTCTCCACCATGGTTCGTGTTCACGGACATGATGAGCAGGGCAACAATGACCTCACGTATTGTGTCTAAGTTCAACTTTCCTTTTCGAAAGTGCTCCTAATGATTGCAGGAATTAGAAAGAAATACAAGCAGTATATAGTGTCATTTATATTGTGTCTGCTGATTTTTAGGACAGTATACCTGTTAATGCTCAAGTGTGCATTTACCTTACGTATTTTTTAGGGTTGAAACTAACCATTATTTACATTATTGATTGATATTCCCATTATTTTCTTGATTAATCGTTCTGTCAATAAAATGTCAGAAAATAGTGAAACACTCTGTAATTTCTCAGAGCCCAAGGTGACGTCTTCAAATTGAAAATTTGAGATCACAGATTTAACTTGAACGTTTAGATATTATTTTGTGAATAATAATGCTAACCACTGCCAATACTTTTCTGTTACTCGAAGTATGCAGCTTATTTTTTTTATACCAAATACTTTGATCTAAAGTCTTTGTGTGAATCTAAAATCTCAAAGTTTGCTATGGTCATGGCGATGGTGAATCACCAGGGCAATCTCATGAAATACACAATTTCCAGAAAGTGGCTCTGACAAGTTGAGGGCAGACAATTGTGAATTACAGCAGCCATTCTGAAGATTGTCCTATTGCTGTAAGTGCTGAGGCCAGACGAACAAACAGTTGATCAGAGATTGGAATGACAAGAGAAGAAAAAGACTTGTAAAGGAGTGTGTCACTGCTGGAAAGATTGTTTTTAAAAAAAACTAGACTGTGTATGCAGTAGAAAGAAACAAATACTTCTGAAACTGGTGCTACATGACAAGAGAAAACAGGGGGAAAGGGCTGTGGCATTTGCTTGTGCTCAGTGGGAAGGAAACACACAAATACCAGAATGCACTGCACCGCACCAGACTAATAAATGCTCCTGCTGGTGGGTGATGTAATATTTTGACATAGGAAACAGTATTGGGCCAGCTGGTAACAAACACGCTCTTAATACAGTGAACATTAGGCCAATACATGTTGCTGAAAACATTTTAGGTGAGGAAAAGACAACGTAATAGAATCTTGGTTCATATTTGATCAGCACTGCTCAGTTTTTTTGTGCACTTGGAGAAGGCTTATGACCCCATCCCATGGGGAGCCTTGTGGGCGGTGCTGTGGGAATATGGCGTACTGGAGTTGCTTTTGGTTGGTGATGGCCTCCACCAGGGTTGTCCCTTGTCTCAGATTCTGTCTGTGATATTCAGAAACAGGATCTCAGTTCGCAGCCGGGGGAGGAAGGGGTCCGGTTTGGTGACCTCAGAACTGCATCTCTGCTTTTTGCAGATGAGGGGTGGCTGGGCTCAACCTTAGAGATAGGGTGAGGAGCTCCGACATCCGGAGAGAAATTGGAGTAGAGCTGCTGCTCCTTCGTGTCAACAGAGGTCAGTCGAGGTGGTTCATGCATCTGATCAGGATGCCTCCTGGGTGCCTCCCAGTAGAGGCACGTCCAACTGGTAGGAAGCCCCAGGGTAGACCCAGGACACACAGGAGGGATTATATATCTCGTCTGGCCTGGGAACGCCTCGGGGTCCCCCAGGAGGAGCTGGAAACTGTTGCTGGGGAGAGGGACGTCTGGAATACTTCGCCCAGCCTGCTGCCCCCACGACTTGACTTCGGATAGGTGGCTAAAAATGGAAAATGCTTTGTTGTTATGTTTTCACAATACAGGAAACGGTGTAGCACCCACTTCCCATTCACAAATACCTGCATTACAGCCAAACAATGCTATAAAATATGTTTCTGAAGACAGTTTAGGCCAGAAATAGGCAACACAGTAACATAATACTGGTTCATATTTGATAAAAACTGCCCTAGTTTTACTGTTTGGTCTGAGTTTGAGAAACAGAAAGAGAGGCGGCTCTTTCTCTTGATCTGCCTCTGTCCTCTTTGTGTCTGTGGTGGTGGGCATATGATAATGCAGATGTACAATCTGTAGTGGGAGCAACAATGTAGAGCCAGTGAAGATCCCATTCTAGCGACTTTGAGCTGACGAATGAGCAGGGAGATCTGGGTGCTGGTAAGATGGAGGGAAGTTTATCAGACCACTGTGCTCTTATCCTTCTGCTTTTTCTTGTAGTGCCACTCAATGAGCAGGTGAGGGCGGTACTTGCTTATTTGTCAGATACAGCTCTCTGAAAAACACACTAAAATAAAATCCTGGCTAATTCTGTGCTCTTTCCATGTAGTGCAAGAATTTCCTTTGATAGTGTGCAAACACGAAAATTGCCCTTATAGCTGAGCTGTGGCACATCAGATTTAAAAAAAAACAGAAGAAGAGAAGAAGACATCATTTGAGTTAGTTCTTGTGTGAATGACAGATATTTCCCTGTGAGATTTCATATATGCATGTCTGGAGATGGCTGCTGTGCAGATTAATTAATATTTGATTGGCCTGCCTGTCAGTCAGGTGGAGTTGACCTTGGACAGCAGTATCATTAAAGCCAAGGTTTCTGTGTGTACAGATTATATTCCCACTGACACCATCCAAACACACACACACACACTCGCATGATAAGAAACTCAGCTGCTGTTGTTGATATTATTGACGATATCAGAGCATGCGAATACACCATCTTCACAGATCCTCCGTGGCTTTCATGTCCTGCAACATCTTTCCCATGTTGATAAGCATGTAATAAGTGACGTACACGCTTTTCCCGTAATGGCGCTCTTTCTTTGAACTGGCCTTGGCGGAGCGGGCGGTGAATGATATTGGTCTTGAAAGGCTGTTGTGGCTGAGTTTGAGGATGCAGAGGATGCGTTCCCTCGGCTGATGCATAAAGATAAGTTGTGTATCCTCGAAGTAACTTGGCAACTGTCAGGGTGTTAGACAGCAGCAGGACTGACAGGACCGCCGCATTCATCCCTCATACGGACACCCACAGCTGACTGGTTGATCGAAGATGCATGGATCAGAGCGAACAACAGATTCATTCAGACATTTCAATCTGAAAACTTGTCACTGTGCGCAGTTTGAAAGATTTCTGTCGAATTAGACTGTTGGTATTTCTGTCAAAACTTCCTCCTGTTTCCTTTTGTAGTGTGAGAGTCTTTGTGTGGTGTCTCTATTGGTTTTTCTTATTTCCAGTGTGTTTGGACATGCAGCGTTTGACAGCACGTTGTCACTTTGGTACAAGAACTTCGCAGAGATCAGATTTTTAAAGGTCCAGTGTGTAAGATTTAAGGGATTTAGTGGCATGTAGCAGTGAGGATTGAAGATTTCAGCCAGCTAAAACTTCTTCAGTGTTCATTGTTCAACAGAGTCTCTTTCTCTCCAACACTAACAGAGCAGTTTACTGTAGTTAAGTCTAGTTTAGGGCTGCCCCCGATTAAGAATTTTCCTAGTCGACCAACAGTCGTCATTTAGGGCCATTAGTTGACTACTCGCCCGCATGTTTACGATAGTAGTTTATTATATGATATATTTTGGGCGGGGCAACACAATGGTTTGAGTTGAAGGTGTGAGAAAGAATAGTATCAGTAACATTGTTAACACTGTGCTACATTACAGAGAAATACAAAACCGTACTAATGAACCTTCATTAATATAGGCCTATATTTTATCTACAAATGCACGTCACACACTGAGCGAGCCGCCTGTTAATGACGCTGTGGGCTAATGGGCATGTAGCTACTTCCATGTTTCAGATGATACTTCATGTTTGTAGTCGACCAATGAAGATGAGTTTACATATCACCTTGGGTTCGTCCTTCACCTTCTTAAAATGATCCCACACTTTGGATTTCCTGCCCGACATGTTATTAACTAGCCTGTGGAATAACCGCAGGTACCAGCCCTGGAAATTAACCTGACTCCTGTCTGACTGCTGAGCGTGGTCACTTCCTGTGTCTGTCCTTTCAAACTAAATCCCCACATCCCCAGTCTTGCCGAAAAATGACCTTTCTGGTCGACTAACATTTGGTCGGCTATTAGGGGGCAGCCCTAGTTTAGTTAAGTTTAGTTTAGTTCAGTCATTTTCCAGCATAGACCAAATATACACAAGGTAGCCAAATTATCTGCAGAGGTGTCTTCCTCTCCAAAACAGACAGACCTGGTGATTTAAACAAGTAAAAACACTGAGTAAAGCTGTTTGACGTTCAAAAATCAGTTGTTGTTTTTTTTGTTTTTTTTTCCAACACTGCTCATCACAGAGAAGCTGCTGTGCAAAAAATGTGAAAGGCCCTATCTAGAGCCAGTGTTTGGTTCGTCTTTTCTGGACCACTGTAGAAACACAGCGGTGAACATGGTGGTCTCAATGGACAAGGACCTGCTACCTATGTAGATATATATACCTTATTCTAAGGTAATAAAAGCACAAGGATTCTTATTTTCAGGTAATAATGCGCTAAACAAAACAGATTCATTACATTATGTTCTATTTGTGCCAGTATGTCCCCCTAACTCCTACACACTGGACCTTTAATACTCAGCCATGAGTGCAAACCCACGCAGACACTTAATGCCTCCAGTCAGCCCTCTGCATTACAACTTGTTCAGTTCTAAATTACAACTACCATCAGTCATCTCTTCATCACTGTACTCTCCTTCAGGGGTCCGAAGGGTGTTTGGACGTTAGAAGAAAAGGGTGAGTCACCTCGCTTTGACACCACGTTTGAAGATGCCCGACCCAGCCTGACTCACATGGCCCTCCTGGGACTGCAGAGGGCCGGCTACCTCAAGTATCTCATCAGCCAGAATGTGGATGGCCTACATGTGCGATCAGGCTTCCCCAGGTAATTCTGCGCTGCCTCCCGTCCTATAGCATAATGTATGAACATCATGCATTGTACATACTGAGTAGCTGACTCATATCACAGCTATTGGAAAGCGGGGAGTAATGCATTATCTCAAAGAAAAGCCACATAGAGCCAGTAGCACTTACAGCAGTAATAATTGCTGGTTTTCCCACAAATGCGGGCAGTGGAATAAGCTGTAAATACAAAACTGTGGGCTTATTTATACGGCACCTTTCATACAAGAAATGGAACACAAAGTGCTGCACAGTAGGGACATTATAAGCACTGAGTGCTTCGCATGTAAATAGACATAATGGACATAAAACAGACAAGGCAATTCAATATAAAGGACACTTAAAGCAGTTTAAAACTTGGATTAACTGATTCATAAAATCATAGAGTTGTAAAACTAAAAATTACAAAGTCAAGTAAGATTTTAAGAGCGTGGAGCGTGAATAGAAAATTAAAGCATAAAAAGAGTTTCAGACCTGTATCAGGAAGTCAGAGCTACCTAAAGGCTAACATGAACAGATACGCTTTTAGCTCTCTTTTAAAAATATTTAGTGAGCTAGCTTCCCTGTTATCTATAGGTAGTGTGCTCCATAGCTTCGGGGCGTAATTGATAAAGGCTGCATCCCTGATCATCTTCCGACTGTTGCTGTGAACCTCCAGTAAACCAGAATCAGATGATCGCAGTGTTTTTGGAGGCAAATAGTTAACAAGGGAGTTGGCAATGTAGCTCTGTCCCAGCACATGTAGAGCTTAAGGAGAAGGAGCTAAAAATCAATTCTCAATGTAACAGGAAGTCAGTGCAGTGCAGCTCAGACTGGCCTGATTTGCTCTCTCCTCTTGGTTCTGGTTAATAGCTGAGCTGCAGAGTTTTGAAGGAGCTGAAGTCTCTCAGTGGTGTTTTTGAGCAGCAAGTAAAAAGTGTGTTACAGTAGTTGAAGCGCTTAAAATAAAGAAATGGTCATGCCTTCGCTATGTTTTAAGCAACTCCAGTAATTCTGTTGACCAGATGGTCTATCAAGCTCTTGAAAACAGTGAAACTACCCATCATAATTTGTGAGAACACAAGCTTATTTCATCATTCATCATTCGTCTTGTGTTTGTCAGAAAAACAGTCCGAAACCTTGGTGAGGGTGGATTTGGAGCTGATGAACAGGGCCTTGGTTTTATTGCCGTTAAGCTTCAGGAAGTTCCTGCTCATCCAGCTCTGGATGTCTTAAAGACAGGTGGTGAGGGAGGTGGGAGGGATGGCAGTGGTGGGTTTGGAGGAGATGTAGAACTGTGTGTCACCAGCGTAGTAGTGAAAATGGATGCCATTGTGACGCAGGATTGTGCCCAGGTAGTCTCGCCACCAGACAATCAGAGATCTCCGCCTTCTGATACTCTGGGGACAGTCCTTTCTGAAGTGTGTTTAACACATCGGAGAACACGGCCGGCAACAAGGCAACGGCTCTTGCATTTTTTAAAAGGACACGCCCTCTAGGAAATGTGCGCTCCCCCTTTTCTTGTCCACAAGGACACAAACACACAAAGAGCTTAAAAATGGATGCCGAGAGATTTAACTCCATTTCATCAAACGTGTGCTTAGTCCACAAGATTGTGGAAATGAAGGACTTACAGCGACTTTGTTTAAAACTTTTAACACAGTCAGACTATGTTTACGAGCACAAGAGTTCAGCGAGTCACCGAAGGACCGCCCTGCGGATTTACTATTGGTTCTGCAACGTAGGGATTTTTTCTTAACTCTGAAATTGTATCCGCCCATCTAAACACAAAATCAGGGAGAAGACATCAGTCTTTAGTTAAGCAAAGCGTCTAAAGACTGACTTGTGAGTCTAGTGCCCAGGGGGAGGAGGGAGATGATGGACAGAAGGGAACAGAAGTGGACCTGTACACATGCCGCCTCTTTAACCGCCTGGAAAATGGGAGGTCAGGCACTGGGCACCACTCTTGTGCCTTTTCTGTGCCAGCTTTCAGGAGGTGGTGGCAGGTAGCGTCTAAGATTGCTAAGCAACCTCAACAAGCACCAGATCATGGCCTATTTACCTGAAATCCTGAGTTCAGAGCTGATCTTCTTGCAGACACTGTTTATATTGCATTTTTTGAACAAGTTAACTTGTTCAGAAAATGCAGTGAAGATTTGACTGTGGAGAAAACTACCACATTATTATGTTATGTTTTAATTTTATTAATATCTGGTATTTTACAAACAGAAATATGTACAGCGTTGTAAGTTGTGTGAGATAACCATATTGTTTCACGGCACTCTGTTACATGTTGGGTTTGTTCTGACTCACTGTTGTTTAAAGATGAAGCTGCTGCTTTGTGATAATGGCTGTAACATCGCCAGCAGTGAGGATCTTGTTAGATACAGCTCAAGTAATGCTTCATGTAATGGAAAATGTTTGGTCTGACTCTCGATTATCCAAAACATTATTGGACTAACCCAAGGCCAAGAATTCAATTTTTCATTCAGCACATACACCCACAGTTCATGGGTATTGGACGACTTGCTTTCCCTGGAAGCCATTTCTTCCTCTCCCCTGCATCAGTCAGGTTCTTTTAGACGAGGCCAGGCAGTGAAATGGTGGCTCTCTGTGGAGGTAGCACACAAACTGGTGAAGTAAACTGGTTGGCAATAATTTGCAAAGATGCAAGGTGGAGCGCAGGAATGAGTACGAGGCCTCCAAATATTCATCAGAGACTGTGAAAATGTTGTGTTGTCCTGACACTAACTTAGGAAAAAGTTATTCAGGTAAATATCATGTAGGGCTGGGCAGTATATTGATTTTGTGATATGAGACTAGATATCGTCTTAGATTTTAAATATCCTAATAAGATGTAGGGCCCTGTGATTTCGTCAATGCAGAAAACACGGACAGAATTGCGGAAATTATGATGATAAAAATGGAATCAGCTGTAAAACGTGGAATGTCATGGACATTGTCAAAACAGAAGTAGAAGTAATCCCTACAATATTGTCGCTATATTGAGGTATTTGGTTAAAAATATTGTGATATTTGATTTGTATCGCCCTAATGTCATCTTTGTAATCTCTCTGTCTCTGTGGACGTTTCTCTCTCTTGCTCTATCAGGGATCTGTTGTCGGAGCTTCATGGGAACATGTTTGTGGAGGAGTGTGAGAAGTGTGGCAGGTATGTGCGCACTCACACACATGCACTCACCACCCACATTTTGATCTTGAAACTCTTTGACAATGCCCATCTTTACAAGCTGCTGTCTGTCACTGAGGTCATTTCATTCGGTACACCTGTTTGGTAAGATAAATCATGTGGCAGCAGCACAATGCACAATGTATAAACCATGCTGTGGATCAGGAGGCATGTATCCATGAATCCATCCTGCATGTGTTGAAGGTAAAAGCCATGGGTGTAATTGTGTTTTCTCTGCGCACGTGAGGCACATTTACTCCACTTGTGTGTCCTATTTGTTGCTGACCAGCTGCACCACCTCTTTTTCAAATGGAATCTTCTAGTAGGATAATGCTTCCTTTCACAGAACGCTCATTATCTCCAAACGATTTCAGGAACATGATGGTGACTTCATTTCACTCCAGTGACCTGCACAGCCTCCATATCTCATCCAAATAAATTGCCTTTGGGATGAGGTAGAACAGGAGCATACATGTACATAATGTTTGCAGCAGCTACATCATGCCATTGAGACACTGAGATCCCTTAAGACCATCACCAACGTGATGTTTAATCTTAAAGAGAGCTGTGTGGAGTCAGAGGTTTTCTTTTCACCGACTCTGTTATCATGCGTTTGTGTATGAACGCGTGTATGAATGAACCTCACTGTGCTGCTTCTAGATAGAAATTCTGGTATCACTTCATTTAAAGGGGTGTGAATAAGTCCAACATTACACTGTCATGATCCATATGGCGCCCCATTATTATAACAACACTTACAATGACATTTTAAGGACTAGTCCAAATTGTACCACTATGGCTGAGGTCAAGAAACTTATTCATGATGCAGTTATAATGATCTCAAGACATCCAAAGTCAAAACCAACAACTCAATGCAATGTTAACACATGAAGCTAGATAGTTTATTTAAGTTTGATAATTAGACCTGTTAGAGACATTTCTAGCAGGTTCTAGTGTCCTATTATTTTGAGTCACTTTAATGCACCACCTGACGCGGTCTCTCTGGAACCTGTTGAGGGAATCTCTCGAGGTGTGCTGAAGTGTGTGTGGAACGTGGACGACAACACTGGGGTTACAGTCTGTAACTTTATTGTGGCTTCCTATTATAAGTTGCCACCCACAAATGCAATAACGGGAGGTATGATAAACTCGCTGCCTTTTTTAAATTGTTTGATTAAGTCATTTAATACACCTGTAATTTGAACACTGTTTTTATAAAGGCCTGTTTATGTGGGGAATGTTTGTTTGGGGATTTTTCATGTTTTAAATGCAACAGTCGAGACAATCAGTTCATAGCGTCATCCTGCAACTCTCCGTACATCCTCCAAACCAACCGAAGCACCCTGGATCATCAAAGATGGAGTAACATTAAACCAAAGACAGTGAGTTTATCATATCTCCCGTAATGGCGTCTGTGGGCGGCTGTTTTTTTTATTTACTGCAGCTTACTTATTTGGAAGCTGCAGTAAGGCTGTGACTTGTCATAACAAAGACATTTCATTTAATTACATATTAAAAATGACATCATTGACTGCATGACACTTAAAACTAGGCAGTTTTCTGGAAAGGACAAAAAGCCGGGGGTTACACTGTCTTGCTGATATTGACGTGTGTTTTATTGCATTGATTGTCAGACTGTCTTTTGGACTTTTTGATAAATCTGTCTTCCTTGTTTTAGTTGCTTTACAGTAGTTTTGTCACGGTACCAAAATTGGAACCCATGGTACGATACCATTGAAAGTATCACGGTTCTGGGGCATCGGTGGCTTAGTGGTAGAGCAGGAGCCCCATGTACAAGGGGTTCAGCCCGGGTTCAGCGCCGGCCTGTGGCCCTTTGCTGCATGTCACCAGCTTTATCTTTTTTAACTGTAATTGAACTAAAGCTGATGTGGTTGGACAGAGACGTAACCTGGAGGAGTTTTGTTTTCAGGCAGTATGTCAGAGACAAAGTGATCGGCGTGATGGGACTGAAACCGACAGGACGTTACTGTGATGTGGTTCGATCCAGAGGACTCAGAGCCTGCAGGTAACAGGGGCTTTCACTGCAGTTTGAAATTATTTATTACAATAAATGCAATTAATTATTATTACAATAATGTGCCATGATCCCTTTATAGGTATGATAAATGACTTGAGTGTGTATTCTTAACTTAAACAGAGGAAAGCTGATCAGCACTATACTGGACTGGGAGGATGCTCTTCCTGACAGAGACCTGAACAAAGCAGACGATGCCAGCAGGTGAGAGACAAAAGTGTTAAGTGTGCTTCACTGTCTGCTTTAATGTATCCATTAGGCTCGTGTGTGTCAGCGTTTCCATTCAATCCTTCAGCCACAAAGATCTTTTATTGTGTCTTAACAAAAGAGCAGGGTGAATGAGATGTTTGCGTGTCACCTTGATGTAGCCAGTGACCCATATTAGATGAATAATTACCATCTGAATTGCAAAGAGGAGATTTTGAACTCTGACCAATGTGCAGTGTGCTTATGCACGTACTTGTAGAGCTACACTTGAGTCACAGCGCTAAGCATCAGTTTCTCTGAAAGGTAATTACGCAGCAGGCTTTGAAGAACTCAACAGGTCATTTCACGACACTGATGGATTTTCTGAAGGTATGTCCAAGATATTTAAAGCCACAATAGCCTTCTAACTATGTAATTTGGGGTCTTATGTACATAATATTAAACATGTAAAAACAATTAGAAATCAGTTTCCATCCAAATTTTGAAATATCTGTCTTTTGAGATTTTGTACATTCTTGAAATTGGGTTTGATTTGGCCGTGGTTATCTCTGAAATTTATTACGCAATAAATTCCAAACCACTATAAATCATCCGTCAGTTGTCTCATCCGGCCCCCAGTGGCAGCGCAACAAAACCTTTCTGCTCCAGCATCAGAGGGCTCAAACATGTACAGCTGGATTAAATTTGTGGCAGCCCTTGCTGAGCCAGGGAGATGTCAATCAAAACGAGGGAGCTGTCAATCAGAGCGTTATCTGCCACACCCACTCTGTACTGGCAAGTGGTCTAAACAGCAAAATGAGCTGTTTTTAAACCAGGTTTTCTAATAGTTATGAATGTTTACTTTTACTCAGACTTTTGTGGATTGAGACACTTAGCTTTGATATAATATATGCATTTTTACTATTTCAAGCTGTGTTTCCAAAGGCTTTAAAGACACTCTCAACCAGCCTGATGAAGGAATATTCCCTCTTGCAAGATAAAAAATGCGTGCTTTTTTCTTAGTCTATAGATTGGAAAGAAAGATGACACCTGGAAATGTTTTTATAAGACGTTCTGATTATATTCATGTCAGGCTAACTGGATTAGAAATATAGTCTCAATTTAAGAATCGGGTCAGTTCAGGTAAAGTCTTTGTGAATTCTGGGAATAACTTCAAAACAAGCATAAGTGTTAAATAAATCTTTGGGGTTTTTCAAATGTTGACAGGTAATTGTTTTTCTTAGTGCTGTGACTCACATCTAACCGACAAGAGGGCTGCACAATGACTCGAATATTAATGTCAATCACAATTTGAGCTTCCCACAATTAAATGAACATGATCGATTGTGATACTGACATTTAAATGCAAGCTCTGCTTTTAGAAAACTTTGCTGCTTATCAAGTGTTTCCTAATCCGCTGTGAGGGATGACGTATGCTGTGAAACCCTCTGAGGCAAATTGTTATTTGTGATATTGGGCTGTATAAATAAAACTGAATTGAATTGAAATTGAATTGAATTAAACAAACAGCGATGGCAGCTGTTGTGCTACTGTGTGCACACACACCCTGCAGCAGCAGTCTGTGAAAAACCTTCCTGAATGTTGTGGCTGCAGCCCAGAGTAATGCAATAATAGATAGCAGATGGAAATCAAAGCAAAACGCAAATGTCTGGAGCATAAGGTGAAGAGCTACTTTTTCGATCTGTTGTCTGGAGTATTTTGGATTTAGAGTGCATGAGACTTGTGCCTGCACTTTAAAGGCCCATTTATGCTCAACGTTAAATACGGATCCGGATCCGGACGGAGCCTTCTATCCGTGCTCCGTGTTCATTTCGTCCGTATTTCTGCACGTTTCCATAAAGCTTACGGATACGAGCCAAACGGAGCAGTACCACCGGAAACCGTGGGGGCAGTGTTGCTGTCACTACCTGATACGTAACTCTAGTGAGACACGAAGAAGAAATAACAATGGCGGTTATTGAATGCCCTGGCGGACATCCTAAAGTACTGGAAATGACGCTCGTCATCAATTTCTCTTATCGGAAATACTAGAGACTTTGTCTTTATGCAAGAGGTACATTATCAATATCTCCTCCCCAGTCGCCATGATTGTTTTTGAGTTTGTTGTTGTCATAAACTTTTGACTCTGGGCTGCCCCCTGGTGGATATATTGGTTAACATCCATGCCAACGTAAAGGACACATGGAAGTATGTTGGCAGTGACGGAAACATTGTTTGAAACGGACGTATACATTTTCGTACGTAAAGGGAGCATAAATGAGCCTTAAAGAAACACAGCTCATTTGTTAAAGCACCTAGAAAAGCACCACATACTGCAGTACGATGAATGCAATAATCTCACTAACTCAACTCATTGAGTCTCGTCCTGGGGGATCCCAAAGCGTTCTCAGGCCAGATGAGCGTGTTCTGGGTCTGCCCCGGGGCCTCCTACCAGTGGGATGTGCCCAAACACCTCCAATGGGAGGCGCCCAGGAGGCATCCTGATCAGGTGCCCGAACCACCTCAACTGAACCCTTTCAATGCGAAGGAGCAGCAGGTCTACTCCGAGCTCCCTCTGGATGTCCGAGCTCCTCACCCTGTCTCTAAGGCTGAGCCCAGCCACCCCATGGAGGAAACTAATTTCAACCGCTTGTATCTGCGATCTCATTCTTTCTGTCACTACCCAGAGCTCGTGACCATAGGTGAGGGTTGGGATGTAGATGGACCAGTAAATCGAAAACTTTGCCTTCCGGCTGAGTAAAGCAGTGCTCTGTTGATTAAAATGTAATAGTGCAAAAAAAAAATTTAGTCCCAATAATCATGCAGCCCTACTACCAAACATTTCTGCCAGCTTTGGAAACTTAGTGAACCCTTTAAGCCCAGACAAGTATGTAGGATGTATGTGACTATTATGTGTGACATGTTCTCTTCTGTCTGCACCCAGACGAGCAGACCTGGCACTGACGCTTGGCACCTCCATGCAGATCAAACCCAGTGGAGACCTTCCACTTCTCACCAAGCGCAAAGGAGGGAAACTGGCCATTGTCAACCTGCAGGCCACGAAACACGTGAGTCTCATTCATGCACCGCCACCAGATAAACATGTATAGAAATACTGTGCATATAATAAAAGGCTAAACTCTGGTTAGAAATATCTGCTCATGTGCCTGTCCGCCATGATCAGATTCCTCGTTTCACAGTTGTGATTTCTTGTCTTGCAGGACAAGCATGCCCACCTGCGTATCCATGGTTACGTGGATGATGTCATGAAAGAGGTAATGGAGCTGCTGGGATTGGAAATCCCAAAGTGGGAAGGTCCGACTGTCTGTGAGAGCTCCAAAGTGGCCTCTGAGTCCACCACAGATGTCAAACCACCACGTGCAGTTACAGCAGAGAAAAAGGTGAAAAAGGAGGCGATTAAGGAGGAGAGGAAAAGAGACACAACGGCACTAACAGATGATGGGGGTGTTAAGGAGGAGGCGGTGTCGGTAAAGAGGGAGAGAGCGGAGCCCCCAGTGGAGATAAATGAAGAGAAATAGCCTCAGGTATTTTTTTCCTCAAACAACTTCACAACACAAACCCGTCCAGAAACAAACTTCACAACTGAGGGCGCTCGGTTTGATCAGTTTCAGAGGACAGGGGTTCTTATCATCTTCACCCTCTGGAGCAAAGACTTCTTCAAGTACTGCAGTGGTTTTGTTAAACCCAGATCTCTTACACTCCCCTTGCAGCCACGATAAACAGGGATGTGAAACTGACTCCTCAGCTGAGGGCTCAGAGGTTGACTAAGTGATAGTGTCCGGGGTAAAAGGATCTACGTGAGGTGGATGTTCCGATGGGAGTGTATCTTTTTAATTACCGATTGAACTACATGTTTAAAAAGTCGATTTAGCAATACACAACCTGTGATGTAAATGTTCCTGCTGTCATAGTAAGGACATGGTAAAGGGGATCTTTGCATATTATCCAACTTGAGGCTTTATTTTACTAGGAGAACCAGCCTTTAAAGAGCAGCTCTATTATTTTTTAGGTTTTTGTATCATTCTGTATTTTCCCAGTAGTGTTCTTAATGTGTTCAAATCCAAAAATACAACATTTTGCTGGAAGTACATATGTTTTCAGATCAAATGCTGTTTTCCCAAGCCCTTCTATAAACCTTCATGACCTGACTTAGGTTTCTGCATGGTGACACTACTACATATTAACCCTCTAGCCCGCCCAATGTGCCTCTTCGAGACTGAGCTGAGTCTTCTTTGGCTACGTTTAAACTGCAGGCTAATGTGGCCAAAGTCTGATCTTTTTTGCTCATATGTGACTCAGATCAGTTGTTTTTCATAACGCCAGGTTCACACTGGACACAGAAGCACCCTGATTTGTTAATAATCACACAGCCGCCCATCAGCAGTCACCTGGCCGTTCACACCAGAGGGGCATTTCTCTGTGCCGGTCAGCAAGCGACTCAGCCCCTCTGCTCTGTTTAGATTACCTGTATTACGTCTGTTTGCCTCTGTCTCCGTGTGTGTGATCATGTGTGTGCCAGGGCGCACTGTGCTGTGCCGCGTCCAGTGTGAACAGAAAGGTTAAAATGGGCAGCAAAGGCAAAGGGGGCACAGAAAATCGGCACGCTTCGTGGTGCGTCCTTGTGCTGTGTGTGAACAAATCACATGGAATCTCGTGTTTTCAATCTGATTTTGGTCTCTTCCATATGTGATCCTGAATCAGAACCCCGAACTGTGCGCCAGAGTCTTGTGGAGAGGCGCTGACAGATGTAGTTAAAACTGTCCCTTTACATCCTGAAATTTTGTATGAAATCTTTTTCAGTGAAGTCATTCACGTCACAATCCCTTAACACCTGGTGCTGACGCTGCACCCCGCACACCTACGTACAGAAATAGCAGCCACAGCTTTACAAAAAGCCATGATTAAAAACCTGGCTGTCTTCCTCCTCGTCCTCATTATCATCTATTCACGAATTTGCTGGCTTCTGCTGCACATCAGCTCATACATGAAACTGTTATCACTGACTTCAGTGGCCTCCATGTTTACTTCTATACAACAGCATGCTACATGTGACGTCTTTGTTACTATTCTTACGCACATGTGGGTCAGTTCAGGACCGTGACCAGTTCACACTGGAATTTGATATTGGCAACATTTAAAAAAAAAAAAAAAAAAAAAAAAATTAGATGAACAGCCACATTAAAGATCTGAGCAATAAATCCGAATGAACACAAAGGCTTAAGATGTGACTGTATTAGTGAGAATTGTTTGTAATTATTGATCTTGTGTCAGTTGTCTGAAAAGTCTGAAACTTTCGCCTGTCATTAAAATTTTGAGAACAGGTGCGATTTTCTGCGTTTTTCGCATCCATCAGAGGCCTTCAGAGACATTTGACCAAGATTCGGTGAAGAAAATGTGGCGGCGAGACACATCCGCAACAAGACAATGGAACAGGGGGCACAGGATAATTTCAAATCTCAGACAGCTCACGTTTAACAGATCAGTAATATTCAGGTGCATTGAAATTTGATTGAATTAAAATTTTCGCAACAAGTAGAACAATAAAATGCATCTGAATCAGTGTGCAAGGTGTCTGTGCATAATATTTTTTTTTTTTTTTTTTTTTTTACGGATGATGGACTTAAAAAAAAATTCAATGTACAAAGGCCTTTACTCTCCCTGTTTGAAGAGGCAGACAGTACAGGCACAGAAGCTAAATTATGTTCTGATGCCACATTAGTTTGGTTCCTGAAGGTCACACATTAACACAAATGATCAAGGTGTTGGTAGACCAGTAACTCTCCATGTTCTGCGAAGTAAAATTACTGTTTTTGTCAGTGAAAGCAAAGATCAGTTTGAGTTCACCTAGCTGCTGGAAAGTGCCGTCTGATGGCAAGGTTAAGTGTCGGTTTTTATAATATAGTATAATATTGTAGCTAGCGTACACTTAAACTAATTCATTTCTTTTTTAGGTGGCTAAAACACATTTCACTGCTGTTCCCTTCCACAGCCACCAGACTCCATTGGCAAAACAGTAATTTTACCCTGCAGAACACTGGGACAACTGGGAGCGCAATAGTACACGAAAAACAAAAATAAATCTTAGCTGAAATACACAATATAATGAATCTCACTATGTATAAGGTTTAATAATAGCACCATCTTTCACCTCCATGTACACATGATACAGTCTCAGGAGTTCACACTGTCAGCGAAAGATGTGTGTGGGGTTTGATGGAAGATAGGGCATCAGCACTATAACCTGCATCACTGCCTTTCCCTAATGACTGAGTTGGCGTTTCGGAGTCAACCTTTAACAGACCAGACAAAAAAATGAGATGTGGAGCACATGGTTATATATACCTTTTGATAGGGTCTGTATAGTTCCTGTACCTTAAAAGCTTTTACTAATAACCACATGCTCCAGATCTCGTCCCCACAGATGTATCCTCGAAAGACATCGTGGGTGGATTCTTCATGAGAACATATCAGTTGAGCCTCTCCAGCTCTCATACAGCTTGTGGGGATTTTTAGGTCAGCCCTGATCCTAACTGTTAAATTAGCACATTTTCGACAAAATCATCAAAGTGCTTCTCTCTCATAGTACAAAGGCTTTGTGCTCCTCTGATGAGATGTATAATTCTGCCTGATTTTCTGTGTAAATGGAGCAGCTGCTGTCGCTTGACTGTAATCGCACTGTACGTTTCTAGGAAAAGAATTTTATCTCAGGAAAAAGCATTGTACTCTGTTGGGGAAAAAGTCACTGAACGGTTTTATTTTAAACATGTTTTGGCAATAAACGCAACAAGTTGGTGGTAGAACCCCTTGTGTATGTGTGCTGTATGTTGTGCACCGTCAAACGGCAGCGACCTCGTTGTAAATGTGATCAAACATGTCAGAGGGAGTGAAGACGGCTTGCGTTATGGTGTGATTCTTTATGTTTGCCGTGAAGATTCATTAACATTTCTGAGGGCAACATCTATACATGTGGGTAGTTATAAAATGTCTGTGACTGGTCATTATGAAACACCTACAGCCTCCTCCGTAAGAGCTGTCGCTATGGCAAGAGGACCAAAGAGCCTCCCTCTGATGTTCCATTCAACACAGGTCTTGCGTCTCCCTTGTTTTTTTTTTTAAAGCAGAAACATTTACATCAGATGCTACGGCTGTACAGCAGGCCACAGGTGTTTGTAGAGTACTGCAGTAAACATGTTGCTCTGTCTAATCTTAGTCCATTAAGGCACTTTGTCTCTCCATGTGTGTAAGCAACAGATACAGCTGCAACACAAACACATGCACAGTGTCCAGCTGCCTGTTCTGAGAATGGCTCATTACACAGTCCTCTTCTCCACTCTGCCTTTTATCTAATGTACTCAGCCCCTCTGTTCACACCTCGATGGTGTTGCACACATAGTTAGGCGACGGCGACGTACTTAACATACATGTCTTTTCACCATTTAACAGGTTATGAGCTGTGAACTGTTCAGCTAGAGGGATTTTCGTTCTGAGATAGTTTGATGTAAAGGATCTCACAGGCCTGAAGAGGTGAAAGAATCTAATATTTCACTAGAACAGCAGCAAAAATAAATGAATATATAAAAAAACATTTTGTGCAGCATATATTTTTTTCGTTCTTTTTGAAGTAATACTTCACCTCCTACATGATCATGTGTATACTAATGTCTCACCCAGTGTTACATTGACAGAAACAAGAAGACACACAAACAAACTGAACACTGGCACTCACACTACTACTACTGCTCTACTAAGACTACTGCTAGTAGTAGTAAACTACTAATACTAATAGTAGTACTACAACTAATGCTACTATTACTACCCATAGTAGTAGTAGTGTTACTACTACTACTATTTGTACTACTACTGCAACTACTACTGCTATTACTGCTGGTAGACTACTTCTACTAAAGGTACTGTACTCGTATCACCAGTAGTATGACTACTTCTACTGCTACTACTGCTGCTGCTGCTGCTGCTACTACTAGACTAGTAGTCCTAGCAGTACCACTACTACTATTACTGCTACTACTGCTTCTACCACTGCTGCTACTACTAGTAGCCTACAAGTAGTTCAACCACCACGACTATTATTACTACTACAACTACTTCTATTATTTCTGCTACTATTACTAGTACTGCTACTACAGCCACTGTTCCTACTACTACTTTTACTACTACTAATACTGCTATTACTACTACTACTGTTTCTACTACAAGCAGAAGTTCCATGTGTTTGGGAAGTACTGAGCATACGACTAGATAAATGAGACATGGATTATACTGCACGAGTTTGTAAATGGATGATTTGATGTAGTTTTGTGGTTAACGTTGGCGCCCCTAAGACTTCACTTCATCAAGAATATTCTCAGTTATTGGATTCTTTGCTGTGGAGGCATGCGAGAAAAAGAAGTATTTCGTCCCAAATTCAGTGCATCACAGGATGAATAACTGAAATGCAAATGGTAATTTGGGGGTGAAGTATTCCTTTAATAATCCAGTCATCAGTCAAACCTTTCACAATGTTGTAAATTAGTCACCTGTTGGGTTTTATTCAATAAAATAGACTAAAATAAAATAAAAAACCTTGCCATGGTTTGCTGTCTGAACCAAAAGCCCAAGGAGAATGGCCAGACTGGTTCAAGCCTGACAGTGACTCAAATATTGGCGTGTTATGACAATGCTATGCAGAAAGGTTTATCTGAGCTGAGCTCATTCAACCTTGAAGTGGACGGGCTACAGCAGCAGGAGCCCAAAGAGGCTTCCACTTTTATCAGCTAAGAGCAGCAAACTAAGGCAACAGTGTTCACAGGCTCACTACAAGATTGCAAAAATGTCACCTGGTGTGACCAATCTGTAATTCTGATGCAACATGCGGATGTTAGGGTCAGAGTTTGGAGTAAACAACATGAGTCCATGGATTTATTCTGCCTTGTATGAGTGGTTCAGGCTGGCGGTGGTGCAGTGGTGTTTGAAAAACCTCATTCAGCTTGGAGCAGGAGATTCCACAGGAGATATCTAAGAAGTCTCTAAAACTTGTATTTATTGTACTTCACATAGCATCAGACAGACTCTTCCTTCTGCGGGGACCTTGGTCAGAGAATCTACATCAGAGCCCTGCTGGCTGTGATCTGTCTCGGAGGACAACAGTCGGTGCAGCACTTCACAAGTCTGTGCTACATGGCAGAACGGACATAAGGAGCCAGTGACAGCATGTCTGGGGTCGGCACCAAGAGAGTCGAAGACTGCATCAAAGATTTTTTGTCAGAATCAGACTCCTCAGTTGTAATTCAAAGTGCAAGGTCTGGAGAAAAGCAGGCGCAGCTCATTAAGCATTTAACATGAGCCATGCTGTGAAGCACCGGGGCGGCAGCGTCACACTGTGTGACAGAGTTTCACTCGCAGTTACTTGGGCGGTTTTTAAGGACGGTGAGAACAACGAATGGAGCAAAAAGAGATCAGACCAACCTGCTGCAGGAGTTTCAAAGACTGTCTGGACTGGGATGAGTTCATGCTCCAATATGGTTAGAGGGAAATTATTCAGTAAATCAGGACCCAGAGGTTGGTGTCCTTGAATCTCATTCAAGGAATGAGTGGAATAATGTGAAGATGGCTGTGTATAGACTAATTACAGACACTCCCTGTTCAGCTCCAGCGTGTCCCTGAGGAGGAAAGTAATCAGTGTCAAAGGCGTGGTACTTCAAAGGTCGAGAGCAGACTGAGGAAGAGACTGAGACTAGACTGATGAGTAAAATACTTTAAAACCTAAAAACACTACACATTTTACTAATGTAGTCTCAATATTTGAAGCATGATATCAGTGTTTGTCACAACAAGCTCCTGATGGATACTGAGTCATCCATATACGCTGCTTCTTATCTTTGTCCAGCATTGATTTCACTGAGCTGAATCTTAATTTCCCTTGGGGATATAAAAAAGTCTTAATTTACCCTTTCTGATGATTCCTATAAACCATAAGAGTCCAACCCACAAGAAACTAGTCTCCCTCAGATGAAGGCAGCAGCTGTACAGAAGAAAGTTCAGAAAGTTAGTATGAGCCAGAAGTGTGAGAGGGAGAAGAGCTTGTAGTTACTAGCTTTGTTGTTCGCTTTTATTCAGTGTTATTCCCAGTTTTAATCACCAAATCACGTTGTTTTGGAAAGGAGGCGACCTTTGTGGATAAACCAGCTCCTGGTAAAAACATCCTGAACATCTGGATCTTTAGTTATCTGAGAATAAAGGTGAGCACACATCAACAGGTGCTTGGCTAGCAGTCGCCCCCAACACACCAAACAGCATCAGAGAAACACTGTTATTTAAATGTGAAACCACTTTATTCAATGTTTTACCGGTTTTAATCACCGCGTCTGTTTGTTTTGGAGAGGAAGAGAACCCTGTGGATAATTTAGCTCTGGTAAAAAAAACATCTGGATCAGACATAAGGTGAGCACAAATGAAGTAGTCAGAGAAATGAGCAATGAACACTGAAGGAATTCCAACCTGGAAAAGTTTCAGCTGGTTGAAATCTGCAATCCTCACCATTAGACGCCACTAAATCTCCTTAATCTTACACACTGTTCCTTTAAAAGACCTAGAGACAGAATCGTTGGGATGTCGGTGCTTGACTTGATATTTTGGATGCCTTTCTTGTTCTAGGGTGTTTTATATTTTAAAATGGTCTGTTCTTCTATTTTGTGTCAGTTTATAGCAGCCCATGTTCAAGTCTGGCCCTCTGCCCTTCACTCCAGATATTCCCCTTTCTCTCTCCTTTCGTAACTGTCTCTCCATAAAGCATTAAAAAATGCAAAAAGAAAAGAAAAATCATCGCTGTCCTTTTTTTGTAAATAGGAAGTAAAATGTTCATAAAGACCGAGCTGTTACTGCTAAGTAGAGCAGATTTGATCTTGACTGACACTGTGTTACAATGGCAGCCGACAGTTAAGGTTGAATGATCTTTTTCATCCTCGTGTGACCCACTTTAATGACGTCAAACATGTCAAACAGTTTGGAAAATTACCTTCCCTTTTGTCCGTCCTGAAAGAGACGCATGACCTTGTCTGTGCTCTTTGAAGGCAGTCATATGTTTACTGTTACATGAGTGAGTCATAAGATGCAGCTGCACCCAGATTCATCACCTAAATTCTTAATGGAGACGTTAACCTTAATGTTTTTGTCAGGTAATGTTCATTATCTCATTTCATTCAGGGTTTAGAATAAAATTATGGGTGTTGACATGATGCTTTACATCTAGAGAAGCAGATTGGCAGTGAATATTTGTAGTTGTGTGAGCAGGGCTGTAGCGTCTATTAAAATCATATCGGGATGAGAGTCGGCACCTTCACATCTGAGGCCATGGTTCTCTGCCGGAAGCCGGTGGATCCCCCACTGGGTTCGGGGAGAGTTACTGCCTCAAGCGAGGGAGTTCAAGTATCTCAAGGTCCTGTTCACGAGTGAGGGTAGAATGGAGCGTGAGATGGATCGACAGTTCGGTGAGGCTTCTGTAGTGATGTGGGCGCTGGGCCGGTCCATCGCGGTCCACTTCACAACTGCAGACCACATGTAACCACATCAACCCAGGACCTCCACATCCAGCTTCTTCACCTGCAAGATCTTTTAAGACCAGCAACCCCAGCAGCTGATGCAACAATTGGTTTGTCCACCCAAGAATTTCTGCACAAACTGTCAGAAATCATTTCAGGGACGCTCATCTGTGGGCTCAGTGGGTCTCATTCATGAAAAGTGAGCAAATCTGTGTGTAGATTTGCACGTTAAAGCCTACACTACTAAAACTACTTTGGATACAGGAACGCCGCGGGAAACTCAGAAGAAAAAAGAATTTTTCCGAAGCGGAGATCAAAATAATTTTGGGTGAAGTGGACTGAAGGAAAAACATTTGATTTTCTTCGGTTAGTAGTGGTGTGACAGGGACAGGCAAAGCGAAGGTCTGGAGGGAGGTAACAGATGCTGAATGTTGTCTCCGTGGTACAAAGAACCATGTCAGAAGTGAAGCGTAAATGGTTTGATATGAAACTGGAGGCAAAGAAACTCATAAGCACACACACACACAAAAAAATACAGCGGTCACCAGACAAACAGAAGATTCATTTGTGAGGTTTTGAATTAAGTGGGAACGGGAAACCAGAGATGTTTTGTGTGTAATGGATAAACTCTCAATCAGTTGTCATCAGTTTGACTCTGTGAAATGACTTGTTGTACTTTAAGAGGAATAGCTTGGCATCCCTTAGATTGCGGCCCTTGTACCTGTCAGATGTTTCTTGTTTTCTGTGAAGGGCTCGGAAATAGAAAAGACCATCTTGTTGTGGGTGGACGTGCCGCTCCTGCGCTGTCTATTGTGTGGAGCCTGATGAGAAAACAGTCAAGTTACGAAGCGAAACATTAAATCAGGGGCAACAATAGCTCATGTCAACAACAGAAGACTTTCTTTTGATCACACGGCGAACAGCAAAGTGGCGGGCATTCAAGGAAGAGAACCGTCACGAATTTTCAGACAAATGCTCGTTCTGAAACCATGTTTCAATTCACAGCTGGAAGACGCTGGTTCCTGTGGTGACCCGCTGACTGTTTTTAGCAGCGTCTGAGCCTCCCACGGAGAGACCTGCAAAATAAATGCTGCCCATTGGAGAAGTAATTACAGCAGGAGTGGCACACAATGGAGGGACCTGTGGTGCTGTGTGTGTATGTGGTATTTGCATGTCAGCTGAAGATGGTTATCGATGTTCAGACTTTAAAGGTTGCAAAAGGGCGAAAATGTGGAGCGGCTTTTGTGTGGTCATCCCATTTTCTTTGTCTTCATGTTTCTGTCTGTCGTGACTGCAGACAAGATTAATTTAGCAGACATGTCACTGAACTCTTTGTCCTCTCGTTTTATTTATTGTCGCGTTACACACATGTAGTCACTAAACAGTTCACAGCGGTACAGCAAGGCAGACACCGAGAGACATGACAGGGGACAACACTTTCATGCTAGATTCGACTGTGGTGTCCTGGTTGAGTTGGCAACGAGAAACACAAATATTAAACACATCAGTCCTAATTAAGACGTAACAATCTTACAGTCGTCGTGATTGCCTGTGTGGGTGTTTGAGGTGCGAAGTACAAAAATCATTTTACAGGTTGAACTAATAAAACATTACACTGTGTTTTACCTGAATGTGTGAGGAAAAGAAATAAGAAATCAGCCCACAGCGTAACTAAGCTGAATCATTTGATTATTTTCAGGAATGTTCTTGTCACCTGAGAAATAACTTCCAAAGTGACATATTTCACAGAAAGTGCATAATAATAAAAAAGCTTAAACATAGCTGTTCAAGTTTGTCTGCAAAGGATGAGGATACTGAGGTGTGTGTGTGTGTCCAGTCTGAGAGCGGAAATAAATTCAGAGGGTTGACAGTGTCACACAGGAACATGATTGTAAAAAAATGGCACCAAAGAAAATATGGCACACCCATTTCCTTTAGTCGCGAAGGAAAAGTTTGACATTTTAGCAGAGTCCCACCTACTACAGCGGGAGTAGCTGTTACTCTCTAAGGTAGCCACTGACTGTGTCACCGTTTCCCTTCAAAGTTTTTTTTTTTTCTTTGGTTTCTCCCCTCTCCGCGCCCCTGGTACTCCATCACCAGCGCTGGGCTACCTTAAGAGAGTCGCACCTACTCCCGCTGCCTAATGGAGGGAGTAAGTACGACTCTCTTAAGAATTACGCTTTGAGTTGAGAGGATGGATAACACTGTATTCTAAATATGAAGGTAGAGCCAGTAGCAGGTTAGTTTAGCTTAGCGCAAGAACTGGGAACCACAGACTGTTTAAAAATAATAAGGGTAGCCACCATGATGTCATGATGTTTGTGGACTCCTGTGTTGAAGCCTCAAGTTTGTAACTTGCCATCTTGGATTTATTTGGATCCAGAAGTGACCAAATCTGGATGAAATGGTCATAAATGGGGAAGGCTGTAAATCTGTGCCCTAAAGTTGGGCATTTTAACATGGGGGTCTACAGAGAGGCGAGGTCCATCCTGTTACAGTGGACGGCAACAGACAAATAATTTTTGATCCTCTTTGAATGAATTACCCGTGTAATGCTCGTCAATTTGAAAGGTAATTTTGCAAGTTAAGAAAGTTGCAATTTGTTTTAAAACTGTTAAAGTACAAGACTGTGAAAAAAAATACATTTAGAAAGACTCCAAGTCGCTAAAGTGACGTCATAACTTTCTTGCTGGAACTACGATGGCTGTGTGTTTTGTACCAGGAGAAACTCATACAATCAGTGGGTCTTATTCAGTGGTGTCATGGACAGTGTGCGCAGGTATTCGGGGTTACTCTTTTTCTGGTCATTTATATCATGCCCACCTATCAGCAAAAAAGCCACTGGTATAATTGAGTACAGCGGGACGTTTTTCTGGAGGCTGACGTGGAAATTAGCATTGCACTGGTTTCAATAGCCAATGGGATTTTTCTATTGGATTTTGGATGAATGCTAAAAATAAGTTCTGTGGCAAACATTTATGATACTTAAAAGGTTTTTCTCAGTAAGATTATCTTCACAAATAACCATTTTCATTATTATTGAAGCCTACATGCAATCCCCAGAAGTAAAAAGCTAACATTAGGCTATAACGAACCACACTACAGTTGTGTGACCTAACTTTACCACCATAACAAGACTGTAAAGCCTTGTTTCGCACTCAACAGCGCAGCGTGATGATGTTCTGTAGTCTCACTTGCTAGCAAACTTACTTTCTAAGACACATTAAGGCTTCAAAGTACTGATGTATTTTATGTCGTAGAAGAAAACATGAAAGTCTCTTAAGCTTGTGTTAACCACAGACCTTATTCTAGGTGTCTAACAAAACACTCATTGACTTTGACAATGAAGCCTTATTTCTAGGCTTCAGGATTCATTCCTTGGGCACTCTATACCCACTTCCTCTTCAGTAACCTATCCATCTATCTGGTAGTGCACCCACATCATTAACCACCGCTAGACCTCTGGTCTTACTCGTTCTTTTACTTCTCAGCTGATAAAAAGCAATCCAGGTACTTGAGGAAAGAAATTATTTGGAAAGCCCTGACATGGACCTGCAGTGGTTGAAACATGTTGGCTCGTTTAATGACTTAGCCACAACAATAAAGGCTTTTTAATATTTCCTACCTCGTTTTTATACATTTTTTGGGATTGCCCTCCTGTCGATCCTGTTGTTTCCTGTTCTCCATGACCACCCAACACAAGGTTTTAATCAACATTTGTAGATACCGAGCAACCGGTCGTTTCTTTATTTTTATTTTTCTAGGATAAAAAAATATTATTTGACTCTTTCCATTCACTACCATAAATATTTTTTTAAGGCATAAGGTCCCATAAGGACTTTGCCTCTGAATAGGGACTGACTTGCTTTTGGAGCCAGCCCCCAGTGGCCATTCTAGGAACTGCAGTTTTTGGCACTTTGAAGTTAGTTTTTTCTTTCAGCTCCAGAGGTTGTTGCTGGAAACAAGGACACAGCTATCCTGACTCTGTACTGAGAGAATTAAATCAACCAACCAGCACTTCTAACACAAGAGGTGAAAACAGGTATATTCAGGCAGACAGTATGAGGAAATCATTTTTTTGAACATGAAAGCATGTAAACATATTCTAGTAAAAACCCCGAATAGAAGTATGAACCTGAAAATGAGAATAATATGGGACCTTTAATCTCTCAGAGAAAATGGATTTTGTCTTTTTTTTCACTTTGGGTTTTGTTCTTATGAAACAAATGAGATGTAACATGTTAATTAGCTTTATAGGTGCTGGTAGGCAAAATTAATCACCTTTGCACAGAGCCAGGCTGGCTATTTCCTCTGTTTTGAGTGTTTGTGCTAAGCTAGGCTAACCTGCTACTTCATATTTGGCCTGCAAACATAAGAGCAGCATCACTCTCCTCAAGTAACTGTCAGTGAAAAACAAACGTATTTCCCAAGATGTCAAACTTTTCCTTTCACAGTTTAAATCATATATTGATGTCTTTGTGTATCATGACCAGGCTGGGTGGTGCCTCCTCCACCCTCCTCCCTCTCAGAGCCAGAGTGAGGACATTTCGGACAGAGTGCGACACTCTCAGCAGGAGCTCCTTCAGTCCAGCTCTGTACTCTTTTCGGATCAGGCAGTAGAGCACCGGGTTGAGGCAGCTGTTTGCATGAGCCAAGCACACAGTCAGGGGAAAGGCGTAGGCCTGGGCGTTGTAGAAGGCTTTGCTGAAGGGCACCAAGTCAAATTTGATCAGCACCCCCCACAATGTGACCGCCTGGTTGGGCAGCCAGCAGATGAAGAAGGACAGGACTACAATGATGACTGAGCGGGTGACTTTGGAGCGGCGGCGGTGACGTCCTCTCTCACACTCCGACCTCTCAGTGACACTCTCGCTGATCACACTGCCCACAGTGCGGCGGCTCAGGATGAACCTCAGGAGGAGGAGGTAGCACACAGAGATGATAATCAAGGGAACTACAAATCCCAGGAGGACTTTCTGTGTTTGATAGAGTCCAAGCAGGACTTGAGGATCCCAGTGGCCTGAATCAGAGTCAGAGAAGCGCACCAAGCACAACTCGTCGTCCGTAGACACCTGTAAACACAACAACACAGAGGTAGCAAACCCCAGACAGGAAGCATGTAAACAGACGAAATGAGGGGTCAGTGTGAAACCAACCAACCTGGACTGTGGTGGAGTAGAAAGCATGAGGCAGCGTAGCCACCAGTGACACCACCCAAATGGTTAAACTGGCCCATTTGGCACGAGTTGTGGCGATGCTGGGGCTGCCCATCTTCAGAGAGGTCACCAGGGAGTGGTAACGGGTCACACTCATGGCGGTGAGGAAGAAGACGCTGGCGTACATGTTCATGGTGGTGACTGAGCTCACGATCTTGCACATGACCCGGCCAAAGGGCCAGCGGAAGTCCAGCACCGTGTCCACGGCCCAGAAGGGCAAGGTGAGGACGAACTGGAGGTCCGTCAGCGCCAGGCTCATCACGAAGCAGTCAATGGAAGAGTGGTGGTGACCCCGGCGGCGGGAGTGGAGCAGGAAGAGCGCCAGGAGGTTACCCACAAGCCCCAGAACACACACCACCAGGTAGACCAGGGCAATGACGACTCGGACCTGTCGAACACACACACACTGACAATGAATGAAAGTGCACACACAACATGCATCATCCACTTCTTTCAGCACATTGAGGTCATTCATGCAAACTGATTCATTTTCTCCATGTGGATTTGTGAGGCAGGTAAATCCTGATCTGAACCTACTGCCAGGTTTGCGCTGTCTGCGTGCAGGTCCAGCGAGGACTCCTCCTTGGACAGGATGTGGAGCCAGCAGTTCAGTGAGAGGTTCAAAGCTGCGAGATTAGAGGCTGATCCCGAGGGGCCGATAAGTTTAGAGATTTCGCGCTCGTCCTCTTCTCCTCCGCACACGCTCAGAGCGCTCAGAGATCCGGAGCCGCTGCTGTTGCTCTGCATGACTCCGAAGAAGAAAAGACTCCTTATGAAAAAAAAAAAAAAACACAGCAAGTTCCCTCCTCCTCCTCCTCTTCCTCCCCGTCCCGACTAACTTCCAGAGTGTGGGTGCGCAGGTGTGGATGTAAAAATCCCCATCGTCCTCGTCCTGTATTTAGTCTTGTTTAAAACCTCACAGTGACATTATTAATCCTGCTCGCATTTTACAAGCCAAAAAATCTGTAAAGTTAAAGCTGGCTGATCCGTGTCAGCCTACTGATGAGGAGCGCTCAGGCTGAAGTCTGCTGTGATGCAGCCGCATCTTGTGTCAGTGAAGCTGACAGCAGCCTGAGGCTTTTATACTCACTGAGCCTCCTCCACCGCTTGATGGCGCACTGCCGGAGCGCCACATGGACACATTCATAACATCACTCAGATAAGGTACAACTTTATTAATCCCGAAGGAAATTGCTAGACATTTCTCAAAACTCACATTAGCCCTTTTATGCATTAATTATTACGACCTCAAGATGTTTTTAGTGTTTTTATTCCTCTTTAGGCATGAAAAAAAGAAGTTCATTGTTTTAAACACAGCATGCATTTAAGTTTCAAACAAAAAATTATATATTATGTGAAACTATAAAAGTATATGTTAATACTGTTTAACTAGCATGTCCACATTTTGAACATATTCTAATGCGGCTCAATGCCATGCAAAAGCAGTGAATTTGCACCTGACTCCTCAGCTATATCATTTTCCCGATTAACCTTTTCTGCAAAAATATTGTTTCTGTTAGAAAAGCCGTAGGTTACATTCTAGTAACATAAATTAATTGTTTTACAGCCAAAAAAATGTCACTGCAGATGAAGTCTTTTCAAGAGCAACAGATTTGCAGTAATCTTATTAATTATAGTTGAAATATAGCCAGCAATGCTTGATGTCCAGTTTAGATTAATTGTAATTTACTCACAACATTTAATCAGTATTTGGAAAATGTAAAAACTGTATTACACCTTAGTTTTCCCTCGTTAAAGGTTTTTTTTGGGGGAGTTTTTCCTGATCCGCTGTGAGGGTCCTAAGGACAGAGGGATGTTGTATGCTGTAAAGCCCTGTGAGGCAAACTGTGATTTGTGATATCTGGCTTTATAAATAAAATTGATTGATTGATTGATTGATTGATTGATTAGTTGTTACTTGACTTTTCCAGATTTTATTTACCTGTCAGGGTCTCCTATTGGAGATAGGATTGGCTGCACAACATTTCTTGATTTCCGACTATAGCATCAAAACCCATGCGTATACAAGAAGATGGCTTTTAAAACCACTGGGCGTGAAAGGGTTAGGATACAAACAGTAGAATAATAAATGTAAAGTGTAAAAGAAGTGAAAATGATACACATAGGTGTAGATTTCGCAATAAAGGTTTGAAAGTAGCAGAAGACTTTTATTTTGACGAAATTAGAGATATTTACACTATAAACAGATTGCTCCATAAAAATCCACCAGAATACAGGAAATTGAGTGTTTGATGCTGAAAATATTCTGGGGAGGACGCCCAAACTCCCTATTTCATGTGTGTCCCCCAGTGTTGAAACAAAACCTACACCCTTCCTAACACAAGTGCCTAATATAGTAACAATAAAAGCAAGGTTAATAAAATAATGAAAATAAAGCACACACACACACACACATATTGTATTGCTTTCATTTGTATTTATTGGGTAACTAGAATTTAATATAAGTGTTATGTAGCCTTTGTGGGCTGCAGAAAGGCTACATAACAGATTTTTGTGGCTGTTTTTGTGTCTCTCTTGATAGTACAACTGAAGATTGGGTGGGAAAGGTGGGAGACAGAGGGGGCAGGGATGACATGCAGCAAAAGGCCACACATCAGAATCAAACCTGGGCCACTGCAAAGGATTTACTTTATGGGGGTTCACACTCTACCCACTGAGCTAAAGGTTGCTCCATAGGTGTAGACTTTGGGGCTGATGCAGCGAACACGGCCCCCTCTTTATTAGGAACATGTGTCCCTCCCGAGAGAAACATGGAATAGAAGAGGACTTTTGTCTTGACTAAATTTGGGATGTTTACACCATAAATTGGTGCAGAAAAATTAGTCTCTGAGAGTTTGATGCTCCAAGTCTTCTTTGCAGGACATTGCAACCACGTTCCTCCCAATGCTGAAATAAAACCTCCACCCATGTCACTGACGATTGTCATAGTTCTTGTGAACTGTTTGTATGTCATAAAAAACAAATACAAATTAAAAAAATATATAGTATATCATTTTAAAAATGTCATAGTATAAGATGTCATAAAAAGTCATAGTGTAATTCTGTTTTGCTCTCTGTATCAGTCTGGAGTCACTGCTGCCCTAACACTTTAAATTAAAATCTAATTGGAACAAATCAGGGATTTGCACCATAGTTTACAACGTAAGCAGCCAATCAGGGACTGTGTTGAACAGTGATGGCAGCTCCTGCTTCCTGATACAGTAAACACAGCAGTAAGCGAAGTTTTTGTAGAAATACAGTCAATAACAACAATTCAACAAGATCAAGAGCACTTGTAGAGTTTCTCAGAGGAAAATACATTTTTTTCAAGTGGTTTTGGTAAAAGCTTGATTTATCAACTGGCTCTTTTGGTGATGAAGATGATGTTTCCTGGTGTTTTGTTACACTGATTTGATGAAGGAGTTTGTCTGACGAGGCGGTGCGAAGTCCAGACTGATACAGAGAGCGAGTCATCAGGATGGTCTTACCAGGCTATCAATCATATGCTGGCACACTGAAGTGTCACTCAGTCATTAAAACTTTAAGAACCAGTGGTCTGAGGTAGATAGATAGATAGATTTTGTAATGCAATGTCATAAAAAAAAGATTCCTATACACCCCTTCCCATCTTTCTTCCATGTCGTAGCATTCGTAAGATTTTGAGGGATTTTTTTAGCACCACAAGTAAAAGCTGCAGCCACCAAAGAGGTACGATAGGACGATAGGTGGTTCGATCTTCGGCTCCTCCGGTCTGCATGTGGAAGTATCCTTAAGCAAGATGCTGAACCCCAAATTAGTCCTGATGGCTGTTCCATCGGTGTGTGAGTGTGTTAAAAACTGAGTAGCAGGTGGCACCTTGTATGGTGGCCCATATGTGGGTGAACGTGACATGTAGTGTTAATGCGCTTTGAGTGCTCGGAGGACCAGAAAGGCGCTGTACAAGTTCAGTCCATTATCCCGAAGTTGTTTTAACACCAATTAAGGACTTGTTTTTAGATTAACGAATTCAGTGCCTTTAAAGACCTTTTAAGGAGCTGCAGGAACTCTTTCCCTGGATGATTAGGTTGCAGAAGGTGTTGATTGAAAATGACACCCACCCCCCACTGTTAAATAGGTGATTACGGCAACAGATGCTCGGCAGGAATGAAGCTTCTCTAACCACAGCTCTGGTTTAAAAGCATGATAATGCCAGTTATCTGCTCTGTTCCCAGTAGAAGATCCAACCAGATGGGTCGATAAACCCTTATGTTGCGTGTGGGAAGAATATTTTAGCTGTTTGATGAACTGCAAAAGAGTCTGTTAAGCTCAGAAAAATATGTGTTTCAAGCTGTATTTCTGCTTCCTGTAAATGGTGAGCTATAAGCGTGCTAGTCATTGTTTGTCATTGTTTCTGATGGAGCCCACTAATCCCGCTCTCGGATGTCACATCCAAATATCACCTTTAATATTCCTGCATATGATGTGAGGGTAAATTACACAGGATGGTATTTTCAGAAAGGTTTCCTGGGTGGCGTACGGGAAGGGATGGTTAACGTGCATCTGAAACGATGCACATCAGAGGAATGATAAATGAGATTTCAAACAGCTGTCAGTCTTTGTGAGGGAGAAAGGTGTGTGTGTGTGTGTGTGTGTGTGTGTGTTTGTGTGTGTGATTTGCATTTCCTATAGGTCACCCTCAGTATAATCACCGAATGCAGAACTTTGGTCAGCTGTGTGTGGGAGAGAAAAGGAGGCAGAAATTGACTCTTTTTCTAAAGCAGCCTCCACAGTCCAGATGGGATGTGCTCAGACAGTCTGTAAATCATCAAACGATTTGCACAAATCTTTCACATATATTTCGGGTTTGCAGAATTTGTCTGACCTTCCAGCTGTTAAAATGCTGTACCGAGTCTTATTTAAAGTCCAGGCAAGACAATTGGAAGCAATTATTCTCATTCCAGTTTTTTGTCTGGCTCCATAAGCAGAAAACATAACTAATATGTTGACAGTTTCCTTTTTGCTGTCTTATTAATACAAAGATATGGTTGGAGTGCGACCCTGAGGTTCTCTGTGCTGCTCATTTGCTGCTGAAGCTTTTTAAGACACTTAAAAGGGTAATTTAATTTTCACAAGTTTGTTTTTGTTTATCACGGCACCTAAAAAGCAATTAGACAGGAAGATAGTCATATAAAACTCCTCTTTTTCCCCCTGTTTCTAGATGAGGGTAAAACCCGTAAAACATGAGTGAAAATAAGTGTTTATTTTAATATGTATGAAAGTGAATATACAGTACACATCATATTTTATTTATATGAGGATAAAGATGTATGTGATTATCGTGAATGAGAATGATCTGCTGTAGCTCTCCTGATAAAAGCATTAATGTTCTTTTGTAGACACTGTGAGCTCTGTGCGCCTCCCATACACTCAGTTTGTGACTTCCTGCCTGACCAAGGACATTAAATGTGCTCCGTCTGTGTCGTTCTTTGGTGGAGAGAGCATCTCGCAGACAAAGTGATTTGACTACACACTCTGAATGGCTCCCTCCGCGCTGCTGTGATGTATAAACCATAGAGCAGCAGAGAAAGGCGAAGATTCAGTCAGTTCCTCTCACTGTGTCCTTGCCTCAGAGAGGTGACAAGTGGGGTCAAACAAATTAGTTTCTTAAAGAGCTCTTTATTTGAACAAAGCTCTTATTAGAAACCCAAGCGTGGGCAAGACATGCAAGACTTTCATTTCCAAAAGAAAAGAAATAAAACAAAAACATTAAATATCTCAAATATCAAGCAAATTTTACCAATACACCCACCCAAAGTTCTACACTACTTCAATTTGAAAGAGATGGTATGTGACATGTCTGTCAGTCCTTCAAGAAGTAGCCAGCTCAGCTAGTGGAAATTAGCTGCTCAGTTGGCAGAGTCTCACTCTATGGGCAAAATCTTGTGGAAGACCTGGGTTATGGTATCACCGTTACCACTGCTGGGATGTCAACAAATGCACATGATGAGGTGTAGTTATTAAAAGCACATGGTTAGATTTGGAAACAAACATTATGGTTTGGCGCTACATTCATACAGAAGCAAAACCAGGCTCCTGGGTGAAAGTCCAGTGTTTGTTGGACTCATCCACCACCAGCCATACAGGGACTTTCCAGCTCCCTATGTTACATTGTAACCGCCAGTGTTTCAACATGACACCTTCCAGCGGCGTGTCATACTGCTGCAGCAAGTGCTGTCTGGCTTGTAATAATACTACAAAAGGTCACGTCTGGCTGCGTTACATACTGTTTCTGCCCAGCTGCGTGTCATACAACCACAAAAGGTGGCTTTTGGCGTCAGGTGTCTGACACCGAAATCACTGACGAAGTGGTGGAATGAGAACAGGCTGAATGAACGTTGCCCCCTTACATTACAGCTAAGGAGGACGCAACTAGATTGACATCTCATACTGTCACCAGCATAAGCCTCTCGTCTCGTCCACACACTTCCTTCTGTGCAGTGACACGGTTTGGTGGGTGTATTTCGGTAGACAGGAAATAGTTGCCACATGAATCTGCTCCCAACAAGGTCTGTGGATTATCCTGAGTAACCATGTCATGATTTAATTAGAGCTGTTGAGTTTTTAAGTTGTGTTTTTTTGGCGCTTTGAGCACCACCTGCTGAGTGCCATCTAGTTCCATTATATTTGGGAGATGGCAGAGATCTTTATGGCTGATGTCTCTAACACTGGGGAACACACACCAAAACAATCCACTGTCCCTTTAAGGAAACAAAATGTGTAAATGTTCCAGCTTATGATCGTGTTGCTGAGTTTGTTAAAACCACACACTGACACTCTAAGCTTTCAAGATCATCAGAATTAATGATCTGTTCCTCCTGTGACCTGTTTCCCCTACAGGAAGCAGCACCTCAGCTCAACTCTGACATAATTCTACCTTCATCTGAACTTCTTTATCGCACAACCCAACACACTGCTTAAAGCAGTCTGATCAATAATTCAGTCTGACTCCCAGTGTGGATGGTGTTCTTGCATTTTTAGTTCAGGTATGCTGAAATCATCTATCCTACAAACAGAGCCTGGATTTTTATTTCAATTTACCCAGCATAACCCCACCCGACCAAGATATGTTTGATAAGCCACCAACCAAACTCTGTAGATATTTCAGAGTATTTAACAGTAATCCCAACATTTTATATTTTACTTTTTTATTTATATTCTGAATTATATTTTCCAATAATCATTATCTCTTTACGTTGAAGTCCGACCCGAATTCCTCTCATTGTATTTAAACATGTTTAGTTAGCTATGCTTTTGGCCTGGCATCAGGGATGGTAATGTCTTTGGTCCACACTGAAATATCTCAACAACTGCTGAATGGATTGCACTGAAATTTGGTACTAAACTTGGAAATTTAGTTTATGACTGATGGATACTCTGTTTTTAACGCAAATTTTTGTTAGCATGCAACAATAACTAGATACTGGATGCCAAGATGGAGCCTATTTATTCCAGTGGAGTTGCTCACCTGGCACGTATGCCAAAAAAGTTTTCTAGCCTCCAGATTTACTTCTGCGGTATGCGGCCTATTGAATATAGTGTTTCCCCCGCTGGCCCCGCGAGTTCCCGCTCAGCTCGCAGACTAAATATATAAACTACCATAGCTTCAAAATTCAGAATGGAAAGATTAGTTATTTACCCTGTTTGCAATTCAAGGTGTCGATAGTTTTACAGACATCTCTTTTTACAATGGTGGTCTATGGGGAAAATGCTCTCTGGGCCGAAGGTGACCACTTGGAAACATATGATGCAAGGTTGAGTGGCTTTCCTGGTGGCCTGCAACACACAAAATTAAGATGGAGAACATGGCAAACATTATACCTGCTAAACACCAGCCTGTTAGTATTGTCATTGTGAGCATGTTAGCATGCTGATGTTAGCTTAGCTCAGAGTGCCACTGTGCCTAAGCCTCACAAAGCAACTAACATAACTCTAGATTATTTGAGTGCCTTTCAAATTTAATACTAAAAGAACATTGAGATCAGCTTTGAACAACCCAGAATCATAAAATATAAACTTATTCATGTCAACTTTCCAAAAATATTATCACAGACATGAGCTCGCATTGATCTCAGTATGAGCTGCAGCCTTGTCTGCAAACGTCAAATACAATTTTAAACACATACAGTGTATAAAGAGCATAGACATAAAACATTCATATTTATGGTAAAGAGCATCTCATGGGGCTGAGCTCATGTTGGTACATGAGCTGGAACATCAGCAGTTCAAAAATAAATCCACACGTCCTTAATGTTGCCCTCGTTCTTTAGCTGGGATGACATCAAGCTGATGGAACAGTGTGTTCTGAGATGGACATTGTGACGCAGATTTACAGTTGAGACCCTGTGAAGACGATCCTGTAACACAGATGAAGCTGTCTGAATTATGATGTATTATAGACAGGAACAGAGATGAGTAGGAAAACAATGGACACTCTGCACAGAATGTGGAACAGATTATATTATGTGAGACGCTGCAACAGAATAATCAGTCTAGTGTTGTTTTAATGGATGGACTGTAACAAATGGCAGCTTCAATCATCATCCCTCAAATGTTTTACGGTGTCAGCAGACAACTTTTCAGCTCCCGCCTCCAGCGTTTCAAAGTAATTCTCTTGTTGGCACCACTGTCACAAAGATAGCTGGATTGCTTTCCATTTTCCTCACAGCCTCTTTTTCTTTTGCCGAGTAGAGTTTCCACAGTTACTACATTTGTTCCATCATCCTCCATGTCCACCACTGGGGACAGCAGCTGCAAAGAACTTACATTGATACTCTTCGGTAAATGGGGATAGCTGCTGATAGCTACCACAGAAAACAAAAGCGCTTTACTCTTCCTGTGTTGGTTGTGCAATGGCTGAGGCACTTTCTTTGTGTCATATATCAAACCTTTGTTGGTAGATCAAGGACGTATTAAATAATGGACGTAGCCACTTTGTTGCACGCATTGGTTTGTGGACTGCCACTTTAAAGCCTCGAGTTTGGCACCATCTTTGTTTTTTGGAGCCAGAGGTGATCATATTCGGACGAGAGGGTGGAGCTAACCCAAGCTCTATATTACCAGCTCACCTTTTCTCCCGTTTAAGGGCGGTGGCCTCGTGGGAACCTGTGAACCTGTGTTCATTATTGTGTGTATCTGGAGGGAAGTAGCTCTCTCTGTGTCACAGTTAAGACGGCAGGCAGCAAATAGTGATGATAGTCAGCAGAATTAAGCGTCTAGATGAGCTCAGTGCTTCTGCTAAACCTCAGGAGAAGGCCGTGTTTGTCTTGTGGTGAGGACTGCAACAATGCCATTGTTAGCCTTGCCATCCTTCCTCCTGCAGAGTGGTCCGGCCCGCCAGAAGCTAGTTACTAATAATGAGCCAAGCTGCGTGTTCTCAACTACGGTTCAGAGCTGGTAAGCTGTCACTGAGAGAGGTAACAGCTAGCTGCTACTTTGATTAGCATTGTAATATTAACGCTAATTTTGGCTAGGCAAAAACAATTAAACCATGACAACAAAATGTACTGGAAAAACGGAACATCCATCTCTTAGTAGGAGGGATTTTTAGGTGACCAAAACATGACAACTTTCATGAGTTATAACACACTGAAATAGCTACAGCTACGACTAAGCCAATATTCCATGAATCTGCGTCACGTCAGGGTTTTGTCACTTAACCACTGTTATCGCTGTGGTAGCAACTAATTCTGTGTAACTTTAAACCTCTATAATATTTAAATAGGTGAAATATAA
Source organism: Epinephelus cyanopodus (assembly GCA_026686955.1). NCBI lineage: Eukaryota > Metazoa > Chordata > Actinopteri > Perciformes > Serranidae > Epinephelus > Epinephelus cyanopodus. The sequence goes on along the minus strand of CM048926.1, from coordinate 12,675,941 downwards.
AAATATAGCCTACTCCCCATACAGTCGTCATGAAGAGGGAAGTAGCTATAAAAACCAAATCCATTTTTTGTACCAGGCTGTAAACATGTTTATTTCTGCTGTAAATGTGGGTGTTTTAACATGGCGGTTTATGGGATTAACTTGCCTATGGAGTCTCAAGTGGTCATTTGAAGAGCAGCATTTTTTTTTTGCACTTCCACGTTGGCTTCATTTTTCATCTCTGGAGGTTGCTGCTTGTGGCAGACAGAGCTGCATTATGAAAGGGAGGCTTACAGGAAACCAATCTAAATGCTGATGGTGTCCTTATTCTACAGCCAGTACATTATGAGATTCATTCATTCTCTATAACCTCTTATCCTGTTGGGGTCACGGGGGCTGGAGACTATCCCAGCTGACATTGGGAGAGAGGCAGGGTAAACCCTGGACAGGTCACCAGACTATCACAGGGCTGACGCATAGAGACAGACAACCATTCACACTCACATTCACACCTACGGACAATTTAGAGTCACCAATTAACCTGCATGTCTTTGTACTGGGGAGGAAGCCGGAGTACCCGGAGAAAACCCACGCTGACACGGGGAGAACATGCAAACCCTACCCAGAAGGGCTCCGAAAAGTAGGTTCAGTTTCACAGCTGCCCTTAGACTTTGTCATCATCTTTAGCCATTACATTGTGCAGTTTACATTTACTTCATAATTTTAAGTTAAAGCAAAAAAACTTGTCTTTTTCCACTTTAAATAACCCCAAGTTTTGCAGCATTTCTCTATGACCCCACTTGAGAAAGACACTCCTAACAGAGACATGACCCTCCAAAAATTAGATTTCCACAAATATAATAACCACAAAAACTTTTGCTCTAAAACTGAGATATGATACCTACTAGTTTAAAAACTAAAGCCCACTTTCCCACATTGACAGCTGGCATGAAAGTGAAGCTTATTATGATATTTTTTTAATGAAGTGATAAGTCATCCAGCCTCTTTTGCTGATAATTATTTTTGGGGACCAAATTTATTTTCTCACATGTTGCCTTATTACTTTTGGGATGCAAATCTGTTCCAGACTGCACACATGGTGCTACTGAAAGAAACAAATCCCTTCAGGCGCTTTCAAAATTCACTGGAGTAAACACTTTAATTCACTTGTGCTTTGTCAGCGTTGCACTGAACCGTTACAAAATGCAAATCATTCTGGAAAAAAGGTTTTCAACATATACATCAAAAGTAAATAAAATACAGCAGTGGAAGTACATTTGTGGTGTTTTGCAGATCATGTATCTTGCAGTAGTGAATACGGTATATAATACACGCTCCACCAGGTCCCTGGGGCTCTTTTTTCCAAAGCAAAATGAAAAATTACATCTGTATTGATGACCTCCTCACAGACCTTAAATCTTTGAAATAGCTGTTTGTGTGTTGGCGCAGATGAAAAACACACTATAACACCTCACTCAGTCTCTGCGGTGAGAAAACAGATGCTGAAAAGCAATCAAACTGCTCATTGCCATGCTGCAGTTGCAAGCAAGCCCGCTTTCCTTTGCTACATCTTTCCTCCTGGGGGTCCCAAGGAGATCAGTGATGGTCCCGGTGCCTGTGATCCTGGTGCTGAGAGGATCGGAAATCTACCATGGGGAAATCTGTCCAGGGTCAGAGCTTCTCCATCAGCCTGTACAGTACTTCAAAGCCCCTGGAGACGGAGAAGAGAGGGGGAGGATCGACATCTCGCACTTCATCTATCGTCTGCAGGGAGCGGGAAGGCACTGGGGGGGCAGAGATGTGGTGGAGGAGAAGTGTGAGTGTGTGTTTGTGTGTGTGTGTGTGTTACAGAGAGAGAAAGTGTGAGTGTGAGTACACACCTTTGCTCTGTGTGTAGTCTCCCTGGCTGGGCTGGCTGTAGGGGTCTGGCTGAAGATTTGAGGAAATGAGCAGAGAGAGGGAGAGGAGCAAAACCTGGACACGAACAAAGACAGCGGGAGCAAGACAGGCCAGGCACAGGCGACAGAGGCCAGAGGGAAATTACAGAGAGCACAGGGGAAAGAAGAAATTGAGTTGCATTCATACAATTCAAACAAAAGATGAGCACAACATTCTTGATTATAATCTTGAAGGAAATCACAGCGTTAGTAAACAGTGGAGCACAGGCAGTGGTTTAATGATGTGCTCAGGCGCTGTGGTGTGTATATACTGTGTATACTATGGATATATTATTTAGCTGTTGCAGATTATGTCTGAGTTCAGTGGTGTGAATCAATGTAATGTGTTATACATCTCACCAGGATGCAAGTCCCTCTGTGTGTTGGTTTACTGGGGCTGTTTGGAAGGAGAGCCTGTAGCCGGCTTAGCTGCTCCAGCAAATCTCTGCAACACAAATACAGACGTGAAATATAGGCAGCATCGTTTCAGCGTCTGTGATCAGTGGCAACTAAAGCAACAAAAAGAGGTGCAGACACACAGTCTCCTCCCATGTTCTGTTTCAATTCATCGCTCTGCCAGCATCAGGAAAAAGGCAGAATAATGAGATGGAAGAGGAGGCAAAGTCTGAGAACACTGTGTGAAGTGTTAAAACTGGATGGGCTTTGTGTCCTGGTGATTTAACACTGAGCTGCCTCAGTGCTGATTTTAAACAAGTTGGAAAGCAACAAGGTTGTCAGCACACGGAGAGGGACGGGCCGGGACAAAATCAATGAGGATCAATGAGACACAGGCAGATGTACTCCAACACACAGCTAAGACATAAAGTACAAACTCATACCAACAATTTAGCCACATGAAAACCAAATAAAGACTGAGATGAAATGGAAAATTAAAAGAGAAACTGAGACATTAAAATATTCAAGGCTCCACTTAATTATTGTGTTTGAGATTAGGCCCAAAATTGAGTTCATGACACTGTGAGGATTGATGGATGCTACTGAAATTGTTTTTTTTTTCTGCAGCAGCTGGCTCTGGAGCTTAAAGGGACAGTTCACCCTCAAATCATTTGGTTCAGACAGGGACTTGAGCCGGCAACCCTCTGGTTCCCAACTCAACCATCAAGAGCATGTGTATGACCCCTTTTACAGGGTCTTCATATTAAAAAAAGTCAGCTAGAAACTTCAAAAAGGCAGCTGGAGTCTGTGCTATTAGCCAAACAATAGAGTTAACATTAATAAATTAATTAATAAGCTACAGTTGTCACAATCTGCCAGTGGTAGCTTATCATTTTTAGATGGTAAAAACTTTGGGCTTGTTTCTAAGGTGGAGTTGTTTATTTGGGCTCTCTAAACGTCACCTTCCTCTATATATATCTGTCTAATAAGTTATTTAAACGCATGATAGTCGCTTCTTTTGGGCTTGTTTCCACAGCTCTGGTTGCTTGTTTCTCTCCCAAGATCTGGCAACACTGACTAGCTGGCAAGCAACAACAATGGCAGCATGCACAGGATCATGAGGAGCGCGTTGTGTTTGGACCCAGGCCCTGGAGGCAGATCTGATTTAACACTGGGAGGAATATCCATGCCTTTACGATGTGTCGTCTCTAAAGTTAAAAAACGTAGTTTGGTGATGTCACTGCATTATCTGGGGCTCTGTCGGCGAGGGCTCGGTGGAGACACCACAGGTTGTAACGCAGTTGCCGAGACTCTCGATGACAGAAACCCACGTCGCCAGGTATGAACACAAAAGATTACGATGCAAAATCAGGGTTAAAATCATGTGATCTGAACCAGCCTTTAGCTTGTTGCTGTTGCTAAAATTGGTCAAATTTGTTGCCATATCAAACAACCAACATTATTAATTATACATAAACAAGTTTCAACCATTAGCTGTGATCCGGTTTTGGACCTTGTCCACTTTTGTGTCGGGATCGGCTGCAGACTGGCTTGGCAGAGATGGCTGCCATCTTGTTTTTACATGGATTAGTGTATTGTGCTTCTGCTACCACTAGATGGCGCAAAAGGGTCCTCAAGCAAGGACAACAGATCTAAATTAAGCAGAGTTAAGTATAAGGTCAAGTAAATCCAAAATGTGACGTCCTCTTATGAGGACACAGGGTCACAGGAGAATATTTGGATTTTGGACTGTTGGTCCAACAAAACAAACCCTCTGAAGATGTCATATTGGGTTTGGGGAAATTGATGGGCATTTTCCATTTTCACCTTCTGGAAACAACAATTGAAACAGTTGAAATTTGAAAATAGATCTAGAGTTGCTGCTCTGAACTGATTTGGGGACTCACTTGTTGGTCTCCTCCAGCTGCTGGATCTTCCTCTGCAGCTTCAGGTTGTGAGCACTAGATGCAGACATCCTGCAGAAAGAGACAGAAGACAAAGAGAGGAGAAACGTTGATAAAGGCTATCGTATAAAACCGTGTTATGATGTCGCATTGTCTCCCTGCCAATATCCGTCTGCTGAGTGTTATCTCGCACCCCATTCTGTCATCCAGCGAATCCTCCCTCCCCACCCCCCCTCTTCTGCTGTCGCTGCTGTCTTTTAGTCACTGTGAGTCACGCTCCATTATGGTCCTCTGACTGGGCTGAACTACAACTGATAATGATACCATGTTGATACGCTCCGCTTGCAGCTGGCTTAATTATCAACAAATGCTGACTCTGCTCACTGGGAGTGACAATCTCATCACGAAACTTTTGTTGTCCAGAGGCAACGGAGCTTGTGTTTAAATGAGATGTTGATAGCAAACTATCAGATAGGGGTTTTTAAAAAAAAAAAAAAAAAAAAAAAAAAAGTCTGGTTGAATGTACAAAAGTTTGTTTGGTGACTCTGAGGCCCGGCACACAATCAATCTTCATTAATATTTGACAGAGGATATAAACATACAAACTGATCCCAGACTACAGAGCTAATTAAAATTCAATTTATTGATTCAGGTGGAAAACACCATGGTTTGTTGGTTTATAGATTACCACACACTGGTCACAGCTTGTCCATCTTTGGACTCTCACTTTATTCTACTCTCTCTGAGTTCAGATCCAACTTTGGGTCCTGGCACCTCCGCACAGCCTCAGATGACTCTGAGATGAATCACTGGTGGCAAGTTTTAGAGTCCAGTGGTGCAATCCTGTGAAGCTCAGCATCAGTAAGATCAAGCAGTCGAACAGATACCCCTGAGAGGCTGATGGATAAACTCAGAGGGGTCTGACACACAGTATCATGTGGGAATATTGCTGCATTGCCCTTTTTCAAGGAGTCTTTCACCATATAAATCCAACTACAAGCTTTTCCACTCTGCATTGTTTGCGGAGGAGTGATGGGGATGGAGAGCCAACGTGGGGGAGGCAGGCAGGATTAACAAATTTGGTGACAAAGGCTGGCTGTGTGATAGGACTCATTCTGCAGACCCTGGAGGTAGAAGAGGAGGAGGAGGAGGAGGACTAAACTGGGCTTCATCTTGGTAAAGCCTCCTGTCCCTCTTTTGTGAGATGGTGCATCTACACAGCATCTTCAACTTCTGCTAAATCCCCCCCTCCGGCTACAACACACACAGCAGCTCAGCAGCCCTTTTGTGCTGCTGGCGATCACACTATACGGGGTTTTCTGTCCAGCTGACCACAGATGAGACAAAGGAAGCTGTCAGCTGTTACTGATGTAACATTTTCTGAATATTCTGGAAAACCATCACATCCACAGACTGTTCACTGATTATATGTCAGTCCTTAGCTGCCTGTTTTTTCCACATGTATCGTAGGATTTTGGCTTCGAATGTCATCCATAACACGAACATTCAAATCCTAAATTATCATTCAAATGCTTTGCAGCTTTTTTTTCATGTCCATTTATTCATGGTATTCCTGCACAATTGCAGATAAATATTAAGCTACACTAATATTATTAGTATTAAACTCTTTGTAGAATTAGATTCCAGCAATGCCTGCGTAGGATTGTGTCTGACTCGTATGATCCAAATGTTTTCAGTAAGTGTTGTAAAGTCCAAAAGTCAAAATTTATTTGAAAAAGATAGATGTATTAATTTATCTAACAAAATAGTCTGCTTCAATCCTTATTTGTTGGTATTTAGCCTTTCAAAAACAACATCTTCGCTGAGGTCAGAAAACGGTTTGCTTGCTGCAGGATGGATCCATGCTTTCATGTTGTTTACACCAAATTCTGACCCTACCATCTGAATGTGGCAGCAGAAATTCAGACTCATCAGACCAGGCAACGTTTTTCCAATCTTCTATTGTCCAGTTTTGGTGAGCCTGTGTGACGTGTGACGTGTGACGGCTGCAGACGTATGTCACCAAGCATGTGTACATGTCTGGACAAGTATTGCACACATCATACTCCCATAGCACTTTCATTTACAATCTTAATAACCTGATATGATGCTTGTGTGAGTGTTAGTAGTAGTAATTGACATTTTTCATCTGTCGAACATGTCAGTTTTTAGAAATATCAGTGGAAAGTTAAAGTAAAACTCTGCAGGGTCCTTGTGGTTTGCTTTGGGGAGCATCTGTGATAACTCCTTGTTATTTCTGTGGTGTTTTGGTGCTGAATTCTCCAGATATCAATTAACTTTGTGTACAACTCTGTGAAGCCTTTTTCTGTTGGAAAAAGTTGGAGCTTTTGTTAGTATCTGATCTCTGTTCGTTTGCTCAGCCATGACAGCTGCACCGCTCTTTCTTTTTTTCATTACCAAACAAACCACTTCTGTTGCTGCGAGTCTAAGGAGCTTATTCCAGGGAAGACTTGATAAACACCAGGTATCAGTGAAAAAAGTTTTCATGAACTCCGCTTCATCAAAAATGATATGAAATAGTAAAAACTGATATTTTTAAAAATGTAACCACACCATCCATGCAACAGTTTGTTAAAGTGAATTAAGTGTATCATTATGGAGAGCTTCAAATCACAACAAATGCAGCTAAAAGTTTGGTAGCACTTTACTTGAAGGTATCTACGTCAGCGTGACATGACACTGTCATAACTATGACATGACACCGTCATGAACTTGTCATAAACATTATGTACATGTCATAAATGTTCATGACTGCTGTCATTAAGTGTCATTCGTTTTTTTAATGACAAGTTGACATTGTTTAGGTTGACTTGATTACAACAACTTGACATTAACAAGAAATGCACCTCTTTTTGTGTTTATGACAAGTTGACATAATGATTATTATGTCATGACAAAGACATCTTCTGGTAATGTCATCCTGGTTAATGTGAAGTTATTATGAGGACATCCCAAACAAATTTAATGTCAAGTTGTCATGACAAAGACAACTTCTGGTAATGGCACTTTAATGAATGTCAAGTTAAGTCAACCTAAACAATGTCAACTTGTCATTACAAAAACCGAATGACACTTAATGACAGCAGTCATAAACGTTTATGACATGTACATAATGTTTATGACAAGTTCATGACAGTGTCATGTCATAGTTATGACAGTGTCATGTCATCCTTATGTAGATACCTTCAAGTAAAGTGTTACCAAAAGTTTAATTTTCTAGGCCAGTGCAGAGATTATGTTGTGTTGCGTGAGGACGCTGAGCGCAGCCGGCTCCTACCTTCCCTCCAGACTATCAACATATTCCCTCTTCTTCTTCCGGCTTTCTTGAGCCGAGTGCTTGTTGCGGATTTTCCGCCGGATCTTCTTCAAAACCCTCTCTTCAAACTTGTCAGGGTGATGAAACACATGGGAGGATAGGGACAAGAGAGAATGAAGAAGAAAAGGGTAAGTGAGGGGAAACTGGGTTGGAGGGGAGGCAACTGGCAGAGGCTGTGAAACTGGGGATACAGATTTAGATTTTGATGCATGCATGTGTGTGCCAGAGAGAGAGGAGGCAGTGAATGTGTATGGTGAGTGTGTGTGTGTGTGTGTGTGTGTGTGTGTGTGTGTGTGTGTGTGTGTGCGTGCAGACGTCTGCCCTACATATGTGTAAGCGTGTGTCTTGCTCATGTACCTTGGACAGTGGCAGTTTGCTGGGTAAGTTCACCCCTTCTTTGGCCAGAAGCTTCTTCTCATCCTCATTAAGTACAAGCTCCTGCAGGGAATGCTGGGGGATCCGCTGTGCCTGTGAACCAGATGGACAGAATATTCCAGTTAAAGTGACTCTCTGAGCAGTTCATAAAATTCTGATTCCCTTGCTGTCACAGGGGGACAGGCCACCACAAAAAATGTCTCTTGTCAAATTATACAGAGAAGCAGTGGGCCGCACAGTTTTTCATATTTTATTTATTCTGAGCGCTGAGACTAAATTGTTTTTCTGTAAAGGAATACTTCACCTCCCAAGCGATTACTTGTGTGTCAATAACTCCTCGTGTTGTGTTGAATTTGTGAAGAAAACTCTGAACGAAAAATCCCAAACTGGAGAAAATTCTTGATGAATTGTAGTCATAGTCAGCAGTGAGACTATATCTAAACATCCAGTCCAACAAGTAGAATCCAAGTCTCTTTTATCGAGTCTTGTGCTCAGTACTTCCCAAACAGACAGTCCTCTCCAACAGGGAACTAAATGAAAAGTGAAACTTATCAGTGCTCTCTTCAAAGCCAGACTCCATTGACAAAAACAGTAATTTTACCTGACTGAACGGGAGCCGCTGGTGTTCTGCTGCCTCGTTTGTTTCTTTTGTTGTGTGTGTTATTGTGTGACTTTGAAGTTTTAAAGGTTTAGCTCAGATTCACCAAAGTCACACAAGAACACAAACAAACAAACTGAGCGAGGCTGCGCTGCACCAGCACCTCATGTGTTCAACATGGTCAAATTGCTGTTTTTGTCAATGGAGCCTGGCTTTGAAGACAGAATCGATAAGTATGTAGTTCACTGCCTTGTTGGAGAGGCTGTCTGTTTGTTGCAACACATTCTCATTCCGGCTTCGTCACATATGGACGTTTGGTCATGGACTTTCCACGTCCAGGTACGATGTGAAAAGGTACCCTGGGTGTGTTGGTTGTTGACGTTCTGCACATGGTTAGCTTTATAATCACATGGGATGTGAACACCACCCTCCTGAGTGAAGTTGGTGCTTGTTGGACCATCCACTATACCTCCCATCCACCCTGCTTGGACTCTTGCTGCTTTAAAGGCACTATCCCACTATCCCTTTAACTTTCATTCACGTCCCACCGCGTTTCTCCCTGACACCACCGACTGGCTGCGTATCATGCTCACATTAAAGGACGGCTTTTTTTGTCAGTGTTTGATGCCCTGGATGCGTTGGCTGTTGACGCTCTGGGATGTCATGTCAAGTTCTGCCTGTTACATGCACAGTCTTCTTTCAAGATACACTTCTGTTTTCACAGGAAATTTACCGTTGACATGCAGTCTCTTTCAAAATAAATGCACTACGTCACTTTAAACAACCCAAATTGATGTTTTTTTCCTCCAACAATGAAAGCACGTAATTAGGTTTAGGAAAGATGAACAGGGTTTGGCTTTAGAATCTCCTGGGATGCGAACATCGCCCTCCCGGGTGAAAGTCAGTGTTTGTTGGACTTTAATTCTTGTCCCATTGTGTTTCCCCCTGATGCCGCAGAGCCCCGTTAAAATATAATGGCGACAGGCCGCGTATCATGTTGATTTTAAAGGGTGGCCTGCGAGCACTGGATTTTGGACACACAGGATTATATTGCACAAGTTGTGTGAGATCTTGAAAACAGATGTTTTGATTTAGTTTTACTGTTGTTAATCGTGGACCCCTATGATTTCAATTCATCAACAGTTTTCTCCAGTATTGGATTCTTCATTCACTGTGGAAGCATTTGAGAAAAACTAAATTATCTTCTTGAATTCAACATGACATGGGGTAAGTAACTGATATAAAAATTGTCATTTGAAGGGTGAAGTGCTACTTTAATGTCCCCATATGTTGAAAGTTTGCCAAAATTTTAATCTTTAATAGAAGTATTCAGCTCTTCTCCACTTACACTCTGCCCGGGGCTGGAAAGCAGCAGGTCCTTCACTGTGAGAGTCTGACTGGAGGACAGAGAGGAGGTTTGGCTCGTAGTGAGGTAGTGTGCAATGCCAAATTGCTCTTGGAGGTCATCCGACTCCCAGCCTGCAAATTGAACCAGTGAAACAGCAGGCGATGATTCTCAAAATTGCCCACATTTGCCATTCAAGCAAAACACAAAATATTTAGGTTGCTGCCTTTGTCTTGGAGTGGACCTCTGTGACTGTGGCACCTCGCTGTTCTTTACAAGACATGACAAAATACATGTCACATTTTTCTCTGTGTTTGATATCTTTGTGTGGTTGCAAATTTGGTTTGCTCATTCAATTTCAAAGTATTTTCAGCACTGAGGGGGTGAATAATCAGCAGTGTGAAAGGGGACCATTATTCAAAAGCCGCCCTCAAAAGACATTTTCCTCACGTGATTAATTGCACCTTTTATTCTTTGAAAATATTCAGAAATAGAAAAAACAAATTATTTGCTCCCTGAAAGGGCCCTTAATTGTCTAAAGGCTCAGACAGTCAGTCTGTCAGTTTGTTTCATTGTGCTGAGACAGGAAGCACAAATGGATAAAACTCACAACAAGGTCTTGGATTTTGACCTGGCTCACAATGTTCTTCTAGTTTTTGTGCGTCTTTGTTCTCTCTATTGAAACTATTCACTGTTCACAGCTCACTCTGTAGTTGTGCTTGCCACAGATGTTTTTTACAAATATGAAATGCCAGTATTTCATATCCTAATTTCCCTTTTTACAATAAATCCTGTCTTACCTAGCTCAATGAAAACGTCAGACGTTTTTTCATTTGGTGGTGCCTGGTTCTCCGGAGGTAGAGGTTGAGGGAAAAGCTGTGTGTTGAAGGCTGGAAGAGCTGTGCAGAAGGATGGGTGAAGACTGTCTCTGTGATCTGACGGGGTGTCCTCGTTGATGCCGCTATCAGTGGTGCAGGGTGACCACAGGGGGGATGCTGGAACGGAGGAGGAGTCGCTCCCACCCAGCAGGGCGTCCAGGAAGTCATCAGCAGAACTTCCCTCAGGGCTCTGAGTCTGAGGAGGAGGAGGAATGTATGTATGCATCATCCCATGACACCACCACTGCTGCTGGTTAGATCGGCTTAATGAGTCACGTCACCGCACACAAACACAGAGAGGAACATCAACACACCAGCCTTTTGATTCCTTGAAACCAGCACCGTAACACAACGTACTGCAGTGTCTCCTCATCTGTAATGTCGCCTGTTATTCCTGTCAGTCGCTGTCTTTACATTTAGGTAGGCCTGTTTTATCCTTGTTGATGTCGCTGTTGCCTTCTAAATCTACAGCAAATGTATCAGGAGCCCTTTTTACACAGAGATCAGGCTTTAGGGACACGACAAAGTTCCCTCTCTATGCAGCCTTTGCATTTTTACACACAACCAAACAATGGCAGCATCATGCTGCTCCAGTGCATAATTTTAGACAGCATGCCAGAAGCACAGAAGCAAAAGAGGCGTGATTGGTGTGACATGTAACACAACAGCCTAAGCCTCTTGTGTGACTTGAAACGTGTGCATCAGCAGCGCTTCATAAACAATAACAATGGCATAACGTTGCAATAACAATAATGTGCTGTTCCTGTTATATGGTGGCTGATCTTGTTCTCTGCTCTGAGGGTAAGGAGCTACCGGACCTCATTGTTTTCCCAATTTGTGGACGTTTTCAGCTGCTGTTTTCTTTTGAGTTAGCTGCTAACTGCTGAACAAAGGAATACTTCACACATCTATTTCCAAACAGGCGCATAGAAGAGGTATGAGCAGAACCATTACGCCACGGCATTAAAATCATTATTTTTGCAAGTAAGATAGCGTGCGGGAGTCTTTCTGCAAGCTGTGTGCAGCTGCTAACTGCTATCAGCTACTTTTAAAATGTCCTGCGGTGGATTGCACACATAACATGTTGTCAAAATGTCACACCCGTGCCACCCATGATCCCGTCCTGCTGGCTGTGCCTTTTATACATTTCGGCGTTGTTGCTACCTCCAATGCTGGCTTGAAAGCAAGACAACTCTGCCCCCCCAGTCCCAATTTTAGCCGGAGGGGAACATTATTCGAGGCGGGCAAATACTTCTACACAACGCCAGAGAGACGGCCGGCCGGCACCAGTCTCTCCCGCTTTGAGGGTCGGTGTGTGTGTCAGAGTAAAGACCTATTTAATCTATTAAGACTGGATGTGTTTGAATGAAAAAGGTTATAATCAGAAAAACGGAGCAGATTTATGTTTTCAATGAAAACGTATCTCAGTGAAGAAAGGCTCTGAATCATCAGAGGGCTCAAACATGTACGGCTGGATTAAATTTGTGGCGGCCATTGCTGAGCCAGGGAGATGTCAATCAAAACGAGGGAGCTGTCAATCAGAGCGTTATCTGCCACGCCCACTCTGTACTGGCAAGTGGTCTAAACAGCAAAATGAGCTGTTTTTAAACCAGGTTTTCTAATAGTTATGAATGGTTATTTTCACTCAGACTTTTATGGATGATTAATGAGACACTCGACTTTGATATAATATATGCATTTTTACTATTTCAAACTGTGTTTCCAAAGGCTTTAACAGAAACAGCAAAATAGCTCGACGACATGATCAAACGCAGGTATGACATGGTTGAACTTATGATTAAGAACAAATGCCTTAGGGAGGCAGTGTAAAAAGGGCTAGAGTGGCCATGGCCCCCCTTGGCCCCCCCTTGGGGCCACCAGTGTTTCTCGTGACTCTTTGCCTCATTGCTGTCAGTCACTGTTGCATTCATAAACAATGAAACTGAATGAGCTCCTACATATGTTCCCCGAGTGACTCTGCTCAGGAGCTCAGGAGAACAGTGCAGAATGACCGCTGTACTCACTTCATGAATTGTTGTGGTCCATGGTTGGTTGCTGTGGCAACTGCTGGTTTCATCTGTATTCCTGAGCAGGAGGTCGATGAGGTCCATCCCACCATGCACCTGAAATGAAGAACTGTGAGCGATGGGTTTAAAGTGGAGGCGTTCCTCTTATTCTCAAAGGAAAAGCCATGTTGCCAGCCTGTGTGCCTGCTTTAAATAATATGACTTTGACTTCACTTGAGGTGTTGCAAACTCAGGTTGCTCAATCCCACATTTGCCTTTGACAAAAACTCCTTGAATCAATACACCCACTGAGTCTGACTCATTCTCTTACACACAGACCTGTAGTTGCACCCAGTGATCTGACTACAAACATGTCTTACCGTGTCTGTATTCAGTGTCATAATTCCAACATCAAAGCAGCAGCTGATGAAATTACAGTGAAACTATCCAGCAAAAGTAAAAACAAGCAGGTCAATACGTTCCTCTCTGCGACTCCAACGTCTGGAGAATGTCTGAGTCTGTCGCAAGGGACAAAGTTGAAAGGCCATTTCACACAAGTGTATTCCCCAAACCCAGCTGATCACCGTCCAATCACGTGTTTAGCAGGAAGCTGAGCCAATCAGCACAAAAGGAAGAAACGCTGACAGGATTGATTCCCTGTGTGGTTTCACATTCATTTTTTTGTTGGGCAGGGGTGATTTAGAGATATTTTTAAGGCAGAAGGTGGAGGGAGTCACACGTCTAACTTCATCTGTCACTGTCAGTAGACAACTTAAGTTTATTTAAACAGGTTTTGGCTTGATCTGTCACTCAGGGAGAGACAAACGCAACTCACTGCTCCTTTCATCACTCAGTTGCATATATTTCTTTATTATTACAAATATCAATGGATAAACATAATTTTTTTAAATATTTTTAATCAGTTCTCTATCACACTGTTTTCCAACCTGAGGATAGGGATTCTTACAATCATGAGATAATTACTCACATTTATTCTACAGATAATTAGTTTGTTTTTAGCAGCATTACCAGCCACTGGTACCAGATGAGATAGACAATGAGACTTTTTGTCGCCCCAATTCCAGGTGGTGTGATAACACAGCCAGCCAGATTGCAGTCAGGTGCGTCCTACCAAGTGTGCTAGAAGTGTGCCAAACACACTTTTGTGTCATATCCAGGCTCCCTCGGTGCACCTGTGGCGTACTTGGGCACAGATCAGAGATCAGAGAGAACTCATTATGATAGGTGGGGTGTATTAGAGGCTGCAAAAATCATGGCTTATTATATTCATTACTTCTACCGCCGTTATTCAGAGTTCTCCTCGTCATGATGCACTGAGTCTGTGAGTGCTGTAGAAAGTTTTCCTCAGAGGACACGTGTTGTCTGGGACTTGGAATGGCAATTATTTTTAAACTTAAGCATAGCAACCAATTATAATTATATAATACAATATAATATATATAATAATTATAATATACAGTCTCGTTTAAAAAACAATGCCGCATGCACATGTTACCGTTGTTACCTGGTGTTAGGATGGACACACTTGTGAAAGACTAGCTGAAACGAATAGTCCCAAGGGAGTTATAAGCACAGCAAGAAATTTTAAGTGATTTACAAATGTGGTGGGGCTGCATGCCAGTGTGTCTCCAAAAGCACGTGGTGATCTCTAGTTATCATAGAGTAGTCTGATGCTGATAGCATAAATGTAACCAGTAGATCTGCCATACGCCATTGCAGTTTTGACAGTGTGCATCAATGATTCAAGTTGGTCATTGCAGATGGAACAAATAGCTGTGGACTAAAGGTGGCTTTAAAGAGAGTCACCAGCATAAACAATTCACACTTCACACAGGCTCACCAAAACTGGACAATAGAAGATTGGAAACACGTTGCCTGGTCTGATGAGTCTGGATTTCTGCTGCCACATTCAGATGGTAGGGTCAGAATTTGGTGTAAACAACATGAAAGCATGGATCCATCCTGCCTTGTATCAACGGTTCAGGCTGCTGCTGGTGGTGTAATGGTGTGGGGGAGATTTTCTTGGCACACTTTGGGCCCCTTAGTACCAACTGAGCATGGTTTAAACACCACAGCCTACCTGAGTATTGTTGCTGACCGTGTCCATCCCTTTATGACCACAGTGTACCATCTTCTGATGGCTACTTCCAGCAGGATAACGCACCATGTCACAAAGCTCAAATCATCTCAAACTAGTTTCTTGAACATGACAATGAGTTTACTGTGCTCCAATGGCCTCCACAGTCACCAGATCTCAATCCAATAGAGCACCTTTGGGATGTGGTGGAACAGGTGAGTCACGTCATGGATGTGCAGCTGACAAATCTGCAGCAACTGTGTGATGCTATCATGTCAATATGGACCAACATCTCTGAGGAATGTTTCCAGCACCTTGCTGAATTTATGACACCAGGAATTTAGGCAGCTCTGAAGGCAAAAGGGGTCCAACATAGTACTAGGAAGGGGTACCTAAAAAAGTGTCCAGTGGGTGTATGTACAGTATCTCAACAACTATTAGGTTGATTGTCATGTCAATTTTGAAACAGACATTCATCGTCCTCAAAGGTTGAAACACTCTAACTCTGGTGAGCCACTGCCCTTTAATCTACACCACCGTGAGGTTGACATTAGTGTTTCTGAATGAAATGTCTCGACTACTATCGGATAGATTGTCAGGGAATTTGGTTGCAAGTGGACATTGATCTGTTTAGAAGGGACACATGCAACAAAAGTTTAGAACAGCTGCCCTCTCGCACTTCTCAGTGAGTCTGCAAAACTTCTACAAAACTCACTCTAAATTATATTTCGATTTTCTCAAAATTGGTCAAAATGCACTTTTTTCAGATTCTTTGTGACGATAAAAGAGACACGCTGCTGAACAATGGCGATTTATTTTTGCTTTTCTCCACAGAATGACCTCACCACGCCTCACCTTTTCTTATCTTTATTGCCACAATTAGGAGCATCTGTTTCATGCTATTTCAAGCATACACACCATAAAGCAAAGTAATTACGTAATATGTTCCCTGAGCAGTGACACAAGAAGAACATGCACACTTGTAAAGACATATCTAACTATTATCACAGTGGGGAGATTCTTTCTGTGGCAGTGCTATTATACTTCTCTTCAACACGGAAAAAAAGTAAAATCAATAGTCTGTCCTGTAGTTTCCAGTTTTTCCTAGTTTTCAACGAGACAACTCTTCCATCACTCGCTCGACTTTAAAGTACTGTTACACCCTTGGGGAAAGAGAGCCTCATATGTAGATCTGGGAGCCCAAATAATTGAAAGCCATTTTCTTCTCTTTCCAGATGATTTCTTTTGACACTTCTACCTTCATCAGACAGTTCAAAGTAGACAAAGACATGATGTATTTTCTTTTGATTTTTGCAACTTTCTTTTCTGTGGGACATCCTCCCCCACTAATCCGCTGCAAAGTTTCAAAGTGGGGAGTGATGTGAAGTCAGAAAGGGATACTCTCATGCCACAAAGGTCCCAGGTCAGATTCAGGTCTGGGTTTTTTTTAAATGACACAAACCTTAGAGAGTCGTTTTTTGAATCAATTATAAAGACAGGATGGTTGTTTCTCATCTTTTTTGATTATGTGTCACGCATGGCACACTTTGAATAAATCAGACTCTCTGAAGGAGCTCTGAAGGGTGAGATTTCAGCACTTTGTGGAGACAGACATTCATTTTACAGCTCTTGTGGGCTTTTCAGTCGAAATTGTGGAATAAAAACAGTTCAAGAGTCTCTAATGTTCAAAAACCCTCATACTTAAGGTTCAAGGAAAAGGTTCAAGGTTAGTGAAATGAATCCTTGTGGAGCCAGCGTGAGTCAGGGTTTCACTGATTCATGAAGGACTGGGCCTGATGGACTCATTTCTATTTTATAAAACCAAAATAATTCATAAACTGTGGCCCCTGCACGAGCCCCATGTGATCACCATCCGTCAGTCTTTCAAGCACTCGCCTTAAAGTGTATTTGTTGCATTAAAATCTACTTATCTATGACAGAGAGCCCAATATTATCAGCACTGTTATAGGTGTAACTGCATGGCAGTGGAGCTCTGCTATCTTTATTGTTGGTCTATCTTAGATTACAGAGTTTCAAAGTACATGCAGATATTATCTAACCAGGGCATTTAAGCACATCTCTGGATATCAATAATAGGCTGCAGCTCCAAGATAATTGCTGTGTTATTGCAGATCGTTGATGATATCATACTGTAAATCCTTACTATCTATCTGGATGCCTGAGACTGAGGGTCAAGAAGAGTTACCTTCGTTCATGGTTGTAATAAGGAATAAGGGAAAGGATATAAATTCAACATTTCTGGAAGTCTTTCACCAAATAACATGAAATGTGCCATGAAATACAGTCGAGCTGCAGAATTCTCCTCCAGTGACTTTATTAAACCAGCACATATTTGTGTGAGTGCAACTCCAGTCCACCGAATATGATCTCACACTTCACACTGTCTAGTTTCCTCCACAAGGACGTATGGAATCGAAAACACACGTGTTGGAAATACCAGGTCGAACTGGTGGGTGACAAAAAGTTACTGAATTGAATCCAGATATAGATGTTTTTTTCACACCCACAGGACAGGTAGGAAGCAGAGAGCGTGCTCTTAGAATACAGTGTTATCACTCCACCAACCATGAAATGCATGTTGGATGGCTCTTATCTAGAGCTCAGTGATAACTCTGACACGAACAGAGTGATTCAGTACCTGCAGCTTGTGAGAAATCCCCTGTGTGTCACAAATATGAGAAACGAAAGCAATTCTGTTCTGGAGTGGAGGGAAATCGGTTGCTGGAGTTTGGAGCACTTAACCGGTAAAAGCCTAAACTCAGCTTCAGGAAATGAAGTTCAAATACATGTCAACACAATACGGTGGCAGTCCAGCACATTTCCATTTCCCATCATTCTTTAATCGGCAATATAAAAGGACAGTTCACCCCGAAAACAAAATACACATGTTCCTTTTACCTGTAGTGCTATTTATCTGTCTAGATTGTTTTGGTGTGAGTTGTTGAGTGTTCGGCCGCAGAGATGTCTGCCTTCTCTCCAGTATAATGGAACTAGATGGCACTCAGCTTGTGGCGCTCAGAGCTTGATGTGAGCAGTTTCATGTTCGATCTACTTTCTGTCTACCCAATTACACCCACCAACTGAATCACCGTGCAGAATTAAGTGTGCATTAATTGCTAGAGCTGGCCGATATAACAGCTATGTGCGATATATCGATATATTTTCAAGCAAGATAAAAATTTAGACAACACTGTTTATACTGATATAGGGTCAAGTTGCGTTACGTAACACATACCAGTGTGCGTCTCTCCTCTCTCACACTCTCCACACAGCTCCGTCCCACTGACTCACTCACAAGTTCTCCAGCAACACTGAGAGACGCAGAGCTGCTCCTCTGTTTAATCTGTCCGTTAATTAGTCTACAGTGCGACATCGGTCTATATGTTGAACAAGCTATGCTAAATCAGTCTGTGAGATGATGAAATTAGCACAGTAGCACAGGCGCAATCCAACACTGCGCTGATAGTTTGTGTGTGGGGTGGATCATAGCGTGTCGCCATTCTTCTTGGTAGTTGTGGTCCAATGTGTGACATGGAGACAGCGCCTGGATGCAGGCGACAGATTTGTTTAAAAAATACAGTGACAACATGGACATTTCGTGCACAAGACGTATATAACGCGAACAAAGTGTCTCTCGCTCCTTCACTCCCTTGGCCTCTCTGAAATAAGATTCATAGCCTAAATAAATAAAAATATTTAAATCATTTTCCAGCACTAGATTCATTTGAAAGGCCAACAGATAGAATGCAACCTTTTAACCCCCACAAAGATTGTTAATTGTTCCAAACTACAATGGATTTAGATCTACTTGATACGTTTATAGTCATGCTATAAACCTTTAAACCTCTGTAGCTCCAGTGCTGCATGAGCCTCTCGTCCATGAGTAGATGCACGCTTCCTTCAGCGCGGTGATACAGTTGGGGTGTAGTTCAGTAGAAAGAAAATGCTGATCGCAACAAGGTCTGTGGATTATCTTGAGTAACCACGTCATGATTTCTGAAAAGAGACATTGCTGTTGAGTTTTTCAAATGTGTTTTTTGGCGCTTTGATCACCACAAGCTGAGCGCCATCTAGTTCCATTATATTCAAGAGAAAGCAGACATCTTGGCACCTCACACCAAAACAATCCAGACTGATAAACAGCACCACAGATACGAGAATTGTACTTTTGATTTGGGGGTGAACTGTCCCTTTAATTTTAAAACTAAAAGTGTCACATCAGAGTTTTCTTGACTGCAGGACTTGTGCAGAATGTAAAAATACAGCTGGGTTTTTTTCAGTCCCTCTGGTTTTTGGTCAGCTCTCACATTTCCATAAAGAGCCTGACCTGCAGTGACTCCATCACTTATTTTAAGTCTAAATTCAGGTCAGTTTCTGTTGTGTTCCTCAGGGAAGTGGTGCAAAATATATCATCAGTATTTTATCTAAAACTGTATGTGTGACTTAATTTCATCAGCACAGGAACCAACACTTAAATTATGCCTGATGTTTAGAGGTGAATTATATCAAATTACCATGAATTTCATCATCTGATAGGTTTGATTGAGCTTTAATATCTAGTATTCTATGCACCAAGTCTGTGCATTTCTCAAACCTTTTGTGCTGAGTGAAGGGAGCAGATTTCAGCTTCTCCCTTTGGTGTTTACAAAAGCTTTTTTCCACCTAAAGCAGCACTGCAACAGTCAACATCCTACAGGGGGAAGCTTCAAGGCGACACCAGCTATACAAAAAATATAGGAAGAAGATGTTACGCCATAACGCAGTCACTATTTTTGACATGAAGCAATCGGTGCTCATCACCTTGACTGACACTTGGAAACAGACACATTTGCACCGAGCGTCACTGTTTCAGTAGGTCGACTCTTCTGGTGGAAACCTGACACAGTGCTACTGCAAATGAAATGACCACAGAAATTATTGGATTTCGGCTCTTGCTATAAACTTTAATAACTTCCCTGCCTCCCTTGTGTTCATGACGGTAGTAGAGATGAGTTAAGTTTTTACAGCCTGTTATTTTTAACTTTCAATTTCTGTTTGTGTGTTCGAGTTGTGATGTGGAGACAAAAAAAGGCAGCACCGCTTTCTACAAATAGTCAAGTGTTAATTGCAAATTTGCAGTTGTCAAGTTATGAAAAATACATTTGCTAAGTGTGTATCTTCCTCCAGGTGTCACATCTGTCACTGGTTTATCATCTGCCATGCCCTCTACCTCTAATTCAGGGCCTCACTAACCTGCTGCCACTCCCTGAGTGGTTCTCCTCCTCTCTCCACGTGTGTGTGTGTGTGTGTGTGTTTGCATGCAGGTGTGTGACAGTCTGAGCAGAGCCACACCAGCTGCATTTCATCTCTCTAATCAATCTTCTACAAATACTCAGCCCTGCCACCTCCACTCTGCCAGATCGTAGTCTCTGCTATCAGTCGATGTTGCTTTGCCACAAGCCAAGCTATTACCAGTTTTGCTGTTCTGTATTTAGTCCCTGTCGCCTGTTCTCATCCTGTCCTCCATTTGCCTTGTAGTCCTGCCTGTTCTGACTCTGATCTCTGATCCCTGCCTATCTTTGAACCTCATGCCTGCTGCTTTGCCCTGGAGCCCATAACTAAAGCTGAGTTTCCATCCAAATGTAGCACAAATTCTGACCACATTTTTAGAAAACAGGCAAAAGAAAATGCAAATTTACGTGCTTTTCCATCCACTACTGTTATGCCAATATTGGGCATTGTGTCATAGAGATACGCACTAGCTAATTCTTCAGTCAGGTGACTCTGCAGAGGAGGGTGCAATGAGATGACGTGAATAAAAAGGCAGTCAAACATCAAAAAATGGAAAACAATGGCTGTATGATAGTAGAGAGCACATTGGACAGTGGAAATATAGAGTTTTGAACAACTAATATTACAGTTCCGTGTTCAGACACAAGAGTATTAGAGATCATCATTCACTGAATCCGTTTCATTGCACTTGGTTGCATTTACATTTTATCGATATACGAACTTTTCAACCTCCCCCAAGCGTAAAATTTTTTCCACAGCACTTTTTATGTGCACATTGAAAATGCACATACAAGCACCTTCAGTCTCCTCTGATCTCTCTCTGGACCTGCTTCCTCAGCCCTTAACTGCCCCAGCCTCAGTTCCTGGCTGTCACCTACCAGCTCAACCTTCTCCTAACCTGTAGCTCATCTTCCCCTGTGCACTGCAATGAATATCTTTAACCTTATTCCGGGTTCACCCGTTCTGCAGCCCCACCTGCTTTGTACCTGTATCATTCATATATTCATTTTCCATAACTGCTTATCCTGTTAGGGGTAGCTGGAGGACTGGAGCCTATCCTAGCTGACACTCTGGACACGTCACCAGGCTATCACAGGGCTGACACATTGAGACAGACAACCATTCACGTTCACATTCACACCTACGGGCAATTTAGAGTCACCAATGAACCTAGCTTGCATGTCTTTGGACTGCCCCTGTGTCTTTCTCTTAAATTAATCAGGGCACACGCTTGTCCTCTGGAAAATAACCGAAGAGCATCTGGACAAAAGATCAGTTCACTATTTTATCATTTTTCAACTGGTGAAAGAGATGTACCCATTAAAAAGTAAGTCGCTCATCATTTTTGCAATCCTGGTCAGAACCATGAAGCTGTCGGTCTGACTGCAATAAGCCTCTGGGGGCAACCATGGATGTATAAGGAGAACTGGACACACCATTGGATGCGGCCCCCGTTCTTTCCTATGAACCTTTCTCAGTGGCACATGAAGCCAAAACTTCAACCTCTGTGTGTAAAAATGACCTGATCTCCAGCTCTTCTTCTGCATCGTTGGAACATTAGAGCGAGCGCACTTGAGAATTATACTTTTGGTTACACCCTCTGCTGCTTAACAGGCATCTCTTTCACAATATAAGTCTATGAGAAAAAGTCTTTAGGCACAATAGCATCAGGACCCAAAAGTTGCAGTTACACAGTTTTGCCACGATTTGCCGGACACTGTTCTTGGGGGCAACGGCCAATATTCCGGGAGATCTTGTGTTGCCAGTGGATATCTGGGCCAAGACTTTTTTTTTGTCCATTCATTCATCCATCCATTTTCAACTGCTTATCTGAAGCCGGGTCGCAGGGGCAGCAGGCCAAGCAAAGCATTTCAGACGCTCCTCTCCCCAGCAACGCTCTCCGGTTCCTCCTGGGAGACCCCGAGGCGTTCCCAGGTCAGACGAGATATGTAATCCCTCAAGCGTGTTCTGGGTCTGCCCCAGAGCCTCCTACCAGTGGGAGGTGCCCGGAACACCTTCGATTGGAGGCGCCCAGGAGGATCCTGATCAGATGCCCGAACCACCTCAACTGACCCCCTTCGACATGAAGGAGCAGCGACTCTACTTCGAACTCATCTGGATGTCCGAGCTCCTCACCGTCTCTCTAAGGCTGAACCCAGCCACCCCGCAAAGGAAACTCATTTCAACAACCTGATTCCTGACCTCATTCTTTCGGTCACAATGTTCATGACCATAGGTGAGGGTTTGGACGTAGATGGACCAGTAAATCACAAGCTTTGCCTTCTGGCTCAGCTCTCTCTTCTTGCTCTTCTTTGGACAGTAACTTACTCCCAAGCTGTCTTTACTTTCTCTTTCGTACGGCAGTTATTTCAGCTAATCTTTGTACACAAATACATGCACATAAATATTTTAAACAAATCTAATAAATTGTAGTCAGACGACAGCTGATGCGTTCCACTTCTCACCATGGTCCATTTACCTGCCTCTCAATGCGACTGGTCAATAGTACTCAGACTACAAATAGAAACCTAAACACTTCTGATACTACAATCTTGTCTCGTTGCTACAGATTCTTCATATATCTGCAAATATCTGATTAGAGGGATTTCAGTTTTTATGACGTTCTTTTTGTGAATTTCTTCCCTAGCTTTTATAAAGTCATATCTATTTTTGTAATAAAACAGATTCATCCACAACAATAAACTGCTGTGGCAGGTACACCTCATCCACTCTCATACGGGCCCATTATATGTCTCTACATTCTTGAAGAATGGATTTTCAGTGTAGAAGTGAGCACATGGAGTCCACTGGGGGAACAGGAAACATCCCATTACCCTCTGCAAACACACACATGTGCATATTTACACAGCGGCGACATATCACCTGTTTCATTCAGCTTTTCCTAAAATCTGTGTCCCATTTCAGAGTCAACCACGCTGAGATGTTCTGTGTTGCTCTGCCCTCAGCTGGTGGAAGGTTGCTACAACATCCTGATTCAACACTGCCACAGACCCTGTCCACCAAGGGTCTGTATTTTCCAAAGACAAAGACTGCTTATCATTTTTATTAAAAGCAGGGACAAACCCAACAGCAATGGCAGCGCTCCAAGTGCCTAGAAATATAATTCTGAAATGTATTAAAATAACCACTATACAGAGGCTAAACCCTGTTAATCTTGGTGACAAAATGGCCTCAGGCTCCAAACTATACAATTTTGCAGTAGCAGTGGTAAGGATTTAAAAATAGCTAACTGTCCTTCAATTTTCTCTTAAATTCATTCTATTGTTTTGTTTTTTTCTCTTAATCACACAAACCCAGTGGAGGCGTTGTCTACTGGGAAGAAATGGATCCATCCACCAAACGAGTCACCTAAAGTCAACACTCAATTACTACATTAGGCAAATTTGTGATGTTGGAAGATATTAAATGAACTGATTTGACCATCACTTGGGTGGGTGGTTTCAACCAAATAGATGAGAGCACACATCCAAGGCTAACTCAAAATAATAATTATATGTTAAAAAATACTATTGTATACATAAAAGATAATCAAAAACGATTACAAAAGTAACAGATACTCAAACAGATGCCAAGAAATATGTCAAACCCAAAGTCAAAAGTCAAAATGCAGCAACGATGTATTTAATTGAAACTTATTATGACTTGTTATGATGGACTAGTTATGCGCCTAAATTAGGTGCTGTATCATCTTATCGACACATGATGACATAGAGACTTAACATTGGATAACACCAACATACATGTTACCCAGAAATCACGATCGCATATGTGTGACAAAAATACCAACAGAAATAAGGGATTATTCATTTAATTTAAAGTTTTTTATAGTTTATGGAGAGTAGGCATATATTTTATAACAATCAAAAGCACATATAAACACAGGCATATTTCTAAAGCCCAGTTCAGACCAAAGATTTGCAACAAGAAGAGCTGAAACAGGCGTTTGCAATGCGTCGTTCTGCAACGTTCTAAAAACCTGCCAGTTCACAACAATGCAACTAGATGAGACGGTGTATCATCTCTATGCAACAACTGTCTGTACTCTTGTTCTGGTTTCCAGCTTTTTTTGTCGCTGAATATAATTTGTAGCTTCTTAACATATAAATGAGGGTAGTGATAGTGAGATACTGGCTACAGCTGCATTTGTAGTAGAGATGAAACGGTGAAAAACAGAAACAAAAAGGTAACTAGTCTAACATATCAGGGAGCGAACTGCCAATTTAGATTCTTCTTCTCACTTTTGAAATGTAACTTAAGCTTTTCTCTTTGCTGTTGTAGGGCACTGTGATTTAAATATGATTAAATACATGAAACCCATGGTCAAGTTATTTTTCTTTCCCACTCAGGCTCAAACACAAACCCACCTGGCAGCAGCAGCAGCAGCAGCACTTGGCTCACCTCCATCATCTCTCAGGGTCCCGGCTGTTGAGCAGCAGCGCCTCCTGCCGCCGCAGCCTCCGTCCTGCACCTTCACACGGCAGCCGCAGCAGCAGCCGCAGCAGCAGCGTCTCTCCTGTCACCGCCGGGACTGCCCGTCCTCCGAGGCAGTGTGCTACAGCAATAAACCGCAACTCTCCAAGACCAACGATCTGCAGACAAAATGGTGAGTCGATCTGGGGGCTCAAACCCTCCGACCATTGCTCATTTCGCGTATTAGTAGCAGGTGAAAAGCGGACTGAGAGCCGCCCCGCCGCGTAACCTTCATGCAAGTTATAAACGGTGCAACAAGCTGCAATGGAGCCTGTCAGGTGTGTGTGTGAAATGGATGCCGATGCTCTGGTGGTGTAATGTGATCAGATAAAGGCTCAGTGTGTGGTCCGTTATAACATACGCAGCACACAGCCAGCTGATAAGGCAGCAGGGCTGTGGCCTGTCCATGCACGGCCCGCTCTGCCTCTCTGTGACGTTCATAGCAAATCCTCTAATATCTGCCGCTGCTGGAACATGTCTGCACAAATATCATGGGCGAAAATGCTGAGAGAAACAAAGCACATGCTGACATGTCCCATCGGAGGATCTTATTTTTATTAGGCTGT
Source organism: Epinephelus cyanopodus (assembly GCA_026686955.1). Classification (NCBI taxonomy): domain Eukaryota; kingdom Metazoa; phylum Chordata; class Actinopteri; order Perciformes; family Serranidae; genus Epinephelus; species Epinephelus cyanopodus. The sequence continues at coordinate 12,650,739 of CM048926.1, read as the reverse complement.
AGATTTAGGTGAGGTTACAAGAGATTGCGTCATAACCATACTCTCATGTAACAGGCGACAAAATATATTATTACATATAATACGTCACCGGCCCAGAGAGCTGCAGTGAATTTGATTTCAGTGGTGGGATAAGGTTTTATATCGGCTTATAATGAGTAATTATTATGATATAAGAGCCTGTGGATGTTTCAGTGGATGTCTGGGAATCCCAAATTTGATATTTCTATGATTATTATGCAGACAGACTGCATTTAACATGTGTTAAATAATGTTTCTATATTAACAATTACATTCATTATGCTGAAGCCCACATAGGCCTACAGTGAAAATGCCCACATTTCCCTACCACACTAAGGGACAAACATCCCATAAAAAGCTTTCATCATCTTAAAAAAACTGGCTTAGTCTTCACTGAATTCCTGCATTCATCCATTTTATTGTCAAATTCTAGGCCTCACTTGTATCTCACTTGTAATAGAGAGCATGAGCAACATTTATTGGTCTGTTCAAGATCAAATTCAGCAACCTAATATTAAGAATTTAAGGTATGAGGTTGCAACATCCTGTCCCCTTGTGATTGTGAAATGGGCAAGCCGCAGCATGTGAGCAGTGACTCAGTCATTCCTGATGTGTTGCTTGATTGGGAACCAGAAGGTAAAGTCTTCATGCCGTGCCCACACTCCTAGTCAGACCGGTGGATTCAGTTTCAAACATTTCTTTCTTTTTATAACTCTTCTTGGAACGGCCGCAGAGACCTGGTATTGGACACCGATAAACATAATATGATGAATAAGATGAAAGCTCTGCTGGTTGTGAATGGATGAATATGTAACCCCTTACATACACTCGACCCTCCCCCTACCAGGTGAACTTCACCGTGGATCAGATCCGTGCCATCATGGACAAGAAGTCCAACATCAGGAACATGTCTGTGATTGCCCACGTGGATCATGGGAAGTCCACTCTGACGGACTCGCTGGTGTCCAAGGCGGGGATCATTGCTTCATCCCGTGCCGGAGAGACCCGCTTCACAGACACGCGCAAGGACGAGCAGGAGCGCTGCATCACCATCAAATCAACGTATGTGGTTCAGTAATTAAAGCCCTCAAATCACCCCCCAAAATGACCATTTTGTATATCAATTACTCATGGTGTTATGCTGAATTCGTGATAGTTTTACCCCAAGCCACTTTTGTGAACGAAGAATCCAAAAACCAAGAAACTCCATGATGAATTGAAATCATAGGGGTCTGCATTCGACAATGGCAAAACTATATCAAAACATCTGTCTCCAAACTCTCGTACAACTCATGTAGTATAATCCAAGTCTCATTTATCCAGTCGTACGCTCAATACTTCCCATACACATGCACTTTTGTTAAAACTTGACTATTGAAAACATTCCTGCATAAGCAATCTCACATGAGGACGAGTAGCGTGTCGGTGCTGTTTATAATAAACTCTCCAAAGCAATTTCCTCTCCTGCTTCCTCTGAACTGGCTAACCTTTTACATACCAGCAAAAATCATGGATGTATAATGAGAACTGGATAAAGCATTGAAGGTTGGGCCCCATTTATTCCCACTAAAGTTGCTAAAAGCATTTGACCTCAGTGGGTAAAATTACCTAAATCTTCCGTTCTGCTTCCACTTTGTTTGGCCCATAGAGCAGGAGGGCACGAGAGACTTTCGCCAGCTGAGCAGCTAACTTCCTGTTTAGCCCTCCACTAACTTAAATAGAGATACAGGGGTTTCATTGTGCGGCTCTTCTAGACTTTAGACATGTTATCAGACCAAATCGGTCAAGTTCTTCCAGTGAAACGAGTCATTTCGTGGGGTTATGATACTAGAAAATGTATCCGCCATCTCTTTCACAATATAAGTCTATGGGGAAAAGTCTTGGGCTCAGTGGCATCACGTGACATAACCGGAAGTTGTAAGTCCACAGTTTGGCCACTATATCAAATTGGTGCTGTTGCTGGAGGCTAGGGGCGAATGCAAACATCGGCTCTTCCTGTCTGCTTGCCATAATTTGTTTCGTCTGACTTTGTGGGGAATCAGACTCGGTGACAGGCGTTAAGAATAACTCTATAGAAATAGCCAATCCTCTCGCTGATGGTCTTATTTGCTTATGTAGGTCAAAAAGAGTTTCAAATTTAGACAGTTTAATATCCAGTTTAAACTCCTCATAGCTGCTTTAATTGGTGTTAAAGTTTATTTCAATGATGCAGTGGTAGGTGAACAGTGAACACGTTCCCAGCCTTGTCCTGTCCCCTCTGTTATTCAGGGCCATCTCCATGTACTATGAGCTTGGAGAAAACGACCTGGCCTTTATCAAGCAGAGCAAAGACGGAAACGGCTTCCTCATCAACCTGATTGATTCTCCTGGTCACGTCGACTTCTCCTCTGAGGTCACCGCTGCCCTCAGGGTAACTGACGGAGCCCTGGTGGTGGTGGACTGTGTCTCAGGTAATTACATAAAGGCTGACACCCTCCTAACCGCCTCCACGTCTTCCTCGTGCACAAACTCGTTTGTCACCCAGGCTCACCTGTTTGTTTCCTGTGACAGGTGTGTGCGTGCAGACTGAGACCGTACTGCGGCAGGCCATCGCCGAGCGCATCAAGCCAGTCCTGATGATGAACAAGATGGACCGGGCTCTGCTTGAGCTGCAGCTGGAGCCCGATGAGCTCTTCCAGACCTTTCAGCGCATCGTAGAGAACGTCAACGTCATTATCTCCACCTATGGAGAGGATGAGGGGGGACCCATGGGGAACATCATGGTGAGACAGATACTCAAGTAGCCGGCTAACTATTGCTATACATTTACAAAAGCTGCAATTTCAAAGAATACTGGACTTTTCCCCTCAGATTGACCCTGTTGTTGGCACAGTCGGCTTTGGCTCTGGCCTCCATGGCTGGGCTTTCACCTTGAAGCAGTTTGCTGAGATGTACGTGGCTAAGTTCACGAAAGGAGACGCTCAACTGGGACCAGCAGAGAGGTGTAAGAAAGTGGAGGACATGATGAAGAAACTGTGGGGTGAGAGGTAAACAAGATGACAAACATATCTAGACAGAATTAAGCTTCACATAGTGACTTAACATGAAGCTGAAAAGCAGCGTTTCACTGCCTTCTCTGGTTGAGAGTTTCAAGCATCTCGTGCGCTACCTGGGACCACACCCAAATCTTAACCAAATTTCCAGAAAATCGGCAAAAGAAAATTCACATTTATGTGCTTTTCCATCCGATACTGTTAGGCGAATATTGGGAGTGGGTACATGGAGCAGTAGATGCAGTAGATGAAGTAGATGTAACTAAAAGAGCTCCAGTGAATAGAGAGTTTTGAACAGCTAATATAACAGCTGTGTGCTCTAAGAAGAGTTCTGGTAACAGCCCTGTGTGCATAAGTGCTTTAAAGGGTAACTTTACTATTACTGAACTTGGACCCGATTTTTCCAAGTGACTAATGGAGGCAACAGCTTTTGAACTGGTCCAATATTAAGAGTACTCCAATAACAACAAACTCATCCCAGCATTCCTCCTCTCTGACTCTCAGTAACGTCTCCATCATTTGGATTTTTGTAATCTTATGTAATTTGTTCCATCTGATAGAGGTCCCAGACTTTTTGGATCCATGTATTGTATGTAGGAGGCTCTGGTTTCAGCCATCTGATGGCTGCACACTTGAAGGCTGCTGTAAGTGATATATATGTAAGAGGTATTTCTTATCCCTCACATTCAGACTTTCAGGTATAACACCCAGCAGTGCTACTGTAGGGTCTTGTGAAATATCTTGTTGGGGGACCTCTTTAACGGCATCAGATGCCTCTCTCCAGTATAAACCTAACTTCAGACATTGCCAAAATATATGGGTGTGATTTGACACTTTCCTGCTCACGGACGCAAAGAAATCTTCACAATAACTGGAATGAATTCAACAATTAAACATGATTATGAGCTAGTTGTCAGTCATCTGAGTGTCATGATGATGTTGCACAATCATTACATCCACAGATATTTTGACCCAAGTGCCGGCAAGTTCAGTAAGACCGCCACTGGTCCCGATGGCCAGAAACTTCCCCGCACCTTCAGCCAGCTCGTTTTGGACCCCATCTTTAAGGTGAATGGCAAGAAACCAACAGTTAATGTATTTACTGTGTCAGGTCTTAGTTTGTCTGATGATCTTCATATGATTTTGTATTGTTTTAAATGAATTTAAAGCAGCTACATGTAGGATTATGTCCTTGGAAACATGTAGTGGCAGCACCATAAAAAGATGGCAGATATAGATATAAACTGCCATCAAAATGATTTGAAATATCACATCAAAGTGTACACACACAGGGGCTTTAGAAAGTTAAGGCTGACTCTAACGCATTGACTTTCAGGCGATGCCTTTGGGCTCAAGTTTGATGTCTTCTTTTTGCCCTCTCTCACCGTCCCTCTAGGTTTTCGATGCCATCATGAATTTTAAGAAGGAGGAGACAGCCAAACTAATTGAGAAGCTGGACGTCAAACTCGACGCAGAGGACAGGGAGAAAGAAGGGAAGCCCCTGCTGAAGGCAGTGATGCGTCGCTGGCTGCCTGCTGGAGAGGCCCTGCTCCAGATGATCACCATCCACCTGCCCTCCCCCGTCACTGCGCAGAAGTACCGCTGTGAGCTGCTCTACGAAGGGCCGGGAGACGATGAGGCTGCCATGGGTCAGTGGAACATTTTCTCCACACACCCTTCGTCACCTGGAGAGGACATAATTAGATATGGAGCTTTTGGATGATTTGGCCTCATTCGTAATCTTTGTGTTATAGCTATAATATCCTCAGAGCTTACTATATCTCTGCTGTCTGCTGTCTTCTCAGGTATTAAGAACTGCGATCCCAAGGCTCCTCTGATGATGTACATTTCCAAGATGGTCCCAACCAGCGACAAAGGTCGTTTCTACGCCTTTGGCCGCGTGTTCTCTGGCTGTGTGTCCACTGGCCTGAAAGTGCGCATCATGGGGCCAAACTTCGCCCCCGGAAAGAAGGAGGATCTTTACATCAAACCCATCCAGAGGTGAGCATGTTGATGTTCAAACCGCCGCACAGAGGCCTGAGATGGTTGGAGGACATAGAAAATGAGTTCTGGATATATGTTTCTTCTCTCATGCTTTTGTTTTCATGTATTGGCAACTTTTTTTTTCCTCCATCCAGGACCATTCTGATGATGGGCCGGTATGTGGAGCCTATTGAAGATGTCCCATGTGGCAACATCGTGGGTCTTGTTGGAGTCGACCAGTTCCTGGTTAAGACAGGGACGATTACCACCTATGACCAAGTAACGTATTGCTTTTCCCCCAGTATACTTAAGTTCAAGCAGTGGTGCACCACACAGTGGGTGTTATTGCTGTCAGCATAATTCTTCCTGTCACAACACTTAGCTCAGTGACTCTGGCTCTGTCCGCAGGCCCACAACATGAGGGTGATGAAGTTCAGTGTGAGCCCTGTGGTCAGAGTCGCTGTAGAGGCCAAGAACCCCGCTGACCTGCCCAAGCTGGTGGAGGGACTGAAGCGTCTAGCCAAGTCTGACCCCATGGTGCAGTGCATCATCGAGGAGTCCGGGGAGCACATCATCGCCGGGGCGGGAGAGCTGCACCTGGAGATCTGCCTGAAGGATCTGGAGGAAGACCACGCCTGCATTCCACTGAAGGTGAGACGAGCACAACGGAGATTTTACCACTATGTAAAGTTAAAGGGATAGTTTGGATCTTTTGAAGTGGGGTTTTATGAGGTACTTATCCATTGTCAGTGTATTATGTACAGTAGGTGGTGGTCGGCACGCCTCCACTTTGGAGAAGTAGACAGGAGTGCCGCAGCAATGTCTTTTAGCCGCTTAAAAAAATCAGTATCACTTTAAGTGTATAGGTCTATATTTTGAATATTTTTTCCACTTTACGTTACTGTAGGATAGCAATTTCCGACAGGGAACTGGAGCTGTTGTATTGCTCTCTTCAAAGCCAGACTCCATTGAGAAAAACAGTGACTTAACATCGCTGAGCACAGGAGCTGCTGGTCTACCGCTGCCTCGATCAGTTATTTGGTATGTGCTATTGTGTGACTTTGGCAATTAAAGGGGTTAGTTTGGATTCACTAAAGTCACACAATGACACAGGAAAACTAACTGATTGAGGCAGCAGTAGAACAACAGCTCCTGTATTGAGCAAGGTAAAATTACTGTTTTTTGTCAATGGAGTCTGGTGGCTTTTATGAAGCAGTACATTGCTTAGTGCTCCTGCCTGCTTCTCCAAACCAGGGGCGTGCTGACTGCCATCTACCACACTTGACTGTGGCTAAGCACCTCATACAACCCCACTTCTGAGCTATCTGAGCTTTACATGGCTGTGTTAATGTGTGTAGTAACATTTGAACACAGATTTTCATTGTAACAGCAAAGTTAGGAAAATAAAGCTCAAGTTGAGTATAACTAGAATAATGTCTTTCAGAAACACTAAAAAGTAAAAACAATTTTAAGGGATAAAACACAACAAAATGCACATTTGCTTCTCACATTGTTGGACCACCATCTACACTCTCAACTTTGACTCCCCCTTTCCTTTATCTGTTTCCAGAAATCAGACCCAGTTGTGTCGTACAGAGAGACAGTGATGGAAGAATCAGACCAGATGTGTCTGTCTAAGTCTCCCAACAAGCACAATCGTCTCTTCATGAAGTCCCGCCCCTTCCCCGACGGCCTGGCTGAAGATATTGAGAAGGGAGAGGTCAGCCATCGGCAGGAGCTCAAGGCACGTGCACGTTACCTCGCCGACAAGTATGAGTGGGAGGTGACAGAAGCCAGGAAGATCTGGTGCTTCGGTCCAGATGGAAGCGGGGCCAACCTGCTGATAGACATGACGAAGGGGGTTCAGTACCTCAACGAGATCAAGGACAGCGTCGTGGCTGGTTTCCAGTGGGCGACTAAAGAGGTGGGAAATAGTTTTTTAAATTGGTAGCTGTGTATCAGATACAATGTTGTTCTGTTGAGTTTGTGCTGTACTTGAATGCTCCTGAGATTAAGCTTGCAGTCTCTGTCATCATCATACAGGGAGCCCTGTGTGAGGAGAATATGCGCTCAATTCGCTTTGACATTCACGACGTGACACTGCACGCAGACGCCATCCATCGTGGTGGAGGACAGATTATTCCCACAGCTCGCAGGGTTCTGTACGCCTGCCAGCTCACTGCTCAGCCACGACTCATGGAGCCTGTATACCTGGTGGAGATTCAGGTGTGTATGGAGACAGATTACCTTCAAAATAAATCCTTAAAACAACATTGTGAAATGGTTCAACTATAAATGACCCGGATCAGTTGTGTAAATCTATAAAAACTGTACCACCAAGTTTTTGTTATATATCACAATTGATATCTGTGGAGACTAGACTTGATTATGTTATGATTAGCAAATAGAAAAGCATGAACTATTTAAAGGAACAGTGTGTAAGAAAGTTTAAAACATTAAAAGAATGAACTAACATCAACAGAATATGAAAAGTAACAGCTTTGATTTTATGTCAGACGTTAGCCCTGCCTTGTAATACCACTTGTACCTCAAGAGGCGATAGTGAGTCACTGTATCGTCCAGTCTGCCCTCAGTCAAAGGACAATGAAGTCAAGTAAAGTATTAAGTTTTATTGTGTTGAGATAACTTGCAACTTGTGACTTGCAGTCCTATTATGTCCTCGACTTAGTCTTCCGCAACAAGAAGAACCGTCTTTGGTTCTCTACCTTGCTTGCTCGGTGCAATGTATACGTGTTCCAGCAAACACGTATCTACGCATCTGCACAAAGTACAAGTTACTCGGTTGACACGGCCAGGTGCATCCCAGCCAACTAGGCCGAGTTAGTCAGCAGGCTCACCAGCCCAGTTTGGTCCAGGTCCATGCTCACGTCCCAGTTCAGACAATCTGAGGTCTGAATTCCATAATACTGCTGCTGTCAGCCAGTACAGCCGAGCTCAGCTAGCTAGGCTAAGCTAGCTTGCAGGCCTATTGTTTGTGAATTTGCATTTCCAAGGACAGCAAATCCATGACCGGCCCGACCCCCTTCTACCCCTAGTTCTCATTGCCTTGGTTGTGTTGGTTAGGTTTAGGTGAGAGGAGTGAGATTGGTTAGGGTAAGAATATCAGGGTAAACCAGAGGCAGAGAAAGGCAAAGTAAGGCAGGTCATGCCTTTGCTATCCTGAGAAACACAAATGTACTTACCATTCATTGCTCGTTCAAGTCCTTGACCTGAAATTGTCTCAATCCAAGCACTGATAAAAGCCAAAACATTTCCAAAGCATAGGCGGATTATGACACAATGGGTCTCTTGGCTTGGATGTGTAAAAGGCCCCCCTACCCCCCCTGCACAGATACATTGAGGGTTTCTTTCTTGTGACATTTTCAAAGTAAATTTTTTACCCATTCCTTTAGTCCTCTTTCAGGACTTTAGGGCTCTGTTATTGGCATAAATGACTACGCCCCTTGACAAGAAATGCAAAGTTAATCACAGCAACTTCTCTGGCTTAGCAGCCCCCTGAGCCCTTGGGCCCCAGGGTAGGGCCTGGTACGCCTGTTTGGTAAAACATCCACGGTGCAGAGCCAGATAATCTGAGGTCCAATATCCAAAATCTGTTCTTTTCAGGCAAAGACTGTCAGAAAGCCAAGAGACACACGGAGCACAGACAGTGCAACTAATAACACAATGGCGTTGATGTATGGTTTTGATGTGGCTGTTTTCTTGCTACTATGATCTTGCTAAAATTAAGCAAAGCAAGCTACAATATAGCCTAAACTAAAGCCTGACGCCACACCTCATTAGTTTAGAATTATACGTGTGCCAGTTCACACTTCATGTCTGACTGCTGTGCTTCTTGTCGGTGCAGTGTCCGGAGCAGGTGGTCGGCGGTATCTATGGTGTGTTGAACAGGAAACGAGGTCACGTGTTTGAGGAATCCCAGGTGATGGGCACTCCCATGTTTGTGGTGAAAGCCTACCTGCCTGTCAATGAGTCCTTTGGTGAGTTTGGGTTTTCAGCCTGTGCTGTACGATGTCTTTCCCTGTGGGATCGAACTCTTACTTGATAAATATTGTCAACTGTTAAACCAAAATGTAAAAGTTTTTGATGCAACAGTGTGTTTAGTTTAGTTTTAGAATAATTCACGATTTTTATTAATCAGTTTTTTCCATAGTATTCCACTATTTAAAACAGTAGCATTTATCTGCATTTGTTGCCTCCAGGTTTCACAGCTGACTTGCGCAGCAACACTGGAGGCCAGGCCTTCCCTCAGTGTGTGTTCGACCACTGGCAGATTCTCCAGGGAGACCCCAGTGACGCCACCTCCAAACCCTTCCTGGTTGTCGCTGAAATTAGAAAACGCAAAGGTCTGAAAGAGGGCATCCCTGCTCTCGACAACTACTTGGACAAACTGTAAACACTGAGCCCGGATTATAAAAATACCAAATCAATCTCTAAACCCTACCCCGTGGGCACTTTAAAAATTTTGCACAGGCTTAAAGATTCATCGCACAAATTGTTTTGACTTTGAGTCCGGAGCAGAAACAAAGCTTTACGCTTTTGTTGTAGGCTAGTGGAAGCAGTGATGCTTTTTTCATTTCACGGCTACAGTACACCAAGTGCCTAGGGCGAGGGTTTTGGGGAACAATTGGATCAAAGCAGTCGTATTCCTTGTTTCTTCTTTTCCTCCACATCATCCCCCCTTTTCCTCCCCCTCTCATCTGCCAGGATGGGCCTGTACAGTGCACTGTGATACTGCTGCAATAATGCATATTTAAATGGGTCACGGTCAGATAGAACCATGGAAACCACTATCAAGTGTTACAGAATCAAACTCCCTGGATTGGAATTTTGTTCAGTGGATGTAATTAATAAAAACATTCAACTCATGATGAAAATGTGACTCCTGAAATTCAGTCATTTCTCTAGTAGCGTTTAATTCTGTTAACATAAATGCCTGTAAGGGAATAGTTATCATTTTGGGACATATGCTGATTCACTTCGAGGCAGTGACGTAAATGTGACGATCGATACCACTCTTGCATTTGTATGGTAAATATAGCCCAAGACCACAGCTAGCAGCCGGTTAGCTTAGCTTAGCACAAACACTGAAAAGAGGGAAACTATTGTTCCACAGATGTACATCTCAGGAGGGAAGTAGGGGACACATCACCCTCATAATTCAGAACATGTGCGTTTGTCTCCCCAGTTAAAACATGAAAGTAGCAGAGGACTTCTGCTGTGACAAAATTAAAGACAGTTACACCAAGTAAAGGCACAAATTTTCTCTTGGAGGACCCAAAACTCCCCAACACTTTAACGAAACCTACAGCCGTATATTCTTCTCAGCTCATCTATAGCAGAAATGGTTTAACCGGAGTCTGTCCAACAATATTAAAACCCACCTGCCAGCATCCCCAGAACTCAACATGATATGTTTATCATATTTACACTTTGCTTAAACCACAAATAGCTTTTTTAAAAGCTTCTAGGAAGATACTACGCAGAGCAAAGAAATCAAAATTTCCCCAACCAATATAAATTGTTTGACAGAAAAAATTTATCATCTTGCAAACAGAAAACTTAATCATAATTAGAGAGGATTAAGTCTTGCACTCATTTTGCATTAATTTTAATGTCTTTAACTATCTTATATAGTTGAAAATTTTATTATTAAATGATTAAGTAATATTCTTATTGTTGTTTTCCCCCTTTCCCCTTCCTGTACTGTGAACTGTGGCATTTTGTTCTCAGGATTGCACTTCATATTATTCAATAAAGAATGAAAAAGAAATAACTAAGATCCCAAACATATCCCCCATCAACAAGTGAGCTTTAGAGGTGCTGGTGAGCATATGACAGACACAAGCTGTTTCCCTGTTTATAGTTTTTAATGCTAAGCTAAGCTAACCAGCCGATGGGTTTAGCCCAGCCTTACATTTAGCAGAAAAACAAAACATCAGGGTTCCCACATCTTCTTAAACATCAAATTTAAGGACTTTTCAAGGACTTTACAGGATCACTTCCCTTAAATTCAGGGACCCACCTCGGCATAGTTTGAGATTAATTACTGTTACAACACTGAGAACTATTATAATGAGAACTAGTAGAGTTTAAAGAAGCTCACAGACAAGTAAAGTGTCAGAGGCTTGAATGTATGAATCAGTTGTGCTTTGTTACAGTAATGCACAAAATACGTAATTTAAAGCACTTTCAATAACCCTGTCTACTTACAAGAATTTTCTAGGCTTTAATTTTTTTCTCAAACTCACAGACATTCAAGGATTTTAAGGACCTGTGAGAACCCTGTAACATATTTTTGCTGTAGGTTAAGTGTGTGGGTTCTTTTCCAAAAACACAAGCACCACAGTTTTTTTTTCTTCACTCTTTAATCAATAGTTATTTCAAGTTACATATATAATGTTAATAAATGCCACTTTAATATACAACCCTTTAACTTCCGCACCAAGAGGGAAAGCTCTTCCGCCCACACTTTTTAAAACAAAGCTAAAAAGAAACATATCTGAAGAGTTAGTGTGCATCCATAGAACAACCAAATGAACATAATGCAAGGCCGAGAAGTGCAAGGTATCTTGGGTATAGGCAACTACCAAGCAGGGACACAAGATAACACAGATCGTACTGTATGTAGAAACCCAAATGTCTGCTTACCGTTATCATGTTGTTAAGATTACTATGAAGTTTGGTTCAAAGAGTTGGTGAAGCCTATAACGTCTATGGAAGTTACAGCTGAACTGAGTGAAATGCTGGTCTGTACTGAACGGTGATGTGGATCTTGTCTTGGCAAATCTGCTAAACTGTACATTCATACAGTTGTGACTCCCTTGCACTAATGCCGCGAAGTACAGGAAGGGAAATTGTACATCTTAAGTAGAATTCAGTGTCAAGCCTTATGCCGTCAATCCACAGCGGTGACATCAATACCGTGAATCATCTGAGGGGCTCCTCCCTCCCTCTCTCCCTCCCTTGTGGAGTCGGTAACAGTCATGTCTGTTTCAGAGGCTGGCATCACTACGACACAAAGGGATAAAGGAAGCCGCCGAGAAAGAGAGAGACAGCATCTCATACGACAGGCTACGCCCCATGTAGTGACCTACATCGCTTTACGGCTATTAGTCATCCCACGTGGCCGACAGTAGTGCACTATATGGAGGGAACAGTATGATGTCAGAGAGATTAGTCCCCAGAACGGCTGCTGAGGTGTGGCCCCGCGCTGGTGTCAGGTTGTCACATTTGATGGAAGATCATAGCTATGTCAGAGGTGACTATGTGTAGAAGATGACCTCGGGAATCTGTCCGTCCTCTACAGAAGTGCCGTTGTTGTTGCCCGCCGCGTAGCAGAAGGTGAAACACGTCTTTGTGCCAGTAGATGATGACTCATGTGTTACCTTCCGCATCCCCTTAGTCCCATAATGAGAGTCTGGGCCCTGCAAGATAGACAGAGAGGGTGAATACACTGGTGGAGCCAACGCAGCACAGTGACAGATTAGATATTCCCAAAAAAGGGGAAAAGAACCTGTCCATTAATTGAATATTTTTTTTATAAGTGATTAATTATTTAAAGCTGGGGAAGGCAGAAATCTGGAAAAGGAAAAGACAACACACCCTCCTGTAGTTCTCCTCTCTGTTCTAAGCCCCTCCCACCAGGCGACCATGTGCATATGCACCCACTTCATACAGTCACCCAGTGTTTCCCATACATTGATTTATTTAATCTTATTTCATTGTATAGCTGCACTCCTTGCCCTGCTCCTTTTCTCTGTTTATCAGACCACAAACAAGAGAAGAATTAGCTAGCTAGCAACCCCACGGTCTCTCCTCCTCGCTCCCCACCCCTGTAGACCACTTCCCCAGGAAGAGAGCAGGCAGCAGCTCAGGAGACGGACCTAAGGTAAGGTGGTGTGTAGCGGTGGGCAGTGTGGCGGACTCGCTGTGATATGAGCCTCTAGCTAACATTAGCTATGTAAATCTGAACTTGAAGCCGCAGCCGTGAGTCTTTGGTTAGCAGACGGCTAAACAGTTAGTAACCCTTTTCTCTATCTCTCAATTTCTTGCAGATATTGACATGTGTTTTACTTTGTTTATTGTCAGTCTCTCTTTTAGAATCTGTTTTTGGTAAGTGTGTCTTTCTCTTCTGGGTTGCTCTGGAGTGTAGACTAACATTGGAATAGCAACTTTCTCTGTAGGATTCTCTGCCATTAAATCAGGCTTTAACCAGTCTCCCATCACAGCTTAGATTTTCTAAAGCCTGACAACAGAACCAAGAGGAGGCACAGACGTCTTGTTTTCTCTCAGTCCAGCTGAATTACAATATACTCAATGTTTATGATGGGATTTTTTCCCCAAATGACGCCGAAATTAAACTGCCTACCCCAGCTTTAAGTCAAGCTTTTCAAAAGTTTTCCTCTTCTTCTATGAGAGTTAATTGAATATATTTGGATTTGTGCGCTGTTTAAAAGCTGTGAAAACATTTTATAGAACAAATAATGACGGAAAGATAATCATTAGTTGCAGCCCTTGAAAAAACACACATCCTTTCCTAGGTTAGACATTAAACGCTCTACTCAACAGTGTAGTGCCACATATGTATCTGGTATGGTTACAGACACATCACAGACCTTCAGTGTAGCACAGGCAGTGTAGTTAACGTTGGGTAATATCTCCACTGGTTCTTTGAACATGACTCTGAATGTGTTGGCCGACCCATCGCAGCTGAAGCCTGTGTCATTCTGGCCCAGCACTGTGTTACTGTCTGTGTGAATGATCTGTGTGGAGAGAAGGCAGACACAAACACGTACAAAAGGTTATATTACATGCATACGATATGGAGTGAAACTCATGACAATGTTTTTAAAGGGTTAGGGTTCACACCTGTATGTTAACTTGGTAGTCTGTTGGTCCGTGTATAGAGCCGTAGAGACCAAATCCAACCACAAATATCCTTCTGTTTACTGAGAACCTGAGAAGAGAAACAGAACAGGAACATATCAAGAGGAGGATATGTTAGTTAACTGTTCGTTCACAGTGGAGGCATGCACTAACCCTTGGTGACTAACTGATGCACAAATGGTGAATTGTGAAGTGAAGTATTCCTTTAATTCTGTTCTCTAGTCACAAATCAGACCCCTTCTTCTTCACAACTGGCATTTTCACTTGGCTTTGCAGAGAAAGCATTAACTATGGTCCTGCCACAGCATGCACTTTGCTATGTGCTTAAATTTTTTAAATCCTCTGCTCCTCACTCACCGTATGCGGTCGCTTGTCCCGCTGTAACCCCAGCGGCTCTCCACCTGCCCAAAGCGTGTGATGCTGCACTCCTTCCCGCGGAGGCAGCAGCGAGGCCGGTCGATGAATTCGACACGAGGCTTTGGGTTTACTGTGAAGTGGAGGAAGAGACTCACCACCTCTCTGTCAGTCAGAATACTGGACTGGGCTGGACCTGAAGGGACAATGACAAGACCCGAGGATCAGCGACTGGAGTACAAGATGTGTGAATGTTTTGGCAGAGAAGAACTGACAAAAAGTGAAAGCTTCTGTTCACCTGCAGCAAACTCCTCAATGGTCATGAGAGGGAAGCGGATGAGCGTGAGAGCTTTGCCCAGCACTTTGCGTTTATTCTCGGGCGTGGGCTGCAGCTGCTGCCTGTGAGCCTCGGCCTCTGCCCAACGCACCGCAGCACCAAACAAACGCACCTCCCTCACGCCGAGAGTATCCCTCTCCAACACTGCCACCAACGTATCTAAAGGAGGGAGAGATGAAAACCACTGGTCAGTCAGACTGTTAATCTGAATACAACATGTGACAGTAGTGACAACATTCACCAGGCGACATTACCTAAATCTATGTCTGTAAAGCCTTCAGCGGCCAGAGCATCTCCAGTGTTCTTATCAATGTTTTCTAGGCAGAGGCTGGCAAGCTGAGGCTCATCAAACAATCGTGCCTGAAATGAAGAATACACTTTTTTCAATGACACATCCCGTTTAAAAATTCAGAATTGTGATCTGCACTTTAAAAGGATGAAAATTCAGTATTAAAGGAGCAGTGTGTGGGATTTAGTGGCATCTAGTGGTGAGGACTGCAGACTGCAACTAGCTGAAGCTTCTACCCTAAGCAGTGTGTGACCTCCCAGTTGGATTTCCTTTAGTGGTGATTGTACAGGAGGTTTTTACCAGGAAATAAATTATTCGCAGAGGTCTTTCTCTGCCCAAAACAAACGTACCCAAAGATTTAAACTGGCAAAAACACTAAAATTAGTGTTTTCCCTACTCTACCCGTCATGGAGAGGCTGCTTACTATGGTGGCTGCTGAATAAATAGTCCTATCTAGAGCCAGTGTCTCATTTGTCCATTCTGGGCTACTGAAGAAACATGGCGGTACAACATGGCACTCTGCTCGGACGAGGACCTGCTGCCAATGTAGATATAAACTGCTTATTCTAAGGTAACAAAAACACAATGATTCTTATTTTCAGGTGATTACACAACAAAGAAAACATACTATACACTAAGATCTATGAGTAGGACTGGTTGTTAAACTGACACTTTTTTTCTTAAGTAAAGTAGTATTGTTTTGGTAATGTTTCCCAAACTCTGCTGTCCTATCAGCACCAGCATCAAAGCTATAAAACCACATCCAACTCTATCTGTGGGTTAAAAATTTCAGCTCTGTTGCACATCACACTGACAGTTTTGGCACACTGCATCTAGGGCAGCTAAACTAAGAGCTGTAAGAAGCTGCAGTTTTTGACTAATGGTATATTAGGAGATAAAGGAGGTAAAATCAGTCCTGTACATCTAGCCGCATACAAGAAGTAGTTCATAGACGGGTGGAGCAGACCTGTGTGAGCAGCATGAAAGCGTTGTCTGCTCTCAGGTTCTTCTTGAGGAACTCCACACAGTGAGCCTCCAGGGCCGGCACTGCGTACTTTTTAGCTGTGTATAGTGTGGTCATCACCGTCTCAGGCCCGATCTGGACTTCATCGGAGTAGAGGAACCTGCAACAGATACACACAGTTCAGTGCCTTATTAGCCCCTCTGTATCTGACTGTGCTCCTTCATATCTACACATCCTCCCGTACTCTGGGATCCTCCAGTTGTTACTAAAGTTGATATTATCACGATACTGAAGTTGATATTATTGTGATTTTAAATATGTTGCGATATGTATGAGTATCTTGATAAAATATATTGTGATATATATATCAATCTATTACCTTTTTCAACTGTAAATTGTGTCCGCAAAGAAACGCTGTCAAGATCTGTTTTATCTAAGAAGATAAAGTTTCCAACTTCAAATCCCGTCTGTAAACATCTTTTGAAGCTGACATTCGGTTTGATTTAAAGGTGACACACACATCGAAATCTACACTGATGATGACTTTATAATGACGATTTTATACCTAGTACAATATAATTTTTTATCTGGCTTTACTATTAACTTATTATAGGATAAGATAAGATAAGATAATCCTTTATTCTTCCCACAGTGGGGAATTTTGCAGCAGCATAGCGTTAGTGCAAACAGGAAGCATCAGTAGGAAAATATAAATATATAAGTACATTAAATAAGTAAACTGTACAAAAACAAAGAGCAAT
Organism: Epinephelus cyanopodus; assembly: GCA_026686955.1. Classification (NCBI taxonomy): domain Eukaryota; kingdom Metazoa; phylum Chordata; class Actinopteri; order Perciformes; family Serranidae; genus Epinephelus; species Epinephelus cyanopodus. The sequence goes on along the minus strand of CM048926.1, from coordinate 12,634,094 downwards.
TTAATAAGCAAACAGTATAAAACACTGTATATTGATGGATTGTTTTATTTTATGATCTATGGATGTATTGCTGCTTGTTTTATTAATATTATTATTATTATCTATATAACCATGATTGCATTTGATGATGTATTGTCAGAGCTTAATTTTACCTTCAACTTCTTGTTTTTCCCCCAAGTACTGATATGGCATGATGACACTAAGAACCAAAAAATACACGCCCACTTTGAGGACACGCACATCATCTGTGTAAATGGCACGCTCTCCCCCACTCTTACTTCAACAGGGCCAGAAAAGCAGCTGGCTCCACATCAGGAAGCTCGATTTCCGTTGAGGTCGTCGCCATCCCACCGTTAAACATGGCATCAAACACTGCGCTGCCCACAGCAAGAACAAACCTGCCAACACGCAGCGACACCACAGAACAAGAGGGAGGTCAGGCCGAGTGTTGCAGCTCTGCACACTCACTGTTAGCTACCTGATGGTTTGTCTTCTTACCTGTGCGCAGGTATCCTCTGAACCCCCATTCCTTTGCCCACTAAAAAATGAACGTCACTGAGCACCTCATTGTTGAAGAGGAAAGCAAACCTCTCCTTGACGGTGCTCTTCGTCGCCTGCCAGTTGTACACCGGCTCTCGGTACACCAGCACGGACGCAGCTGCCGGGGTGGCGGTCGGTGCTGCCGCCGCCGACGCGTTTGACGCTGCGGTGGTTGCCATGTTGGACGCCGGGGTGGCCATGGCTCCTGCTGCCGCAGCACCTGCCGCAGCGGACTGCTGCAGGGAGTTCTGCGCAGTCGGCGGAGCTCCGCTCGAAACACCGTTGCTGTCTCCGCCGCCAGGCCCCAGCTGCGGATTGGGACGCCTCGCTGCTCCCTGTGCTCCGCCGGCCGCACCGACCGCTCCGCCGTTGGATGCAGGCATGGAGAAGACGCTGTTGCTGGGCTGGCTGTTTCCCAAAGGACCCGGGCCGGAGAAATTAAGGCAAGGAGGCCTGCCGCTGTTGTCTCCAGCAGCCATCTTGAGCCGAGTGTAGGCGTAAACAACGCGCTTCATCGGTACCAGTATCTCCAGTAGTCTCAACAGTTATAAGTACCCTTGGCTGCCACCTGCAGCTTGTTAGTGGTACTACAGGGCGCTGTTCCTCTGCACAGGAGGCCTGTCACACCATCAACACGCTTGTTTATTATAACTAAAATACCAACTTTTTAGGGTAATAGCTAATCAGTTGCTTTGTTATTACCTGTTTAAATAACAATAATAATAATAATAATAATAATAATAATAAGAAGAAGAAGAAGAAGAAGAAGAAATATCATTATTATTATTAGTGGTAGTAGCATAAATTTATTTTAGATTTATTTATTTATCTGTAAAATACAGATAAAAGACAGTTCTTTATTCAGGTTAGGTGTTGTATCCTGCATTGGCTTGTCGCAACTCTACCAGTGCCATAAGATCAGCTGCAGGGTCGTCAGCTGGAGGCCACCGTTCACTTATGTTTTGTTCACTTATAGTCTCCTCTCCTAGCTCCTTCGCGGCCTTCCGCAGATTTGACCCTGCCATTCCAGCACTGTGGAGTAGTTGGACCACTGTTTTGTCAACAAAGCCCCTGGCATCCGACCTCCACGGGGTAAACCCTGGTTCAGGACCCTAATCTATAGATTAAATACATTTTTTTAACCACAAATATGGTACAGGACAAGAAAAAAATCTGACATTTCTCTGCCCCCCTCATTTCCCTTGATCCCCTCCACCCCGACCCCCTAAACCCTGACAAGGAGAGACCATAGTAGCTAGAGAGCTGCAAACACTGACAATTAGAATTATCATTGTAAGTATTATCGCCATTATTACTATAAATTGTGGCCCTACAAGACAATGTACATGGACTTAGAGCAAGCACAAACCAAAAACATAATAAATAAATACATAAATAAAAACTAAATTAATAATATATCAAATATAATGATAATAACAACAGAGTAGAATAGAGTTAATGAGATTCAAATACACGATCACACACTCACACGGACACACACACATACAAATTACGAATTAGGTTTGATACCACTTAAGTAAACTACATAAGTGCAAGTCTAAAAAGATAGGTTTAAGATCTCGTTTGAAGCTGTCAACCGAATCAGACCCCTGGAAGGCTATTCCAGAAATGAGGGCCGACGACACAGACTGCAGCATCACCAGACTCACCATGAAACTTTTACTCTGGGGGACATTTAGTAGACTGGAGATGGAGGATCTTAAGGATCTAGAGGGAATGTATTTGACCAACATATCAGATAAATAGTCAGGGGCTTGTCCATTAAGAGATTTGAAAGCTAAAAGGACATTTTTTCAAATGAATTCTAAAATGATCAGGAAGCCAAAGAAGAGCCTTTAAAAATAGAGTAATTTGTTCTTGATGTTTAGTCTCGGTGAGTAGACATGCTGGTGCATTTTGGATCATCTGAAGGTTGTTCAGAGATTTCTTTGACAGGCCTGATAACAAGACTTTACAGTAGTCAAGTCTGCCTGAGATGAAAGCAGGAAAAAGTTTTTCGGTGTCTTCTTTAGATAAAAGAGTTTGCACATGGGCAATATTTCTAAGATCACAATCAAAGATAACATCAAGGTTCTTTACTTCATGCTTTATGTTCAGAGCCAGCTTTTGTTAATGAGTATTAAATTGAAATTGCTTTCCTTTGTACCAATGATTACAACCTCAGTTTTGTCCCTGTTGGGTTGGGATTGTATCGTCTGATGAGAATGAGATATACAATCAACAGCATTGGAAATCAATTTCATGCTCTCTAATTATATTTCCCAGAGGCAACATGTACAGATTAAAAAGAGTGGGTCCCAGAATGGACCCCTGGGGGACACCACAGTTGACCTCAATCTTAGAAGACACCAACTCATCCAGGGACACATAGTCTTTAAATGTATCAGTTAAAGAGAATTTAAAACCTCCATTTGAGTCAACATTTTGGGTGTTTAGTATCCACAGCCATCTTATCACTGCCTGGATCATCACCTCCGCCAAATAACAGTCCCTATACATTTCAACAATGACTGTTGGGTCACATTTAAACCCAGGACCTTCTTGTTGTAAACAAAGAATATAAACCCACCATGGCATAAATAATTATCCATTATCAAAGCCATCATCATTACTGACTATAAATGATTTCTAAATGAAAGTGTACATAGTGTTGTAGCGGCAGCAGCACAACCTCCCTGTTATTATGAAAAGCCTGTTGCTAATACTTTGATGCACAGTATTTGAGTTGACTTAACAAAATATAACTAGTAAAATAGGATTAGATGAAGCAAGCAATTCCAGTTCATCAGAATCACTTCACTAACAACAAAACTTAAGCAGACAAATTAATTTGGATCAGCAAAACAAATAATATTTCCCTTACCTGTAGACTTTATCCCAGACTTTCCAAGAGATGTATAATATTTGTAATAAACTGCAATATTTTGAGGTTAAATATGATACAGAATTCTATCAACTACACAAATCTGTCTGTGGACAAGTCGACAGACATGAACAGAGAAAACAAACTTTATATCAGGCTTCAGACGAGTGAAGCTGCATGTGTAATGTTGAGATTTATGGAAATAGGATATCTTTATTATGAGATAAACCCACCTGGGTGCGTCCATTCATCAATTTATAATGACATTGTTTTTAATAAGGGTTGTAGCTGGCACTGAAAACAATCAAATTATGTTCTTTGTATTTTTTTTTCTCTGGGAATTTGATGAGTATGGGAGGTGGAGGAGTTTACATACAATTTAAACTGCATATAGTTGGTCCACGTAAGCTGATTTGAACTGAATTTTCAGGTCAACCTGATATATATGTAAAGGATTCAGTATTTCCTTGCTAAAATTTTATCCCTAGTAGAGTGAGGCTTTGAAAGTGGGTTTAGGCCTTCAGATGGGAAATAAAATTTAATTAGAAAACACTGAGGGATTGGGACTCATGACCTTTATATTAAAAACTAAATCTCATATATTGCCCTCACTTTTATAATGTCTTCCTTTCAAACAACTGTGGTAAGATGCAGTTAAAACATGGATTCACTGAAGAGTCTGCCACAGTGGTGTAAGGCAGTTACGTCAGGCCCCTAGTGCACACTAGTTGCTAATTATAAAGTACACACGCAGCTCAACTTGTCAGTCTTTTCATAGTTTGCACCTTAACTAGCATCCATGAATCGTATCGTATCGCATCATATTGTATCATATCATATCGTATCGTCACAATCAAATACAGACATGACATTGGACAACATCGACATACATATTACCCAGCAATCATCACTGCAGATCTGTAGATGTCAAAATTCCAAAGAAAATAAGACATTATTCATTTAATTGATTTTTTTCTATTTTCTTTATAGTTTTTATAATTTTGTTATCAGCACTTTTTACACAGAGATCATGCTATATGTGCCACTACAAAGTCTCGTCTTTGTGCACCTTTGCATTTTTACACAGGACCAAAAACAACGGTGGCATCATGCTGCTCCAGTGTGTGATTTTAGACAGAAGGCCAGCACCGCAAAATCAAAAGAGGCGCGACTGGTGTGACTTATAACACTACAGCATTGGCCTCTCATGTGACATTTTACATATGCGTCGGCAGTGCTTTATAACCAATAAAAATGGCATTAACATGACAATAACAAGCATTTACTGTCCGTTACATGGCTGCCGATCTCGTCATCTGCTCAGAGGGTAAGGAGCTTCTGGACCTCACTGTTTTCCCAACTTGCGCACATTTTTAGCCGCTGTTCTTCTTCTCTGAGTTAGCTGCTAACTGCTGTCAGCTGCTTTTTAAATCTCCCGTGGTGGGTGGCACACATGACAACACCTCATCAAAACATGGATGGTGAATGGACCTGCATTTGTATAGCACCTTTCTAGTCATCCAACCACTCAAAGCGCTTTTTCCACTACGAGTCACATTCACCCATTCACAAACATATTCATACACTGGTGGCCAAGACTACCATTAAGGTGCCACCTGCTACTCAGTTTTTAACACACTCCCACACCGATGGAAGCATCATTGGGAGCAATTTGGGGTTCAGTATCTTGCTCAAGGATACTTTGACATGCAGACTGGAGGAGCCGGGGATCAAACCGCTGATCTTCTAATTGGTGGATGACCCTCTCTACCTCTGAGCCACAGCCGCCAACATCACACCTGGACCGCCCATGATCCCATTTCTACAGAAATCGTTTTGGTGCTGTTACTACCCCTGATGCCACTTTAAAGGCAAGAAAACTCTGTGTCCCTGTTCTGTGATTGTACCCTTTATACAGAACTGCAAGGTGGCATGACAGCGAGGAATTACCGCCTTGAAGAGGCAGTGTCAAAGGAGCTACAGAAGTAACTAAGTTGGGGCAGGTGCGGCAGTGGTCATGCTGGAGGTGCTCAGACTGGGCTGCAAGTCAGCCTCCGCCGACTCGCAGATCCATTTTTTGGTCTGTTGAGGCTTCGCAAAATAATCAAAAATGTATTTTTGTGCCATTTTGACAGTTTTTCAGTTTGCTACGTCACCAACAACAGGTCATAGGTAAATACCTGCTTGATCACCTGACATATAGCAGTTAAATTGCAAGGTGCTGCAGCGAAGTGCTTCAGTGCCAAAGGCGCCTCCAGCTCCCCTACTTCTTGGGGTTATGGACGTGCTTTTTAAAATGCTGTATGGCATTTAATTAGTATCAAAACCTGGCGTACACACAACAGTATCCACCAGCAGAAAAGCATCCTTGCAAGGGAGCATAGCAAATGAGGTCTGTGAACACAGCACTGTGACCGTTCTGCCTAACACTTGCACAATGTCAGAGTAGCACAATGCAAAAAGTTGGGTCTAGTTGATCTTGTCTTCTGGACGGACCACTTGCACTTAACAAAAAAAGTAAAAGAGTGATATTAGCTAATAGCTGAAAGCACTCCCTGCAGAAGTTCCTAGCTAGCAGGAGTTACATCCACTGCTAGCACCATTGTAAAATACAAGCATCATATATGGCACTGCTGTCAACACAAATATGTAACATTTTGGTAAGGGACTTGTAGAGGTGGTGTTCCTCACGTTTAAGTTAAGTCAAAGACGGTTTAGAAACCAGAGAGTCTGGAAATTAGAAATAAAGAAATGGTGTATCTTTGGTTAAGTGACCTCTTTTTCCTCCGACATCTTCTTGTCTGATGATTCTGCCGGCAAAAAGAAACTGCTGGTGTTGAAAGTGATGAATCAAAGAAGCGGAGACCCCAGCCGCTGTCCCCGCCTCCAGTCTCAAAATGCAACTTTTTGCATCACGCTACTTTTGACATCGTGCAAGTGCTGAGTAGATCCGAGCGGATAGGAAGGGTCAAGCGCGTGTAGGGAGGGTTGAGCATGCACTCATCGCAGTGCTGATAGAACAGAAATGCTCCCTTGTCAGGATACTTTTCCACTTGCGGATACTGTTGTGTGTGTGTGTGCGCGGGTTTCGAGACTAATTAAACACCATAATGGTGGCCAATGGGGAAAATACTTTGGGCTGCAGGGAACTTTGTCGCTGCAGTACCAGGGAGCAGCCACTGGGGTAAATATACTGCAAGGCTGAGCTGCTTTCCAGGGGGCCTGCAGGGGCCCCAGTGCAACTATAGTATTTACACCCCTGGTCTGTCAGAGTGCTGCTTCCTGGCAAGTGCAATGGAATTAAAAATGCTGTTTACAAAGCTGGATGCATGAGCTGAAAATACCAGAAAAGACAAGGTTTCTAAAAATGCTTTGTCAGTTCAGAAAACAATGAATGAAATTCCTGGCCGGCATCACTGAGTGCATCACACCATCCGGCCCGCTGTTATTCATCCCCATCCCGTCTCCTCCGCTCACCCCATCCCTCCCTCTCTCTCTCTCTCTCTCTCTCTCTCTCTCTCTCTCTCTCTCCATCCCTGCCTGCTACTCATCAAACCGTGACGTCAGGGCGGCGCGGCGCGGGTGAGCTGTCCTCGCGCGGAGGGTGCTGCTGCTGAAACAAGATGGCTGTGCGCGCAGGAGGAGCAGCAGCAGCAGCGGAGGAGAGCTGAGGCAATGCAGAGGAGGAAGGAGAGGGGGGCGAGGAATCCACTCCTGTGTGTCTTGTCCTGCCAGAAGAGCAACAGCTCCGCGGAGAAAGAGACTTCCGACATGATGCTAATTGGTTTCCGTTGCCATTTAGGGTGACGGCTAGAGTTTCCTTTTTTTTCTCCTCCTATCCTGTAACCAAGAGACAACCGGACTGACCAAACAAATCACGGAGCACTCAGCAGAGGACAGCCGGGGACGCTCACGCCGCTATCAGAGATGTCCCTGCTCTGTGTGGGAGGTAAGAGAGGGGATGAAAGGGGGGGATGAAAGCCTGTATGTTTGCTGTTATTGAAGTATCACTAGCTGCACCAGTTGTCTTGACAGAGCCTGCAGGCGATCAGCTCCGGAGAAAAGTCTGTGTAGCCCGAGCAGCAGCGGAGCGTTTGTGCTGATCAGTCATTAAATCACACAGCAGCTGGTCTTTACGGAAACACGGCACGTTTATAGTGGGGGATGCCACTGGGATACTTTAGCTGCACTGTTGCTGAATGATTTGTGTGATTTGCTCAATGTATGAATGACAGCTAAGAATAAAAAGAGACTAAATTGTGGCAGCCCAGTCGTGACTGTTCACACCAGCATTCACAGGCTGTTTGAGTTTCTATTAATGTCTACATGGAGGAGGAGAACCGCTGTGTCCTCCCCTGGTGTTGCGGTGTGTGTGTATATGTGTGTATGTGTGTGTGTGTGTGTGTCATCCGCTCTGTTCATTCATGCGTGGGCAGTGAGTCAAAGGAGGAGGAGGACGAGGAAAAGCCCCTGCCGCTGCCGCTGCCGCACCGCCGCCGCGCCTCCGCCTCCGCGCTGCCGCTCCGCCGGAGTCGTGAGGGAATACTCGTAGATGCTCGTCACTTTCTCAACGTTTTCCCTGAAGCGATGCGTCACCTCCTCCTTACCAGGCTCCCAGAAAGCACCTGATGCTGACACTGTTGCCTCTCAGTGCGATGAATAAGCATCTGCTGTGATTGCTCATAAAGTAACACCACCCCCAGCTTCACATGCAGGTGGAGAATATATCCTGTCCTATGATGGGAGAGAGGGCACCCCTCTTAAATGCGTTTTGTGGATCTCCAGTTTTAGGCTCTCTGTTTTTTTTTTGGGTGGATAGGGGTTGAATCAGGACAACTGCAGATACAGTGCTCTCAAAATGTGTGTGAGTGTTGGGTGAACTCATAGTGGAGCAAACAGGAATGACAATTAGTGAGGTTTTTTGGTGTGCAGTTTGTCCTCACTTGACTTGATTTTAGGCAGAGGAGGAGCAGCCTGATATACCAAACACTGTCAAGCAGGAATCTGCAACTAACCATGATTTTAATTACTGAGTATTCTCCCAATTAACTGATCAATGGTTGATCTATAGCAGGGATGCTCAGCTTGCTTTTCCCTGGGTTATTTTTGCAAAATGACAGGAGGTCAGGGATGTATGTGCAGGGGCGTTTCTAGAATTTGAGGACATTTGGGGCTCAGCCTGGATATCAAACACATTCACACTCACTCGTCACATATTGATGTGCTTGGTCATGGACTTAGCATGTCCACATACGACATGAAAGGTACCCTGGATGCGTTGGTCGCTGATGTTCTGGGACGCCGTGTCAAGTTCTGCCTGTTACATGCATTGTCTCCTTTCAAAATACGCTTCCATTTTCACAAGAAATTTAACTTTTACATACAGTCTCTTTCAAAATAAAAGCACTACGTCAGCACAGCAATGCAGATTTACGTGGTTGGATTTGACAAAAAAAAAACAACACGTGGTTGGGTTTAGGGAAAAAGAACAGGGTGTGGCTTTAGAAACTTACAGGACGTGAACACTGCTCTCTTGGGTGACAGTCGGTTTTTGTTGGGTCCACCCACCTTAACTTTTGTCTTTCGCCCGCCTGACGCCACCGCGCTGCGTTAAATTACAACGGCAACTGGCCGCATATCATGCCAGATTTTGACGACTTTGGAGTGAGATCGTAAATGAGACTGTAAATTTTATATTTGCATTGTATTTTGATTTAAGCGGTAACATGCAGCCACCAGTTGTTTCAATGAGGCGAAGATGGTTGAGGGGAAATTGTGTCGAACATGTCAGTATGAAGCAGGGATGCATGATACTGGATTTTTTGTCCATATCCAATATATAATGACTTTTTGAGGATAACCAACACTGATATCAATATATCCACTTATTTTCCTAACTTATTTTAGTGATCATCAAGTTTCTTCTGTGGTGGAATCAACATCATATTATGCATTTGTACTCTTATAGCGATGGCCCACCAGCAGATGGAGACATAAAGCAGAATGCTTTTCAATGAATGTGATATTCATCCGTAGTGCAACCTAGGAACAAGCTTGTTGGCCGATTCTAATATTTCATTTTAAAGCCAATATTGGCTGATACCAGTGATGTACTGATATTATCAGCATGTTTGCCGATTCAGATATATTTAATTTCAAAGGCAATATCAGCCGATACAGATGACGTGCTAATATTATAGTGCATCCCAAGTATAAAGTAGTAGCAGCCCATGTTGAACTTCTGCCGAACGCCACTTGCTTCGGACGATCAAATGGGGGCGGGCATCAAGGAAGAAGAAAGACAACAAGATGGAGGAGCCATTAATGTTGGTGTCTGAATACCCAGAGTTGTACAACACATTGCTAGCAACTTGTAAAGACAACCAGATGAGAAACTGGGCCTGCGATACATTTCCACCAAACTTTAGATGATGGGTAAATTGTCCAAATTTCTTGAAATCTTTGGTAATTTAAGTGTTGTGGTTACAGTATGCCATTATTTTCATGGCGCTAAGCTAGCTTGCACTTTCATCAGTGATATTCAGTGAAACATCTGCCTGTCATCATAGCCCTGGACTGCTTTGCTATTTTAGGGAACACTCTTGCAGGTAGGCGGTTGTCAGGGTGGTTGCCATATGATGGTGTAAAGATAGCTTAATGTATATTAAAAGTATTAGAAGAAATCCTAGTGTGAAAATGGTTTGGGGGACCACCTGGCATCCTACTGGGACCAGATTTGTTGAACATCACTGTCTATAAGATCCCAATTTGAACTGAAACAATTGGTTTATTAGTCGATAAGTGACCCAAAGAAAATAAACTGCAACAAGACATTTGAAGATGTTGCCTTGGTTTTTAGGATATTGTGATGTCTGGTTTTGAACCACTGTCTGACATTTTCTAGACCCAGTGACTAATCAATTAATTCAGAAAATTATAATGATAATAATCATTAGCTGCAACCCTAATTCCAATCACGATTGCCTGCAGCCTGAGGTGATGTCCTTAAATTTTCAGACCAGCAGTCCAAAACTCAGAAATATTTAATATTTGATCCCATAAGACAAAAAAAACACAATGGAGAAGATGAAACCTGAGAGTATTTAAAATTTTTGCTTTGCTAGCCACTTGCATATTTCACCAGCATTTGGCTGTTAGCTGGTGCTAATGTCCACATCTGGTCATAACATTTACAAATTATTTTTCTGTTGATCAACTCATCAATTAATCAATTATCCTTTAAAATCTAAATCTGATCAAGTGTTGGTCAGTAAATGACCGTGAGAATGTTTGAGCTGTTGTAGATGAGTAATGCCAATGTTGGGACAAAATGGGGTTTCAAAGTCACCTTTTATACGTCAGGCCCATTATGGATGCTACCCCACCTCATCCGGTCCCGCCAGGTCCACCCACTGACTGTCCCTGCTCTGAGTCAGTCCCAGGTGTCATTAAGACCCCGAGCGTTATTCATTCATAAACACCGGCTGCGGCTGTCAGTGTCGTAGACTACGAGACTTGGCAGAGAGCCCTCTTTCTGTTCCTGTTACATCATTCATGCTTACCTGACTGGAGCTATTTCTGGCCTCCACAGTACTTTGTGCCTCTTGAATAGGCAGCATTTCTTTGGAGCATCTGCCGACAAAGCAGAATTCAGACACAGATACAGATTAACTCTGAAAAACTTGGCATCTTTTCCTGCACATATTCCACATACTTTCAAGTCCAGTTTTCTCCCTGTCTTGATTTGGACACTAAATCTTTGGAGTGTAATGTCTCTGTCAGCAGTTGCAAGGACTACTGCAGATGTGCGTGTATGATCCTTCAGTATACGGCGCTGTCTATCTGAATCATGTCAGCCCTCATTTTGTCATTGGAAGGCTGAACTCAGCTCACCCACTCCCTACTTTACATTCCCTGACAGTTCATGTTGAAGGGTTTGCTTGATTCCCCTGTCGAGTCTCTGTTTTCTTGGCAATCCGCTTACTTCCCATAAGTCAGAGTCTGCTGTGTCAGAGGTACTTCCTGAATGAAGTCTTGGCTTTAAAAAATGGGGTTGCACGAAATTTACTGTTGAGTCTTACAGATTGTGCTGTGCATCCTCTGATTAAAGAATAAAACAACCCAAACACACTTGGATTTGTTGTGTCCTTTTAGACATTTAATCAGATGGTGATAGATAGTTATAGTTTTGACCTCATTTTCTGAATCTAGGCTACTCACCCATAACCTACATATCAGCTGATTGATCTGATGTTACAGCCCTTCACAGCCTCATTGTTTATGAGTTGCACTTACATGTACAGTATTTGTGTGTTTAGGTCGCCCCGTCTGCTCAGAATCACGCTATTGTGACAAAATATTGTTTGTGGGGCTTGTGGACATATCTCATCGTAACTCACCCTGTCAGAGAGATTTATGATTGCGTGGTATTATTAAGCTTCAGCTTTCCACTGTCGAAAATCCAATTCCTTTTTTATTGATCCTCCTCATGTACTGATATATTTCCAGGGCTGTTTTAGTGTTGACAGTAAAACACAGCATGAAGGAGGCTCTCATGTGGTCTGCTTAAACAATGTAAAGGGCTGCTTTGCACATAACGACATTCCTTTCTTGTCTTCTTTCAGTTGTATTGGATCATTTTTAAACATGACATTAATACAGTGCCCCTGAAGGGAAACTTTGCCAATTTTCAACCAGATTTGTATCCTAACAGCGTGGGTAGTGTGTGTAAATGAACTGTGGTACACTTCCCTCTGTCTTACTAGTACCCAGATCTCCCTGCTCACCTCCCCAGTCGAAGTCTAGAGCTAGAACTAAAGCTTGTACTTGCACATTCTCGTATGGCTGCCACCATGGACACAAGTATAGAAGCGGATCAAGAAGGAGTGCCCCTCTCTCTTTATCTCTAGCCCCTTTACACTGCCTCCTAAAGGCAAGAATTTCAGGCTTTTATTTTGTTTTCTGCGACTCAGTGACCAATTACATCTTGCCGACTAATGACCTTTTTGGTGAACTAAGGATTGGTCAACTATTAGGGGGCAGTCCTACCCATCTTTAAGCTGGCAGCGGAAGTAGTAACAGTGCCTAAACAACATCTGTGTAAAAAGGGCAGCCAGCAGGTTGGGACCATGGGTAGGACAAGTGTGACATTTTGATGACGTGTACAACCAGCTTGTAGCAGTTAGCAGCTAACTCAAAGAAGAAGAACAGCGGCCGAAAATGACCGCAAATTGGGAAAACAGTGAGGTCCAGGTACTCCTTAACCTCCGAGCAGAGGGCGAGATCAATTTTCATATGATAGGGACAGTAAATGATTGTTATCACCATGTTAATGCCATCTTTATTTATGAAGCGCTTCCAATGCATATGTTATATGTCACGCAAAAGGCTGGCACTACATGTCATGCCATCACACATCTTTTGCTTTTGCAAAGCCGGCATGCTGTCTAAAATCACACACTGGGAAGGCAAGATGTTGCATAAAGAAGGGACTACGTAACGGCCCTATCATGTGATCTCTGTCTCTAACTCAGACTAAACTACGATCAAATGGTAAAACTAAGGTCAAATATTAACAAAGATTCTGCTCCTGCATTGTTTATCTCTTGCCTAAAATATCTTAAGAAATATATTTTAGCTTACCTTTTAACTGTAATGCGAAATTGTTTGTTACCAGCTGGCCGCCATATTATTTCCTTTGTTGAAACGGACAAGCTCGCATTATGTCACCCATCACTTGGAGCATTTATTGGTCAGGTGTGGCACCGTGCATTCTGCTTGTTGTAGGTTTTCTACCACTTTAGCAAAGCCAAATGCCCCGACCCCTTTCCTCTGTTTTCTCTGGTCCAGTTTCAAAAGTATTTGCATCTTTGTTCTGCATAGAGAGCCCATTTTAATGAAAAGACTGTCTTTCATGCAGTGGAATACGTCTTCAAGTAAAGATGCAAACACACATAGATGTGTTTATTTACACGTATGTTTGTATGTGTTGCATGTTGAGTCGCCATTAAGGTTGGTGAGGTATGAATGGAAGCAGATATATATTCTTATTATTGCTGCAGGTGTATGTGAGTGAGTCACTGCAGTTGGGTGTGTGTGCCTGTGTGTGTGTGCATGGCACTTAAACTGCAGTGTGTGTGTGTGTGTGTGTGTGTGTGTGTGTGTGTGTGTGTGTGTAGCAGCACTTAAGCTGCAGATTTAGCTCGAGTCTGTGTGTTTCATAAAAGAAAGACGAAGTTAAAGTGGTGAGAAATAGAAACAAGGAAAGTGCCTTGCTGGCTTAAGGCAGTTTTACATCAACTTTTCATTCTGTGGCGGTGACTGTGGTGAACGGGTCTGGTGTGGATGGTTTGTGGAGAATATTACAAGATAAGTCGTGGCTTGGCGTTCCAATCACGTTTCTCAGGGGGCGATGAAGGTGCAGGTTCACTAACACAGCGTGTTGAGCTTGCGTTTGCATTTTATTAATGCAAACCTGTGTGCATGATGTATGCTCACCTGCAGTGTGGAGCATGTGTGTGCGCGGGGGAGCAGCGGGTAGTAGAGCATTAAAAATGTATGCTTGAGTTACGTCAAAGCTGGTAAAAAGGTGCTGCAGAGAGAGCCTGGGCTAAAATCCTCTGACACATTGTGTTTGATAAAGGTGGGAATTTTCCCTTTGAATGCTTGTATAATAAAATCAGGCATGATTGAGTCACTGCATGCTAATGTGCTCAGTGTTAAAGGGACAGTTCACCCTGAAAATACACATTTTCCCTCTTACCTGAAGTGGTGTGAATCAATCTAGATTGTTTGGGTGTGAGTTGACGAGTGTTGGAGATATCAGCCGTAGAGATGTCTGTCTTCTCTTACACACAACTAGCATCCTATATGAAACTGCTCACAACAAGGTCTGTGGATTATCTTGAGTAACCAGGTCATGATTTCTGTAAAGACACATTGCTGTTGAGTTTTTCAAATGTATTTTTTTGGCTCTTTGTGCACCACAAACCGAGTGCCATCTAGTTCCATTATATTGGAGAGAAGGCAGACATCTCTATGGCCGATAACTCCAACACTCTGCAACTCACACCAAAACAATTTAGACTTATACAAAGCACTACAGGTAAGAGGAAAAATATGTATTTTTGATTTTGAGATGAACTGTCCCTTTAAAATTCTGAAATTGAAATGGTTTTACACTACACATACCATTACAAATTTAGTCATCTCTTTAATCTGTGCTACGTGTTTCTCTTTTATTTGCATGTACTGTATTTTCTGTTGCTGTGTCCAACACTGGTGAAGCACAGCGGGGAAGTGCCTGTGTTTTTCCAGTGCTGTGTGTTGCTGTGTTTTGCCCCCACTCGTCGTGCCAACATGTCTGGACCTTATGGCAAAAAAGGCAGCTCATAGTCCAAAACTGCATAGTTGCAATTTCATTTTCCTGCGTCAACACTCATGTGTATGCACTTTATAGTCTACCAGTTAAGTGGTGATCGGGAAATATGTCTCAAAATGTGTTACAATTCACGGTCAGCGTGGTGTTTTTACAGTAATTTGCATACGTTTAATGCAGAATATAATTACAGGCTGTTTTAAATGATCACGAGCATCCTCTTGCCGCCTGTTCTCTGTGTAAAAGCATGAAAAGAGGACGCAGGAGCGTTCAGAGGTGAAAGCAGATGGTGTTCCTGTGTGTGACTTTGTCCCTCTCTGTGTGTCCACAGTGAAGAAAGCCAAGCTGGATGGACCCCAAGGTAAGACCTGGGATCCTGTAAATAGAAAGAGGGAGTGACTCGCCGTTGTGTGACATAAATGTTTCAGCAGACTCTGACACATTACATGCTGCAGTCGTGAAATGGAAATGAAGGGATGGGACTTCAGTTACTCTGTAGATATAACATCTTTATCTTAGAGGAAGTGCATAATTATTTTCTAATGTAGATGATGTAACGTGTCTCTTCCTTCATCCCTCTCTCCTTAACAGAGAAGTTCAACACTTATGTGACTCTGAAGGTACAAAATGTGAAGAGCACAACCATTGCTGTCAGGGGCAACTTGCCCAGCTGGGAGCAAGACTTCATGTTGTGAGTCCCTCATCATCTTCAGACAAAACCCTTTCGCTCTCCTCGCTCTTTCCTCTGCTTGCTCTTTTCATCCTCTCATCTGCTCTCCACTTCAGCTGCTTGAGTGCTTTTGTGTTTTGTTTTTTTTATCTCTTGCTTTCAACCGACCTCTCAAACTTCCTCCCTCCCCTCTTTTTTCCCCTCGTCCATCCCAAGTGCCCTTCATCCTTGTATTGTTTCACGTAGCTCTTCCTCTCTGCATCCTCCGCCTCATCCTCTTTTTCATCTGCTCTCCCTCGACACTTCTGCCCCTCTCATCCTCATCCTCAATCTTGGCTCCCCTCCCGGCCCCTCCTTCCTCTCCTCTGTCACTTCTTCTAAACACTGCTCCTTGATCTTCATCTACTCGGCCCCTGCTCCTCCTCCTCCTCTCCCTCTTCTTTCCATTTCAACCTTACTTTTTTCACCCCATATTCCCTCTTCCCCCTCCTCCTGTTTATGCTCTCTAGGCATCATTAGCAGCGCTTTTAAATGAGTTTGTTTGAGCTTGTGTTTCGAGAAATCTTGGAATGAAAGCAATCATTAGAACATTACACAACACAGAGCATGCAGAGAGAACACCAGGGTGGTATTGACAGTGCAGCAGCATATGGGCGATAAATGGTGAGAATCGTTTAGCATGTGGGATGCAGCGGGCAGGCTGACTGCAGAGTCCTGTGCATTTGTATGATGCTCGGAGGCGTTGAGCATTGTACTGGGGTTGCATCAGTGAGGCCGTGTTATGTAATGTTTGGGCTGCAGAGAGAGCCTCATCCCCTCCTTCAAACAGTCTTTAAATGACTGCGCCCCCTCAGTCACTGTCATGAATCAAACAGGCACGTTTCCTAAAAGGAGTCACCACTGAGACGGGAAATCCAGTCCCCCTATTTCTTAATTAAAGTTCCCACTCTCTCCCTCCAGGCATGCGATACAATCACCTCCTCCACTGCCTTCATCACAGCCTCCTCTCCTTCCCTCCCCTTATTCATCCCCCGCTCTCTCTCTCTCTCTCTCTTTCTCTCTATTTTCTTTCTGTCCTGCTTCCTGCTGTCTTGTAAATGTTTTATGTTGGATTCTCTCAGGCTTGTTCCCACAGAGACGTGTCTTATATTTGTCACAGTGAAGCCCACAAGTAATTATTGTGCATCGTGTGTGTGTGTATTAGCGCCTGTGTGTGTTTAGCATTTGTCTTTAAACGGTGGTGGAAGAAGATTCTTTACTAAAGTAAGAACACCAATTCAACAGAGTAAGGAGAAAAAAGTCCTTTGTTCAAACTCCTACTTAAGGAAAAGTATTATCAGCAGAATTTACAGTAGTTAAAATATTAAACTGAAAGTACTTATAATGCAGAAAATCCGCCTCTGCTTCTGTGAATAGTAAGTTATCATAACTATAAAGATGTAACAATGTGTAAAATAGAAAGATCTACTTTATATATTGCCTGGTAGTTTTGTCCAGTGGTTATAAATCTTGTCCAAAGGGTCACAAGAAATTCGGAGGAGAAAAATCAAAAAGAATAAACTGAAAGAAAGAAAGCTCTGCTACAAAATTGTTCCTTTATGTTTTGGACTTTTCTCTAATCTTTGCTTTTTTGTGAATTATTTGGTAATTTTACTTTCAAACAACCACTACAACACCTAATTCCCAGCAGTATGCTATATTTTATAATCTTATCGTGTTTTTTTTATGTAAAATCTGATCTGAAAAGTAACTGTAGCTCTTAAATAAATGTAGTGGGGCAAAAAAAGTGCAATACTTCCTTGTAAAATGTAGTAGAGTAAAATTATTAAAGGGTAGCTTTGGTATTTTTCAACCTGGACTCTGTTTTCCCAGGTTTTTGTGTCTAAGTGAATGATGGAGGCAACAGTTTTCGAAATTGGTCCAGTACTGAATGAGAACGCTGCAGTCAGCAGCAATGAAACAAGCTGTGGTCTAATGTTGATTGGCAGTTGTGCACTGTCAATGTACGTCCACTAAAAGTGCTTGTTTTTGCCACTGACAGGCTCAGATTGTTATTCTAAGTGCCTGACAATGTTACGGAAAGGATCCCTAAAGAGATACTCATTTTTTAAAAAACATCAAGATCCCTTTTCAGCCCTGACACTGTTATTTCCAAACCCACCAGACTCCATTTAAATAAACATTAATTTTATCATAGTAAAACACACTTTGTTCAAAGTTGACAGAAACAAAATAAAACTCATAAAATACATCTAGGTGTGTCTGTCCACTTTTCCCACAAGCAGCAACTCTGGTTTGGTTGAAGTAAACCTGTAATTCACCCAGTTAGATGTGAAAATATGCTGACTCTACATGCTAGAATTACTGTTTCCTTAAATGGAGTCTGGTGGGTTTGCCAATAGCGATTTTGAGGCTGTTTCTGGCTAAAGAAAAATGCTTTTACTCTTTAATAAAGGTCTGTCTCTGTCTCTGTAGGGATCCTTTCCATAATGTTGTCAGACACTTAAAATGACAATCTGAGTCTGTCAGTGGCAAAAACAAACACTTTTAGTGGACGTAAAATGATGTAGCCAAATGCCCTGACTTTTCAGCTGTCAGCTGCACCCCTCTCACTCTGTACTGAACCAACTTTAGAAATTGCTGTCTCTATTTGTTACTCTGATAAAAAAAGGACAATAGGGTCCAGGTTGAAAAATACAAGAGAACTTTTTAATCAGCATAAAATGGAAATAGGCGTAAAGTACACCTAAAATGTACTTAAGCATTGTAGGGGAATAATTGTGCTGAGTGTCTTTATACAGCTGTATTGTTACTACTTGACTCCATGATTTTTAACTTTCCTGTTTGTCTTTCTCTTCCTATCCAGTGAAATTAACCGCTTGGACCTGGGTCTGACAGTAGAGGTGTGGAACAAAGGGTTAATCTGGGACACCATGGTCGGCACTGTGTGGATACCCCTCCGTAGCATCCGACAGTCAAATGAGGTTTGCCACTAACCACCAGAACCACTCGAGAAATACTGCAGTTGAACACTCTGTACTCAGCTGTACTCTGGGGAGTCACTCAGTCGCTGGTTGAACATGTTTTCATCCAGCTCGCTCATTTTGTACAGCATGTTGTCTCAGCCGCAAAATGTCTCTCTCTGTACACAGGAAGGTCCGGGCGAGTGGCTCACACTGGACTCTCAGGTCATCATGACTGATAATGAGATCTGTGGCACCAAAGATCCCACCCTTCACCTGGTGCTGCTCGACACGCGCTTTGAACTGCCTCTCGGTGAGAAATCAATATTCACATCAAAGTCAGAAACTGTCGGTGGGGGAAGATGAGAATATGAAAATATAGGAAATCATCAACCCTCAAGGGAAGGAGCAGATGACTAGAATAAATGATGTCTGTCTGTATACTTTCACAGCAAACAGTGATATATGAACACCAATAATCCCTGTCTGATTAATTACTGACCTACTTTTCTGTGATGTGTATTTAAGGCTGTTCTGTGTGTGTATGTGTGTCAGTGAGAGTGTTTGTGTCCTTTCCCTCTCAGTGATCAAGCTGTGTTCCTCTTAACATTGATTAGGTGTCATTTCCTTACTGTTTCCCCTTCCTTTAGTCGATATTGTACACCTGACTCCTCAGTTTGTGGACCTGACCTATTTATAGGGGTTTGGCTATAGGGCTGTAAGTGAAAAGACAGATTTTCAATGTCACTGTGTTCTTAGCAGGTTTAAATAATATTTGCAAATGAGCTGTTTTAGCTTACGTCGTCACATCTCGTGGAGCTTGTATCAAAGAGCAAAACAGTTTTTAGTAGGATTCTCCCTTTCAAATCGATTTACATTTAAATGATCCGATATCAACTCATAAAATCCGGAGATTGATCTTTTAATGTGTGCCTTTTGTTGTAGTTGCGTGACCTTTAACCCCCTTAGTCTCATATGGCTGGCCTTTGCTTCTTTGTGCAATGAGATCTGGACACATGAGAGACCAATGAACCTTGAATGGAGCTGCTCCATTAAAGGCATCAGCAAACCTAAAGGCAGGTGTCTGGTTGCATTTTTGGATTTATTTATTTATTTCTATATCCTCCTGACACCCGGACTTTTGTGGTATGCTTTTTCCAATTTCTCCTAGCTAATTGACATCAGTAGGACCCAATAAGTATAAAAAACTAAACACTGTCAACAATAATTAAGACCCAATGTCCTCAAACAAGAGGATAATGAATTCCTAATGTCCTTAAACCAGTACTTGCTAAAATTGGTCAAATTTGTTGCCATATCAAACTACAAACGGTATTAATCATAAACAAACAAGTTTCAACCTTTTGTGTCTGCAGACTGACTTGGCAGAGATGGCTGCCATCTTGTTTTTACATGGATTAGTGTATTGTGCTCTTACTACCACTAGATGGCACAAATTGGATTGTCCCCTCTGGGTTGGGAGAGAGTTACTCCCCAGAGCGAGGGAGTTCAAGTATCTCAGGGTCTTGTTCACAAGTGAGGGTAGAATGGAGCGTGAGATGGATCGACGGTTTGGCGCGGTATCTGCAGTGATGCAGGCGCTATGCTGGACCAACATGGTTAAGAGAGAGCTGAGCCGGAAGGCAAAGCTTTCGATTTACTGGTCCATCTACGTCCCAACCCTCACCTATGGTCACGAGCTCTGGGTAGTGACCGAAAGAATGAGATCGCGGATACAAGCTGCCGAAATGAGTTTAAGAAGGGTGTCTTGGTTCAGCCTTAGAGGTAGGTTAAGGAGCACGGACATCTGGAGGGAGCTCAGAGTAGAGCCGCTGCTCCTTCACGTTGAAAAGGGTCAGTTGAGTTGTTTGGGCATTTGATCAGGATGGGAACGTCTTGGGATCCCCCAGGAGGAGCTGGAAAGCGTTGCTGGGGTGAGGGATGGATGGATGGATGGATGTTGAATTGAATTGATTTGAATTGAAATTTGAATCAAATTTGGATCTTGTGAATCGGAACTGAACGGATTCAAGAAACCAGTGGCGATACTCAGACCTAGTTTTCAGGCAAAAAGTTTTGTGAGTAACTACTTTAACAGACTACGTAGGTGGAGCTCCACCGGGGTTTTTTTATGCCACCTGAGTTTGTCTGGCTTGTTGTTTGCAGATATCCCAGAGGATGAGGCACGATACTGGGCCAAAAAACTGGAGCAGCTCAATGCCATGAGGGACCAAGATGTAAGCTGTCACGCTGTTTGATTTAATACCCCAGCATATCCTCACATTTTAGGAACATGCCAACATGATTAATTGGGGGAGTAACTATGTCACACATTACAAGATGAAATCCAACTTGTTTCTCCACTTCTTGCATGTAGGCATAAAATGTCCCTGTTGATACGAGTTAACCTCATTCATGGAGTTTTTCGTTTGTCTGACTCCAGTATTCTTACCAGGAGGAGCAGGAACGCCCTCTACGTGTACCAGGGACCCAGTGCTGTAAGTGACCGATCACTGTTTGTACATACCAGTCATTAGTTTGTGCTGAACAAGGGAATTATGCGTTTAGCTGCTGAGATGTAATTAGATTGCTTAAGCTCAGCCTGTGCATTATGCGTGTAACCACACATGGGTTGTTGTGTGTTAGAGGGGAAAGAATCGCTGCACTGCAAAGGATCGATAGCGGTATCAGATGTCCGGAGGCGAGCTCCTCCAGGATGCTGCTGTGTTTCCACTATTGGCCCAGTCTGCCGAGCCTGCTGAGCCAGCTGTCTGGTGCAGGTGGAAAGACTTGGAGGCTCAGCACTCCCTCTGCGCTCTGTTTCCATTCACCAGCTCCATCTGGGAGCGTCGGAGCGTTTATTGTGGGAATGCATGTTTATGTTTGGACACCAGTGCAATTCATAATCAATACTGACAACCTCCTTGTTTTATTGCAGGTAACTGGAGTCTATGGGGAGACCAACAAAGTAAGTGCAGTCCATACTGTACATACAGTACCATCCATAAGTATCTGGAGAGTCACATTTTTATTTGATTTGGTAATTCATTCGGTAATGTCTGAAATGAAACAGCAAGTTCAAGGGTAAAGTGCTCACCTTCAGCTTCAGTCTGAGGGTGTCTACATGCATCCTGGATAAACAGCTGTATTAATGTGGTGGGGCATAAGGGCTCAGATGGAAAACATTTCATTTCTTCAACATGTTCAGTTTTAGGTAATGTAATGTGGGCGTAGGTATGAGGTCAGAGTGGATATTTACGGTGGGTTTGCAGAAAATGTCACAGCAAAAGAGCATAGCCCAGGCTCCTACTAAAAGCTTGGTTTGGCTTCAGTGTTGGAGGAGGAGTGACACATATTAGGTAGGATTTCTACTTGTGTGTCAGCTCTATGCAGAGCCTACGCCGGAGCCTACACATGTGGCCTACGCTGCTGTGAGCATTTACACTTACGTGGTGGTGTGTCTGCGTCACTCTGCAGTTACACCTCCAAAACACTAGTGGGCAGCGGGGGTTTTGTGAAGTGGTGTAAAGTTAAGTTGATTCAAAACACACATTAAACACACAAATCAGCTTCACTATAACTCGCAGCATTCACAGTCAAACACTTGTCTTTATCTGGACACATTTCCCCCTCAAATACAACATGCTAATGTTATTAGCACAAGCTTATGGCATTTTACATTGTATAAATTAGCCTAGCAATGAGGAGAGATTTCCTCTGCTCATATGAAGCCAGGATAAATCACACACAAAACTTAAAATGCTATTTTAGTGCAGGCTTTACTGTCTTCACAATTTATTGTTTCTTATCTGTGAAATTAAAGTAAATAAAAGTTTAGTTTCCACTGAGGGAAATGGTTTCCTACATTCTGCTGAATTTTAGTGCATCAGTTTATGGTGGAAAAGCACAAAATCAGGCAGCAGGTGACAGCTCAAAATATAAAAAATCAGTGTAATATAATGCAGTAAAGCTCTCAGGCATTCTGTATTACCCTCAAATATTTATTGTTCTGTAGATCAACCTTTCACACTTAATGTAATCTCTGCTCAGTCAACACACATGAGCTTGATTTACTCTTCAGTCTTCTTCTGTGTTTTTTGTTTGGGGATCTAATCTCTTTAAATGTGCATGTGGCACCTGTTCACGTCAATGACGCATTGACTCATTTGAACTGCTTTGTTAAAGTTTCTGATCAGTGTGTGCACATTTTTAGGTCATTTTAGAATCAGGAGGCTTGGCAGGATAACTTTAACTTACCTTAACTGTTTGTGGTTGTTTTTTTTGACAATGCACATTTATTTCTTCCATACTGACATTGCATTTGATGTTTTCTTATCGAGCAAATGAACCTTTCTCATAGCGTTCTCATTTGTTAACATTTGTTGGTGCAAGCTGTCTTTCAGAACATTTTTCCACAAATGCTTTGAGAAGTAGAGGACAAAATCAGACTCTTTAAAAAGTGGTGGGGACATGTCGCTAACGTCCTCAGTGTAAATGACACCTATGCTGTTGTCATTGTCCTGCTGCACCACTTATAAATTGGGAATGTGTATGAAATGAGCTTTGAGTCTCCCTGTTCACCTTCAAACATGCTAAAAGCTCAATGTCAGAACCGAAAGAGCCACTTCATCCAAATTCCCCCCAAAACACATTGTTTTCCCCAGTTTGGCCCAAAGAACTGCCGCTCACTGGATATTTTCTCTTTCTTGGACCATCCTCTGCAAACCCTAGAGATGGTTGTGTGTGAAAATCCCTGTAGATTTTTCTGAAATACCTAGGCCAGCCTGTCTGGCACCAACAGCCATGCCGTGTTTGAAGTCACTTAAATCACCTTTCTTCTCCATTCTAGTGCTCCGTTTGAACTTCAGCAGGTCGATCAGCTATTTGTGTTAATGAACAGTTGAACAGTTGTACCTAATAAAGTGGCAGTGTACATTACGTATATGCAAATAAAACTGTCTTTATTATGTGTCTTGCTCCCCGTCTGTCTCTTTCTCTCTTGCTGTGATTAGCAGATGGTCTTATATAAGTGTCTGTCAGACTCACCCACACAACTGCAGAGACGGATCTCATCTCTGTTCACACTGAGGAAATGGAAAGAGCAGGGGGGTAATGATAGATGGTGAGCTGATGAAGTGAGAGAGACGCGGGGACACGGTTGAAGTGAGAAACAAAGTTCGATGCCTTTAATTAGTGTTTACACGCCCAGACAGATGACAATGAAGGTGTAAGCGGTGCAGCAGCGTCCTTCGTCCGAGCGCCAGAGACGATGATGGATAATGATGAATGATTAATAGATGCTGGTTTCACTTTTGACTGATTCAGCACTGTTGAAGTCTCTCATCACTTCCCTCTGGGATGTTAATCTCTGATCTATGGAAACCACAGAAAAATAAAGCGTCTCCTTCGTGAGCAGGAACGGGTTTATGTTCAGTTATGGTGATGAGAATGAGAAGGAAGCCGCTGATGACGTTCATCATGTGCCTCATGTATGGATGCACTCTGAATGACCTATATGGGTCTGATGGGGGTTCAGTAGTGGAACGCTGCCATCTCATCTATATTATCTGTAATTACCATAGTACTAAAAGATTGGTTCAGTGCTGATTAGAGCCTCTTATCTTTGTGCCACATGACAAGTCGCCAGTTGGGATCATCTCTTTCATGATGTTCTTTTCTTTTTTCTCGTCTTTTCTCTTGTCTATTTCTGCACTCTGTGAGGACGCCATCAAAAAGACTGATGCATGTTTTCTCTTGCCACGTGCCTCTGTGCAGATGAAGACCCAGACAGTGCTGTCGACGACAGGGACAGCGACTACCGCAGTGAAACCAGTAACAGCATCCCCCCTCCTTACTACAGCACATCCCAGCCCAACGCCTCTGTCCACCAGTATCCCATCAGCCACCAGCACCGCAGCTCCAGAAGCTACTCTTACCCTCGCTCCGGCAACAGCCACGACCTCGACTACCAACACCAGAGGACTGTCAGGTGTGTGCCTGCTTCAGTGTGATTGGAGCGTAGAAGTAATGATCAGTAGGGCTGCCCCCGACTAAGAGTTCTCCTAGTCGACCAATAGTCGGCCAGTAGTCAACTAGTCACCTGCATGTTTACGATATTAATTTAATTATTAAATGATATATTTTGGGCGGGGCAACACAATGGTTTGTGTTGAAGGTGTGAGAAAGAATAGTATCGGTAACATTGTTAACACTGTGCTACATTACAGAGAAATACATAAGACTGCACCTCTAATGATGTTAATTTTCTCAATTGATTCAACGGTTAATTAACTAATTGTTGTAATAATCAGGACGTCTTTGGGGGTTTGAGGACATTTTGATCAGTGTTAAATTAAAAAAGATCTGGTTTCAGTTTAGAGGCAAAATTAATACTTGGAATTTGGCCATAGTTTGGGTGCCTGCTTTGCAAGAGAAGGCACATTATATATATAATTCATCAGGCTTATCTCTTATTCTTCTTCTATAAAATTCTGGCACGCTATTCCTCTTGCAACGTTGCCGACACATTACAAAAAATACATCAAAGCCTTTGGGATGATTGGGATGATTGATGTGCTATGACTTTCCTCAGACATTTGCCAAACCGTTTTTAAGCAAGTCGCAAAAGACTTTGTTAAATTTATTTTTCAAAATAACAGTAGTTGGGAATTTGACGTAAACAGAGCTAAAGTCACTCCTCTTTGGGGTTAGAACAAATCGTCATACTTAAACATGGAAAAATGATTAAAACTTTAAACAGTTCATGAGACTTTGGACTTTATTAGGCTAAAAGGGAATTTTGATAACTGATACGGTTTTCAAGAAATCCGCAGTGGTAGCAGACACCTGATCAAAATCATTTTATTATTTAGACCTGTGCAGAGAAAAATGTCAATTATTGAATGACCATAGTCAATGAAATTCTCTCATGCAGTGTGTATGTGTCCTTCACTGGGTCACACAGACCAAACGCTATTTCTCTTTCAGAGTTGTTTACAATACTGTTTCATTTCTCAGCTTGTATTGACGTATTTCTCACAGGCCGGGATTGAAGCTACGCGTCCCTTCACCCCTTCTTTTATGAATTATTCAACTCACAATCTAATGGTCAATACTGCACATAAGATTAGCAGCCTCTGTGACTGTATTGGACAGGGCAACCTGCCTACACCCCCGCCCATTCTTCTTCATCTCTCTCCTCTCAGCTCTCTCCACTCACTCCATCCCCGCGCTCTCTCTTTCTATTTGTCTCTGCACTCTCCACTCCCTTCCTGTCTTCACTATCTCCCTCTCCCCCCATCCATCCTCCTTCCTCTCTGTGCCTCTTTTCTGTTTTTAATAGCCCCATTCATCAGGGAGTATAAATACTTTTTCCCTGTTTGTTGCATTTCTGGATGCTTGTTCTTTTTCTTTTGTCAGCTTTCTGGAGGCCTCTCACCTTTCCGTTCTGCTCTATTTCTCGCTGCTTGTCTGGTACTCTTGTATCCCCGGTGCTTTTCATCGATTAGCCATCAGCATTATTCCTAGCCACCCCAAGACATGTAGAAAAGGTTTTTAGTGGGGCTGTCTGATAGAGTACAAAGTGTACAGGCCTCTGAGTGCTTGGATAAAGTGCTCTGTAAGCATTTTTGGGATTATGGCTCATAAAGGGAGGGAAAACTGTTTGTACATGTATACATGCAATAATAACCTACATGTTTGTTATGTAACTGTATCCTTAGATAATTAGTCCATCCTGGGCATACAGTCTTGTGTCTTATCTCTGTTTCTGTTTCTCCTCCCTTCAGTCCCTCTGGGAGTTACGCATCGTCTGCAGAGCTGAGTCGGTGTAGCAGTCAGCTGAGCGAGGAGGACTATGGCGGTGAGTATGGAGAGAGGGACCCGTACGACGAGAACGACTCTTACCACTCCTGCCACTCCTCGGTCAGCTACAGTAAAGGCTCTCCTGACTGGGACCCTGATGAGACCCAGGGGGCGTACAGCGATGAGGGCGGCTACAGCAAAGACGGAGGAGAGGAGGCGGCTCTGTACGAGGAGGATGATGGAGGACTGTACGAGGGAGAAGAGGAGGGCCTCTATGAGGACGAGGAGATGATGTATGATGATGAGGATTTGTACAACTTGGATGGGACCCTCAGTGAGGACTTGGAGCCTCCGTTTACCCCCACCCCAACGTCAACAGCCGCCCCAACTCTGGATGTGCCCAGCTCCAGACCTCCTCTGGAGAAACAGCCGTCCTTGCACCAACAGCAGCCTCCCACTCAACCCCCCAACCAAACATCCAACCAGTCTCAGACTCCTGGCATGGCCCCGTCAGCACAGCCCCCCTCCGGTCAACAACCAGTCCAACCACCTAAGCAGCCCCAGCCCCAAACACAGCCTCAGCCACAGCCAGCCCCGTCTGCCACCTCCTTCTTCTCAATGGCCAAACCTCTAACAGCTGCAGTCACAGGCTTGGCCTCTACTTTCCTGTCTTCTGTTCCCACCGCGCAGCCTGCCCAGGCTCACCCTCCAGCCGCAGCCGCATCTCAGCAACAGCAGTCTGCCGCAGCCAGCAGCGTCCCTCCATCCCACCCAGCCACCGTGGCTAACTCAGCCTCCCAGCCCCCCTCGACCGCCGCAGGCCCTCCCTCCCAACAGACCCCGTCCTCTGGGCAGCCTCAATCCCATCTCAACGGGCCTGCCACCACACAGTCAGCTGCCCCTGAGGACCAGGCTGTCAATCTGGAGGAAGAGCCATGGCTGGAGGAGGAAGTGATGTTGGAGAAGGAGGCCAGGACGCCCCCTGCTCAGGCAGAGCAGACGCTCCCCATGGAGGAGACAGAGGAGCATTTTCAAGAGAGCCAGCCGCCGACGCCAGTAAAGGAAGAAGAGATGCCGCCTGAGAGGTAGGAGTGAAGGTTGAAAGGATTCAGATCAATGGCAACAAAAATAGACCAGAAGAGAACCAACACATTCACCACCAATCCTATAAATGTATCAGCTGCAGACGTTTTTGTTAAAACTCTAAAAAGTTTTTTTTTGTTTCAGTCCTCCAGTCATAGAGGAGCCCAAAGAGCCAGTGGATCCAGCAGTCAGAGCCAAAGAGAACTGGCTGAGGCTCTATAACAAAGTCTTAGAACAGCTTCGGGAGGTAAGATCACTGGTTTGAACCCCACCCTCACTCCAAATTCCAGTCCAGTCCTCCACAACAGTCCAGTCCGACTCCCAGAGCTGCAGGCCTGCCCGATTCAGCTCCACCCTGTAATCTAAAAGATACACCCGAGTTCAAGAGCCTCTAAAAGTGTCTACCAAGTCTCTGAAATATGAATGTTCAGTGCATTATTTATGTGCAAAGACAGGGTGCATACAGTAAGTTCTTGAGTTATTTTTTTGATGGTGTGTTCTGCTGAACACCAGAAAGAAGACTTAAAGAGACAGTTCAACAAAAATATATTTCCTCTTCACTGTATTGCTTTTTATCAATGTAGATTGTTGTGGTGTGAGTTGCTGAGTGTTGGCGATACTGGCCATAGAGACGTCTGCAAATTGTTCTCAGCTTGTCTCATGAAATCATGACCCCGTTAATCAAGGTAAGGAAGGTAACCCATGTAGGAACTATTTATTTTTCTACCAAACTACACCCACTAACTGTATCGCCGTGCAGAAGGAGGCGTGCATCTATTGCTAGCTCACCTGGCACACCAGGCCACGCCGGAGCTGGACCTTTGCTGGGGTACATCCAAAAGCTGGGTTGTACGCCCTTAAGTGTGTACCGGTGACCTCTCTCCAACTGATGACCCCCTTTCTCTCCCCCAAACAAGTGTGTGTGTTGTGAAACTAACTGAATCTCTGTGGTTTGGAGTTAAGTTTCTCATCTGCTTTATTGTACTGTTCCGTAATCATTATTCACCGTATTAGAAGTTGTGTGAAGCTGCAGCTAGAAAACTCAACATTTCCTTATTTTGCTGCTTCACAGTAAAAGTTTATACTTTTATTTTTATTGTGAAGAATCTACAGGAAATTAAATGTGTTATTACTGAGCTGGCGGAACTTTGTTAGCAGCTTCTCTTCAGCAAAGGCAACTCTGATAATATGGCAGGGAGGACAGTGAGAACAGAAACAGCCACAGTGAGATGTTGATGAAGAGCTGCAGACAACATGCTCTTACTGCACCTCTGCAAACAGCTCACCTCCAACAGGTAAACGAAAACACATGCAGCAAAAATAACAGGGGACTTGAGCTGTGGATCAGCCCGCTGCTTTTAAACGTCATCGCCCAAGATGAACCATAAGACACACCTTCAAGATGGTAGCCCTGTTGTAATGAAAGTGCAAATACCTGCTGTGCTGGGCTGCGGCCCAAGCCAAACCAAACCAAGCCAAGCCAGCCCATGACTGTCGAAAAGGTGTATGAGTAAGCTAAGCTGAGTAGATGCACACTTCCCTCTGCGCAGTGATACGGTTGATGGGTGTGGCTTGGTAGACAGAAGACACACCAACACATAAAACTGCTCAAGAAAAAGTCTGTGGATTATCTTGAGTAACCGAGTCATGATTTCTGGAAAGAGACATTGCCGTTAAGGTTTTCAGCTGTAGTTCTTCTTCTTCTTCTCACCACAAGCTGAGTGCCATCTAGTTCCCTAATATTGGAGAGAAGGCAGACATCTCTACGGCTGATATCTCCAAAACAATGTAGATTGACAAATAGCACTACAAGTGAGAGATAAAACTATGTATTTTTGATTTGGGAATGAATCGTCCCTTTAATGTGTTTCATATTCTATGATAGCCACCTTTTGGTTCACAGACAGCAAGCTTGTTATTTTAGTTTGGGTGCAGCACCACACCGCTCCTCGACAAATCTGCTTGATTTAATTGTGCACATTCAGTTTTGCTTGATCAGTTTTCACTTGCACATTTTATTCACATATTCTGTTGCTATTCATTACCTTTGAATTCAGTTGTACAAAGAATTAATCACTTGCTTCGATGTTTATGTTGATGTGTGTCGCGTTGCGTTTTTGTACATTTGGCTTCCTTTCGTTTGTGGTTTTTTTGGTCTTGTTTTTGTTTGTGCCGACCCACTTTGTTTTCTTTCCAGTTTCATGTCATTGCCATAGTGACACTCGCATGCACTTTGCTCGGCCATCATTGGAGCATGCTGACAGGTAGGTACAACCTGATTGGATGCTTGAGAAAAAGGAGGAGACGCGTGCAGATGTCTCGTTGAAGTCCTCACTGTGTAAACAGGCACCTTCACTATGCTCACTCATCTTCACAACAATTTGATCTGTTCTGTTGTGGCTTGTAAAAGCTGTCATCCAGTCTGATTATCAGCCGCACTGCATCAGGTTCTTCAAAAGACAGTTTTGCATAGTTACAACACCAGTTTATGTATTCTCTAATTTAATAAGGGCGACATTTCTTTTTAGTTCCCAATTATGCTTGCCCATGAATCAAGTCTTGGCACATTTCCTCAGGACTGTTTCCCAGTTGTATAAATTGTGTTTGGCATCTTAGGGCGCATTCACATCAGGATAGTCCGGGGGAGTTGGTGCGGCTGGGCAGGGAATGCCGAAAACTTTCACACCTTCATTTGGTTCGGTTCACTTTCACACTGCACTTTATAAAGTGGACCAAACCACCTTGACAACGTCACGCAGTTACAACAGCTGCTCATTTGGGGGCAGTATTGCCCAAAATGACGCCTGACCAGGAAAAAAAAGCACAAGGAAGAAGAAAACCTGGCTCAGCAATTGGCCAGGGACCAAAAATGGTAATCCATCCCCTTCTATTCCTTATCCAGCATGTTGCTCTGTACATGAGACAAATGCTGCAGTACCGAAAAAGACGGCCGAGAGCGAGAGACAGCGACGTGCTGCTGTGGTTAAACACGCAGAGCGAGGTATTACAGGGATTTAAACGTTTTCAGATCACATATATGTCTGTAAATCATACGTATGCGCTGCACTCCTCGTCATTCCCTCTCTTTGGTTCGCTTGATAGTCCATTTGCATTTCCCACTGTAAGCAAACCGCACCAGGGTTCACTTGCAAGTGAACCAAGACACCCAGTTTTCTAGGGTTAGCTCGTTTGGTCTTGTGGGGTTCGGGGAGCATCACACACTTAATTTCATGCATTCCAGTGAATTCTTATGCACCATTTCTGCACCAAGAGCTTGATGAAGCACTTACCTTTAGTGATGCAGCCTCATTCATACAGTATATGAATGTTAGTAAAGGCTGCAGGGATACAGTGAAGTTTTCTTCTTCTTACATTCCTTCTTTGTCTCTATCAGGCTCGAGGAGAGACCTCCAACTCCCTGTGGTTTGGTAAAGGAGGGTGAGTGTCTGCTGTCAGTTCCTGCAGTAATATCTCTCACACAGAACATATTATAAATCACACGGTGTATTAGTCGAGCTAATGCAATAACTCCATAAATTAAACTCAATTAAAATTATCCTCAGCTCATCATGGAAACCTGCCGCCACCGCCGCCGCCTTAGATTGAAAATGCCCTTCTTTAGTCCGGGAATCCTCTGTTCCATTTCATTCCGATCCACAGGCTCATTCAGCTCGTGGCATTTGGCCAGTGAGTATTGAGCGGCGGTGGGCTGGCAGGTCATTTGTAGATGAGGCAGACCTCAGAGTGGAACTGAGGCTGCATACTGAATAAGGGCTAAGTTAGCCAAATAGAAACCCAGCAATTATACCCAGGTGTGAGGAGTGCCGCTGCCACTATTTGAGACGAGGCAGTCGACGTAATTAAACTCCAGTAAAGCCCTTGACTGGAGCATTAGAAACACTGATGGAGGGAATTACATCTGCCCCACAGTAACAAAACATGATTTCACAGGGAGACATTTTGATGAGAGAATAATTTTTTCTACTGTAAATTTCAATGAACGTATTTATATGAATGTGCAATGGATCATACTTTTCTCCTTCAGCATGGGAGGTGCACTGTACAGTATCGACAGCATGCCTGACCTTCGCAAGAGGAAAGCCATTCCTCTCGTCAGAGATCTGGTGAGAGGCAAACACGGACACAAGCAGTAATGTACACCAGTATGAGGGGGTGATCACTGTTGTTGCAGACTTTATTGGTTTCTCTGGATCTCAGTTTACTCTAAATCAACAATCTCTATTCCTGCCTCTCATGCTTTATAGTTGTTTTCTTACACTGAAAACATCTGAACTAGGGTTGCACCGATTGTGAAATTACCCTTCGTCCAGTACACATTTTTAGCGAATAGAGCTTGATGCATCATAATGTGGCTCAGTGCAACTTCTGTCAGCAGGTTAGTTCTGCTAACAGCTAACATTAATTAGCTCTCCTTGTGCTGATGTTAACATTAATTTGTTGATCACAATGTCAATATGTAGGAAAAATAGGGTGTGTCCTCTCTTCTGATGTGTCAACAGGGAGACTTCTGCGTCCTCTGTTCGCCCTCAACGTGTTCTCTAATGTTCCTGGGACGCCATTACTCTTGAGCTCTGCCTTTCAGCCTGTGCAAAACTGATGTAACACAACTGAAACACATCAGTTACTGCCATCAGTAAATGACATTTTATTTGCCAACAAGGCAAATGTCGCCCACTAACACCCATGTTCGGCTGCAATCGGTGCATCCCTAATTAACATGATTTCAGTTCCTCTGTACGTCTCTGATATTTTTTTGTCTATAATCCAAAGTGAATATACTCATGAAGACTCCTCATGTCGACGTCTGACTGTTGCCCCTTCCACAGTGTCATAAGCTCGATTTGTTGATAAATGCATGCATATCTGTGGTGTTGATATAATTACAGTAATTAATCAATGTAATTATGCTGTTCTCCTCTAGAGGTTAAGGCATACCTGTCAGATATGCATAGTGGCTCACACACACACACACACACACACACACACACACACACACACAGTGGGTCATAAATCAGTCTCTCCAGGATTTTGCAAGCTTTTTTATTGGGATAGTTGGAGCCTGAAATGCCTGATTTCATGACAGCTTAAAAACATGTTGTGATATTTTTAGGCATATTTTGCAAAGAAATTGTGTAAACAAACAAAAATTGTGAAGATTTTTAATGCATGATTTATGAAAAATCAAAGGAAGCTTGTTACAATGAGAATCAAA
Source organism: Epinephelus cyanopodus (assembly GCA_026686955.1). Classification (NCBI taxonomy): domain Eukaryota; kingdom Metazoa; phylum Chordata; class Actinopteri; order Perciformes; family Serranidae; genus Epinephelus; species Epinephelus cyanopodus. Next base: position 12,601,541 of record CM048926.1, on the reverse strand, counting down.
CCACACTGTTTTGAGTTTGGGATTTATTTTACACTAGATGCTCGTCACTTTGGTTCTTTCAGCCATTCTCCAGGTGTCTTTGGCGGTAGAAGAGTGTTGTGTGTTGTAGTCGAACACATCGGTTTACCCCCACTTTTGTGCAGAGCATCGGGAAATACCTGTAGTGGCCATTTTGTTGTCATATGTGAGACGTCTGACAACCAGAAACAAGGAAGTCAGTTTGATGATGTTTTGTGAAAGACTTCTGTGATTGGTGAGACTTAAAGGAAACTGAGATGACCGGTCAGGTTTGAGGAAGTTGTGGTTCACAGGGATTGATAAAAATGTGCATTTATTCTACATACACGTATTGCTCGTGTCTGAAATCCCTAAAATATATTCCTTTCTGTTCCTCCTCCACATCTCCTCCTTTGTTTCATCGCTGTCTGGCTTCATCAGGCCATGGTGAGTACTTGCTTGTCCCTCACAGACATCAAACATAAAGTCCTCAGTCTAGTTCACATTCAAACATAAACACTTCTCTGTTTGCCCTGTTGTCCCCAGTCTCTGGTGCAGAACTCTCGTAAGGCTGGAATCACCTCCGCCATGGCTTCCACCACTCTCGGCAATGAAGAGCTGGTGGGTTTCCTCATCCTTCTTCTTCTTCTTCTTCTTCTTCTTCTTCTTCACAATTCTATTCAGGTTTTTCCGACCTTTCATCACCGCCAGTGTAAAAACTCACATTTCTCTCCTTCATGCCCTTTGCAGAAAAGTCATGTTTATAAAAAGACCCTGCAGGCTCTGATCTACCCCATCTCCTCCACCACTCCACACAACTTCGAGGTGTGGACAGCCACCACCCCGACCTACTGCTACGAATGCGAGGGGCTGCTCTGGGGTATCGCCAGGCAAGGCATGCGCTGCTCCGAGTGCGGCGTCAAATGCCACGATAAGTGCCAGGATCTGCTCAACGCCGACTGTCTGCAGAGTAAGAATCGCAGCATCCGCTCACGCACACATTTTTGCACACTTGCACAACTTATGCATCTATTTTTACTTTGGTACACACACACACACACACACGCAGCCATCCACACAAACCCAAAACCTATTTTAGCTCCTCCTCTGTATCCTTCTGCCCGATTGACATCCCATTATTCTTGTCCTCTATCCACTCTCACATTCTCCTCCCTCTTCCTTTCCAATTTATCTCCTGAGTAATGTGCTGTCATACCCCTGCCTCTCCTCTCTCTCTTCCACCCATAGCCTTTGCATCCATACTGCTTTGTCTAATTCAGCTCCACACGGGGGTGACTTATCCAATTCCCATACTGATTTTAGAGTCAATCTACGCTATGCATAATTCATCGCTCTGCTGTCTCCAAAGAGTCCCACAAGATCTCGATGCCAACAACATCTCTTGGTCTTTTACTATCTATCTACTTTTTCCTGACCAGATCAGTGGTTAAGTGGATTCAGTTTCTGTACTAATATTGGGAGGTTTGGGGTTTGATCCCCTGCCAAGAAATGTCAAAGACTTTCAAAATTGATTTGATGATATCTTAACTTGGCACTCAGCTTTAAAGAGATGGATTGCAGGGGGAAACAGGAGATAAGCTGCTAGTCTGTGCGCCATATTGCCTTGAATATATTTTACACTATAAACTGTTCTTCCTGCATCCTTCATCTCATCAGGAGCTGCAGAGAAGAGCTCCAAGCACGGGGCGGAGGACCGAACCCAGAACATCATCATGGTCCTGAAGGATCGCATGAAGATCAGAGAGAGGAACAAACCAGAAATCTTTGAGCTCATCCTGGAAGTGTTCACCCTCGACAAAACAACACACGCTGCGCAGATGAAACAAATCAAGCAGAGCGTGCTCGACGGGACCTCCAAATGGTCAGCGAAGATCAGCATCACTGGTGAGTTAAGGGTGTCAAATGTTACATATGCACAATCATACAGGCCATATTCAAACAATCTGTGGTGCAAGTTCATTTTGGTGTCCAGTTCCACTTTTGCTACTTAAATGGCACATAATGTGGACGCAGAATAATGTACAAGGGGGAACAGGGTTTTATTTCATCCCTTAATTAATCATAGGTGGGTTTGGGGCATAACATGAATTCGACGAATCAGTGTCATCTCCCATTCTCTTTAAAAAACAGCCTGCATCTGGCACACTGATATTTACATGCCGGTTATGATAAATTGGAGAAGCGAGTGGTTTTCTGCTGAGTGATGCAGTAAGAGCAGAAATGTCACTGCAGCAAATATTGTGAAACATCAAAGCAGCAAAACTAAAAAAACTTTATAAACTTGACAGAGAAAACAGAAGTAAAATTTTAGCTTCTGAAATAATCAACAACGTTACGTTGCTCCTTGTGAAAGTGACCACAGCGTCTCTCTTAATGGTGAGTTAGACAGCAGCTCTGAGCTGTCTGCAACCTCTACAGGGTCCTCAGAGTAACCGCACTTGGGCCACCAAATTACTGTTTAATAATTTTATTTTTAAGCTTTAATTTACTTTGGTTTTTGTTTTGTTTTTTCTTACAAAAATTATAATGTCTGTGAAAATACTTATTCACATAAATCCAACATATTATTAGTGGAGATGAATTGGCCTGGACCATTAGCGAGAAGGAGATCTCAGAGATCTGAAACCAACACAAAAGCAGTGGACTCAGGACGAGTTCATGAAGAAATTAAATAAATATATTACAGTACACAACATTAACGACAGCCTTAACTATTACCCTTGAATCCTTGTGCAACCATGTGAGCTAGCTAACACTAATCACTGTGCAGCACCCATCCATAACAAGGGCAAAGTTGACTAGTTAGCTAACAGTCACATACTATTGAAACATATTAAGATAAGATATGATAATCCTTTATTCGTCCCACAGCAGCGGAGGGATAGTGCAAACAGGGAGCATCAGTAGAAAAAATAAAATACAAAGTAATGTACAAGTATGTGAAATAAGTAAACTGTACAAAATCAAAGAGCAACATAAGAAGCAAACAGTAGAAAAACACAAAGCGATATAATCAAGAAGCATCAGAAAGAAGCAGAGTATAATAAAGACACAGACTGAATAGCTGCATTTACAATATTGACCGATGGAAGTATAGATATTGCACAGTTTAATACTGATATTGCACCCGAGTGACTGGTTGTAAGCAGTAAAAATAAAAACAATTTATTTATAATGACTAATAGAGAGGCTGAGTGGCAGAATTTACGCTATTGCACATATTAAGTGTGGATACAGATATTGCACATGAGATCATTGGCCAGTCAGCTGTGTTATTATTCCAACTGTGCTGTGACATTCATGTGAGCCACAAAGGATCATTTGGTAACTTTCTGAGCAAAAGACTCTGACACACTGTCCGCCTCAGAAACTAGTGGCAAAACTGCAGAGGGTGAGGCTAAGACACCGAGCCATGCTGCAACTGCCGCTGACGAAGCAGCTACAGACAAATGAGAGGACCCAAAAATATTCAGAGAATCATCTCAAGTGCAACTCAGTATATATAGTAATGGTTAGTTATTTTCTAATAGGATGTGTTAGTCAGACGGCTGTACAGGTCTGTGCTGAATGTCTCTGTGTCTCCTCCTCAGTGGTTTGTGCTCAGGGCCTGCAGGCGAAAGACAAAACAGGCTCCAGTGACCCCTATGTGACTGTTCAAGTCGGGAAGACCAAGAAGAGAACCAAGACCATCTACGGAAACCTGAACCCTGTCTGGGACGAGAACTTTCATTTGTGAGTACAGTAGAGGGTTTCCAATGCTGTTAGCAGGCTGTCTGCACGTCCTTAAAGAGTCTTGAAGTCAGTGTTACAACAATGAGGCCTTAAAAGTCATTAAATAGTCTTAAAGTTGAATTTGTGAAGAAAACATTTTATCTCATTTCATTTATACATCTTTTAATTTATTCTTATGAAAATGAGTGAAGCTTTTTTATGTAAAAGTCCATGTTAAAAAAGTATTATACTGTCATTTTACTTCATACTTGCACTTACCTGTTGGCAACATGTAGATCCACTTAACTCTCTCTAATAACCATATTCCTACATAACACCTCCCTCTGCACAGCACCACACAGGCTATACACTACTTACCTGCAATGCTTAGATAAGTAAAACATGATTTGTCCAACAATCTGTCCTAAATTTGGTTAAAAGGGTTTTAAAAGCATTAAATTTATCTGTCTGATACCTGTAGACACCCTGGTCATGTCATTGTATGTCACTGTATAGACGGTGTAGTGCTCTAATTTAGTTTTATCTCAGAAAATTAATTCAAGACACTTTTTTTAAATTTTTTTTTTAACTCTGTCTGTCTCTGCCTTATCCAGTGAATGCCACAACTCCTCCGACCGCATCAAGGTCCGTGTGTGGGACGAGGATGACGACATCAAGTCGCGCGTGAAACAGAGGTTCAAACGTGAGAGCGATGACTTCCTGGGCCAAACCATCATCGAAGTGCGGACTCTGAGCGGGGAGATGGACGTCTGGTACAACCTGGGTGAGTTTTCAAGATAAGAGACAAGACGGTGGAGAATTAGAGACGGATGAGAGGAGCAGGAAGCCGCCACAGAGATAACAGAACAAGAAACAGATAATTGAAGTGCTTGTCTCTTGTAGATTGAACAGATTTCAGCCAACTAAGGAAGCATGTGTATCTTTCTTTCATTCGACAGACAAGAGAACCGATAAGTCCGCCGTGTCGGGGGCCATCCGGATGCACATAAGTGTGGAGATCAAAGGAGAGGAGACGGTCGCTCCGTACCATGTCCAGTACACCTGTCTACATGAGGTCAGTGTGAGCAGACATCTGGTGGAAACCTTTCAAATGTTGTTGTGATTATTTGCACTTGAAATAAAGCATTAATTATGCAGGAGCAACCTTCTGAGTTAATTAGTCCCAGTCAATTTCATTCTGAGTTTCACATTAACGCAATCAATCACCTTGTGAATTTCCTGTTTCTGCCTTCACACCCTGGGAAATGTGCGCTCCTTTTCAAAATAATAAAACATGGGGTTTGTCGTAATGGTTTAACAGTTGACTTCATTAGTAACTGTCTGGAATTATTGAGCCATATGTACCATTGTAGGTAAATATGGACCTTCTGGATATGGGACAGTGTCATATATGAGCTCCTCATAAAGTCCTTTAGACTATTTCACAGTTTCATATATTATCTTGTTAAACTGCAGGATTGTAAGAAGGGGATGAGTCACTATCCTAAAATTACTGAAGACCTTTAAAGTCATCAAGATGGATTTAGACACATTTTCACTTTGACAATGTTTCCATTGTTGTGCTGCAGCTGACCATTAGTTACTCACTCTACAACAGAAAGCAGCACTTCAAAATAAAAGCTCTGTGCTGGACATGTGCCATACATAAAAAATAAAGTGCACTGACATGTTTGCGAATCACTTGCAGTCCATTCAGAACGGGCCCTGTGACCCACTTAGTTGGGAACAACTGTGGTAGGTTGTCTTACGTGTCTTAACCAGTCGAATTTCAATCAGGTTCTCAGACTGTTGACTTGAACCAAATGTATATTTTGCATCCGCCCCCTGCCTGTCTCTTTACACCAGCTGGCTGAGCATTTTAGAGTAGATAAACAGATCACTTTAAGCATTAGTACAGCAGCAAACCACTGTTTGCAATGTAAAGTTATACTAGAGTAAGACACCGATCACACAGAAAGCGTTTTAGCAGCAACTGCTTTTAGTAAGAGCGAAGCTTTTAGGTCGCATTTCTGCGCTCTAGGCACCTGGCATTTTTGTCGGAGCGCTCTGAACTCCTCAAGTTAAAAAATATTCAACTCAGAGTTTAGTTAAGTTTAGTTTATTTGATTTATACAATTAATTAACTAATTTCTAACTTTAGTCCTACACAAAGCAAACAGATTGTTGGGCACAGGGAAAACAGAGATTTGTGTGTGTACATGATAGGAAAAGTGCCACATGTCATCTCCTTTTTTGTCATTTCTTTTTTCTCCATTGTCCAATTGGATGGTTTGAGAGGCGGGCCTTATGTGGTGGTCACGACAACAAGTTTACAGTTGGTAAACAATGGAGGAGAAACTGGTGGTAGCAGTTGCTGGATACCCAGAGCTATACAACCCGACGATAGACAGCAGGTTGTCAAACTGCCCCTGAAATATGCCTGGAAACGGCCATCATGGAGGTGAAGCTCCTGGACCAACTGGTGGTACTTCCTGTGATCCACCCTCCATTTTAGGGTCTCATGTACCCACACTGATCTCAGTTTCCCTGTGCCCAACACACTATTTACTGACAGCCTCTCACCCTCAACCAGAGCTACAGCAAGAAGATGCTCCCAATGCTGCATACAGCTCCTTTAAAAGACTTCCTGTCACATATAAGGTTTTGCTCAGTCATGAATATGTTGCTGTTGTGTTACCTCAGTGTCTCTTTTATGATGTCATCTAGGCTTCTGGCTCACCAAGCATTAATACTTACAGTAGATCTGATCCTTCTTAACCTGATCTGTACAGCCTCACCTTTTTATCTGGCTGGTTTGATGTAATCATTTTTTTTTTAAATCTGCATTTTTCCTGTCCTTTGTCTTTGTTCAGCATCTGTTCCAGTACACCACCGAGGAGCAGAACGGCGGCGTAGTAAAGATCCCTGATGCCAAAGGGGACGACGCCTGGAAGGTGTATTTTGAGGAGACAGCTCAGGAGATAGTGGACGAGTTCGCCATGAGATACGGAGTGGAGTCCATCTACCAGGCCATGACGTCAGTCCCTCCACCATTACTGTCAATGTTTAAAGTGGAAAACGACAGCTTTTCAGTTTTTTCCCCTCAGTGTTTCTGAGTGGTATTATTGTTGGCGCCACTATTGGAAAGAAAACCAGACTGCTTTCCATTTTACTCAGAGTGAGGCAGCTACCAACATCACAGGACACACTGTATTTCGTTTTCCATAGTTACTTTAGTTAAATAAAAAGAAGATTATTTCCACTTCAACCATTAAAATAATAGAAGAATAAATCATATGTTAGAAGTTGGGATTTTATTCCACTCACTGTTACATGGTTAGATAAGACAGTTGGATACATATAGTTTATGTTTTCCTTCCAGTACGTGGGTACGAGGAGTAATAAATGCACTAACTGTTCTTTTTGCCACTTCCACCCCACAGCCACTTCGCCTGCTTGTCATCGAAGTACATGTGCCCAGGAGTGCCAGCTGTGATGAGCACCCTGCTTGCCAACATCAACGCTTACTACGCCCACACCACCCAGTCCTCCAACAATGTTTCTGCCTCGGACAGATTTGCTGCATCAAACTTTGGCGTGAGTCCCTGACTAATATTTGGTCCCTCCCTCGTATATATTTGACTGTATACTACACGAGGCCTTATATTCTAAGTGAAACATGATATACAAGAGTCTCTGCAAGTCTTAAAAAGTATTTGAATTCAAATCAGTCTTTCAAAAGTCTTAAAAAATACACGAGGATTTTGTGAATTGTTGGGGTTTTTTGCTGATAATAATTGGTAACACCTGTTTTTTACACACTATTTGCCGAACGCCTCTCACATTTACGTCACACATATTGAGATAGTCGAACCAACAACACTTACGTAGATGCTTAGGATCCACTTTCTAGCTGTCAGCTGGTGTTTCTCAAAGTTAAGGACTCTTCCTTAGAAGGATCCTACAGAGGCAAGGCAAGAGTCCTCCTTAGCTTTTAGTGAACACACATTGGAACATCTAACATTCTGCCCCAGGTGTGTTTCAGGGTACTGTGACCATTTTGACACTCTCTGGTGTTGTTGTACAATTTGAACAAATGACAAGTGACTTTTAGGGAGAATATATTTCTGGATTATACTTAAAAAACCAAACAGGTAGGCTCAATGAAACCTTTGTGGCACTTAGCGCTCCATCACTGCTGTAAATGATTAAAAACTTTTGTTTTATCTAAATCATGGTATTTTAAAAATCTCATTATTTGGCAGTGGACACATTTGAAAGTTAAATTATGTGGTTTCTGTCAGTATTTTTCATGCTCGTATGATAAAAACCCCTGGAGACATTAATCCAAATTAATGACACATCTATCTAAATCCTGCCAAGCTCTGCTGATGCAGGTTTCATTGAAGAGGCCCCGCCCTCACCTCCAGCAAATCATGTGCAAAGTTAGAGGATTCACACATGCATGCATTCTCTGAATGAGGAACTCAGTCCGCGGTATAATTTGAGGGATCCTTTATTTGGAACAGTTCTTAGACAGGATTTGATGACGTACCATCTTTAAAATTCAGCCATTTAAGGATCCTTCTTTGACTTTGAGAAACACCCACTGTACCCTGGACGACATGTGCAGATTCATTAAAAATTGGCCATTTAATGAAGATTTTGTGGCGTGGCTGAAACTTATACAAGGCAATACATACAAGCCTCTGTGTATTTTATGCAAAAAGTTTCTCAAAGTCACAGCAGGAATCCAAGCAGTGAGTCCCACATGCAGACCGCGAAGTAAAAAATCGGCAAGAAAACTGGCCAGCAGATTTCCCAGTCCTGCTCTATCCTCGTCTCCGCCATGAGACATACAAGTCATGTTTTATGTTACAATAAAGATTTGCACAAAATGTTCCCCTTACTTAAGTAATTGATGTCGATGCAAGCTTGTTTAAAAGTTTTGCATTTAACTTGCCTAAGCTGTAGGAACCCTGTTTACTATATTACTTTTAATAGTCATGAGAAAAGACTAGCCTGTGGTCCCCTTGGGCTGTAGGTAAAAGTCAGTTAATTGTGGCCCCTCCCACTTCTCCAAACGTCCAATCAGCTGAGCCTCATCAGATCCGGCCTGGGGTTTGTGTAGTTAAATGGTAACAGATAATCTGTCAGTGGTGGTGAGGTTTTCTGAGTGGTTTGTACCGTTTTTGTGTCTTTTCCTGTTTAGAAGGAGAGGTTTGTCAAACTGCTGGATCAGCTGCACAACTCCCTGAGGATCGACCTGTCCATGTACCGGGTACTGACCACTTCTCTTTCAACACTTTAAGTCTAAGTGCCACAATCTGTGTGTGTACATGTACATGAAAGTTTATTTATTAGTCTTCATGGGGTCCTAGTCATTGCCTCTGTTTTGGGATGAAAATGATGATGTTTTGATGTCACTGCTAATATTTAATTCCTTTATCTTACTACCTGAAGGAGGAACATTTTTAACTTGTACCGTTTATAATCGTCTCTTTTGTTTGTGAACGTGCCCTCAGAATAACTTTCCTGCTAGCAGTCCCGAAAGACTACAAGACCTCAAGTCTACAGTCGATCTCTTGACGAGCATCACATTCTTCAGGATGAAGGTGAGGATGACTGAAAGATGGATCTTTTCTTTTCTTTTCCGTTCACATTAGCAGTTAACTCCAAAAACAAACGTGACATAAATTTCCAGTACTTTCTGTAAAGAGGCCTGAGGCGTAAACTGAGGATCAGCTGAACATTACCCTATCCAAACTGAAGCCATCATCATGAAACTGTTTGGATGTGTCAGGGTGTTAATGTATTTCTGGTGCAATTTGCGCAGCTCAGTGGGTTTACGGTTAATTCCCCACCGAGATAACCTGCTGCGACTGCATGTGTCTGACAGCTCTTTGAAGTGAACTGGTTTCAACCATATGTTTTGTAACATTTGTGTTCAGGTCCAGGAGCTGCAGAGTCCCCCCAGGGCAAGCCAGGTGGTGAAGGACTGCGTGAAAGCTTGTCTCAACTCCACCTACGAGTACATCTTCAACAACTGCCATGACCTCTACAACAGGGAATATCAGACGGACCCTGTGAGTGTGTGTGTGAAGCAAATGATGCCATTACAGTATTCCTGCTCTTCTTGACGGATGCAGCTGCTACGGTGTTAATCTCTAACCTCTTCCTGTCTGCAGTCCAAGGCGGTCCCTCCAGATGAGCAGGGTCCCAGCATCAAAAACCTGGACTTCTGGTCCAAACTCATCACCCTCATCGTCTCCATCATAGAGGAGGACAAAAACTCCTACACTCCCTGCCTTAATCAGTGAGTCTGTGCTAGTGACATTTGCCTAATTCCTCAAATTTAGCATGCAGAGGCAGTGTTGGACCTTTCAAGGCCAGATTAGGAAAAACTTTTTTGAAGTAGGGTTGTATAAGGTTGTTATACATAATCAGGAGGGCTGCCCCTGACTAAGAATTTTCCTAGGCGACCAACAGTCGTCATTTAGGGCCATTATTCGACTAGCGGCCCGCATGTTTATGATATTAATTTAATTATTAAATGATATATTTTGGGCAGGGCAACACATTGGTTTGAGTTGAAGGTGTGAGAGAGAATAGTATCAGTAACATTGTTAACACTGTGCTACATTACAGAGAAATACAAAACCGTACTAATGAACCTTCATTAATATAGGCCTATATTTTATCTCCAAGTGCACGTCACACACTGTGCGAGCCGCCTGTTAATGACGCTGTGGGCTAATGGGCATGTAGCTACTTCCATGTTTCAGATGATACGTCATGTTTGTAGCCGACCAATGAAGATGAGTTTACATATCACCTTGGGTTCATCCTTCACCTTCTCAAAATGATCCCACACTTTAGATTTCCTGCCCGACATGTTGTTAACTAGCCTGTGGAATAACCGCAGGTACCAGCCCTGGAAATTAACCTGACTCCTGTCTGACTGCTGAACGTGGACACTTCTTGTGTCTGTCCTTTCAAATTAAATTCACACATGGTCCTGTGATATAGGGTTTGATTTATTTTGACAAGACTTTTTTCTGCGTCTAGGTGACCAATTAAATCTTGCCGACTAATGACCTTTCTGATCGACTCACGTTTGGTTGACCTCTAGGGGGCAGCCCTAATAACCAGTGTATTGCATACAGTTGGTGGTGCTCAGCAAGCCTCCAGTTAGGAGAAGCAGGCAGGAGTACCACCAAGGAAGCTGAGCAGTGCACTGATGTAAATGGGGGCGGCAGCGAAATGTGTTTTAGCCACTTAAAAACATCAATATCAATTAGTTAATAAAATCAATGAGAATATTTTCACTTCTTTATCTTGATGTCAAACATGAGGTAACAGCTGTATAGGTTTGTTGTTTTAAGAAAACATAACAAAGTGAAGAACAGAGGAAGGGAGTGTCTGAGCATTAAGGTAAACACGCCAAACACTCAAACAAACAGCCTTTGTTTGTTTTGAAGCCACAGGTGTGTCCTGTCAGTCCTTAAATGGAAAGGAAAGCAAATAAAGAGCTGCAAACTGTACGAAAACAAAAGCATCCAGCTGTTCAACATGTTTCTGTATTAAAATGCATGTAGTGTGTGTTTATACTTGTAATGTAAACCCTCAGCCTGAGTGTGTACGGACAAGTCATTCCTGTACAAACAGCCACTTTATGGGTGGAGGTAGTTTGGATCTGGATCCCATGCTACTGTCTAAAACCTTCAGTTGCTTTTCGCACTGGTGCATTTTTCTGTCAGTGGCAGCTAAAAATATCCAGAGGAAACACTGATGGAGTTACATAAAAATGAGGCTGGGTTATCTTGTTAAATAATAGAGTTGCATTAATGCATCTAGAACTGGATTTAAGCCTGAGTACTGCCTCTTGTAGGTTTCCCCAGGAACTGAATGTGGGCAAGATCAGCGCCGAGGTCATGTGGAATATGTTTGCCCAGGACATGAAATACGCCATGGAGGGTAGGTGTTTGTGTGTTGTTTGGAAGGGGCAGGGCTGGAGAAGAGAGGGGAGCCATTAGTTTGTGTCAAGAGGTCTTTTTATTGTGTGAACCATGTCTGGAGAAAGAGCGATGAAGTGGGACTTTCCTCATTCTTTGTTTCTCTTTGATATTCAGAGCACGAGAAGAACCGCCTGTGTAAAAGTGCAGATTATATGAACTTGCACTTCAAGGTGAAATGGCTTTACAACGAGTACTGCAAGGAGCTGCCCACCTTCCAGAAGCACGTACCTGAATATCCAGCGTAAGTGTTTTACAGCACCCACGCTTTTAACTCTGACGTCTACCGCTGTGGCACAGAGACTCATCATTGCTTGTTCCTTGCTCTGCAGCTGGTTTGAACCATTCGTCATCATGTGGTTGGACGAGAACGAAGAAGTGTCCAGAGACTTTCTGCATGGAGCCTTGGAGAGGGACAAAAAAGACGGGGTAACTGCTTTCATCTGCAAACTTAATCTATCTATGTTCCCAGCATCCTGAGTTCCCAAGGTCCTATTCAGTTGCCTGTGTTGACTGTCAAGTGAGTTTGTTTGATTCAAAAGAACTTGAGTAATGTTACTCTGTTAAAATATGGCTATACATTACATTCAGTCAAATTGTCATTATGACTCATACGTTCTTTTTAATTAAATATTTCACAGAATATGCTGGCAAGTCCTGTTTTGTCCCGATAATGTTCCAAGCAAATATTCCAAATAACTGGATGGCAAAAAACGAGAGAAAAAAAAAATTAGGTAGTTTCTATCAAGTTTCTATCCATCTATAAAGAAATGCGCTTCCTAGCGTCGGACACTAGAGGCATCATCTGTATATTTATGGATCTACAGTCACATACGTAAGTGGAAACAGGGCGCAAGTTGATGATATTATCGTTTTCCAAACGCTCCATTTTAAATGTTTACACAGATAAACAGTGACAGTTTTGAAAAATCTGCATCTTAGAAGGCCTTTTAATAAATTTACATTTTAGGGACCTAATTCTCCATTTGTGTGTGGACGAGAAGCCACAACGTCAAGGGAAGCATCTGTTTACAAAAAAACGCTCAGACCGGCCAGTTCTCACCTCTGCAACTTTTCTCTGCAATGTTCTAAAACAGTTTCTTCTTGTTGCAAATCTTTGGTCTGAACTGGGCTTTGGAGTCATGATTATAGTCCCCTAACCTAACCCATGCTCGAATACTGAGCTGGTGAACATCTTTTTCAGGTTTCCATAATGTGCTATATAGAGGTGAGAAACACAGGATCCTGGGAAAACACATATGCAGAGCTGAGGAACATCTGACCCTTTGTCACATTTCCATTATGTGCCCCATACATTTGGGGAGTAGAACCGCCATATTTGTGTTGTCACAAAAGAAACCACAGTCTGTCACTTGCGCCTCCTCAAGTGCAAAAATATGTAAAACAACACTGGCTTTACTGGTTTTACTGAAGGATATGTGCCAGACTATTTCTTAGCACAGACATGACAGTGGGAGTGATCTTTTTATCTTATTGTCAGAACTCAAGGAAATAAACATGTTTCCCCAAATGTCTAACTATTCCTTTAACAAACAATTTCAGTTTTCTTCAGCAGAGTGTGCAGGACGAATGTAGAGAGAAGAGTTTTGAAAGAAAGAAAAGAAACAGGCGGTCATGTGAGACAAAAGTTTGACTAAAATTCAACAATCAAATTCTGCTGAGACGGTAATAAACTACAGTCTGGGAGCTAAAATGCGAGCTCCTACCTGCAGCATTTACCCCTCCAAAAATGTATTCATGCATTTCTCATGCAAATTCAGGCACTTCACACCATCTCTGCTGACTCAGCACATTCCAGGCTGAGAAGAGCGGGTTGAAGGCCTCAAGGCAATCAATAATGACTCAATACCAAAGGCAAATGGAAAAAAATTTCACTGCGGTTAAGTGCAGATGCTACAGCGCAAGTCAATGTACACACACACACACACACATACCACACTCAGCCTCACTCGCACCTACATATCCATACAGCACGAAGGTCGATACAAAGCAGCTGAAGATTCTCCCGGCTCATATGTCAGGACTCCTTTGGGTCCAATTACTGTCGCCAGAGGCAGCTTCTGCATTCCTGCGTCAGCGAAAAACCAGCAGTCCCCAGGCCCAGTCACATCCCATAACACTATTCACTAATAGCCAGGCTGTTAATGAGGGCCCTGCTCCTCGTCATAACCCTCTGATCGCCTCCATCGCTCTCATCCAAGTGCTTTCAGAGGAATCACCTCACAAATCTTTTGATTGCACTCAGCTGAAGAGGGGTCAGTTTTCATTTGTCCGTGATGTGTAACACCCCGTGAACTTCTCCCCAGGGTGGCCCTCGGGGGAATCCAATCCCTCGTTTTCAGTGTTAGCCGTGCTCAGATCATCGTGCTGCAGCATCAGCACCACAAGACAACTTCTTACACCTTTCTTCTCCCTCTGCAGTTCCAGGTCACATCAGAGCACGCTTTGTTCTCCTGCTCGGTGGTGGACGTGTTCTCTCAGCTCAATCAGAGCTTTGAAATCATCCGCAAACTGGAGTGTCCCGACCCCCAGATCGTTGGCAACTATATGAAGAGATTCGCCAAGGTGACTTTCAGCTTCTAATGCTCTCACAGAATCACTTTACCTGAGTAGTCGCTCTTAAAGGGGACCTTTTATGCTTTTCCTTATATTCTGTCGTGTAGGTAATGTTACAGTGTCCGAGGTTCATATTAAACCTGGCTAAAAGTTCAGATAATGAGGTAAAAGTAATGCCTGTGAGCAAAAACCTCAGGCTTTAGACCGTTCTGAAAACGATAACTAATGATTTTCAGATTTTCAGTGGCTATAGAATAAGAATCTATAGCCACTTTCACACTGCCTGTTCAGCGTGGAAATGTTGCACCGTTATTCCGCCTCACTACTTTTTAGAAAAGGTTCAATCACAGAATCAGGGAATAAAGTTGTCTTACCTTTAAGCTGGCAGTGGATGTAGTAACAGCACAGAGACAGCCGGCAGGATGGGACGAAGGGATGAACGCTCGGCTCCAAAAATAGAGAATCAATATTTGGCAACGAATACTGGTATTGTTTCTAGCCACCACGAATAAATGAATGAGTAGGAAGCCCTGGTTTTTGCTACTTTGGAGACAAGCTGACGTTGTGACAGATTTCTTATTATGGTCATCTGCTCCAGGCACACCGACGCAGGTAATTGTATCAAGCCCCGTTTCCACTGAGCAGTTCAGTTCAGTTTGTTACACTTTTTTTTTCGTTAACACAGTGAAAAATTGTGGATGATACAAATGGAACCGTTCCGCACCGTCCCCATGTTTGGTCCCCCCTCTGTTGGGGTAGCTAGCACACAGATCTGGTACTAAAAGGTGGAGCTGTGAACACTGCAGTCTGATAGGTCAGAGCAGTGAGTGACAACAACCCCGCCCACATTTAAGGGCACTGTTTGCGGTGGAAACGCTAGGGTCTAGATCCCATGTCTGAAGGTTTACTGTTGGTTCCAAAGGTGCCATACTGAAAGTGTTTGGTGGAAAAAGGGGCTAAAGTGGAGCGATTCAGACGGAGGGTGAATACAGGTGTTCCAGCACAGACAGTATGAGGAAATTAAAGTGTTTTTTGAATATTAAAGCACATAAACATGTTGTAGTAGAAACCCAAAATACAAGTATGAACTCATTACATTATTCTGCTTGTTTCTCTCAGACCATCGGCAACGTCCTGCTGTCTTACGCCGACATCATTGCAAAGGACTTTCCCAATCATGTGAAGAAGGAGAAAGTGGTAGGTGTTCAAGATGTTTTAACGCAGAAGACATAACAGTGTGTCAACAGTTTGGCGCAACAACCTACCAGATGGACATTTGTGTCAGCGGAACAAACAGCAGTGACTGATTTAATAGTTTAATTTGAGCTCCATCAGGAGCTCTGGTGTATGTGGTCAGGTTGATTAATTTCAGCACAATAAACTGCTCTTCAGCGTAACAGCCGTGCCCAAGTTGCAGTGTTTCAAAGTGAATTAGGGCTGTGTAATTAGCTGAATGTGGCGTAGGCTCGGGGAAAAGTGGGCTGCTCTCCCAGAGAGACCAGGAGCCCCCAGAGGAGCAGTACTTACTGAAAACTCCTGCTTCTCCTGCCCCGTATCACCAAGAGTGCTTTTCGCCAAAGAGGCAATAAAGAAAGTTAGGAGGACTAACCTTGATTGATTACAATAAAATGCTGGGAGCAGACAGAGGAACGGGAGTGAGAAGTGTGTGTGTAATGATTTTTTCTCCTTCTGCCCTCAGCCATGTATCATCATCAATAACATCCAGCAGCTCAGAGTTCAGCTGGAGAAGATGTTTGAGGCCATGGGAGGCAAAGATGTGAGTTTCCATACATGCTGTTTATTGTTGTGACTGTGCCACTATAACGTTGCTCTTGTAGTCATCCCATTGTCTTCTTCCAGCTTAATCTGGAGGCAAGCGACTTCCTCAAGGAGCTGCAGAACAAACTCAACAGCGTTATGGACGACCTCAGCCGTATCTTTGCTGTCAGGTGGGTGTGTCTGTTTGATTTGCCCTGCTGCCCTGCTGATTTGCCCTGCTTAGAGATGCTGGAACCAGTTCCTCCAGCTGATTTTAAGCTGTTTACGTGTTGTTCTGCAGTTTCCAGCCCCAGATTGAGGACAACGTGAGGCAAATGGGAGACATCCTCGCTCAGGTAAAAGGTCAGACTGTCCCTGCCAACGGCAGCGTGGTTCAAGAGGCTGATAACGTCCTGCAGCCCATCATGGACTTCCTGGACAGCAAGTATGTACAGCTGGATATGGAATGTCAATACTATTTAAGAATTGACCCAAGATTGAATTTATTATATTGAATTAATTGACCGTGTATGAATATGAATAATTCAATTTTGTTTTTGTATTCATTACCAACAACACTCATCTTTTTTATTTACGACATACTATACTATGATTACTATGATTTTTTCACATTTATTTTTATGACATACTATTCTATAACTTTTTTAATGACATCTGTATGACGCACTATACTATGACATTTTTATTTATATATTCATTACAAACTACACCCTGACTTTTTTATTCATTACATTCTATACTTAATCTATGATGATTTTTTTATATTTATTTTTTAAGACATACTATGCTATGACTTTTTAAATGAAATTTTATGATATACTACGCCCTGACTTTTTCTTAATTGAATTTTTATGACATACTATACTATGACTTTTTAATTAAATTTTTATGACATACTATACTATGACTTTTTTGATTGAATTGTTATGACATACTATACTGTGACTTTTTTTAAAGATATTTTTTGGGGCATTTTGCCTTTATAGATGGGACAGTTAAGTGTGAGGGGGGGAGAGAAAGAGGAAATGACATGCAGCAAAGGGCCACAGGCTGGAGACAAACCCCGGCCGCTGCAGCAACAGCCTTGTACATGGGACGCCTGCTCTATCCACTAAGCCACCGACACACCTACTATGAATTTTTTTTAATTGAATTTGTATGACATACTTTAATATGACTTTTTTAAAAATAAAATCTTTATGACATACTATACTATGACTTTTTTAAATTGAGTTTATGACATACTATACTGTGACTTTTTAATTACATTTTTATGAAAAACTATAATATGACTTTTTAATAAAAAAGAATTTGACATACTATACTATGACTTTTTTGATTACATTTTTATGACATACTATAATACAACTTTTTTATGACATTTTTATAACATACTATAATAAGACTTCTTAAATAAATTTTTTGTGACATACTATAATACCACTTTTTAAATATTTTTTTATTACATACTATAATATGACTTTTTATGACATTTTTATTGCATACCATAATATGACTCTTTTAATAGAATTTTTATTACATACTATATGACTTTTTTATGACTTTTTTATTGCATACCACAATATGACTTTAATACATTTTTTACAATACTATTTATTGTTATTATTTACTTACAATCCTTGTTATTAAAATTTTATGACATACTATGACTTTGTTATTATATTTTTATGACATTCTATATATTAAGACTTTTAAAAAAATGTTTATGACATATTATACTATGATGTTTTTTTATGAATTGTCAGGACATACTCTATTATGAGTTTGTATCAGTCAGTTGAGAGATTGTGTGTTTTCATGTTTCAGCCTGTCGCTGTTTGCTAAGATCTGTGAGAAGACTGTCCTGAAGAGAGTGCTAAAGGAGCTGTGGAAACTGGTGATGAACACAATGGAAAAAACTATTGTGCTTCCAACACTCACTGACCAGACGGTATGTTATATAAAAAAAAAAACCAGTCATTTCTGTTTTCTTCATCTTCTTCTTCTTTGCTTTTGAATTTTAGTGCTTTTCGGTGCTGCTGTCCATTCTGATTGAACATTAATCCATCTATCCTGCCATTACCCCATTCTCTCTCCCTTCCTTCCTTTCTTAGGTTATTGTAAGTATGAGTGTGTGTGTGTGTGTACAGCCTCTGTCAGCATGAAGAAACACTCTGTATTTTTAACAGGAACTTTAACACCACCTTCTGTAGCTTTTGTTTTTTACAATTCTTTCTCCCTCTCTGTGGATATCAGTGCGTTAAATGGCAGCACGATGTACCAGAGACAACAGTCCCTGCAATACTGACTGACTGTACACCAAAGCACTAAAACCTTCTTTCTCTCCCAAGATGTTTATAATGAATGTTTATTTAAAAGATATACAGATAGGTATAAAATGTGTCGTGTTACTCTTCCCCCTCACTCTTCAAACTCAGCTGTCCATCCTCACTAAACCTCCTGAACTCACCTCTCACTCAACTGCAGATCTCCCAAACACCCCCTTTTGTTTCTCCTCAGTCCACTCACTTGTTTGTTTGTCTGTCTGTCAATGACAGGGCACTCAGATGATCTTCAACGCTGCTAAGGAGTTGGGCCAGCTTTCCAAGCTCAAGGTGATGAAAACATAAAATGCATCTAAAATACAGGCTGTGATTTAGCAGGAACTGTGGTATAGACTGACTCCTTTGTTTGATCTATCCTGCAGGAGCACATGGGGCGAGAGGAGGCCAAAGCTCTGAGTCCTAAACAGTGTGCAGTGATCGAGCTGGCACTGGACACTATTAAGGTACAGTATGGTGTGTCACACGAACACAACAGCTGGCAGGGAAATCTGTGTCCTCAAGTCTTACTTTTTGTGTTTTACTTTGGTCTGTGTTTGCTGAACGTCTCATGATTTTGGACGACATACTATACTATGACTTTTTTTCATGGTTTTGAACGACATACTATACTATGACTTTTTTTCATGATTTTGAACGACATGCTATACCATGACTTTTTTTCATGATTTTGGACGACATACTATACTATGACTTTTTTTCATGATTTTGAACGACATGCTATACCATGACTTTTTTTCATGATTTTGGACGACATACTATACTATGACTTTTTTTCATGATTTTGAACGACATGCTATACTATGACTTTTTTTCATGGTTTTGGACGACATACTATACTATGACTTTTTTTCATGATTGTGAACGACATGCTATACTATGACTTTTTTTCATGATTGTGAACGACATACCATACTATGACTTTTTTTCATGGTTTTGGACGACATGCTATACTATGACTTTTTTTCATGATTGTGAACGACATACTATACTATGACTTTTTTTCATGATTTTGGACGACATACTATACTGACTTTTTTTTCATGATTTTGAACGACATACTATACTATGACTTTTTTTCATGGTTTTTGACGACATGCTATACTATGACTTTTTTTCATGGTTTTGAACGACATACTATACTATGACTTTTTTTCATGATTTTGAACGACATACTATACTATGACTTTTTTTCATGATTTTGGACGACATGCTATACTATGACTTTTTTTCATGGTTTTGGACGACATGCTATACCATGACTTTTTTTCATGATTTTGGACGACATACTATACTATGACTTTTTTTCATGATTTTGAACGACATACTATACTATGACTTTTTTTCATGATTTTGGACGACATGCTATACTATGACTTTTTTTCATGGTTTTGGACGACATGCTATACTATGACTTTTTTTCATGATTGTGAACGACATGCTATACTATGACTTTTTTTCATGATTGTGAACGACATACCATACTATGACTTTTTTTCATGGTTTTGGACGACATGCTATACTATGACTTTTTTTCATGGTTTTGAACGACATACTATACTATGACTTTTTTTCATGATTTTGGACGACATACTATACTGACTTTTTTTTCATGATTTTGAACGACATACTATACTATGACTTTTTTTCATGGTTTTGAACGACATACTATACTATGACTTTTTTTTCATGATTTTGAACGACATACTATACTATGACTTTTTTTCATGGTTTTGGACGACATGCTATACTATGACTTTTTTTCATGGTTTTGAACAACATACTATACTATGACTTTTTTTTCATGATTTTGGACGACATACTATACTATGACTTTTTTTCATGATTTTTGACGACATACTGTACTATGACTTTTTTTCATGATTTTGGACGACATACTATACTATGACTTTTTTTCATGATTTTGAACGACATGCTATACTATGACTTTTTTTCATGATTTTGGACGACATACTATACTATGACTTTTTTTCATGGTTTTGAACGACATACTATACTATGACTTTTTTTCATGATTTTGAACGACATGCTATACTATGACTTTTTTTCATGATTTTGGACGACATACTATACTATGACTTTTTTTCATGATTTTGAACGACATGCTATACTATGACTTTTTTTCATGATTTTGGACGACATACTATACTATGACTTTTTTTCATGATTTTGGACGACATACTATACTATGACTTTTTTTCATGATTTTGAACGACATGCTATACTATGACTTTTTTTCATGATTTTTGACGACATACTGTACTATGACTTTTTTTCATGATTTTGGACGACATACTATACTATGACTTTTTTTCATGGTTTTGAACGACATACTATACTATGACTTTTTTTCATGATTTTGGACGACATGCTATACTATGACTTTTTTTCATGATTTTGAACGACATGCTATACTATGGCTTTTTTTCATGGTTTTGAACGACATACTATACTATGACTTTTTTTCATGATTTTGGACGACATGCTATACTATGACTTTTTTTCATGGTTTTGAACGACATACTATACTATGACTTTTTTTCATGATTTTGGACGACATGCTATACTATGACTTTTTTTCATGGTTTTGAACGACATACTATACTATGACTTTTTTTCATGATTTTGACGACATGCTATACTATGACTTTTTTTCATGATTTTGAACGACATACTATACTATGACTTTTTTTCATGGTTTTGGAAGACTAAACTAGCACGAAAAAAAACAACAAAAAAACAAGACAAAACTGTTTAATGAAGCAACACAACATCATAAATCAGAAGCAGATAAACAAAGCAAAGATAGATCATAATTGTGAGTCATACCTTAGTGTTGGTCAAAATAAATTACAATGAAAAAATAAAGATACAGTAAAGACACATCATGTATTGCTGTCATGTCAGTCGTTTCTCATTGTCAATCACAAATATATGTGTAAAATGTAATGTTTTAAACATTTTCTTGAATTTACACATTTTCCTTAATTCTTTTAATTCATTGTTACAAGTGTAGGTTTAGAGGTATTTTAGTTGCCAAACCAGCTCTAAACTCAGCCTGCTGTTGCTCCTTAGCTCCAGGGCCGACAAGGTTGTTGCACACTACAAAACAGTTTTGTCACACTTGTACATTTCCCACTTAAGCTCCCTGTGTCCTGCCCTCTGTCTGTCTTTCTGCCTGTCTGCTTGCCGTTCACCCATCTATAAATACGTGTGTCATGTCACATCTGTTACGCAGCAATACTTCCACGCTGGTGGTGTGGGCCTGAAGAAGACATTCTTGGAAAAGAGTCCAGACCTGCAGTCTCTGCGCTACGCCTTGTCTCTGTACACCCAGGCCACGGACAAGCTCATCAGGAAGTTTGTCCTCTCGCAGGGCGCTCAGGGTATGACTTCAAACGACAACAACACACACACACACACACACACACACACACACACACACACACACACACACACACACACACACACACACACTGTCACATGGCAGTTCAAACAATTTCACAGAAAAATGCTTTCAGTTACTCTCAAAGAGCTCCGCTGCTTATTCTTACTGTAACTGCAGCTTATGGAATTAAAATGGGATTATGAGATTAAATAGAATAACTTGCTGACAGTGTTGGAAGAAAATGTTAAATTCCTTGCTTCAGTGAATTACAGTAGGAACACCAGCAAATACTGGTTTTAGTTATACAGACTATAACTTTAATGCCCACAAACGGATTTTCATGAGCTGAAAATTGGAATGTCTTGCTCAAGGACACCACAGTTGTCTCAGCCATAACACTTTCATTTGCAGTATTTAACAAGATGCATACATGCTTTTCCACCTGTTTTACCAATGAACACTTTGTGCACTGTCCTCTAATGCTTAATTTTTCTCCTGTCTGCTCTCAGTCCACGGAGGGAAAGGGCTCAGGTGCACGGCGAACGAAGACACACCACCAGAGAAACGTACGTGTCAGCACTGTTACATAAAATCTGCATGTCCCCCACGGCAACCCGCAGCAGCTCAGACTTGTGCTCAGACATCTGTGTGATCAAACTGTCAGGAACCAAAGATAACCCGAGACAGTGAGCAGTGTTAGCCCCTGGTGCTCTGCTTCTTCTTGTTTTTTTACCTGTTCTTTTACTTTCCAGATTGAACTCCTTTTTATCAGCTGAATAAGAAAAAGCCTGACTTATGCATAGATTCATTTGTTGTAGATTAAGTTTATTACATACGTAGAGTGCACACAGAAAGATAAAGTCCAAATCAGCTGACCAGGTGAGAGCTTGAACGTAAAAACCGCAGTGACGTGAGAGCGAGGAGAGGCTGGGTTGTGCAAGACCTAATGAATAAAAGAACAAGTCTTGCACAGATTTTCTCCAGATTTTTGTGTTGCAGTTTGGACTGTTTCAGTTTCATCTCCTTTTTCCTTTTTCCTTCAGTGTGAATAGAGAGTTAAGAACAAATTACCAGCTATTACTGAGTTACAGTTTGCCATTTGCTCAGCAATAGAGCTGGCACAAAAGCTGCGCTGCCCAGCCAAGTCCTGTTCATCTGATTATCACAGAGAACCTGTGTGTGTGTGTGTGTGTGTGTGTGTGTGGTTTCTGCATGTTTAAATTTAGTTCACAATCTGCTGATGCATCCCATTTCTGCAAGTCATATATCTCTGCTGTGCTACATTGTGTACTGCAAAAACAGACACGCTGGTTATAGCTATGCAAAGACAAATGGGCTCACACTCACATGAGTAATTACCGTGTTTGTCTGTACAGCGTCTGGAGTGGATGCAGTTGGCGAGGTGGTCATGGGTGTGGACATTTTACCCCAGCCTAATGGAGAACACAAGATCAGTGTCAAAGGTAAAAAAAAAGAAAAAAGAAAAAGAAAAGCAGGACAGGCTGCACCACCGTCCCAGTTTTCTTGTCTTCTCCTGTGTTCCTTCTCTAACGTTACCTGCGTTCATCCTCCAGTGGTGGCTGCTAATGACCTGAAATGGAAGGCGCAGGGCTTCAGGCCCTTCGTGGAGGTCTACATCATCGGCCCTCACCTCAGCGACAAGAAGAGGAAATTTGCCACCAAGTCCAAGAACAACGCGTGGTCACCCAAGTTCAGTGAGAGCTTCCAGTAGTGAGTATCACACATCTCTGCAGGATGTGACAGGGCAGACAGGACATGTAACACAGCATACTAACAAACCATCATACTATGAATAAACCCATAAAGCAGAACTAATGACCTTTCTAGTCGACTAACGTTAGGTTGACTGTTGACTGGGGTAGCTCTGATAATTAGCTAGCTAATACAGTTAAAGACATGAAGTCAAACATGGATATGATTCTGTCATGTTTCAGCTCATTGGGCACTGAGGTGGGTCCTGAGAGCTACGAGCTGCAGGTGTGTGTGAAGGACTACTGCTTCGCCAGAGAGGACCGCACCGTGGGCATGTCCGTGGTGCAGCTGAAGGACATAGCCAGCAAGGGCAGCGTCACCTTGTGGATGCCGCTGGGCAGACGTATCCACATGGACGAGACGGGCCTGACGGTGCTGCGGATCCTCTCTCAGCGCAACAACGACGACGTGGCGAAAGAGTTCGTCAAGCTCAAGTCGGAGCAGCGCTCAGCCGAGGAGGGCCGCAGCTGAGGGGGGGGCGGGTGGACACACGTGTGCACAAGACCACCAGAGACATAGTATTATGCACACTTAAAGTAGTCACACCGACATAGATAGACAACCATGTGCAATACACAAGCACACACATGAAAATGCTCTATTGTACATATATCTGCATACATTATGCAACATTTACATTGCAATGTTATCAATGCAAACATGGAGAGTTATGTTTATAAGCATTCATATTTAATTTTGAATATTTCAGCAGCTCAACTCAAAGCTCTCAGTTTAGGGTTAGCCTCACATTACCAAGCACTTGTCAACCCCTCACTCAATCTTTCCCATAACACATCACACCTTTTATACGCTGTACATTTAGATGTGATATAATGCAACGCAGAACTAAACCATGTGAATAGTTTGAGGACGACCACTTTGCACTTTTGCTTCTCTGTGTCTTCAGGAGAGCAGTCCTTGCCTAGCTATGCTCTGTCCGTCCGTCCGTCTGTCCGCTTGCCTGCCTGACTGTGTGTCGTTCTTCCAGTCCGTCGGTCTTTCTCCTTCCCCCCTTCCTCCTCCTCCTCCTCCTCTCCCTCTCCTTGTCGTTTGCTCTGCGTAGTCTTCCCACGGTGTGATGTGTTGTGTAGGTTGGAGTTCAGGCACAGATCTAAGATCAGCTCCTTTTTTTGCCCAAAAACCCAAATAAAGAAAAAAAAAAAAAAACACTGACCTTAGATCAGTGTCCAGGGGCAACGTCACTGCTCGTCTGTCCTGTAATGTACCAACGTCCTGCATGTTGACCCCAGGAACACTGTGATCCACTTTGCTGTAACCATGGCAACCGTCCCCCCCTTCCCACATAAAAGATGGGTGCCTCCAATATTTTACCCGTGTGAGCATGGTGCATATATAACCCTGGTACAATAAGGTTTTATAATTACGACCCGACTAACCATCATTATCATGGAGAAAACACACCGACAGTGGGAACATGCTGAGCCTGATGTGTGACGTGTTGATAGAGACGAAGGTTGTGGCCGCAACGTGCTTTTTCTTTTAAAAACTTTTCTTGCTTCACATCACGACAAACGGAGCAATACCCCAGCGTCTAACACATCCACACCCCGAGAGTGCACATTAACTCCAAAAAGGGCTACAGGATCCGTGGACTGGGATGTCAGTTTACGCACTAATACATGCCGTCCACGCTTCTGTCGGCAAATTGACCACAAGGTTTTCCCACGAACCCCCCTCCACCCACCATCTACCTGTGTGTCTACAGACACACTGCCACACTGCAGACACGCTCCGATTCAGAAAGTCTCTCACGAGAGACGCTGTGGAGGACGGCCAAAGGACATGTGATGCTGAAGGACACTTTCCTCCTGATCGACTGCACACGCAACCGAAACCCATCTCTTTAAGGCAATAGTGGTTTGTTTGTATGTTCACTGAACCTTGTGGTTTTTACGAAGAACAAACCCCCTGTGAACACTGTTGTGTCTTTTGTTATTGTGTGTGTGCATGTGTGTGAAGGTGTTCTTGTACTTGCTACATAGTGAGGACCAAGAGAGGGGACACTTTTGTAAAGTGAGGACATTTTGGACGGTTCTTACTTTTTCAGAGGCCTGTTTTAGGGTTAAGACTTGGTTTGAAGGTTCAGGATACATCAAAGTTTAAAAAAGGTTAAGGGTTAAGGGGGATTTATGCTACACGTGATCTACGCATGTGGCCTCAGCGACAGAGAGCTGTGAAGTTTAGTTGATTCAAAACACGCATAAAACATGGCTTAATAGTGAGAATTTCAAACAAAAGTACACAAATCAGCTTCACTGTAACTCACAGGATTTACAGACAAAGCACTTGTCTTTTACTGGACTTATTTTCCCCACAAATACAACATGCTAATATTTTTAGCACAAGCCTTTGGCATTCTACATTGTATGAATTAGCCTAGCAGCTAGCAAAATTTTCCTCGTTTCATATGAAACAGCAACATTTAACGAAGGTAGCGTCAAAAAACATGTTTTCCAAACAAATACAACATGCTAACATTATTAGCACAAGCCTGTGGCATTTTACATTGTAGAAGTTAGCCTATGACAAGCGGAGATTTCCTTTGCTCATATGAAGCCAGGATAAATCACACTCAAGACTTAAAATGCCATTTTATCGGAGGCTATGTTGTCTTCACAATTTATTGTTTCATATCTGTGAAATTAATGTCAATAAAAGCTTTGTTTCTACTGAGGGAAATGGTTTCAGCTTAAGAAAATAGAAGGTCTGCGTCACCACAACGTGTAGTTACATTTCTGGGGAGATGCTCGTCAGGCTACAGCGAAGGGTACGGCAGCGATTCAACGCAGAAGTACAACTTCCGCCTTAGGCATTTTGTCATGATGGTTAAGGTTAGCGTAAGGAGCTAGAAATGCATTGTGTAAATGAGGGTCCTCACAAAGATAGAAGTACAAGACTGTGTGTGAGTGCGTGTGTGTGTGAGGGGGGTTGATTGTCACACCTGGCAAAACGGGCTCTGAGATTGTGAGCAATATATTGTATCTACACACCCTAAATGTATGCGCTGTCAATATAAATACAGGAGCACCAACTGCAATATCCAGATCCAAGGAATGGGAAACTTATGATTCTGTGTTTAATTTACTTTTATGTATGGACTCATAAAATCCCCATTCCTGTTGGACGTTTGTAAGCTTTTTCTCACGTGTTGAATAAGAAGGAAAGTGTTTTGTCCTTGAATTCCTATTTGCCTTTTGGACCAAATTTGCACGAACCAGTTTATTTTTTTGTTTTTCAAAGAAAGAAGCCATCGGAGTCGCCGCCAAGCATTTATGTTGTCTTAGTTTAAGTCTCGTCACGTGTGTTAACGACCCCTTTACCTTTCACTGCAAAAAAAAAAGGTGAGCAAACACTCACAGTCGTAGTCCGGCTCGTGTTGTATTCTCTTAGTGAAACTTAACGGTGTCAGTGACAGCGAGGTTTTCCTGTCGCTGTGTGGGGCTTAACCAGACTGTCACTGCTGGCCTGTCACATGTTGTCTTTACTGAATACTGTTGAATTCTACCAAAAACAAAGCTTCTGAATGTTGTTTATCTCAGCAGAGCCTTCTTACTACGATCAAAGGGATGGTTATACCCAAAACCACGACTAGCTTGGGGACACCGGCTCATGCCTTTACAAAAACTTAAATTTGATTTAGGCGTCCAAATTTCACTTAAAGGGAAACTTTTGTATTTTTTCAACCTGGACTTTGTTTTCAGTGTTATTGTATGTAAGTGGCCAACGGAGACAATCATCTTTAAATTGGCCGAGTGTTGAGAGATTCGTAGCAGTAAAACAGGCTGCAATGTAATCCCTAAGGGCAATTGTGCACCATCAATTTAAAGTGCTTGTTTTTGCCACTGACAGGCTCATATTGTTATTGTAATGACTCATTCATGCTCAAAGTTAGATAAGTATAGAGACACGGATGGAGCCGGTCTCTGCGTTTATTTCATTCATATTTGTGGATGTTTTCTGAAAGCTTATGAAACAGTTAAAACGGATCAGTACCACTGGAAACCATGGGATATGAGATTCAACAAAACATTTAAAAAATGGCAGAACCAAAGGAATCGGTAATATAGTGGAAAGAATTCTCTGTCCACATTTTGTGATGTATTAAACGGCCTCACAGACCACCGCTGTCTACAACACTGCCCTCGTTAAAGGGTACGTTATTACGACCTAGCCCACCAATGCCATGTTTGTTGTCAGAAACTTTTGACTCTGCCCTTTAGCGCCATCTAGTGGATGTATCTATGCCAACATAAAGGACGCAGGGAAGTATGTGGGTAATGACAGTTACAACGTTTGAAAGTAATGCGTCCGTTTTCGTAAATAGCGGGAGTATAAGGCCCCGATCATACAGAAAGCGTTCTAGCTGCTGGAGGTGACTTTTTGTAATTGTCTTTATTGAGAATGATGCTTTTTGCTCGCGATTTTTGCGTTGGGATGGGCCTCGCGTGTCTGCGCTCTAGGCACCAGAACGCTCTGAACTCCTCGAATTGAAAAAACTTCAAGTCAGACTCAACTCCCATTGTCCAATCGGATGATTTCAGAGGCGGGCCTTCTGTGGTGGTCTTGACAACAAGTCCACAGTTGGTAAACAATGGAGGAGGAACTGGTGGTAGCGGCTGCTGGATAGACAATAGATGGCAGGTTGTCAAACTGCTCCTGAGTCATCCTAAATTATGCCTGGGAACCACCTTCATTGAGGAGAAGCTCCTGGACAAGCTCCCCTTGATCCACCCTCTTTTTTAGGGTCTCATGTACCCACACAGATCTCTGTTTCCCTGTGCCCAACACACTATTTGCTGACAGCCTCTCGCCCTCAACCAGAGCTACAGCAACTACCCTCTGCCTCAACATTTTAGTAACTAGATACTACTTAGAGTAAAAAAAGGGTAGAGGGTGCCTGAAGTGTCTGTTCAACATTGACCAAGTCTTGACTTATTGCAGGAAAAATAACGGTGGAAACATAAGAGAGAGATGGAGAGAGGAATGCTGGGAGGAGTTTGTTGTGTTAGAGGACAGAAAGCATAGCTCAGTGTCATTGCTGAATATTCTGCTCATATTGACAATGTGGTGAAGTCTGAGAGATTTTAGGACGATGCTTCTCCTTGAGCGAGACTTGGTCAAAATAATAAACAGACCAGTGGAAGTTAAGGAAAAATGTTTCATTCCTCCCTAGGGTCCGTTTCATAATGCTGCCACATACTTCGAATAACAATCTGATTCTGTCAGTGGCAAAAACAAACACTTTTAATGGACGTAAAATGGCGGTGCACAGTCACCTGTTGGATAACACTGCAGCCTGTTTTGCTGCTGTGGCTCTTAATACTGGACCACTTTTAAAAATGATTGTCTCCATTAGTCACTTAGACACAAACACGGGAAAATAGGATTGAGGTTGAAAAATACCAAAGTTTCCTTTTAAATAAAACGGATAATTCTGGGTGAACTAGCCTTTTTAAAGGAGCTTTCCGCCCCATTTAACACACAGTGCAGTTACATTGTTTTTATGTGTTGATCCCAGGGCTCAAGACAAAACTTGACACGTCAGGTTGTAAAAAAATAACTGATTATCCAGTTTGGGGCTCGTTGGTTGCCTGCTTCATGTACGTACGCACACACCTACACACACCACTGCACACACTAACGACACGCACACACCTACACACACATCTACACACCGATCTCTGCTCAAGCACAAAAGGGCACATGTAAGATGACACACATGCATGCATGCACGCCGACACAACTCCGTGGAGACCAATGACGCCCACCCTGTGAATAGAATCAACTTACAATTGCATGATGGGAAACTTTATCGTGCCAGCACGTGTCTCTTTGATGTGATTTTTTCTTTTCTTTTTTTTTTTTTTTTAATTTCCGAAGCTATGTAACGATAAGTCATCAATGTTCTTTTTGTTTTCCAACGGCTTGTGAATATGTCATCTGTAACCAATATGAATGTAGTGTGAACACAGAACTCGCATGAGAGAATTATTTTCTACTAAGGATGTTTCTAATTTGTTTCTTATCATTATTGATTGTTCTTTAATGAGGATGAAGTGGAACTGGAATGCAGCCTGATTGTGATCTGCTTCCTATTAAAAGGACATTTGTGTCACGATCTAAACGTCTGCTTTATTATTCACCCTGCGGCGCCTGCGAATCACATTACTGCAGTTTGATTTGTATGTGTGGGAATGGCTTTATCCAGTTATTACATCTCAGGATCGGCTACACGCACGTCTAACATACTCTCTAATAATCTGAACCTTCACTGCGACAAGTTATGAAACGTTGTAAAACTCAGACAAGTGTTTCAGCAGATGTGTTTCCCCTCTCAGATGAAGACAACAGGCTTTTATATTAAGACAGACCTTCAGCTGGAACAACGGGCTTCCACTTCAGTGAGCGCTCAGTCTGTTCTCCATGTGACCTCTGACCTCTCTGCGGAGGGGGGGAGGGGAGTATCGCACACCAGCACTTTACACAAGTTGAACCAGATGTTTTGGCTCCTTCTCCGAGGGGACAGAGGGGAGGGGGAAAAGCTCAGCTGCCGTTAGTCTAAACAAAGAAAGGAAAATCAGTAGGAACTTAAAGAGACAGTTCACCCCAAAATCAAAAATATACTGTCCCTCACCTGTGGTGCTGTTTATCAGTTTGGAGTTGGAGATATCAGCTGTAGAGATGTCTGCCCTCTCTCCAAAATAATGGAACTAGATGGCACACTCATAGCACCAAAAAAAAAAAAAACACATTTGAAAAACTCAAGAAATCATGTTATTCAAGATAATCCACAGACCTTGTTGTGAGCAGTTTCATGTAGGAACTATTTTCTTTTTACCAAACTACACCCACCAACTGAATCACTGGTCAGAAGGAACATGCATCTACTGCTAGCTAATGTTACAGCTCAGCCTCAGCTAAGGACGCCATTAATGTTCACATCTCGTGCTGCTACAATCCTCTCGTACATGAGTAGATGCACGCTTCCTTCTACAATGTGTAGTTCTGATAAATAGCACTACAGGCAGGAGAAAGAATATGTGTTTTTGATCTTGGGGCAAACTATCCCTTTAAATCAGCTGTGGAGTAAAGAGGTCAAGCCATGGTGACCAACGATTGTTTTCATTATGAATTAATCTGCTAATAATTTTCCTTAAGCTACAACTTGACTAAACATTTGGACTATAAAATGTAAGAAAAATGTCTCACAATATTCTATAAGTAGCTTAAAAACATCAGTCTAAATCCTCAAAATATACATTTTACAACCGTGTAAGGCAAGGAAATGCAGCCAATGTGAACATTTGAGAGGCTGGACACTTTAAAAAGTTGGCAAAATTGACTTAAATTTAACTGAATATTAAAAGTTCCCAATAAATCTGCTGTTTATTGTCTTAGTGTTTCATTTCAGCTCTATATTAGTTTAAAAAGTCAGAAAACCACCAAAATATTAGAATCCAAACTGACATCCTGATCAGACCAGCAGTCTGTATTTAATTAATTTATACTGATTTAAAACATAGGAATGCAGTAAATATTCACATTTAAGGTTTATCTTGTTTGAATAATAAGGCACTTTTGTTTGATGATGGATTTAAACTCTACTTTTAACACTTTTCTTCTAACGCTACACCAAAATCTATGTATGTGTTAAATCCAGGCCCACACCACTGTTCTGGTTTTCTAGGAAACTACCCAACGTCTGGTCTCAGATTCATAAACAGGCCTGAGCTGCATCATGATTCATGCAGCTGTCTGCCGCAGGTGTGTCTGTGCTGCCACCATGTGGCTGAGACGCAGCCGCTGCAGTCTGCTGCATGTTCCCCAACCGAAATGAAGACACAGAAACGCGAGCTCTTATTTTACAGTAAAAAAATGAAACCAAAAAACAAGACTTTATTAAAGAAGCATAAAAAATAAAACTCTTGATACATTTCTCATAACCGTCAAGTCAGCTCAAATTATACGATTATACAATTTTCCCGGCTCACGGTTAAAAGGTCCATAAACTTTCAAATAAAATATATTTCAATTTTAAAATTTCTTCAATAATTTTCTCATTTTGTTATAAATTGCCTATATGTAGTACACAGGAAATAAGGAAAATAAAAAAATGGAAAATAAAAATAAATTTGAAGTAATAAAAAGGGTCACATTATTGTCTGGGATATTTAGGTAAGCAAATAAATTGTAAAAAATAAAATGTGTAAAAAGTTTTTTTGTTTTTTTTATCTTAAAAATTATTAGCTAATGCCAGGTGGCTTGAAGACATGCAGATGGTTAACTTACAAATAATGATACATGTTCTTTAGAAACTACACTTATCTTCAATTAAGTCATTTTGCTTTTGAAAACAAGATCCCGTTGATTGTATTCAGGGTATATACACACACAGGTCGGGCCTGGAACCTAGTTTGCCGACGTTTTACATTTTGGTTCTGCATACAAAGAGAATTAAAGCAAAAAATAGGAGAGCGGAGGCTTAAGGGGTGTCTGTCACCCCTTTCTGGCGTGGCTCTCTTCGCACCCCCCTCCCTCTAATCACAAAAAAAAAGGTCAGAGGTCACTGGCTAGCATGCCTCAGGAAACCCTGTTTTCAAACCTTTAAGGAAGGAAATGGGGGAGGGGGATAAGTTTGGCTAAAAAAAATAAAAATCAGCAGTCAATCTGAAAAACTTTGTACCTTTTTAACAATGAAACTACTGTACATTAAACCCTAACATTCTCTCATTGGCCAGAAAAACATCCCGGTTCAACACCAGGATTTACATTAGAGCCATCTGGCAAATACAACAAGTTTAATTCCTTTAACACGTCGACTTGGACAGTTTGAAGAAGGGCTTTGAGGTTGGCCTCAACAGACTCACACGACAGTCACGACGGATCTGATCATACGGACACGTTCACGGCCCTGCATCTGTTCCGAGTGCGCATGAGACGAAATGCGACGTTTGACACCAGAGCCCGGCGAGGGGGTGGGTTTGCCGGTTAACGAGACGAGGTTGTCAGATTTACGGAGCGCTGCAGAAGTCTGAGAGCTATAAGAGGCCTCCCACCGCCTCCAACTGGGGTTTGTTCATCGCCGTGTTTCAGTAGGGAGTTGCACCAAAGCACCATGGGATAGTCGTCACTACCGGTTCAGCTCCTGGGGCAGAGTTTTTTTCCTACACATGAATTAGTGCACTGCTGCGCTCAACCAGGACAGCGGCTTATTAGATTCCTCTGTGCAGCTGCTGCCCTCGTCACCTAAAGTAGCAAACGAACAGTCAGACAGCAAATAAGTTTAACATCATACCGGCTGGAGCACCAAAGCACAGCAGCAACTGCCCAATTACTCACTCAAGTAGAGTTACCCTTTTGTTTCCTGGACATTAAAACCCTACACCCTGTCCTGATCTGAGACTACGTCCAGAAGAGGAGGACACACCGTGACTGCATGCCCTACTGACAGGATCCCGATGTGATGACCGTGTAGGGACAGTTAGAAAATATAATAATTAAAAATAAAAACAACGAGCAAAACATTCTGCAGCTGCTGGGATTTGAACACAAAGAGTGTCTGGAAGCCCTGGATGACCTAGCTACTAGCTGCCATAAAGGATACCTACTGCGTGTGAGCCTGAAAATGTGATCGTGTGTCTGTGCAGTCAGAGGAAGCCCTTGAGAATTAGGTGTGTCGTTTTAATTCTGTCGTCATGGCTTGTCTCATTCTATGAGCCGATTTCCACGCATGTTCAACCAAAAAAAAAGGGCCACTGACGGCAACCAACACCGCCCAAATCATACATACAGTATTAACACTATAAGAGGCAGTTACTGCAAACTCACACTGAATTCTTAAAAACCACTAACACAAAACAGGATGCGACCGCATCAACGGGAGTTACTCAGTAATGCTATGAAAACATAGGACAAATCTCACACAACTAACCATATAGTGCACCAAATGTGGCCGGGAGTACAGCGCTATATGGACCGTGTGTCATCTGAGAGAGTGCCGTACAGCTTTGCTGTGAAGAGTGGGGTGGAAGACCGAAACTACCGAAACAAAAACAGTTAAGAGCTGTTTTTTTACCTTTTTTTTTTTTTTAAGGAGGGGCCTGGAGTTACAGTGCATGAAAAGAAAAAAATGGTTCGATCGAGCCCCTTGTTATTGTTTCATGTGCAGCCGCCTCTCCGTATTGGACAGAACATTCACGTGTGACATCAGAAAAGCCCTATCTTAACCTAGAGTTCAAAATATGTCTGCGAGCCACACACTTGACAGTCAAGAGTCAGAATCTAGTAGAAAACGCTAAACGGAGTCGATGTGAGTGTAACAGACGGGATGTGAGAGGATGGATCGGAGCAAAGCCTTCCTGTGAGACTCAGAGTGAAGTGAAGGAGAGGGGCAGCGGGACAGAAACCAGACGTTCTCACGGTGAAGACACGTAACGATGCCGATGAACAGCAAGAGTGGGCGTTATTCACACGCACACGCACACACACACAAGAAAGAGAGATGTAAAGGGATTGTCAGGCAGCCCAAACGCACAGAGAACTGACCTCAGACACATTCCTACAGTATCACTGATGGGACGTTTCTCACTTATTAAAACACATCATGTGAATCAATGCAGCAGCCACATCTGAAATGTGTTGCATTCAAATTCATCCCACAAGTTATTGAATTTGATCAAGAATTAAGAGACGCCTATTAATAGCATTCATTTGGCATAACTGATGGCTAATTCTTGTGTGGCAACGAGAAACAGGAAGTCATCTCGGAGAGGTCCCTCTTATTGTTCTGATAGGTGCCCGACTACGCGCCGACCTTTAAAAAAGTTCCAGAAAAATAGCAACCCCCCCGCAACAGCATGAGTGAGAGCAAGAGGAGAAAGCGAAGAAGAAGGAGGGGGGGGGGATTTGTTGGAACGGTTTGCGTCCTGTTGAGAACGTTAAAATAAGGAGTAGAAAAGTGCAGGCCTCATTGACAGCTTCATCGAAAAATATCTGTTAAGTACAAAAGTGTCAAAAGGAAAGGCTGTGAGAGAGAAAGCAGGCAGAGATCTGAAGAAGCCAGAATGAAGAAAATGTCGAGACAGACCGGCAGCCGGCGGCGCGGGCTGCTCCGGGTCAAAATGAAGGCCTGAAGAGAGATAAGACACTAGTTTCCTTCCATAAGTTCACCACTGAGAGACTGTCTGAGCCCCGACTGTCTGCAGACCAGTTTCAATTAACTTCACTCTGAAAATAAGTCATTGTCATTATTATTATTATTATTAATCTTGACAGTTATCAGCAATAAATCAACATCCGTATAGTATCATCATCTCTATTATGCATTTATTATGGTCCATCGTGTGTGTGTGAAAGTTATTAGTGTGAATCCTTCCATCGCCTCTCCCACAGCTGGTGCCCCACTCCAGTCTTCTTCCTGCCTCCCTCAGATTTTACCCCCCGCCCCGCACTGCCCCCTGCCGGGGCATTAGGAGAAGATGCGGATGCACTGTGTGGTGGGGGTGTGGCAAACGGGGCACTCCGGCTCAGCTGACTGGCAGATTTGCCCGGCGCACTCCATGCAGAACAGGTTGTGGCCGCAAGGCACCAGGGCTGCCGTCACCTCGCTCTCGAAACACACAAAGCAGTCCCTGTTGATCCCGGGGCTGACGCCGACCAGGCCCGCGACCCCGGGGCCGGAGCCGCCTTTCAGTCGGCTCAGCATCCCGGAGCTGAGGCCCACGCCGCTGCCGCCTCCCTCGGAGTCAGTGGGCGAGCCGCCTGGCAGGGAGGAGGCCGAGCAGGAGGAGTAGCCGGTCGACGAGCCGCCAGAGCTGGAGCTGGACGCTCCGGAGAAGGAGCCGCCTCCTGCGCTGCCGGACTGCAGCCAGGAGAGAGTGCTGAGGGGGTCGCTCTGTGCACGACGGGCTAATGGGTGATCCAGGGGGCCCACGCCCGTGTCCTGAGGCAGAGTTGGAGACAATCGTGGAGTGATGGCTCCGCCGCTGAGGCCGCTGCTGTTGCGACGTAGAGGCTGCTGCTGGGCAGAGCCAGCCGTCTTATTGCCTGTTCCACCGTTGACGAAAGGCGCCCAGATGTTGGCAGCGCTGAACTCAAAGCCCAGTTCATCTGACGATGGCAGCCCTGGGGTGGAGTCGCCCCCGAACGTGAATCCTCCTCCAGCGCTGCTGGAGCCTGTGCTAAAGGGGCTCGTGGGGCTGCCGCCCTCGTTGGCCTTGCGAGTGGTGCTGAAGTTGTCTGAGCTCATCCCGCCGTTGTGCGTGTGATAGGCGACTGATGAGGACATCTTCCGGCTGGAGGAGTGGTGCATGGACATGGGGAGCGGAGGAGGAGGTGGGGAGGGTGGAGGAGGAGGGGGGGCCGAATGGTGGCCGGTAGCCCTGGACCACAGAGACGCCCCCAGGCCTCCGCTCAGGGCGCCGAGGCCCTCTAGACTGACGTCAGTGCCGTTGGAGTGGAAGTCATTGTCTCCCTGCAGGTCTACAAAGGTTCCAGTTCGCAGGGTGATGTGGGTCTCGATCTCCTCCCTCGCTCGGTCCACGTTCTCCGGCATGCCGGTCACCTCGAACACCGGGTCTTTCTCTCGACTGGGCGTCACGATGTAGGTGTGAGTCTGCTGCTGGATGCGCTTGATAGTTGCTCCCTTTGGTCCAACAACTAACCCGACTACTCTGTAGGGCACCCGCACCTGGGTCGGGGACAAGAGAAGTATTTTAATGTCAGAGAACAGAGCTGTACTTTTCTTTCTCAAACAGATGTTATATAGTGTCACCTGGCAGAGTAAAACAAAATCACAGCGTGATGACTAAGCCACAGGGGGGTCTGTACCTGTATGGTGGTTTGTCCAGGCAAGTGTGGCGGTCCGGGAAGGGAGCCGCCGCCGCCTCCTCCGGGCCCTCCGGCTTTGCAGCGGGACGCCCGGATCATA
This sequence comes from Epinephelus cyanopodus, assembly GCA_026686955.1. Classification (NCBI taxonomy): domain Eukaryota; kingdom Metazoa; phylum Chordata; class Actinopteri; order Perciformes; family Serranidae; genus Epinephelus; species Epinephelus cyanopodus. Next base: position 12,564,968 of record CM048926.1, on the reverse strand, counting down.
GAGAAATGCTCAGCGGCAGAGACAATTTCACGTTTGGCCATCTCCACGTCCTCCCTGCGTCCCGTCACGATGAACACCGGATCCTCGCCTCTGACTGGAGTCTTTATGTAAGTGTTTGTTTTGGCACGTAAGGCCTTGATCTTACAACCTGGAGGACGCAGAAGCACAGAAGAATCACTTATAAACATTCAAACACACACCCACAAATATATTAACACTTTTAACACAGCCACACACACAAGTGTGCTTATATTATGTGGATTACATCTGAGAAAACAGGTCAGATACACTTTGGGAGCAGCCTGTCAAGTACACCTCGTTAAAACAGTCTGACAGTCCTGTGATAAATCAAAACTACGTGAATGTTCAGTTTTGAAATTGAGATGTTCATCTGACATCCAGACGCTGTAGTTTTTGGTGTTGTTACAAGGTGTCTACAGGTATCAGACACTTAAAATGAATGCTTTTTAAGACCTTTTCAAGATCATTTAAACCAAATTTAAGACGGATTTTAGGACAGATCGTCTTTTTTTATTCAAGCATTGTGGGTAAGTATAAAGGTAAAAATTCATGTGCGATCCTGTGCAGAGATGATTTTTTTGCAGAGATAGAACGAGTAAGGTAAATCTACATTTTGCCATACAGTAAATATAAAGTAAAAAGATGGTATCAGATTCAGTGTTAGGTTTAAAGATTAGTAACATCAGAAACGTGGACTTTCGTGCTGAAGGCCTTAACTCATTTTGTCAAAAAGAAATTAAAAGATGGATAAAAAATGGATAAAATGTTTACATAAAATTCAAATTTGAGACTATTTAGTAACTTTCAACCCTGTGTTATTGCCAGGGGTATGAAGAGGCACCATGATACTATATATATTATAACAGTACTATTATTATTATTACTGTAAGTCTAAATGTTTTACAATATCCTGAGTACTGCGTTAACATATAATGTGATTACTTATCGACATGTTTAATTCATGAAGATAATGTTTTCAGTCTGTTCGTCTCACTTCGATCATTTTTATAGCAGCAAAATTTGTCTTGTGGACCGAAAAATGAACTGATTTTATTATTCTAACTCTGTTTTCAATATTCATATTTTTTCCCTGTTAATGTTTTTTCCTGACTTGTTGTAAGAGTCCATGGACAGAGGGTTGTCATATGCCGTAAAGTCCTCTAAAGCAAGTTGTTATTTGTGATATTGGGATTTAAAAATAAAACTGAATGGAATTTGATACTATGCTAATATGCTATCTATTTCCCCCACCCATAGTTATTTCTAGTATTTAGCTGCACTCTGATGTAAATGAGGTAGATAAAATATTAAAAACACCCCTTAATATAAATCACCCACAAACTGCAGCCTCCAGATTAATCATAAAGTTGAATCTTCGCCTCTCTAAAACTGTTACAACAAAAACTGAACATAACAATCTTCATGATGGTGGGATTTACTGCAGGACGGTTGTATTCAGACTGCATTCATTTTAACTACAGTAAGTGTATTAACTGACAATTATGTTATGCAAAGTAGTGTCGCATAATAAGACAAAAAAACTGATTATTTTGACTAGTATTGCTGTATGAGTCATAATTTTAGTGGGAATGGTAATTTTTGCATTTCATTTTCACTGAAAAATTATATAAAAATTATTGTGATGTGATTGTGTGTGATGATAATGTGAGTCTGTACCAAACAAGCATGTTCCCTTATATCTGAAATATGATTTTAAGGCCGTAACACCATATTGTTTTGTTTTTCGTGGTGTGTTGTGACATATTTTACCTTTAACTAAAAGTGCAACTCTTGTAATTTGGATATTACACTTTGCCATGTTGCTGTTTTGATATTAAATCTGCAGCTCTAATGTGCACAAACACATCATAAACGGTTTCAAAACATATGGGGATCAATAATAAATCAACATGGCTGCATCAACATGCTGAATACTGAATCCTCAAAAACAAGTAATCAGCCCAGCACTCCAGTTAAAGCGCTTTAACGATGCATCGTTTTCGCATCATTACAACATATCCGCGGCAGCAGCAGCAGCAGCATGCACGCAAGATATTCCTGAAGAGCCTGTCTGCCCAAACATAAAGTCAATATCTGCTGCACTGCTTGTGTCAACTCATGCTCCTCCGCCAGCATCAGCTGCGCTCTGTTTCTTTAAATATGGACGCTCGCTGCTCGGCGACCAATCGGGCGCACGGAGTGTGATGTCATTCTGGGAAGCAGAAAGCATGGCTTTTTCAAACAAAGAGAACAATGCCGTAACGCTGCCGCGGCCGCGACGGGCAAACCTAATCCACGACATGGGTGTATTTAATGTGGAGGACGCATATTGGTAGAAACAGGAGAGAAAAACTGGATGTATAAAGCGGAGCGGCTGCGAGGCGAGCAGCAGCATCGGCAGACAGAGCTGGGTGCAGGGCGTAACACCGCCCAGTCCCGTGTTTGTGCGCCTGCTGCCCCGTTTCAGCTCCAAATTCTGCTCCACAGACACAATAATAATCTACTGTGAACACATGCATGGGCTAGAAATGCGAGTCCGGTGTTAAAAGCTGCCTCTTGTGGTCTGCGATTTCTAAAATGGGCGCATTTTGGTATATTTTCTTTGTTTGGTGCAGGCTGCTAGACATGTCCAGACTCCCGACAATCTGCCGCTTTGTCTGACCCTCTCCCACCCCTCCCCCTCCCTCCTACTCATCAACCACACTCTCTCAGTCACTCTATGTCAATGCATTGTCTAAATACTGCTAAAAATGGAGTGTTAATATAGAAAGCGAGGCTTTTTTGAATAGAGGAGCCGCATTATGCTGACATTAAAGAGCCAAATACAGGAGTGCAGCCCGACCAGAGCACCGAGCTCAGGCTGTAAAAGTTCAGGGACCCTCCTCTCAGCAGACTGCCACCCAAACAAAGAACAACCAGGCTGCATGCTGCCTGAACAAGCGGTCCACAAACACCAAATAAATCCTCACACACTCATGCTCTTACCTTGTCTCCCCACTATCTCTGCCACATGCTCAGAGCTGGGCACAGGCACACATTCAGTCATGTTGACACTTCTTTTCCTGCTGCAGAGGACGGAGCTTTGTTCCCCGTGGAGCATGGGGTGCGAGCCGGCCATGTGGTACCCGCCGGAGCCGTAGTACTCCGGGGATGGAGAGCAGGACGTCGGCGAGTCCCGGGACCCGTTGGGATGCTCCAGCATCTGTAGATCCACGTAGCCCCCTCCGCCCACGCCGTTGCAGCCCTCAGAGCCCGGACCCTGGGTCCCATCCAGCGTGTCGACCAGCCCGCCGCCTCCGCTGCCACCGCCGCCCCCACAGTCCACCTTCTCCAGGGCCATGAGTGACAGCTGGTCCAGGGCGAAGCGGAGCGCCTCTTGGTGGTCCTCTTCCCGGGACTCCTGGTCCGTCTCTCGGGGCAGACCGACCCCGTTGTGCTGGCTGCTGATCACCACGTCGTGGTCCATAATCTCGGGGTGGAATAAAGGGCTAGGCATAGTCTCTCCGTGGATCTCACATCAGATCACGGATGCCTGTATGTTGGGAGTGAGCTCACCCTCTTCTGGAATTAAAAAAAAAAGGAAAAATAACAAATAAAGTCAGCTGTTTGTTTGTAAATAAACACTCAAAACAAGGCTGGGGATGCGCACCGTGGACCCCCGGATCATTCATAAACAGCAGCATACATTAGCAGTGTTGATTTGGGCGCCTTGCTTTGTCTGTTGTTGCTCCTTGTCTGACAACTGAAACCATCCAGAGGCTGCTTGTTTAGTCAGGATAAAGCATGTCCGCTTCTACACCCGTGGAATAACTATTCCTCAGTACAGATACAAAGCACACACGTGGCATTACCTCCAGACACTTTTACATGTGTTGATCGGATTAAGAAATAAAAGATAAAATAGGTATATGAGCTGTTGTTAGCTCCAGCAGCCAAGCTAACAGGCTAGCTCCACATAGTCGGCACTCAGTCACGTTGTCGACCCCTTTGTTTGGGAGCACCACAGCTAGCTTGTTAGCTTCGCTCTGACAGACGAACTCCCTCCCAGCGGCGATTTTTAAAATTAAACAAGTGTAAAAACCACATGAACTCACTTTATCTTGCCTTTGTCGACGAGATCCTCCCTTCGCCCGTCGCCCAGTTTTTGAGGGAAAGATGAGAAGCAGCCAGGAGGAGGAGGAGACCAACGCTAGGGAGCTAGCACGGTTAGCTAGCTAGCACGCTAAACGGGGGGGCGTAGGAGAAAAACGTTAAAAACCGAAAAGAGGGCAGTGTTGTTTTTTTTTCCTCTTTCAGGAGAGTCACAGCATAATCCTGGGAGTGTCACCGGGTCTTCATTCTGCGCACCGACGCGCGCCGCAGCTGAAAATCCAAGGTTAGCAGTTACCTTTTAGTTAAAAAAAAAAAAAAAAACAGTGGTTCTCGGCTCTCTGCTGCTGCTGCCTGACCCCGGTCGGTCCGCCGCCTTTGTCTCGCCAGGCGCACGCCGCTCCGTCTCCCGCACACGGCACTGACGTCACCCGCGACACAACAATGGGTTCAAAGGCCACATGCAGCAGCGAGGGGAGCATCAACGGCGAGCTGCTGTCACTGCCATTGTGTCTGTCAGTCTGCAGGGCACTACTTTATCCCCCCTCCTCGTTAATGCATGTCTGTGCAGCCAGACTGTACACGCATTGATACATGCTTTAAAAATGTGGTCAGAGCTGGGTGTGTTCATCATGGCTACCAATGAGGTGTTTTGGGTGGTCCGACACAAGTGATGCTCATACAGTGTGGGGGTGCTTCTGTTATTTCTGCTTTCTAGGTAACCATCATCATCATCAACAACAATCCTTTATTCAGGGAAACTGACTGAGTTCATATTAAATGGGCTACAAGGATACAAATATATCACTGCAATATAATGAGTCTATAAGACATCAAGAATATATATAATTATATAAACAGCAATAAAAACAGTAATAAGACAAAAAAGTTAAATAATATGTATCTAGTGGACTGAAAAAGCAACTGATTTCCCTATTCTAGCTAAATTTATTCTTTCAATATTCATAATTTTTCCCTGTTAAAGGGTTTTTTGTGGGGAGTTTCTCCTTATCCGCTGAGTGTCTGAGGACAGAGGGTTGTTGTATGCCGTTAAGCCCTCTGAAGCAAATTGGGATTTATGATACTGGGCTTTAAAAATAAAATTGAATTTGTATAACATAAAGAAATAAATAGCTGGTGCCTGTATATTGGTACAATACTGCCAAGAAAAATATCGCGATACTATGCTGTACCTATTTTCCTCCACCCCTGATTGTTTCTAAACTAAGCACAGAAAGTAAGGAAATCTGTGTTTGGTAGATTTTTGTTGTAACAATGCTTCTTGGCAATAAATCTTATACTGTTGGAAAGCCTGTTTATTTCCCTTTTAAATGGTGCCACATTTGTAAGGAACATGAATTTGTGGGATGAGCAGCAGAGCTGAGTATGTGGGTTGTCTTCTCTGCCTATGCCAAACAGGTTTTTTGTTTTGTTTTGTTTTTTTTGATGTTGCTATTGACTCTTGTTTTGAGCCTCTGGCACCCCCAGGTACCTGTGAGCACGGGCCCTGCTACAGTGGTCAGTTGGTGTCTGCTCCAAGAATCGGCACGCCACTTTGACTGATCTGGTTAGGGCCCATGCGTCAGGGCAACTTCAAGCTGATGTTCTGCAAAACCAAGTTGTGGCATTATTTGGAGTGAGCCCTGGTACCCTCTGCAAACTGAAGACCAAGTTCCATATAATGGGGGATAACAGGCCGCAAAGTGGGCGTCCCAAGAAGATCGTTTCCTGATCCTGTCAGCACTTGGGAACAATGTGCAGTCAGCGTTTGCAGGACAATATGGCCGACGGCTCTCTATATATTCATATTAAATACATTACACTCACCACGTGTGCTTCAGTTATCCTGTGCCACTATTAATCATGAACATACAGTGTGTGTACAATTGAAAGGTGTGTGGTGTATATAGATGTTATTAGATGTTATCTAATTTACATCTTCATAATTGCTGTTTTCTCATTGCTGCATTCAAACATATTTTGCTATTCGTAGTGTGTTATCACTTGTATTATTTTATGTATTGTTCGTTATCATTCTGTGCTTTTGAGTTCTTAATAATTTTGTGAAAATGTTATTAGGTGGAGGCTTCAAATGAGCCCTCTGGGTTTTTGCCTCTCCCTGCACTATTTTATCATTCTTTTCATTCTTGCCTTTTTGTGTTTTAATTGTGCTTTTTTTTTTTTCTTGCTTCTGACTCTTGAGCTGCTGTAACATGTGAATTTCCCCAGTGTTGGATTAAATAAAATTAATAATAAATAATGGAGGGCGATGGGTTCATTTCAAAGCATGTAGACACTTCAAAACATTCAAGGCAACATTGATTCACTGTGTTTGTCGATGCAGAAAGATTAAAAGGTTATTTTAAAAAAATATCACTTGAGTCTGTTCTGTTCTTTTATTCAGAGAAACATAACTATAGTAAAATGAAGGAGCATTTAAAGACCTCAGCTTGATTCAAGTCATAAAATGTAAAGTAAGTTTATGGAAAAACATTCACAGACCAAACACTTCTCAGGGGATAAGATGGATGTTATTAAACCTTCCATTAGAAAAGATAACTCGTATATTAAAGGCTCAACAGCAAACATTTGAGAATATACGAAGACACTTTATAAATTGTTAAGGATCAAGTAGATGAATACATTTCTGTGAATAACGCAGTTTCTGAGATTGTGTAATTTTAATTTTCCTTTTAATACTTGTCACATTTTGCATTTATTTCAATTACTATACTCCATATAGAGATAAACATTTAACTAATGAGGAGCGTTCTTCTCCCTCTGTTCTGTATCAGTGCAGCAATTTTGTTAGGTTCTGTATTATATGAATGTAAAAGGCTGCTTTACAGCACTGAACATTAAAATATATATATTTATTGTGGAGAAGAAATATTCAAGGAATCGCCTCTTGTTGCACCATAAGTTGAGAGGAACAAATTAAAGGTTCACATGTTTTTAAAGTTTATCTAAGATCAAAGCTCACCTACAGTGTGGTGGTGTGGAGTTATTGATCACTGTAATCACACCCGTGTCCATACTGGCTGTGGAGAGATCCTCCTGAAATGCTTGTCTTTAGTACCATATTCTCTCTTTGTGTTTCCACACACAGTTTAGAAATGGTCTGTGGAGCGTGACAAAACGCTCAAGGTGTCGACCTGGCTTCTAAATTTCCCAGGTCCCAATATGCTCAAGGATTCTTGTGATGTGCCAGTACCTCAGATGAACCCCTAATCCAAGGTGGGGCCTCCTTGGATCAGACTTGGCTCTGACCTGTCGAGGCATGGACACAGGATCTCTGAAAGTGTCCTGCAGTGTCTGGCACCAGTGCGTTGGCGGCAGATCTATTCAGTCCGGTGGGTTGTGAGGTGGGTTAATGGCACGTGCCACAGATGCTCACTCAGATTGGGATCTGGGGAATTTGGAGGCCAGGTTGACACTTTGAGGTCTTTGTCAAAGTCCTTGGGCCATTCCTGAGCGATGTTTGCAGTGTGACATGGTGCATTATCCTGCTGGGGGGCCACTGCCATTGGGGCATACTGTTCACATCCTGAGGGAGCCTGGAGTGGAGCCGCTGCTCTTCATTGAAAGGGGTCAGCTGAGGTAATTCGGGCATCTGATCAGGATGTCTCCTGGGCGCCTCCCATTTGAGGATTCCAGGTACGTCCCACTGGTAGGAGGCCCAGAACACGCTGGAGGGATTAGATACCTCATCTGGCCTGACGACACCCCCAGAAGTAGCTGGAAAGCGTTGCTGTGGAGAGGGGCATCTGGGGTGCTTTGCTTGGCCTGCTGCTCCTGGATAGGTGGATGGATAGATGGGTGATTGATGCCCTAGAGGTGACGCTTGACAATACTTCAGCTCTGGAGGAGCTCACTGGACCCAGTAAAAAACACACAATCCGCTTGAAGAGTCCAATGATCAGTACGTTAGTCAAAAGATGTGGCAAATCAACTCCGACTGGCCGTGTCAGAAAACAGATCAACATCTGGGTATTTGTTTTTTATTCATTGCAGATCTGACCTGAAGAATAATCCGGTAAGTCTTACTGGACGATCCCAACTCGTCAAGACGTGCCATTTTCCAGCGTGTAAATAGTTAGCTTGAAGGTTGTTTCCCTTGGCGAAGGGGACTTGGTAATGTGCGATAGTGGAAGGAAGGGAGAATGCCGGCTGATATCAGTGGCCAAATGTCAGGCTCTAGCCACAGTCGACATCTTGTGAGTCACATAATGGATTAGTTAATGGAAAGAAAATGAATCACTGACCAATTCGATAATCAATCGTCATTGTGATTTTTCAAGCAAAACTTAAAAAATTGCTGGTTCCAGCTTCTTAAACGTGAGAGTTCACCGCCTTTCTTTGTCATTTATGACAGTAAATGAAGAGTTGGGTTTTTGGGTTTTGGATTGTTCGTTGGATAAGAGACAAATTGAAGAAGTCACTTTGGGTTCTGACATTTTTCACAATGTTTGACATTTTATAGACTACACAATAATCGTGAAAATAATCGGCTAGTCAATAATCAGATAAGTCAATAATGAAAACAATCGTTAGTTGCAGCCCTGCTGTGGATTTTGGAAAGCAGAAATCATTACAGGGACTAATAACATCAATGTACATACAGGCATGTGAGTGACTTGAACAATGTGAGTCTGTCCTTTAAAGAAGAAAGGACCACAAAACTGGAGTTAAGAATAACGACCAAGCAAAAATGTCAGTCATGAAAGAGCTGCATTTATTTGACAGTGACACAGTGGTACAGAGACAAATAATGAATCTTGTAATGAGGTACAGTACATCTTGTTATGAGGTACATCAGTGTTGTGTCTGAATCTTCTGAGGGTACGCACCTTTTCTGTTAATGTTTAAACTCAAATGTAGCTGTTGAAGCACTGATCATTCTTTCTTTCAAATGAATACCGAGAGTTAAACTTCTAAACCATGTACACTCAGGATATGGTGAGAAGTAACACTGCGCTGAACTGTTAAACCTGTGATCAAACTAAATTTTTATATTCACAGCCTCAGCGTGCTGCGTGCATGTAAACATACTGCACCGTTTCTATGCTTCCGAACATGAACACACTACCTACAGTGCCAGAGTAAAATATAAAAGAGCAACATGTTAAAAAGAAACACACTTTAAGACGTCAACATGAACTGATACATCCAACACACACACACACACACACACACACACACACACACACACACACACACACACACACTTCAGTCAGTCTCACACACACACACACACACACACACACACACACACACACAACAGGTTTGTGTTTTAACTTTGAGCTTGAACAGCTGTTAAATGTAACACTGCATTGTATAGAGCATCATCCAGAACTGTCGTAAACTGCCGTAGGAACAGTAATTTCCTTTAACTCACTATTCTGTCAATGGTGAAATGGTGATGTCATTGTTTCCTGAAAACACTAAACAGCATAGAGTCTAAAGAACGTCGGCATACATTAGTATAGTAAAGGTAAAAACAAACTGAGAACCCAAAGCACCCTTTCAGGATTACACCGTCACATATAAAAAAAAAAATACACAAATAAAAGAAAACAGTCTTTGAGTGGGTAAACAGACGCTGCAGAGTGTCTGCATGTAGGGTCTATCTCTGGTGAAAGTGTATAAAAATCTTCATGGAGCCAATTATTTGAAACTGAGGAGTTTACCTGCAAACTTCATGTCAAACAAACCTGTGGGAGAGACGGAAAGAGACATGTTAGAAGACTCTGAAGAGACTTTAAGATCAAATGTGTAGGATTTAGAGGCATCTACTGGCAGGAATTGTGTATTATATTGAAAACAATAACAATAAGAATCGTGTTTTTGTAAACTTGGAATGAGCAGTTCATATCTACATACTGAGCAGGTCCTTGTACAGGCTCCCAGGAAGTGCGCCAATTTTTGTAATGGCCTAACAGTGTTACATCATCACATGATTCCCCCAAACACATTTTCCCATTGACTTAAATGGCGTAAGACATGTCTGAAAATCAGTGGATACACTTTTGAGCATCACAATCTTGAAATGAATCGGTTCACCACTAGAATTTTATCTATTTGGCCCGATAATATTTGTCAAGCCTAGCAGAGCGTCATGATTGAATTATTTTATTCTCATTCAAGTTAACGGAGCGCTAAACCGATAATAGCCGGCATGGTCAGTGGAAGTCATTTGGGGGATTTAGTTTGCAGCAATTTGACCATTTTGGCTTCATGCGCCACAGAGCAACTTCTATAGGAACGAACAGCCCCAGTTCTCTTTATACATCTTCTTCCATGGAGTCCACCATGTTGTTTTTACAGTGTCCCAGAAAAGAAAAATCAAACACTTGGTTTAGACAGGTCTGTTTGTGTTTTCAGCCACCGTAGTTCTCCTACACGCTTGGCACACGGGAGAAGTTTCAGCTTTGCAACCTCACTGCTGGATGCCACTAAATCCTCCACATTAGACCTTTAAATCTGACACCCTCTCACATCTGAAGACACGGGGCCTCATTCACTAATACGTGCAGAGAAATGTTCTTACTTTGCCCACAAAGTAAGTGTGCATTCAAAATTACCCTCAGATTCACATAAATTGTGCTATGGCCGATTTTGGTTTTACCACTGCGCACACATTCGTGAATCAGAATCATTCTAAACTGACAGGCACGTGTCCACTATTTGCATTTCCACTTCATTGCTGCTGCAGGGAGTTACATAGCTGCAGCAAATCTTGTCAGTCTTTGCAGTCAAAAACAGCTGATACGCCATCCGTCACTCTTCAAACATGTCATGTCAATCTCTGTTACGCTCTCACCTGAAGGAACAAAACCTGCAAAACCTTCCAGTAAGGCTAGATACCATCTTAACACTTGCTTGGAGGCAGATCAGAATCTTTTATACCCTGCACACCTGTTAACAGAGTGGGATCTTGCAGGGTCACTACTTGCAACATACAACTAGATTCTTTTTTAAATTATAACCCAGCCCCAAAATATTGAACCCAACTCGCTTTAGCGACACATTAACAATTCCTGATGTCTACAAAAACACGTAACTCTAGAAACAGGAGGTAAAAGGTGTCATATGTCGACAGCATCAATACAACTGTATCGCATACAAACTTTACATTTTGGATTTGTTGCCTCAGCTCACTGTCAGCCTCCATTGGTTGGCTGCGCTACTTAAGTGGGAGGAGACGGTGTGAATGAGAGGCAAACTGCTTCAAAGAGTAAGATTTCTCAATAAAAACAGTGCTGATTGGTGCATCAGATACACACTGAATTAAACACTCCACCAGTTTCTCCTCCTTTCCACAGTTAAAGACTATCTGGATTTGTTCACGCTCTTGCGCCTCCTTGGCGCCCCTCCATTTTAACAGTCTACCTGGTTTGCTGCCCCTTGTTTGGAGCTCAGCTATCGGTTGTTGAAAATGTTCACGCCATTGAATTTCAGTATTTGTATGAGCCAAGACTAAAAACTTAGGATAATATTAAACATGTTTAAATTTGTCGGAACGTCAAGACAAGAAAAAGACAGCTCGGACTGAGTTTTATAATCTCCTTACACCGAACAATCGACAACTCTATAAAAACGATACTTTTTAAAGCTTTTAAAGCCGTTTGGTGTTTGGCCTGCATCACGTGCCGCAGTTCCTAACTATGTAAGACAATCAAAGAGTCGTGAATGATGAACCAGTAAAAAAAGCACTGAGTGGAACCAGTGCTGCAGTTTTGTGTACCTTGGCTATAATTCCTCCTTCTCCACCTGCTCAACCTTCTCCTCCACTTTGTTGGCTGCTGCTGCGTCTGCAGCGGTGTCCTCTATATGAGCCAACATATCAGCTGTGAGGGCTTCCTCCAGCCGCCTCCTCACATTCTGCACCAGGTCTTCCTGCTTCCTGAGACGCACAGACAAGGAAAAAATAAAACACTGATGAAAACAAACCTTTCATGGCAAAGACCTGATGATGACGATGAACAGATTTCACAGAAGCTGTAACATGTAGTGCAGTCTCAGCCCGTACAGATCTGGCATGAGTGAAGGATTGTCCCCCTGATCTCATCTCTGTGCTCATCACACACTGAGCTCCACAGCATCAGCATCAACAAAGGAAAGCATCAGTACAGCAGCTGTATCGTATCAGAATCTGCCACAGTCATTCATTCAGTCAGACTATGTGCACGATGGAGAGTGAATTACTTAGTATAAGATGAGCAACACAATGCGGCTAAGGGTTCCTACAACTTAAGGCAAGCTAGATTTAAGAGTTTTTGTAAGGCCACTTAGAATGAAATTTAAGACCAGGGAAAAAACACGTGAACAGACATTTATTACTTAGGGTTATGGACAATTTTGCCCAAATGATTATTGTAACATTAAACATGACTTTTGGTTGCACAAAACTGGGAAATACCTGCAGTTTGTTGGTGAATTTTTTGGCAATTCTGTTTCTCACTTTGCTTCGATCCCAATTGTGCCGAGTTTTGAAAAACTTTTTGTATATAATACACTGAGCGTCGTATGCATTTCCTTCTACTGGTTTTAGTCATGCTGCGACATCTTGGTTAAATATCCAATTTTCGTTGAATTTGGACTTCTCCATGTCGTCCAGAGTACAGTGAACATTAGCTAACAGACCGTGGATCCTCTGATCTGAGCATCTCGACCACAAACAAAATATGAGGGTTTTTGTTTTTATTATCCTGATGTGGTGATGTTAATGTGAGAGGCATTTGGCAAAAATTAAAAATTAAAAAAGATAGAAAAAAAACATTCTGACTGCATTTTACAATAAAATGTAAAAAAAAAAAAAAAAATTCATAAAACCCTTTTTCCCATGTCTTAGCATTTTTAAGACTTGAAATATTGCAATAAGACATTTTAATACCAATTAAGGCCTTATTTTTGAATTATGGATTTCAAAGCCTTTTAAATATTTTTAAGGATCTGTGGGAACCCTGCGGCTTAACTGGGGATTCTTGATCTCCCTGTCACAACAGCATATTCACCTCATTAGTGGAGTAAAATGCACTAAACCAGACACATCCAAAGTCCAGTCAAGAAGCCAATTATGGCCTGCAGACTAATTTTAAACCGTTTCTATGACTCACCATACAATACTGGTTAATCAAGCAAGATCACATTGCTTTTCCTTTCACCTCACAATGGCAGGACTATGATACCATTTGTAGACATGCATCATTTAGGAACTCTGCAGGTGGAATTAATGTATTTTCATAAACAGACAGTAAACAAGCAAAGGAATGGTTAGCTAACAGCGGACATTTCCTGACAGGTAGCAGACATGGCCATAGCAAGAAAGCGTAAAGTCGACGGTGAGGACTGCTGCTGTGGAAAGTTGAATACATTGTTATTGCAGGAGGAACAGTTGCATTTGTCTCGTTTGTGGTTTCTATTTTTTAATACACGTTTGGTGTGTGAAGCAGCTGCCGCCAGGTATTTTTCACATGATCTAATCTGACTCCCGCTCAATAACATGTGGACACCCCTGCACTAAACAAACACAGCAGAGTGAGTCAGTCTCAACTTCTACTACAACTACAGAACAGAGTGTATTGTGTAACCCATCATAAAGCAGACATAGGTGAAACATCAGGAGACTGTTAAAAGTTTTAAAAGTATCTTAGAATAAATAATAACTGTGTTGATGAAATTTACATGCTGACAGCTATGAGTGAAAAGCATTGAGATGTAGAAGACAGCAGGTTCCTCCTTACAGTGTCCGAACAGAAATACACTTTACAGTAGAAGCAGTGACAAAAATTCGATACCAGCTTGGTAGCTATTTAAGTTGACTCCAGCATATCACTCACAGGGTGCTCTGCCTCAGGCAGAAGACACATGTACACTCTATATGTAACACCAATTACAAGTGTTCAAAAACTTAACATGATTATTAAAAACTAATAATAGGTTTTACATCTAGAGTCTGGTCGATTTCCAGTTTTACCGGTCTGGTCTGATGTATGTACGAGTTTAAACCGATCTGATTTAAATGCAAACTGGCTGAACCTGCATTTGTCTTGATGGCACGTTCTGAGAAATTAAAACGCGGTCTACATCAGCAACTTGTGCCGACGGCGTCACAGCGCAAGAAAGAGAAAAATGTACAGACAGCAGGAACAAAAGGTGAAGAGTAAAGGACGACTGACTTTGTCCCAACCATCGTAGCATGTGCTTGATGGTTTGAGAGAAGCGCTCCCTAACACCATCTTGCTTCTGGGTGTCACAGTAGCCATTCCAGCAGTCTGTAGCATCATCAAGCAGGTGAGCTGGAGTTGCTAAACATACACCGACAGCATCACGGTGATAAATCCATTTTTACTGCATTAGTCATACGCAATAAGACAACGTGATTTAAATATTATTTTTGTTTATAAATGGACTAACGCAGCAGCTGCCAGTGTCTGAGAGGACAGAGGATTTACTGAAGCAGGAGACCAGCAGCAGAGGTGGTAACAGAGCCGAGTCTCATTATTTTCTACTCTGAAGCAGCTGCTGAGTCAAGTGAGACACCTAGTGGTAAAATTTGGTACACCGATAAAGTCGCTGTTCAGCTTAGAGTCAAACCGCTTTGAACATTTTTACACCACTCCAACCGTACCACACAAACACAGCAGAGTAACTAAGTCTCAACATTTAACTACAGTGTATTATGTACGTGTACTTTTGTCTCATTTACAGAATAATTTCCAGCTGACACATAGGTGAGGCATCAAAACACTATGAGACTAATAACAGCTTTATAAGTGAGGAAGGCTCAGTCTGATCTCAGAGTTCGGTACGGGGGCTGATTGAGGCATTTTTTACCTGATCGGGACGAGCTATACTTAGCTAGCTACTCGTGCAAACAGCCATTAGGAGTTATTTATTAATGTAGCCTAATCCACGCCAGAGATATACAGACAACAAAAATAAAAACTCTGCGGAATATGTTTCCTTCAGGTAGGCTAACTCAGGTAAAGGCTGCACGGAGGCAACACACTGGAGAATATCTCTTAAAGGGAGAGAGACGCTCCCTCCTGACAGCAACACAGCCAAAGAGAGTCCAGACAGGGTTTGTTATTTCACAGGTTTGTAATAAAGTAATTAATAAAGTCTATTGTCAGGCATATCTAATGGATTCATTTGAATAACTGTAATAAACTTCAAGTGTGTGCTGTGCAGCTGTATTATCTAGGAAAACTCAAGTGTCGGCTCAGGACAGATAAAAAACATTGTGTAAGATGGTAAATTACTCGGATCAGGGGCAATAAAAACTTGATCTGGACATCCTTATTTAAAAGTATTGAAGAATAACTGTGTTGAAGAAATCCATATGTCAACAGAGAGGAGTGAAAAGTGTCAAGAAGCCAAAAACAGCAGCTTCCTCCTCACAGTGTCTTAACAGAAATGCATTTTACAGAAGGAGCAGTGACAAAAATTCAATATCAGCTCGGTAGCTATTTAAGTTAACTGCAGCACATTTGAAGCAGGGAGCTCTGTCTCAGGCAGGAGACACATGTACACAAGGGTTGTGCTTATAAGACAATCTTGGAGTCGACAGTGGTCAGAGTCATTGCCAGTAACCACTGCCTTTGGTAATGTCAAAATGATATTTAGGTTGTTTTACCATCAATGTATTAAATAATTATTGTCATTAGCTGTAGAAGTAGTAGTGCTAAATTAATATCACATTTAATTTGCGCCATTATAGTTTCACATTGGCATCCCCTGCATATAACCGACACTTGCAATACTGATGAGCATGCGGATATGCACACCAACACACTCTGACCAACTGACCGTGCAATGCTGTCCCCAGTGCTGAATGGAGCAGAAGAGAGATAGACAAAACATATAGCTTTGCTTCAGCTGCTCGCAAGGAAGAGAGACTCTGACACTGTTGTTAATTACGTCGTAAATTTCAGCAGTCATCAGTCAGTGGTTAAAAGTGTTTCCAAATCTTTTTATTTAGCATCTTGGAATAAGAATAAGGGTGCTTTCAGACCTAGACTTGTCTTGCTTTGGTCTGAATCAGGGACTAATTTTGTCCCAGATTCAGACCAAAGCACTCCAGGGTTGTTTTGATGCACATCTGAGTGCGATTGCTGTGTTCACACCTGCCCAAACGAACCGCACTTGGGGGGCAAACGAACTTGAGTTTGATTAAACTGAACCAAACAGGGCAGGTGAGACAGCACCCTAAGAAAAAGAAGAACACATATTCTAACCCCAGCAGACTATGAGGAGGAGGGAGAGAGGCCAAGCTGTAGGCTTGGGCCGCATCAGGCGCCTCAGCCAGCTGTCCTCCCCTCCTCGGCCCACACACCCCCGTGTCCTGGATGCTTAAGTGAGATGTAATGGGTGACCGCTGAGTACCCTGCCGCAGCGGAGAAGGGTAAGTTGGGCCCCACCCAATCCCCAAGCTATGTCTCAAACATTGGTAGCTATACTTGACTTATACAGGCCTGATGGACACCCCTCTCCAGCCCTGAGGGTGTGAGAAGAAGGGAGAAAGGGAATCCAGCGATGGATTCAGCCTATTGTCAGTTTCCAGTGTTTTCATGATTTGATCAACCCCGCAGTGCGGAACCTACAGTGTGTTACACGTGTCAACAGTTTACCTGATGTCATCATCAGTCACTACGAAGGCTTTGCAGAGAGGCTGTGTCGTGTTGAGCCACACTCCGGGATTTTTCTCCACTGCAGCGGTGAGCTGTCCAGTAACGGGCGCAGGGCTGGTGTGCAGAGCGCTGGCGATGGCAGACAGCAGCGTTTTATCTGAACACGCAGGACCAACACCTAGGCAGAGGACAGCAGAGAAGCACAAGTCAAGCTTCTAAAAAAAAAATCCAGCTTTGAATCACAGACATTTGTCATATTTGTTTAATTACACTCACCCTGTAAGCCTTTGGGAAGGTCCATAGTTTTCACCAGCTCATCTGCGATATCAAACGCATTTAACCCGCTCAGCTTCCTCTCCCAGAACAGCTAGAGATTGACACAAACCAAGTTTTAGGTACAACTGCCCACAAACTGAACATATGCATCATTTTACGGACACTGAACAAGGTTTAAACAACCCGTCAGCACTCTCTGATAATAGCAAAGCCAGAGAGATGTAACAGAACATCAAGTTTTATCTTGGTCAGCTATGCAAAACATTTCAACTGACAGGATCAGTAAGTTCTTTTTGCTCAGTTGCCTTTCTATTGTATTGATGGTGGAGTTATAGTTTCCTGAAAAGTATAGAGAGTCTAACTGTGCATGTTTTCTGTCCTGTGACTTACTTGTTTGGGTTGGTCCACAGCCTTCTGCGGGTCTGTCTTCACCTTGTTGTTGGGATGATTTGTCACCTTGGTCACTGGCTGTTTGAAGATGGATGCCGTCTGTCGAACTGGTAGTGTTGTGTTTAAGTCAGGCTTGGCCTTTAGGAGAGACAACAACATGACTGACTGTCCAAAATTCTGACAACCAGCTTTGACCAGCTCTCTCTCATAATAAAATACAACTGTTACATTATGACATTTGTGATTGGCCAGTTATCTGGAAAAGGCCAAGGAAATGAGGAGGAGCTCTTTATTGAGATGGTCTGTGAATGATTGGTGGTTCCTCGTGTGAACAGCTCATTTTTGAGAAACACTTATATCCACTGATGAGTTCAAGGGCATCATAAAGAATGTGGTGACAGAGACATGTGCTTCATTTTCTTGAGAGGCTTCTGTGTTTGAACAGTTGTTGTTTTATTGTGGATTTTTGTATTATATGTCGTATTTGTTGCATTTAAATGTGTTTAGATTGGCTGCTACCTCGGCCAGGTCTCTCTTGTAAGAGATTTTCACTGTCAATGGGACTTCCTGGTTAAATAAAGATAAATAAATTTGGTTTTGCGTGTGCAATGACCAGAAGGTCGCTGCTGAAAAGATGGTGTCTGAATGAATGAACGTGAGAAGTCACAAGTGTTGCCAACTTGGCGACTTTCTTGCTATATTTAGTGACTTTGCAAATTCAGAAACTTTATTTCTAAGAAAGCAACTATTTACAAATTCAGCAACTTCTTCAGACCGTCAGAGAAAACATTAGAGTATACATTATATTTTGATTCTACCCATGCATGTTGCTTTGAGTTATCCCAGTCTAGGCTCATCCTCCATCAGCGGAGGGTCTCTCCCCCTCTCTCCTCTTGCACCATGCAGTAGATATGGGGCAGGCAGGAGGAGACGAGACACTGCTCGCCATGGGAGTTCAGTTATAGTGAGTTTCTATGGTTACATTGATGCGCTCACTCTCTGGCTTGGAAGCGAGAGACAGTAGCGCACTATAGAATAAGCACCACAGCTCTTAATGCCATTCAAATTTTCTGTAGAAAATGTTTCTATTGAATCTAATTCAGCAAATTTTAATGCTTACATTGATGCACGATGACCTCACTGATATGTGAATGAGCGTACAATGACTGTTGGAGCTATTGAACCTACTTTCAATGGAAGAGAGCTGGCAACACTTTAAGTTACTGCACAAATCTACATAATTGTTTGACTGCATTAATGTCAGTGTTGTCAGTACCAAACAGGCGGTACTGTTGCATCCCTTATTTCATTCTTAAAAGTGTGAAGAGACAATGTAAACGTTAAAACAACCTGGTGTAACTGTTATGATGCAAGAGCAGTTTAGAGGGAGAATTCTCTCAAGTTGAACAGCAGATAAAAGGCTGAACTGAGGTCAGTTTTACAAAGTACGTTTCCTTGTAGCGCATTCATCAGTCAATCATAAAACAATTTCTGTGGGAGAGCTTTAACAGCGAGGAAGGCAACAACCCTCTGACGTAGCTACAGAGTTTCTCTGCGAGGATTAAGAGTCTAGATGTGTCCAAAAGCTCCCTTTGTTCACTGCCTTGTACATTATATTTACCGTCAAAATTCTATCATAAGATAGTGTCAGAAAGCTACACTGACGCTACAGTAAACTACTGAATGTTTATTATATAGGTCATAGGTCAAGTGTTGCCCAGGCTGGTTCAACTGTATGGCACAGTTGCAAAGAAAGCCACTGTATGAGGAAAAAAAAAAGTCTCATGACACACTAACTAGTGTTTGCCAGAGGGCACGTGGACTCTGAGACAAAGTGGGAGAGGGTTTTATGGTTTAATGAGGCACAACTGAGCCTTATGGACACACTGATTATCATTCACACTATACTTTGGGTTCAGGACAACACTTCAAATGTGTCATGGAGTGACTAATTTAACCTGCTTCCTCAATAGCTTCCACTTAAGTTTGGTGTGGTGACACCAGCATTACAACAGGAGTGGAAATATATGGAAAAACACATGTAATGACAGCGAGTACTTAATGTTCTTGATGTGTATCAGGTTGTTCAGGGTGTTTTGTACATAGATGCCTCCAGAATGTTCTTTACACTAAAGGAAAAGGATAAAATTTGGAGCTGCAGTTATTTATAGGTTATTATGCAATGGTTTTACTGGTGCAGCCCACTTGAGATCGAATCAGCCTGTATGTGGCCTATGAACTGAAATGAGTTTGACACCTCTGGCCTAAATTAATCCAAATGTGTGGCAGGTCCCTGTGTAACCTGAGCTGGAGCAGGTTTGCGAGGAATGCTGAGAAAAACTGCCTTGTCAAGATGTACGGAGCTGACACAAACCTACTCACATAAACTCAGGGCTGTAATTACTGTCAAATGTGCCTCCGCTGATCCCTCTGGAACACTTGAATATTAAAGACTCCTGCTGTGTTGGTCAGTGTCAGAAAGTCTTATTAAAATTGCTTTGATTGAATGATGTGAAACAATAACATGCTAACCTTCAGGGGAGGTGAATATGCTTTATGGGCATTAGTGTCCAGAGATCACTGAAAAAGCACCGTGTCCATTCATTTACACTTCATAAATACCAACACCAAACACAGTCTCACCCTGATCTGATGGTTGATGTCATAGAGATGCTTGTGCCTGCTGCGCTGCACTTTGGTCAGGAGCGACCATCCACCCCGGGAGTGGCTGGCATTCACATCTGTGTGAAGGTTGCTGCCCAGACTGCGGACGATCTGGGGCTTGTTGAGAATGCGCTTAACAGGAACACTGGAAGGAAAAACAGAAAACTCATCAACACAAGATTTACCTCGTCGATAACTGAGGCATTAAAGGGACAATTCACTACGAAAATTACTCCTCTGCATTGTTGTGCATTTGTCATCAAAGTATCAATAAACAATTTGAACTATTTTCGAAGAGCTAGAGGGTGCGAGTGCACATGCACTGAAGCCTCTACAGTCGCCTTGGGAGTCAATAATGGCGGACAATTTAGTCTAGAAGAAATCAAAGAATGCGCCACTATGGCAACACTTTGGCTTTGAGCCAGACAAAGGAGGCAACCCTTGTTTGCACTGATTGAGTAAGCTGCAAAATTTATTTTTAAGGAATAAAAGAAACAACGCGTTACAGTCACTCCGTTGTCCTACGACCGTTTGTTTTTTTTTATTTTATTTTAAATGAGTCAACAGGCTCCCAAGTGGCGAAAATCCGGTATTACCAACTTGATGCGGTTTTTCACAAAAACTGGACCGTTTTTTTTCTCATACCGACCCAACCCTACCCCAGGTAGTATGCTGAGCTTTGAAGCCAATATTCATAGTGCCAAAAATGAAATTACACTGTCAAGTGATGTCACTGGGCCCAAAAAGACTTTTTCTCATATACTTGTGTTGTAAAAAGAGGCATCTAGATACATTTCTGTTCTACAATCGAGATTGGATCCAATTGGTCTGATACCACTTGGAATATCTAGAGGAGCCACACGATTAAATTAAATCATTTTATCTCCATTTAAGTTAGTTGAGCGCCAAACTGGAATCACTGGTTCTGCCAATATAAGTCTCCTGTGCACTTGTTCTATGGATGCATACAGTGCTGATCATCTGGGTAATTTTACACACAGCAGCTGATTGTGTCTGGCCTCATGTGCAACTGATGTGCACCAAATAAGCTCTGGTTCTTGAACCGGCTCCATTCAGGAGCAAACCAGCCCGTGTTTCCAACAGTTTTGCGTGGAATCATTATTATGAAGGATCTGTCATCAACAGAGGGCGTTGCACAATGTGAAACAGAATTTAACAGTAGTCGCAAACACATTGATTATCTGCAAAAGTCTGTCCTGTTATTACAGATACTTGTTTTACCCAAAAAAATAAGCATGAGCCAACTATTAATGAAACCATTGCACACAGTCTTGTCTGATGATATCTCACTTGTCTCCTCCATTGCTGCCTTCTTGCTTCAGGTCAAATAAAACCCGACATTTTGGTTAAAGCCGGGAACCTGCTTATCAGATTCTGACTAATTTAGTTTTGGTCAAAATGCTCTGAAGGGGTTCAAAATTAGGTGCAGGATCTAGAGATGCAGCAGTGTGAGATTTTCACCTTCTCAGAAAATATTGTGGTTCCACAGTATCACGGTATTACTGTTATCAGTCAGAATGACTCTAAGAGGAATGAAAACTGAGGGTTATTGTTATCATAATTGAAATTTGAAATCCTTTTGTTAATGGCAGTCTGAATAAAAAAGTCTCCACTCAGAAAATAACGAAAATAAAGAAAAGATTCAACATGCAGTTGCATTTTTTCCCCAATATAGGAACAGGAACAGAGCCAGTTCAATATGGTTGGAAAAGGGTTACAAGCAACTTTCAATAGAATGAATGGCGTCCTGCTTCCTAGCTGCATCCAATTCTACATACAACAACAAGGTCTGTGGATTACCCTGAGTAACTGGGTCATAATTTCTGGAAGGAGACACTGCTGTTGAGCTTTTTCAAATGTATTTTTGGCACTCTGAGCAAGCAGAGTGCCATCTAATATTGCCATAATATTTTTTAAAGAAGGTGACATCTCTACAGCCGTTATCTCCAACACTCACACCCAAACAATCTAGACTGATAAATAGCACTACAGGTGAGAGGACAAATATGCATGTTTGATTTTGGGGTGAACCTCCCATTTAAAGCAGTAATGGCTCTCACACGTCTCTTCACAGCTTGATGAGGTCACCAAGCTTCACATAATGACCAACAATGATCAAAATGTATAAGCTGTTCCACACTAACAGGTGTAACCACAAAGAGTAAGAAGTGTCAGGTAGATGTGTGCACGCCCACAGGTGGAGTAAAGCACCTGTGTGATGATCTTTAGTAGGTGGAGTCTTGGAGTTCAGAGCTACAGCTCAGTAACCGTAACACAACAGCCTGCTGCCTGTACAAGCTGTGGTCACAGTGAGTCATATAAGAGACTTACAGGCAGCAGTGAACTACACGAGGCAGCATGTCCTTCACGTACAAGTTAAAACAAGCTAACAGAGCCGCAGCTGAGGGTTTTACACCGTGTGTTGTTGGAGCTGTGTCGGGGCCCAACGCGCCGCAAGTCAAGCGTGTGTAAACAATGAAAGTTAGCTAGCTAATCAAGCTAGCGGCGTCGCTAACGACAACGGACCAGCGTATCAATTACCATTGTTCAAAGTTACTACTTGACAAAGCTAATGAGCTGAAAACGATATGAAGCATTCGTTGAGCTAACGAAACAAAGCAGTAATTAATAACAACTTGATCGTTTGCGAAGTGTTCAAGTGTGCAAGACGCATGTTTGCATGCGTGCATTTCCTGCAGAGAAACTTTCATTTTAGCAACTCCTCCGCCGGAACGTTTAAGAGTCTCACCCTTTTCTCTCCATGCTCTCGGCTGTCTTGGGTTTCTTGTCTTTGATTCTGGCTTGTGAAATGATAAGTAGCCAGCTAGCTGCCTTTTGTTGCGGTCATAATTTTCCACCGAGTGT
Source organism: Epinephelus cyanopodus (assembly GCA_026686955.1). Classification (NCBI taxonomy): domain Eukaryota; kingdom Metazoa; phylum Chordata; class Actinopteri; order Perciformes; family Serranidae; genus Epinephelus; species Epinephelus cyanopodus. The sequence continues at coordinate 12,542,007 of CM048926.1, read as the reverse complement.
GTTTGTTATCGATCCCGCTGCCTGTCTGTCCGTCTGTCTGTCTCCCGTCAGGACCTCCGACACTGCAGATCACTCCGCCAGCCGTGTCACACAATCAGCGGAACACATCCGCCACACCACTGTAAAATAGTCCGCGCCAGGTTTTTATATATATTTCTGTACACACACACACACACACACACACACACACATCTAAATCTACTAGTTCAACTTTTTTTTAAAAAAATTAAGGTGATAATTTACATGCATTTTTTTAAGTAGTTCCAACCCTGGCATTATTATATGTCTTTTATAATCTAACTAAATCAATTAGTTTAGTACAACCAACATGATTTGCTTTGACCTAAAGAACTTTAAGTTGAACCAACATAATATTTATCCAAATGTTGTGTTGCTATTTAAAGGCTATTTTTTAAGATATTCTAACTTGTTTATTATTTTACCTGAACTATATAACACTATAACACTATAACATATATCAAAATCTCTCTCTAATTCTATATATAATATAGAATTTAGAGAACCGCACCAAACATTAAGTTATTGTATTTACATTTAAATTCCGTCCAGCCATTTGTGCTCATTCGCTTGTCATATAGGCACATTTTCTTGACTTAAACAATTAAAAGAGTATAGGCTACTTTCGAACGTGGTCACATTTCTAATGTAAAAATTACTTTAGCCTAATATTGTTTGCTCTGTTGCAATAATAAAAGTCTTTGAAGTAACATGTCTTCTTGTGCACTGTTTTAAGCAGTGTGCGGTCCACCCACAATCCACCCGAAATTAATCACAATGTTAATTTTTATTGGCCCACCCATCCGTGGATTGTGGATATCTGCAGATGTCACTAATATATCCGCAAGATTTGCATCTCTAATATTCATACACATCTAAATCTACTAGTTCAATTTAAAAAAAATGAGGTGATAATTTTTATTAATTTTTTAAAGTAGTTCCAACTCTGGCATTATTATGTCTTTTGTAATCTAAGTTAATTAGTTCAGTACAATTAACGTGATTTGCTTTGACCTCAAAAACTTTAAATTGAGCCAACATAATATTTATCCAGATGTTGTGTTGATATTTAGAGGTCAAACTATTTAAGATATTCTGACTTGTTTATTCTAATTCCATCCTACTCAATAATATCTATGTTTTTGATTTTGACCAAGATCCTACAATAAGCTGTCAACTGACTAAAATGTTAATGAAACAAACAAAATTTTTTAAGATGAAAAAACTTCATTTTAAATGTTATAAACTAACCCCATAATAATTTTTTTAGTGTACATTCCATGTTTGCAACTACTGATTTATATCACTTCATACTTCCTTATATTTTATCCTTTATTTTAACTTGCACTTATCTAAATTATTTTTTTCTACTACTGCGATTTTGTTATTTATATATATTTAAATTGCCTTGTTGAAATTTTTTGGTGTCCATGACTACTCTGCAATTGTTCATTTCACGATAAATAACTTAAAAGTGCCACATTTGAGTGCAGTTAAGGTACTTTTGTACTCCTACAGTGTAGAGAAATAGGTACTTTTTAACCCTTGATATTTGTAGTTACTTTCCACACCGAGTAATTGCATGATAAACACTGTATAATAAGAACAGTACAAGATCTATGGAAATTCTTAAACTTCATCGTAACCTTTTGTTAGACTTGACAAAGTATGTTAAGCCTTGTACACACAGACACATCTTCATAATGATTACAGCTGGGTTTGACACTGTTGCACAAGGAAATGTCTCACCAGGGACAGTACGTTACGTTATCTTATCTTTCATGCAGATAAACAATCAAAACAAGTAGCTGCACCGTCTAAAATCAAAATTCAAGATAGGAGTTTTAGGATAGGATTACTGTAAAAATCCTATTAGTAGCCCAGGCTATTATTTGCTTATATCACTGAACTCAACAGGCTTGTATTTGGGACAGACCTTTACAAAGATGAAAAGTATGAGTAACTAGTATGAATATTACTTGTATGAAAACTCGACTTCATGAATCAATCAACATAAATCATTTATTTGATCTCCCTGAGACAGTGCATCGAAAACAGAGATAGTTAATGATACTTGTTTTACGGCACCCAGTGATTACTGGCAGAACACTTTATTCTGTTGAAACAATATTTACAACTTAGATGGAGTAAGAATAAGGAAGTCGCCACTATTTTTTCATCTCTCTCGTTTCCCAGGGTGGTGAACCTCAATGAATAACTGTCTTCTTTGGTGCTCATGCTGTAGTTTGAATAAAATTAACAGAACAATTGAATCGCGGAGAATGTAACCGAGCTAACGATATGTAGCATTTCTATATTGACAAAAGTTTAAACATATATATTTGTAGAAGCAGCTAACTAACGTCAGCTCAAGTGGGTAGCCAGCAACATGTTTTATATATCCAAAGAACTTCTATAAAAATGAACTATTTGATAACCAGACCAGGCCTCTAATTGAAACATGCCTTTGTCAAAATGTGTAGCCACACCAGCCCCATGTCAGGTATAGGTGTTTTATAAATGCTGTGAAAGAATCAAAATGCTCAATCCACAGAGAAATGCACACAGTCCGTATTCAGCAACTGTGCCTTTAAATGAGCTGTCAGGACTTCTGTTAAGTTGTGATGTCACAACTTGACGGAGATGTTAAAGACCCAGACACGCTGACCAATCAAAGCAGACTTTGACAGGGCGGTTTAAAGGGACAGGCCTTAAAACGGAGTGTTTCAGACAGAGAGGGAATATCAGTATATTCAGGCAGGCATTTTAAGAAAAAGATTTTTTTTTGTGAACGTTAAATCATGTGAGCATGTTCTAGAAGAAACCCCAGATTCAAGCATGGACCTAAGAATGAGCATCATATGGGACCTTTAATTTACGGACTGAGTGTTATGATGTTTTTAAGGGTTTGTTTTCATCACTGATTTCTGTCAACACAGCCTATACTTTATTATGATCAGCAACAGTCTTAAGAGACATACCAAGAAATCAGAGGCTGTATTTAGGATTTTTAATTACTATGTCCTTCAGTGAACTGACCCAGTTTTAAGTCATGCCAAACTGTGGCCAAACTCCACTGATGGGACTGCATTCATTTAGGATACAAATACACTTAAACTTGATCTTGAATCATTAAATAATTGCAAGTGAAATAACTAAACACAACCACAACATAGGACACATCTCATACTTTACTTCTTCTCTCAAAAACAATTACAGTATGACATGACGGACAGATTTTCCAATTTGTGAATCAGGTTTGACCCACAGCAGTCTGATGATTAAAATAAATACCTGACCCTCAAAACCAAAGTCCATTTATCATCGGCGTTTTCATATTCCTTCCATCCATGTTTTCCCTGAAGGAATGTTGAAATGACAAACTCCAGTGCACTTCAGAGGATGAGGATGGTGAGCAGTTCAATGTTGACCGAGCTGCAGGGTGAAGATGACAGCTTCCAGTGGCCCGGCACACCAGGTACAGGCCGCAGCGTTTTTTGTTCATCACTTAAGTCTTTGTGTAAAAAACAGCAGCGACCTGACCGAAGGAAAACAAAGTCATTAGTTTGAACAGTAGAAAAGAGGTTTTGCTGTGACACACACATCAAAGCTGATGAAAAAATGTTGTTTAGGTGACACCTGGAAGCACATTTGTCTGTTTGCTGTATTTTATTTTAAAAGCACAATCTAAAACTCACTCAACAGCCAACACTGTTCATAGACTTTATGTTTTTTGTGGGTTAACACATGATTTAATTTTGACATTTCCAAGCCAAAAAACTAGGTCGCAGAGTGGTCGAAGGTTTGCCTGTCTTATTAGAGGCTGCTACTTGTGGTCTTAAAATAGGCCACTGTCCTGGATTCTGGTCTCCTGACACCTCTAAACTACCTGGCTTACAGTCTCTGACTTTCACTCTGATATAGTCGCCTCAGTCCTGATGGTTTCCCACAGTTTCATCAGGTTTCATCACATCAACGGTGTTAACCAGGTGACATTCACCTCTTGTTTTTACCAGATGTGGCACTTAGTATCTAATGAGATGTAGAGACTAAGGCTAGGTTTGTGCTCGTCGTAGTGAAAGGGTGCATGAGCAAAAACTAACTTCATCATGTATTTTGCACAAAGTGCGAAGGCTCTGCAACTTGTCACAGTGTTTGTCATCACATTCACCTCTGAATGTTTGTAACTTGCCTGCTGTGTGTGGGTTTTTTTTTAGACATGGTTGCCACAAATGTTGATGAAAGCAAACACATAAGTAAAATTAATTAATATTAATTAATTAATTTTAATTAATTAATATTTGTTCTTAATATGACACAGAGAAGACATGAGTGAGATCTATAAGCTTGTTTACCAAATATATGATTAAAATGATTCCAACTAGGGTGTTTTTCTGCAAAGAGAGAAAATCCTCACATACTGTGTAGTAAAAACATGGAAAGAGCTTGCAGAGGATGTAGTGCAGGCTCCTCAATTAACTCTTTTTAAAACCAGACTGGATACATTCAGGTCAGCAAAGGATATTCTGTATAATTTTAAAGCTGATTTGAGATTATTTGTTGTTATAAATATTGTTCTTTAAAAACCCTGAAGCCCATGCCACGCTGTCTTACACAAGTATAATCATGGCTTTAGGTTGCCACACTACAAACTTTGGGGAATAATTCAGACTTCTTTTACATTTCGTTTCATTACACTTATGTGTAGTTTAACTGTAAAAACTGTGTCGAGTAATTTCCCTACTTAGGACACTGTAACGTTATGTCTTCTTCACAACAATCCCAATGCTAACAAAGGCAGAAATGTTCAGAGAATCCATTGCTACAACTTTCTTTGACACTCAGTTAGGGCTGGGCGATATGGAGAAAATCAAACATAATATCTTTGACCGAATACCTTGATGTTAATGCAGTGACACTGTGTATGGTTGACTATTGGTGATTTCACAAAATATTTACATAATAAGATTTAAGATTAAAATGCAGCCTTTAAAACCAGGAAATGAAAACACCTGGGATAATAATGTGTGATAATGTGGCCCTTTGCTGCATGCCTCTCTCTCTCCCCCCTCATGCTTCACTGTCCTGTCAATTAAAAGGCAAAAAATGCCCTAAAAAATATCTTTTAAAAAAGTTTAAAAAGAAAAAGAAATAGTTTCCTTGTGCATGCAGTGATGTCTATAGTCTCAGAGGTATTTCCGAAAACCAACTGGTCGTGTTGGTTCAAATACATTGAGCATGTGCAACAGTATGGCTCTGAGTCTGACAAGCATTTAATAGTTTTTAGACAGATGGAGCCATAAGCTGGTATCAGGCTGTGGCTACACAGGCAACACTTGTTATCTGCTGTAACAGGGACAGACCTTCCCCCAGTGCCGCTTGTGGTCTCTGTACACAGGTCTGACCCTGTTTCCACACAGCCTGTGGGAGAATGCTACACTCTGGTGTCATTTTGCAACAGTTCACTTGCAGTGCTGCCACCATAGTAAACAGAGAAATAGATCTTCCGTGCCCCTAAATCATGTAGTATGTGAAAAGACAGAATTGGTCTGCATAGTTTAATGATTCCACAATAACCTTTAATGCTGTAGGTAGACTGGTGAGTGCCCTTTTTAAATCGTGCCTAAGTTACTTGTAATAAATAGAGTTTTAGAACAAAGAGTCTACAATAATATACTTAAACTACAGGAAACACTTCTAAATGTGTTTGCTTTTCAAATACTTCTTGTTTTGTCTAGATAAATAGAAACAGATAGGTAGAGAGCATTTTTGATTAACGCAATATGTTAGAAATGTGAGTCTGAATAGTTTGAGAAGTCTGTAAAGGCAACTTAGATGTAAAGGTTGGAACAGAGCAGGGCCATTGTACAACAGACAGCAGTGTCAGGTTCTTATTTCAAGCTTGAAAAGATACAGAGGCTGCAGAAATAGTGATGCTTACACAAAACACGAACCTGAGCGCCACTACTCGTCCTTCTTGAATTTGCCGCTGACATAAGGGACATAATCCAATATCACTCGCCAGTCTGTGAAGTGGACGAGCGCTACGCCTCCAGCTGTGCCCCATACAGCCAGAGTTGGGATCCTGCAGAGCAAACAACACTTTCAAGATTAAGCAACTTTTACTGTCATTCATTACATGAATGAAATGATCTGTGAACAAATTGAATTCAGTGAATGTAAATGTTGATTTTAAGGACAAACATCCATGTAAACATCACACGCCTTGTTGACTCCTTAAGAGATAAGTATTGGAACAACTTATTGAGTAATGCATGCATGAAATGAGCAACTTTAACTTCTATAATCAATTATTATAATTGTTGTGTTAAAATAGAAACAGATTTACTGGCTACAGCTTCACAAATACAAATACAAATATACAATTTCACATCATAAATAGCTTGTTACACAAAACAAAGATTTAAGGACTCTGATTTGGCCTGATACTGATTCTTGTGGACAAAACGATTAGTGGATCTATATAATCTATACGAAACCAATATCTTCAGCCCTTTAGGAGAGATCAGTCAATCAGCTGGCTAGTTGATTAGCATAAAGCTAGTCAACCTGAGTAACAAACGTATGAAATTCACATTTTGCCGTCATGCTGAAATAAGTCACTGCGGTATATGGTAACACTGACTTTGTCTCATACTTCATAAAGGTCATTTTATGCATCTTTAGCCTGAGATTAGCTGCCAGGTAGCTAAAGTCAGCATGTCCCCAAAGCAATGACCTCGGCTGAGCTAACAGCTAGTGTTAGCTAAGGACACATCGAGGCTCCGTTTAACAAAAGTCTGACTTATTCCCGCCTTTTAGTACTACTAATATATTAAAGAAACATCTTACCATAATTTAGCAATGGCTGCATATTTCGCACCGATCACTTTACTGATCATTTTGGCAGCAGTATGTCCTCCTGACGCTGGACGAGCCGCTTCAAGAGTTTGGAAGAACTTCCGGTACTGGGGTGCTAATTACGCCTAGTGCGCATGTGCGTGGGGTAACTTCCGGTTACTCTAAAATAAAAGTCCGATGGATAAAACTGAGGAGCAGCTTGAAGCATTACTAGTTTCCTCAGTTGTTACACATTTATTATTCCAGTTTAGAACAAATTATTATTATTCCAGATGCTGCTTTATTCTACATATATGCGTGTTAATTTAAAGTGTCAAATATTCAATACCACACAGCAAACAAGGTAGTTTTTCTGCATAGGAGGGCTGAAGACTCTATATAATTTACGATATAGAATTATCAATATTGTTTAAACAAAGTACATTTATAACATTATAAAATTAGATTTAGATATAAATTTAAAAGAATATCTATCTATCTATCTATATTACTGCCACCTGCTGGACTGGAAGCTGTTATTAACTACCTTCTGTCTTCATCACATCTGTTGCCATCTATCAGTAGTTTTGACATTTTCCAGTTTATTATAGTGTGTAAATATACCAGGAAGGCTCTTGCCTATCTATTTAGTTCATTTAATCCAGTATGTCATATTCTCAAAAGGGGAATAACCATCTCTTCTCTCGGGGCTTCTACTCCATATTCCACCAACATCTGCATGTTTTTAAATATGTAAATATGTCTTCCTGTGTCACATTAATCCCAGTTTTCCTGCCAGGTTTTGTGCAATGTGTGTTCAATTGAGTGCTGTGTGCTTTAGTGGCGATGGAAGATGAGCTCACAGTGGAGCTAATTTCTGCCCCCCAGTGGACAAATCACGCGATGGTGCTGCCATGAAAGCATGCCTCCCTAACTGGTCTGTCCCGGCTGGATAAACCCAATTTCACAAACAAAACATTGAATGGAGCAACCTCTACTTTGGTTTTAAAAAGAGACATTTTTGTTATTAAAAATGGCACATTTATTGCTACATTACTGTTATATACACAACAGTTCTCTATATCTACTTTATATATAAAAAATAGGAAACTGGAGGCACTTTGAGGACATAAGCCTACATAGATGTTGTCCCCAAACATGAGTGAAGACAGAGAGATTTGTAGCAGTTCATCTGTTGTGAAGGACAGAAAGGGTTCTGTTAAAAAAAAAAATATCAGGTGCATGATTTGATCCTCGGATACTGCAGAAAAAAACTTTCATGTAAAGAAATAAAAAGTACAAGTCTTCAGTAGAGATTTTTCATATCACAACAAACACCACGTTTTTTCTGCCGAAAGGTTAGCGTAACTGAAAGGTAATGCTTGGGGCTCGTCCGCGGGGCGGGATCTGTGACAAAACATGACAGGTAGAAAACCAAATACTGTTACATATCAGTATCAGCTTACAATGATAAAGCTGACGTATCATACAGCTGTACATACATATCAATGCACATGCCAGTCAAGGACAAAATTATACTTAACAAAATCAGTACATAAAAGATGAAACATTTTAAGTAGTTTTCAGCGTCAAAGTTGAACACCAGGGGTCTCATTTATAAACTGCATGCGACATTTCCCACGCAGGAGTTTTGATCTATAAAAACAGACTGGATGGGAGAAGCTTGACCCATGCGTATGAACAGTTAGAGATGGGAAAATGGCGACACAGATGGAGAAATTGTTGTTGCACGCACATTTTTAGAATAGATCCAACGTATTCTTATAAATGAGACCCCTGGTTATTAGTCATCTTACATTTAATGACATGGACACTGAAGCAGTCAGCGTCACTGAGTGTAATTCTTCATTTAGATGTTCTGAGACACTGTCAGATGAAGTATATATGTTTTATACATCTGTAATATAAAAAGGTACAACCTATAAATCCTCAAATGCAACGTCATCCACCATGTAGCAGAGAAGTATTCAGGCACTGGTGAGTAACCATTATCAAAACTCCCAAAGTCAGGAAAATGACTAAGGCCACCCTATTTGATTCATTTTATGCTTCATATCACAATGAAACAGTGAATTATGTCGCAGATTGTGCAGACCGCCCCCGCTGCCCCTTCCTCAAACTAATCAACACACTCATCAGAGAGAGCTGGACATCAGGGAGCGGAGAGGGGGGCGTGCTGAAGAAAAATATTGTTTCATTTAAGAAAAAAAATCCGTCGCAAACACCAGAACCATCCAATTACAACTGGCCTGACAGCTTTGTATTGAAACATGCATTGTGTTTTTTGTTGTTTTTTTAAAAAAGAGAGCAATATCACAACATGTGATGTTACAGCCAGATAAGTTTGTCATTTCTAACATTTCTAAGCACCTGGCACGAAAAGAAAATCACCTCACTTTGTTCCTGGAATCTAAAAATCGAGAGTCGTGTTACATTTAAACAATGTAAACAAAAAATAAAGAAAGAGCATTCCAAAATGATAAAAACAAAACTCATACAACTATTTTACAAAGTAAAAAATAAAACAATAAAAAAAAAAGGTAAGTCAATTCTACAAAAGGAAGATCCTCACAACAGGCTTTGCAGTTGTTCAAAAGGGGAAAACAAAAACACGTAATTCTCAACACACAGCAACAACCAAAACAAGTCCGTCAATGGCGAGTAAATTCTCTACAGGGCAGCAGGAACACTCATGATCCCTTTCAATACTCAATTATTTCTGTCTTCTGGCAAAATGTGACACAAATCGCTCCGAGACTTCAGTTTAGTAAGTTCACCATGTTGTAACAGAGTCTTTAGGTGTGGTGTGACAGGGGCAGGCTGAGAGCGACTGACTTCATCACGGAGCTGAGCAGTGAGGGTGACATCTGAACGCTCGAGTCCAACCGGTCAGGATGTGCACGTTTGAGTCAACATCACTGTGGTTCCTGGATTTGTATCGAGTCTTTGCTCACGTTTGTGTCGGTGGAGGGTCTCTCTCCGGCGGTCTTTTCGTTCCACTTGCATGGCAGTGACCATAACAGATGTACGGGACTTAAGAGATAAGACTCCACAGTTAAAAATAAAGAAAAAAATAACCCACCACGTGTGTGTGAGTCAGTGACTGTGGCACCTTTTCAGCCAAAGCAAGAAATTTAAAAAACACATCCAGAAATACCAGAATACAAAAAAAAGGTGTCAGCTCTCTGATTGCCAGTTAGTTGCTGGATGTCTCCAAACCTGCCTCTGTAATTCAGTCATCACGTGAGAAATAATAATGATGGCTATTTCATCTTAAACACTATGCATTAGGCCTCTTGTGGGCACGCTTTAACGGGTTCATAAACCCAGTGTCCCTCTTTGCCTGTGAAGAATGTAAGACCTGCTTTTCAGATGGGAATGCCAATAATCATCCAACAATACAAACCCTAACTCTGCTCACACAAGCAGTTGATCCAAAAAGTTTCATTTGATCCAAACAAGTTTTGCTCCCAACAAGTAAAAGCAATTTTTCCAAAGTGTCTTACAAAAACACGATCGTAAGAATGTCCTCATATCCAATTTTCCGCCGTCTCCAAACCGCTGTCCTCGGTTCAAAGTGTTGTCACGTTAAGATTAATACGTATCCGCTCGTTCTGCGAGAGTGTGCTTGTTACTTTTGTATTCGTAGTCAGGAATGTGGCCACCTGCTTTGTCAGTAATGAGGTGTGTGTGCGTGTGTGCTTTCCAAGAGTTGATTAACACACACTGAGATGCATGACAATGATAGATTAAGGCCACGTGTTCTAAGGGCTGTACAATCAACAGGAACTGGAAGAGAGAAGAGAAAAGACAATGAGTATCTTCACAAAACGAAACCAGGCTATTGTTCAGGCATCACAAATCCTTCTGTGCACGCTCTGTAGACTGACCTGAGAGTTACATATGTCCATCTCCTCCTAGACCAGGGTGCCCCCCACCCAGCTGCATCTGGGGGTCCACGCCTGAAACTTTCTCCTCCTCTCTCCTCTTGAGGCAGGCAGCCTTTGGGTTCAAATTACGCTCTTTGGGAAAAAGGATCAACACAGAGATTAGACACAGTAAAGGAAGAAGAACAGGACGTCTTGAGATTATCTCACTATGCTTTACCCTCAGGAATCTTTTTAAGGTCCAGGTTGTAGGATTCAGGGGGATATACTGGCAGAAATGGAATAAAACAAGTGTGCTTTTCTTAGCTCTCTAGATTTGGCCACCTGATTTTTTGCATCGGCCACTGTAGTGAGAAGCCCCTCCGTGTTGAGCAGCTTAGTAAAACACTGATCTTTAATGTGAAAGTGCTTTATACAGCATTTTTATTGGTTTAAATCACTAGGTTTGTTTAAGAGAGGGGGAGACCGCAGCTGATAATTCGCCTGCAGGTAAAAACCTCCTGAATGTCTGGATCTTAATTTATCGAAGAAAAAAGATGAGCACGCGTTAGCAAGTGCTGGGAAAAGGGGCTGTCTCTGACATGCCAAACACCATTAGAAAAACATTGATTTTCAACATCAAACTGCTTTATTCAGTGTTTACTGGTCTAAATCAATGGGTATGTTTATTTTGGAGAGGAAAAGACCTCTGTGGATAATTCGGCTCACAGAACAAATCTCCTGTCTGGATTAGAAATAAAATGAGCACAGATTAAATTGTCAGAGAAAATAGGTGAGCACACATTACAGTTTGTCTGTGAAGAGCCAAACAGCATCAGAAAACCACTGATTTTTAACATCAAACTGCTTTATTCAGTCTTTTTACCGGTTTTAATCACCTGGTCAATTTTGTTTGGAGAGGAAGAGACCTCTGTGGATAACTCAGCTCCTAGTAACAACTTCCCGAACAATGAACACTGAGGGAGTTTCCTTCCTAACCAGGAAGTTTCAGTTGGTTGCAATCTGCAATCCTCACTACTTGATGCCACAAAATCCCCTTGAATCTTACACACTGCTCTTTCAAGACATTAAAGCAGAGTTTTGAGTGCACAAAAAGTCAGTAACAGACAAGGAGAACAAAAAAGGGAAAGGTAAGACAGGAAAATGAGAAGTAAGATGAAAATTGCAGGCGTTTGGCAGAAAGCAGGGATACACTTCCTCAGATATTCTCCCTTTCTCCTCCATTTCTCAAAGTGATACGAGCAAATAGCAAAGAGAGAGTGAAGGCTTCACAGTAAGTGAGAACAAAATTAGAGGAGAGATTTTCCTACAGGTGAGTGACTGGCAACTTGTCCAGCTATGATAAGAGATGGTTGGTTGGTTGATGTGGATCAGACCCTCCTGTATTGGCTGACCTACCTCGCACCTGCTTCTCCAGGCCCATTATGACCTGGACAGCCTGCTGCAGGATGATAAGCTTGGTCTGGGCCTTGTCGCTCTGCAGGTGGACCTGACACATCCTGCCCAGCTCTCTGAAGGCTTCGTTAATGTCGCGCACGCGCACCCTCTCCCTAGCGTTGTTAGCATGGCGGCGCTCGCGCTCCCTCTGCTCCTTCTCCTCGGCAGTCAGGTTCTCATCGGTCACCGAGACAACGCTGCAGCCAGGAGGAGAAGTGGGGGTTGGAGGGGCTGGTTAACAAACCCATATCACAACCCTTGCTGAACCTAGGCTACAACTGCAGTTACACTCTTTTAAACCTGTAACACAGCTCTTAGTGTTTTTCCTCTGCCTCCCTTCCTCTATATATGATGCTGACTTCAAGCTCTTTACCCAAGATGAGACAGGTGGAACTGCTGAAGAAGATCCCAGTGGAGTGGGGCTGTGCTGCAGGAGAGTGAGCGGAGGGGTGGGAGCTGTTTTTTTGCAGATCTAAAATATGAAAATGATAAATAATACATCTAAAAATGAATGGATGTGTTCTCTAGAGCTTTAAGTTTAACTCTAAATGATCTCAAGCCAAGAACACTGACGATCGAGATACAACAGTCGACCTGAGCGACCAGGTCTAATGGATCTGTCCTGAAGTCTAACCAACCAACAATGATTTATTTTGGTCATTGGGGTCCAGGATGGAAGTTTAGGGGATATGTTGACTGTCCAGCAGAATGAGAGAAGTTATGAAGAGGGAGAGAGAAAGGGAGAGAGAGGAAGCAAAACCCTCTGCCAACATAGAAAGAGCCACAGAGAAAAAAAAAGCCAAGAGGAGAGACTGAGGGCATCGTGTTAAATACATCAGCAGCAGGAGATGTATTTATCTGAATGTGAGGAAGAGGAGGTCACTGTTGATATCTGTAAAAAGAAAATGACAGAGGATGGGGGAGTGAGTGGAGAAATGGAGAGGTTGGTCTCGAAAAAACAGGGTGGCAAAAAAATGAAAGGGTTAATGCTCAAAGGCTGGGACATGCGGCACAGAAACACTGCAACGAAGCGGACGACAGGTTAATACACATAACAGACAGCCCTGCTTTCATGCTAACCGGGGTGCCAGTGAACAGACAGGTGTGCTATGAGTGGAAGGTTTATATATATATTTTTTAAAAAAAAGACATCTTAATGCTGAAATAATGTAGAAATTAAAATGCCTTTGTGGTTTAACAAAAGCTCGATGAAGGAAAAAGCAAATGAGCACATTAAAAAGATGTGTTAATACAGTCAGAGGGCGAGGCAGAGACATGTAAGCATTTACACAGTGGAAACAGACAGCCAATTATAAGACAAGGCAACACATACTGCATCAGAACAAGTAGACGTCCTGTATGTGTCACCAGAGGACGAAAACCTTAGAAGATGAACTGGAGAATGGGCGTGTCTTAAAAACAGTCACACAGCTTCACTTCCTTACGCCGTGTCCTCTTTGTGTGGATCATTTCTGGGATGGACTAGCACTCACCGTCATGTCATGTCATGTAATACAAGTAAATGTAACGTATTTCAAATACAAGTAACTGTATTCCTTTACAGTTACAGCTGAATTAGTGGTATTTTGAATACAGTTACTGTCTTTAAAAATACATTACTTGAAGGGATTACTTTATTTGTTTCTGTATTATTTGCTCCAACACTGTGCCCTAAATGAATGCAAGGCGAGCAAGTGTTTGACAGCATTGTTTTATACTGAAATATTCTAACTGGCTGTGTTTTGAAAGCTCCGCAATGGATGAAGAAGAACTGATTTGTGAAGCTTGAAATGAGGAGTTATTGACACAACACCTCCTTACTTGACAACAAAAACCTAAATAAGATGGCAGCTGGTTTGAGGGAGATCTCCATCACTAAGAACAACGTACTTGCTTTTGGCTATATTGTGTGTCATTTCCAGTAAATGTCACAATATAAAACATGAGTTTTAGGTTTAAAAAGCATAAAGATCGAAAGATAGCAAGTACTTGCCGATCTTTAAAGTGGTTACATCTTCAGTCGAGCACACAAGACATAACAGAGGTGCATGTATTTAGTAATCTTTAGAGGTATATGTTTTAAAAGTAACCCCCTAAAACAGGTGCTCACTGGTATTAAGCACGTGTAATGTGTTTACCACCACAAGTGGAGTCTGGTGAATTACAACAGGTAATTTTTAAAAGTTTTATAATGCCTAACAGGACGTGTCGGGAGCTGGGAAGTGAAGCTGTGTGGGAGTTTTATTTTGCAAAAGAGGCCCTTCCCCTCCTCTTCCTTCCTCCCTGGACACCCACTGACCTCGAACTTGCTGCTCCAGGTTGAGAATAACGTTAACGGCCTGTTGCAGCACGATCAATTTGGTCTGCGGTTTCTCGTGGCTCAGATGGAGCTGACACATGCGGCCCAGCTCCTTAAAAGCCTCGTTGATGTCCCGCACCCGTAGCCGTTCGCGGGTGTTGTTTGCCATCCTCCTCACTTTCTCCCGCTCAGCCTTAATCTCCACTGGCAGATCTTCATCGTCTTCCTCATCATCCAGACTAGCGAAGAGCCAATGGCAGGTGAGGAGGGAATGAAACAACAGTATGGGTACAGTTCACTGAAAATAAATTCCTAATTATAGTGTAAAATTAATTTTCCTACACTGAAGGGCACAAAAATCCACAGTAACTCAATGACAGTTATAAACACTGCTACAGAGGTGGGTCACATTAGTGTTTGGTTGCAGCACCTTGTCAGATTTTGACCAAATGATACCAGAATGATGGAGCCTGAGAACAGAATCCACACCTGAAGAACAGCCCAGGAACCAAAATGCTGGTAATAAACACTTAAATGTGAGATAATGTGATTGACTGTAGAAGTGTTTATAGCTGTGATTTTATTACTTAAAAGTTCAGGTCCAATTTCATGAAGTGTTGATCTGGTTTAAAGGAATACTTCACTAACAATTTGTACATCAATTACTTCATGCCTGTGACCTTGAATTTGCCAAGAAAACTGTGTTTCTCGCATGCCTCCTGAACAGAAAATCTAAAAAGGTGTGGGGTCCACGTTTAACAACAGCAACATACAACTCCTGCAGTATAATCCAAGTCTCATTTATTCAGTCGATTGCTCACTAATTCCTAGGGCTGTGTGATATGACGATACATATCGTGTGACGAGAGAAAAATGTCTATCGTTTCATATTTTGCTCTATCATTTATATCGTTGTGATGCAAATCGCACTTTTTACGGCAATATTTTTCGTCATTTGGAGTCTGTCCATCTTTTGCACGGATCTCATTGATAAATTACTCTTCTTGGCTTTTTAATTCGCGAAGCTTTTACAGCACTTACAGTAACACAACAAGTTTATATAACTCCACTGCTGTCTGTCTCTGCTGCGCTGCACTGAGGGCTCAGCCCTGTAGAGACGCAGCGAGACAGCGACAATATTCAGACCGAATCAGGTGGTACAGAGTACAGCCTCAGTGTTGAGCGGAGGTGTGTGGGGGTGTTTGTGCTTTAGAACATAACCGCTGTGAAACAATCAGAAAATAATGTTTTATTGATCTGATTCACCAGCTTTCTGGCTACCAGCGTTCTCTCTCTTCACTCACTCTCTAGCTTGCTCGACCGCAGCTGCTCGCCCTCTCTCTCTTTTTCTCTCGTCTTCTTTAAAATGAGTCGGTTGCCCGGCTTATCGTCATGTTATCAAAGGAGGAGAAATGTCCTCCCGTCGTCCCAGTAACGTTTTTGTACTCCCTTATGGCAGAGTTTAAAGCTCTGTTCAGTCTGATCCCCGTCACACCTCTGAATCTGGAACACCAGCATGCTACGTAAAAGCACACACAGAGGCACATTCATGCAGGTGGGGTGGGGGCAACTTTTTATTCATTGGATTAAAATGTGCTATATCGTGATATGTATCATTATCGGATATAAAATGACCTATAACGTTTTATGAGATTTTGGTCATATCGTCCGGCCCTACTAATTCCCAAACACATGTATTTTCACTAAAAAGTCTAAATATAAAACACCTTCACCTACAAGTAGAGCACCCTGAACTTGCCTGGGCACGCAAGTGTGTTAAAGCTCCGCTTGAGCAGGGTTCAAATGCTCACACGTGCCCAGGTGCACAACTCTCCTGCACGAGGCTGTTTGTCCTGACAAATATTATATGTTTGGGAAGCACTGAGCTAAAGGCTGAATAAAGTACACTTGAATTATACTGCACAAGTTGTTTGAGAGTTTGTAAATGGATGTTTTGATATAGTTTTGCTGTTGTTAAATATGGACCGCTATGACTTCAGTTTATGTAGAATGTCTCCTATGTTGGACTGTCCGTTCACTGTGGAGGAATACTGGAAAAGAATAGCTTTCTTTACAAATTCAACGTACCACACGGTGAGTTACTGATCCATTAATGGTCATTCTTTGGCTCAAGTATTCTAACTCTTAATACCAGATTGTCTTCTAATAACTGGCTATGAAATCGTCTTTTGTCTGTGTTTGCAGACTACAAAAGGGTTGTAGGTTCATTAACCTTTATATCTGGTACAGATATTATATCTGTATGGATGTCGGTTTTACATAAAAAGTTGGACTTTTTACTCAGTGCTAAATTTTCTTGGATGTGGATTATATTTTTGGACTCTACTGCATTCAAAATTTGAAATGGGATACAGTATTTTGGTTATGTAGTTTCTTAAGTCTTCCATTTCCACTTTAAAGTAAATGATAGCCCCTACTTGTAATCTTTCCTCCATACACATGATGAATCTTAATAATCCAATAATAACTGAACAGTCTCCGATACCAAAAAAGAAAAGGCTGGAGCACAACCAAATTAAATTAGCTTAATGACTGTGCCCATACGTCTATTAATTAAATAAGAAATCAATGAGAATCGTATCTATAAAGGCTCAAAGACTACTTCCTGACACATGTTAAACTTCGACCACAGCAGGAATATCTCATGTAATGTAGAGTATAAATATGTGTGGGGAATAAAAGGTTTTAGGCACCTTGTCCGAATGCGGTTCTTCATGTCTTTTTTCTCATCCTCTGATCTGTCGGTGATGGAGCAATTTTCATCGTCCTCCTTATCCTCTCGTTTGATGTCAGAACCACTGGAACGACTGAGGCTACTGGACAGACCTGCACAGAAAGTTCAGACACAAAGATACTGAATAAGATACAATCAGAGCCAAAAAAATATTACTTAACATCCAGTGATGCCAAACTTGTTCTTATTTCTCCAACAGGAAGAACAAATGGTGAGTCTCACCAGTGAAACCTTCAGGCTGAGAGCCAGGCTGCACAGAGGAGGGGCCGTGGTGTCCATGCATTAATCCTCCACTAGATGGCAGACCTGCAGAGTCCTCGTGGTGACCTGACACCTTCAGGACAACAATTTAACAGGGTTTCAAAGATCTTGTCAGATATTTAGAGTACATAAGTAGCGTAAGAGCAACAAAACGGTATCAATTTAAAATATCAAATCCATTCAGTCATTTTCAGACAGATTTCCTGTGCTGCTACTGTTAATCTCACCAGTCCAGGCAGGCGACCAGCCAATCCAAGTGCTGCGCTGGTGAAGGCTTGAGGTAACCCTAAACCAGACGAGAGCAGACTGTGCATTTCAGCCAGGCCTGGCCCTCCTTGTCCACTGGCGTGACGCTGAAGAACATTGATGGCTTCATCCAGGCGGTCCTCCACTTTGCTCGGCTACAGAGAGTAAAGAATAGTGGGATGATGAGACAGTAGAAGGTGATGCATGAGTGACTGTTGCATCCTGTATTTCCCTTTGTATTTACTTCAACAAACTTTTGTTGCTTCCCCCGCGTGGAAAAGAAAAGACATGTTGACTCACCATGGACTGAACCTCATAGTTGGGTGAAGGTGTGGCCTGGCCGGAGGATCGAGTCCACTGGGATGCAGAGCCTAGACAAAAAAGATGACAAGGTTTTGCTTTGTACATTTGACATTATTAACTGTATCAGCTATTAACTGATACGTACATATTACACATAGGTAATGCCCCAGACTCTGTTGTGGATGTTTGATGATACCCCATTTATCTCCAAATGCATATTCCAGTTTTTGCTCACCCCCGTGTTCACAGGGACATGCGAGCGCTGAGTCGGTCAACAAGAAGCACTCCTGAAAATAAGCTTTTCATGTCTCACTCACAAACACCACAGAGGAGACGGTGCAACTGGGGCTTGAGCTTGGGCCTTCCTGGTGAGTAATGGTCTCCTTACCCTAGCATATCATATCAGCATGCTCAGTCAAAGATAATATGAACTTTATGTCCATGTTTTACTGTTTTAAGCTCAACACATGCAAAAGAAATTTCTTTTTTTAACACTGATGCTTTTATCATGTGTTGAACATGAAACACGGGATGACTGAAACTGTGTTTTTGACTGCACCTTTTCAACATGTGAAACCACTGTGATGGGGATATGAAACATCCAATTACATAAGATATTCAACTTAAATTTGTCATTGCTACTTGGACAAAGTATGACTTGAATAGACAATTTTAAAAGTAAGGTCATTTATTTTATTGGAATCATACTTACCTCAATTTCCCCCTTTTTTTCTTGATGTATAAAATGTGTGATGAACTCACTCATGGACTCAGTCTAGAGACAAATGGGGAAGTGACCCCACCCTCATTTTATTTTATTTTTTCTGTATTCTCCCTTCCTCTCTCATAAGTTATATTTGGATGGTGTGTGTGTGCGTTTGTTTGAAAGATCAAGTGAAGGGTACGCGGATGACTTCCATTTACAGTATGTACAAATAAATATGCTACTGTCCACTTTTCAAAATTGCCAAATTTGTTTAAAATAAATGAAAGAAATTTCATGGACATAGTAGCGCCACAAGTATCCTCTGCATCTTGGAAAGTTTCCATTAATAGGTGAAACAATTCTTACAGCTAACTCATTGCTAAATGAGATGACCTAAATGTCAAGACAGTCTTGCATGCCAAACGTATCTCTATTGTATGTTTGTTCAGTGCCAGCACAAGAAGAATGTCACTGAAAAACAACAATCTGGGTTATTTATTATTATGCAAACCAATCAGATAAATCAAGGGTGACCCTGAACTGTGTGCGGCTCAGCCATGCTCTGGGTATAACGTTGTGGAGACATTTTGTTCGTAGGTCATTACCTAGACTTGTCAGCTAAGATGATTGCTTATCATTGTTCCCAGTCAAAAGTGAGTTATGTCAAAAAATAGTCACTAATTCAATATAAAACTTGTGCAAGAAGGACTTCTTTTGGACAGGCCCGTAACAAGTAGCAGCGACCGGCTTCCTGGGACATTAAATGTGTTCTGAGTAATATGTCTGACTCATTATAATGATTCATATTGCGATGGAATTTGCACACAAGAAAGTAAAGCTCCCATAGAACACAACAGTAATGAGTTTTAAAATGATGTTTTACTTCCACCTTTAACCCAATAGATGGAGCTACACTGTCATGAAGAATAGTTGAGGCTTAGTCAGAATAACAACAATGCATATTTAACATTTTATGATCCCCTTACACAACAGGAAAGAACCTGAATAAAACTACAAATCAACCAGCTCACTTTGAAGCCTCGGTGAAAAATGACTAGAGCTTCCCCTCACCTGATACAGCCTGTGGAGAGCCAGAGGGAGTAGACGGAGACGGAGGGAAGGCGTTACTGTGTGGATCTGAAGGATAGATCTGGATGCAGGAAGAATTTGTTTTTAATTAAATGAAGTTCATCTTATTCCTTTACATTTTTATGGTATGGTAATATACAGCATTTAAAGTCTTGTGGCTCTTGCTACTTACAGATGCCAGGGCTTTTCCAATCTCATCACCTGAACTGCCAGGTACTGCGCCTCGATTGGCTTTTGGGGAAGAATAGAAGAATTTCAATTAAATCCCATGTTCAATAATTACGCTACGTGTAAATATAGCATTAAACTTTTCACAAAGAAAAGAGCACACACTAAAGGGTTTACCCATAATGGTGTCAGCCATCGGGGGGGTGTGGCTGGGGACTCCGAAGCTGCTGGGGCCAGAGTGGAAACCAGCGGGATGAGCCCCGTTCACTTCACTGCCATGCATGGGGTAGTTTTGGGGAGAGAGGGGCAGTGGCTGCCGTTTCTGGGAAGCAAACATATTTAATGATTTAAACGCATGACCCGACAGAAGCCCTCATTGATGCATTAGTCAAAAAGTGTCAAAGACCTCATTATGCCCTCAGAGATAAACAAGAGTAAAGTGCGAAGCCACAACTCACCAGTCTGTCTTGGGGGTTGATGGCAGTGAAGGGAGCATGCTGGTTCAGATGGGGGGAGTTGCTCAGCATGGCAGAATAACCAGGCTGAACCATCGACCTGGCAGAGCCCCATGGATCAGAGGGCGGGTGGAGGCCTTCTGTCAGGGGACATCCAGCAGAGGAGGGGGGAGCGAGAAGGGCGAGGGATAACAGGCCACAGGAGAAGAGAGGACAATGAAGGCCACATATGAGACATGTCACATTACTGTGATGACTTCATTCAACTGTGATGCACTATTCAGCACCCGGGCACCACGGGGTGTTCACTAGGCTTGCCGCGATAGTCGGTGTTACTGGTGGTACACGGTGTTCGGGCATACAACAATTAGATTACTCGCCCAACGCTTCCACTGTCATTTTGCTCTCTTTATTAGTCAGACGATGGACCTATTTAGCAATATTTGAGATTCAAATACCAAGCTGATATGATGATGTTAAGGAAACTTGTACATGCCTTATCTCTAGCAGACGAGACTACTACATTGGTCTGTTCACAGGTCTGCCGAGGGCAGCAATCAGACAGCTTCAGCTGATCCAAAATGCTGCTGCCAGGTTTATAAAAAGGACCAAAAAAGGCTCAGTGTTTAACTCCTGTTCTTAGATCACTACACTGGCTATGGTTCCTCACAGAATCAACTTCAAAATTGCATTGCTTGTCCATAAATCACGGCATGGTTTGGGTCCAAGATACTTGTCAGATCTCCTGACCCAGGACGAACCTCATAGACCTCTCAAATTGGCTGGTTCTGGATAACTGGTTGTTCCCAGAGTCAAAACTAAACATGGCAAAGCTGCTTTTAGCTTCTATGCTGCTCAAATGTGGAGCAAATGGCCAGATGAGCCAAGATTAGAGACTTGTTCTATTGTTTTTGTTTTAACTCTATGTGCTATTACCTGTTTGCTGTCAATGTCTTCAGTCTATGTGCTTTTGCTTACTTGCATTTATTGTTTTTATCATTTGTTACTTGTGCTTTTCCCTGTATAATGTTAGCACTTTGAGGTACCTTTTGGCATGAAATGCACTACATAGATAAATTTACCTTGCCTTATCTAATGAGGGAAAAGGAGTTGGTTAAATTGCTAAAACGTCAGAGGTGTGCAGCATGTCGTCTGCAGCTCTTCACACTGTGGCTGCTCCTTCATATTCCATTACTCCCCGCAATATTTCAAAACTGATCCACTGTCAACAAAGGCTGGAAATTACCGTTATCATATTTTGTAGATGTATTTATTATGAATGAAAGCTGCAGCACTAATCTTAGTAAGAAATGCATTTCCTGTGACACTTCATAAAAAAAGTCAACTCATGTTTGCCAGTTTTAATGGGAAGCTACAGCAATAGAAAATGTTCGCAGCACTCTAAAGATACAAAGAGCCATCGTCAAATGTCCTGTGTGACCGGTAACACCAGCGCTGTCACAGGTTTATTAACCGGTGGGAAAATTTCCTCACCATGGCAACCCTGGTGTTTTCTCGCATATGGCTACAGCTCCTAGGTTCTTCAGGACTTCCGTAAGGATATCTTTTGGAGCTAATTCCAGGTCATAATTACCTTTGTACGTGTCGGATACATTTAACCACACGAACAACAAGTGTCTCAGTCAGACTGAACTTCTTGACCCAAGACAATAAACAAGGAGACGCTTTGAAGGCAAATCTTGTTTCGACTGACCTTGCATGTAGAATGGTGGTGGGTAGACGTTTCCTGTCTTGGAGGCCGGGTAGCCAGCACTGTCCCTGTTAAAATCCTCTCCTGAGGCTGATACATAAACCTACAGAGGATACACAGAAAAAAGGTGAAAGAGTTCAGCTCAGTGTTTGTGAACTGTATCACAAATCACTACCATAAAAAAAGTCTATCTAACGCGTTGAACGTACAGTGCATACTGCATCTGGCATACTTCTGTTGAGATACTCGTAAAAAAGTTCCCTCGGAGCGTCCTTGTGCTTTGTGCTTAGGAGCATGACCACAAATTAATTCCCCCATAAAAATAGTGGCGGGAACTGAGTTAAGTTTTTAAACTAAAAAAAAAAGATAAATGCATTAAATACCTGATTAAACACAGCTCTTAAAAGTATGTGTTCCTTACTAGACGAGAATCTATTTTTACGATCTGGTTTTACTACTTAATTCAATAAACAGTCTGTTGCAACATTTCTGCAGACTGGAGCACTGAGCATTATGTATGAATGTGCAGTGTCAGTGATTTCACTCACTGAGCTCTCCCATCTCTATGGGGCTTTACATTTTATCCTGTTAAACAGAATGACACTGAGAATGGTTTTCAGATACATAATTCACACCCTTAAACACATTTATATGTGACCACACAATGGGAGATGCAGTTGGATTTGAAGCATGGTATATGGGTGTAAAGGACCCAATGTTCTGAACCATCACATCGCTCTCAATCAAGACTATTCTAGACGAAAAGCAAGTATCAAACTGCCTCTGCAAAACTCAAATCCAAATGGACTGAAGTTTTCTTCTGTAATTTGATTAAACAGAGAGAAAAAGTAGAGGAAAAAGAAGGGAGAGGAGAAGAGGGAACGGAGAGATGCACTCCTAATTACTGAACCATCTGCCGAATCCTGGACGGCAGCCAACTCCACTGGCAGCTGGGATAGAGGGATGGGGAGGGAGAGAGAGAGAAAGGGGAGGGAGGCGGCGGAAGGAGAGGGGGGGGGGGGGGGGGGGGGGGGGGGGGGGGGGGGGGGGGGGGGGGAGTGCAGGGTAGAGAGGAGGGGGGAGGGGGAAGGAAGAAACAGAGAAGAGGAGGAAATAGGGTGCCCAGAGAGCGAGAGTGGGAGGGAAAAAATGAGGTGGAGTACGAACTATCAAACCCCAGTATGAATTCCCTTCAGTGATCTAACGGGTAAACTTGGCAGAGGGGAAGAAATGTGGCCATAAAGTAAAGGGCCTACAAATACAACACACTATAAATACATGTTGCAAATGACTGACTGGGTGAATGAGTGGCTTCCCCCCCCTTTCCTACTTTTTTTTTTAAAACATCGGTGGTGCAGTTTCACAGCTGTAAGAGCTGGATGTCCTGTATTGCAGCTATTCTACTGCGTTGCAAGCCAAGGAGAGGCTTAAAGATGCCGAATGGAATGTGAAAAGCGGTGTTAAAACATGACAACATGAGCTCCCATGAACTGACTGCGAGGGCTGAGATATATTCCAGGGCTGCAACGTTTCTGGATGCTAGTACTCACCGAGGAGGGCAGGCCAGGGGGCACCTTCCTGATCTTTTTTGGCTGTGGTCCTGAGGGGAGGGAGACAGAGGGAAATTACATAAGCATGCTCACACACACAAAAGCCACATCCACGCCAAAATTTTCAAACTCCGTACATACACAAGTGTTTAAGCACCATATTAGACATAATATCCTTCCATATTAACACACTTGAAAATGCATATCCCATAACAATTCACGTACACTGGGCATGTCGATGTAAACAGGAAGCAGACTGTCTACTCTGCGGTTGGCTGCTTAGTAAAAGAAAATATGGAGATGGCAAAAAGTAGGACCAGAGATTTCTTTGCTTGGGCTGAGGACAAGGCGGAACAGTTATGGAAAGTATCATGAAAAGACAGTCAAAGCTGCCGAAAACAGATTGGGAGTTGTGGCAAAGCAAATATGGCGTCATATAAGAGTGGTCACAAAGCATTATCCATCACTGGAGGAAGCCATGGCAACGAGAAAGGGGTGCCCAGACAAAAAAGATAAAAATCACAAAAAGTATGTAGGCATAGCTTTAGACCTAGCTATCATGTTTTGGCTTGACCTGCCGGGACTGAACAGCGAATGTGTGTGTCTGCACAATTGTTTTATGAAGACTCCGTTTTCGGTCGTCCAAGCTAAAGTGCAACCCCAGAGTTTTCACACTAA
The DNA here is from genome assembly GCA_026686955.1 of Epinephelus cyanopodus. NCBI lineage: Eukaryota > Metazoa > Chordata > Actinopteri > Perciformes > Serranidae > Epinephelus > Epinephelus cyanopodus. The sequence goes on along the minus strand of CM048926.1, from coordinate 12,517,583 downwards.
AACAGGGTCAGCAGCATTTACAGAGGCCTCCGTTTTAGGGGTTCCAAAACACTAGAGTAGGGTGGATGCTAGGTGTGAACACAGCAATAGTTATGCATTTTAAAACCCAAAATGGGAGGGAAATCACAAACGCATGCTGGCATACACAAAGATAACTTATCAGGTAACTTATTGCTCATACAACCACCAATGTAGGGATTCATTAATGCAGCCCCCTTCCTTCTGAAGTTCTGCTGAACCACTATCTATCCTTTTTACGACCCTTTTACACTGTCTGTTCAAAGCAGGAATTTTGCGCCATTATTCCACCGCGCCATTCTTAATGAAAGATAGGTGGAAAGACGTAGTTGTCTCGCCTTTAAGAAGGCAGTGCCTTATCAAAGTCTGTGTAAAAGGGACAGCCAGTAGGATGTTACCATGGACTGGATGGGTGTAACGTTTTGATGACATCTTAGGTGACCCACTGCTGGGAGATTTAAAAAGCAGCTGGCAGCTAACTCAAAGAAGAAAAACACCAACTGAAAATGTCTGGAAAACATAAAGGTCCAGGAGCTCCTTACCCTCCGAGCAGAGAATGAGATCAGCTGCCATGTAACAGGGACGGTAAATTGTTGTTATTGCTATGTTATGCTATTGTTATTGTTTATAAAGCGCGGCTGATGCACATGTTATATGTCACACAAGAGGCCGACGCTGTTGTGGTACACATCACACCTGTCACACCTCTACAATCACACAGTGGGGCGGCATGATGCTGCCATTGTTTGATTCTGTGTAAAAAGGCAAAGGAGAGGTAAAGAAGAGACTACATAGCTGTGCTATAACATGATCTAACTATTAATGCCCAATCAAAAGGTATTCTAGTCTCCTGTCATTCAATGACCTCTCTCATTGGTGATTTCACTTTTTTAAACTAAGCAGAAGTGAGATTTCTCAAACACTTTTTTAAACCTCAGCAGCAGAAGTGATGATGTGCATAGACTTAAATATAAATTAGCACAAAGAATTTTTTTCTGAAACGAAATCTCATGACTGTGTCCAACTGCTTATAACAGTCCTTTACAATCTTACCAACAGGCTCCTGTGAGGGTCTCCTGCGAGAGTTGCCTCCCTCATAGGAGGAATAAAACTGGGGATTGGACTTCAGGCCAGACGGGGAGAGAGCATCAGGACTGGGCATGGGCATCTCACTGGGCATAAAGCCCGGCTAGAGATGGTGGAAAAAACAACACAAGCTCATGTGGTGTAGAAGTAAATCATTATAGCAGTAAAATCAGAGTGATGCAGTAAAGGAAACTGACTAAGGCACAGAATTTCCCTAAAAAGAGCATGATGACAGAGGGTGATGATTCTGACTACCTGTGTTGCAAATGACGAGTATGCTCCTCGCTCAGCCTTCCCTGTGAGGAGAAAGGAATATAAAAAGAGGTCATGATCGTGAACATTGGGCTTTTATGTCAATACTAAATCACAATCTGGCCATTCCCCCTTTCTTCATTTGGGTGCCTCCCATCTGCTGTGCGAGTGTATATGATGATGTGTGGTATTTATGGCTGTGGACAGCAAAACAACAACAAATTGGCCCATTATAAATGGTTCAGGGGCAATTGTGCCAAACCTCCGTCCACTCCCCTGACAGTTTAACAGAGGAGAGCTATAGGCTACCACCGTCCCAAGGGAGAGCCTTGTTTGTGCATGGGTGCCCTTTACATCCTCCCACCCCCTCCTGCCCTGAACACACAAACTGCAACAACAACACATGAAAGAGCCCCTCCTCCACATCCTCCCTGATTACCCTGCTCTCTTCATCCATTGCCACCTAAGCATAAATATGGCTTGCCCTAAAGTGGTACATTAGTGTCTATTCTATGAATGACCGCTCTCTCGAACAAACAGCCCGTTGTGTTGGTTCAGTCACACAGTTCATTGATACAAACTTAAATCAGCGTGTTCTTCTGTCATGAAGTCCTATTATTAGAAACCCTGGCCCCAAAATTCCCCTGATTCTTTTTGGTTTTTTAAAAAAAGCCCACGTGAAAGTTGTGGTGTCCATGCTTCAACAGCTTTATATAATTCAAACCTCCTTACCTACAATTCCTGATCCATACATGGGGGCAGAGGCAATGCCCTCTTGCTCACTGTAAAGGCCTTGTTCTCCATAACCCTGAGGGAAAGACAGCAGAGACATCAGGGATATAAAGATAGAAAACATATATGAGACTGTTGTGTGTTCATGAAATGAGTCAACAAAGATTATCCAACTTGGCTTTAAGACTGAGGACAGCTAGTATTTCTGTAGGCTTCACACTGCTCAGTTTTGGGATGAAAGGGTAACATGGCATTCTTTAGCAGCTACACAGTGACACTACTGGATTAGTGATCCATAAATTGCATTTACCAATATTTCTCAGTTGTGTTTGGGTCTAATGAAATGTTTGTAGAAGTATGTGAGTATATGAAGTTCAAAGTGTGGACAGGTCAACATGTCTGGGAGATTCTGCACCATCCATAAACTCTTATCTACCCAAGATACCCACTGGGGTTGGGCAACTGGACAAATATGTCAGCTATCTGCAACTGTCTGAATACATCAACAGTTGTTTTGTTTTAGCAATTTTGTCATTTTATTTTACAATTAAATGGTCTGTCTCCGAAGCATGAGTGAGAGCACTGCTCAGTCGGCAGCAGGGAGAGACTGGGAATCAGGGCTCAACATAAACGCCTGCCCGAGGCGTCTTAAACCGCTTAGAAAACGCCAGGTTGGGCGCTGGTTGCTACTCTTGTTTCTACTCTGTGCCAAGGGGTGTGGAGGCAGGTTGCTTCTGAAGTTGCTAAGTAACCATAACCAGCACTGTGCCATAGCCTACTAACCAGAAATCCTGAGTTCGTAGCTGATCTTCTTCCAGACTTTTTTGTAAGTGTGCAATAAGCCAAAAATATTGTGCGTAGGACAGGTGTAAAGCTCTGGGTAGCCCTACACTGCAACAATCAACTTCTTCTCCATGTTTATCATACACTGATGTTTATGGAAGAAAGACAAAATGTTTACCAGCTTCACTCTCACTTGTGAACGCACGTACACGTGTCTAGTTTGAAAACACATTAGGATTTGAGGGTGCAAGAAATGTGGCATGTGTACTGGCCCGTAGTATGGCTAGGTGTTGGTACTAGATCCCTTTACGGTGTCGACCAAAATAACGCAGTATCAAGACTTCTACAGTCAAACAATACCTTCATTCAATCCTTCTTATATCCAGATATAGCAGAAACAGACGATTTCCATGGTTTTGCTCGCAGCCAATCACCGCAAGCATTCTTTGATTTTATGCAACATGTGATTGGCCCACTGCCGCAGCAGCTACTACACATACAATTTGTGGTGTGGTTAAGTCAAGGGCGGTGTATTTGTCGGAAGTGACAGTTCAGCACGCCGATATGCCCCCTAAAAAGTTTGGCTTTACACTAAAATGCCACAACACACGACAGGCCTGTGGCATCTGGTGGCATTTTCCACAACTGAATGCTCCCATTCACACGAAGGAGAAATAAAGGAATCATATGAAGTAGTCTGTTGGTATCGGTATCACTTTAAGGGTGCTGGTATTGTATACTTTGTATTTTATTAAACCCATACCCTGGTTGTTACTACCAGTGTTAAACTGAAAATATCTAGTCATTTGACTGATTTAAAAATAAGATCTTAACCCTCTTAAATAGCTGCTCCAATAACTGCAAACCTGTTAAATAATAGTAGGACTCTGGACGGTAGAATTAAGGCTTTTTGAGCTTAACAAGTGGACTCACAATACCCAGTGAGATCCAAACCACTGATCTATGAGACATATAGAGATTAATGAGACAGACTAATGCTTGTGACAGAGCTGGTGCACGGCTCCCTCTCCAAAGACAGTCCTCGTAAAATTGTGTAATGTGTGACTCACCATTATTTCACTGTTCCGTGTGAATATGTTTCTGGTGTTGTTCCTAGAAGATGTGTCAAATGTCTCCTTATGTGTGTAATCCACTTTATTTCTTGTGAACTCCTAAAATCTGAGCCAGATCTTAATCGAAGGTATTTTTAAACTAAGGGTGTAGAACTAGGTGATAACTTACTATTTACCCATGACCAGTTTTGTGCTGTATCAGTGGGTCAAATTCAGTTTGAAAAGGTATTGTTCCATATCATACATTGTGTGTGAAAGCTTGTGTTGTGTTTCTCTCAATAGCATCTGCAAGGCCAGACTCTACGTAGTTAGTGAGGATAAACCGTACCCGTCCCTGGTTGAAAGATGGACTGTTCTGTTCTCCTGGCCCCCAGGGACTGGACCCACTCCTATCATCTAAACCTGTAAGACAAAGAACTGGGTTAGGCCTATTAACCACAGAAAGGCAGACACATTCTTAACAAGGATTTACACTCAGGCTTTGCAAAAACTAAATCTAACTTATGAGAATGATGAAGTTGACCTGCTTTGATACAGGTTTTGCAGGCTGCTCAGAGTAACCTCAATTGAAGAGCTTCACTTCACAGCTCACACAGAGACAGCATAGTGACAGCGCTGTCACATAGCGTGGATATGAGCTGTAGGAAGTTTGAATAATTAACACCCAGTATGAGGCTCCCAGAATCATCCTCGACATTCTTCATTCTCCCACTCCACTCCTTTACATTTTCCATGGCAACAGTCATTCGTCCCCCATCTATTCACATTTGGCCTACACCTTCCCCTTAACACAGACGCACGCTGAAGGTCTCAGTCTTACACGGCTGACACACGTTATCCCTGGCCAGAGCACTCCAGCTTTCAGAGAGGTGAACGTGTTTGAAAGGAGTGATTTTAAAGATTGGTGAAGCAGAAATTCCTGCCCGTCCCCTTTCTCTCCATCTCCTCTCGTACTGCAACACAGCATCTCTAGGGGAAAGCTGAAGCTTAATTGCGTACTGATTTGCATAATTGTGCATATTAATGAAGCTCAGCTCTATGAATATTCATATTTTTGTTTTGTTGTCTAATTAAAAAGCGGAGAGGGGAGGGGGAGAGGGGAGGGGGGAGAGGCGGGCTAGAATCATGACAGGATCAGCAGTAGAACAGACTGATGGGTCCACAGCGCTGAGAGCTGCTAGATTGCCGTGACAACTGTGATCTATACACACGACACCAGCAGAATAAGAGATGAAGGAGACAATGTCTTGCCCCCTCTCTATGGCTGACTGTCACTCTCCACGTCAATCAAAGACGATAAAGAAAATGCGCCAACCATTTGTTTCCGCTGCAAGTCATCTGAACCCAAGCTCCAGACAAGAACAGGCTCCGATTCAATGTTTTGTGTTTGAGACTGCATTACGCTTTTCTTGACAGTTTTGTTATCAATACTAAATTTAGGTAAGCCAGTTGCAGCGTCACATAAACAGTATTGCGAAATAAAAGGTACAGTGGAACAAGCTTCAGTTTTCAGGACCACATTTCGTCCGTCATTCACCTACATTACCACCACGCTACGCACTCTTGACATCATTTTCCAGGACATTTCCAGTAATGATCTAGCTGGTACGACAAACAGGGATCACACCTTACACTAATACAGGGTTCCCACACATTTTTACCGATGAATTTACCAGAAATCCCCTTAACTTTTCCACATTATACCCCATTTTCATGAGATTACGTTGTTTACAATAGGCAGGCCTATATGACAATAATAGGGCGCTCTTACTCCACTGCTACTACAACTGCCCAAAGACAGACACTGTCGCTGAAATGCGGCATGTAATATGGGATGGAATGCCTTTGTGTCGACACATGCAGTAGCCACAAAGTGGTAACGTTATCTGGCATGGCTAGAGCAGAAATATGTGTCGATGCTGGCAGCCTGTTGAGGTGCCTTTTGGTTCGGTTGATGCTCTTTCCTTTAAGCATGGTTGAACAGGGCCACTTCCACCATGTTGCCAAGGTCAAACATTTTGGTGCAGACTGAGTCTACATCCAGCACGACCAGGGTCTATCTTAAGCAATGTATTACATTAGGGGTTCAAAAGCCATACATTATTAAACGCGCACTCTCCAGGCTTATTGGGATAAGCAAACTGCTAGTGCTTGCTATCATTCGTTACACATTCCCACCACCACCTAGCTGCATTCACCAATGTGTATTACATGAATCGAGTGGCGTTTCAATGGACAGATTTTAAATTAGAAATACAAGGAATGTATTTCGCAGAATGAATATCCAAAACCTTTCCAAAAATTCTGTTAATTCAAAAATATTTCCAAGCCTGGAAAACAGTTTATTCCATAAGTTTTCCAGGAAATCATGACCCCTGCTAATATCCTCCTCTCTGTGGAAGTCTGATTGATGATATCATCTCTTACATGCTTAGAAATTATGTTCAGTTGATGAACAAATAATGCAAACAAACCTGCAGATATAAAGCACTTTACTTTATTAGTACTTGTGCAGTGCTCATCCAAAATGTGCCTGTTCAAATGGGTCGACTTATTGGTTTCCAGTATTGCCGCTTGCAGCTTTATCAAGAATCGCTCATCCAAACGACTTCACACTCACACTTGGCTTGACTGACATTATTCAGAGTTTTGGCCACTTCAAGGTAACGTCATCCAACTTGCTCGTGCTATCATGTGGCGTGACTTGGGGGTGTGTTCACAGTATTTCATAACATGAACGGGAGTAGCCTTCTCAAAATACTCTCGTCCATAAACTACCATTTGAATGTTAATATGATCCTGAACATAACCTGGCCCTTTCTGATAGAGATACTGTTTGGGGAACTCTGATAGATTGCCTAGTAGTTCATTCTCAGCAAAAGGAAAATCGAGAATGTTAAAATAATTTTTCAGGAATTTTTGCTTTTGCTCCATGACTGGAAAATTGCTCAACTGTTTTCCAGGATGCGTGGGAACTCTGCCATGTGTTCAACCGTGTAACATATCAGCAAAGTCTGAAAAAAAAAAAAAAAATGCAAAGCTAATTAGCGAGACACGAACATGTGGTATTTTTACCCTCTTGAAATGAGAATTGTAAGCCACTAGAAAAAAGAAATGTGAACTGTCACATTTCATTTCACAAACAGCAGGGTGCATATTGCACTTTGCAGAAAACAAGCACAAAACTCCTCTTGGAGAAGAATGCCGAATTCGCGGCAGTCAAGTGTAGGGTTAAGAGGTGTTATGTATGAATTTGGGAACAAGTTTAAAGGAATCAGTGGATTGTTTTGTTGAGGAAATAATGGGAGGATTAATGCGAATATTCACACCTGAAGGAATTGACTTATGGGTAAATGTTTAAGACATGAGTGGAAATAAGATCTTTAAAATAAGAGGCAGATAAAACATCCATCCGTAAGAGTTTGCTCGCAAGCTGTGTGTGTAAGAAGACTCTCTTTAGGTTGTTTTCTTGAGCCTTGCTTGTGTGATCCTTGTTATGGCATTACAGACGGTTAGTTTATTATGTCTCCATATTCTGCTTGAAAAGTGTAAATGCTTTAAGCACTAATCATATCTGGGTTTTGGATATTTACATGATCGGAACAGCAACAAAAAAGGCTTGTATCCACCTGACTCTTATGCTTCTATAGCCCTCCTATTAAATTATTATCATGTGTTTAAAACATAAAACACATGATTTCTGTTCCAAACAAACGCAGTGTTTGGGTTTGGATATGTTTCTTTCCTTGTCTTCACTGTCTACAAAGTTTCCTTGATTCAGAATAATGTTGCTGTAGTTATTTGTCTTTCTTTGAAGTTTTGTTCAGTTTGTAATGTGTTGCTTTTCCTTTTACCACACTACTCCTTTGTCTTATCCGCACCTGTTATGGTTTTCATCTCCACAACAGATCACACTGCTGCTTGTATGATTAAGATTTCAACAGAGGTATCAGGTGAAATCACATTTTGAATGACAAAATGGCACAGAATCCTGTGTCATTATTCCATTAGCAACACCAGAAGTGAGAAAAGCATGAGTAGTGCACTACTCAGACAGACTACCAGGGCTGGAGAGGGAAAATAAAGAAAAGGGTGAGTAACATCAGACATATTCTCTGGTGAACCCCAATGCACTTCTCCTCCTAGCATGCAACGCCCCTTTAAGCATGGCTAGTCTATAATTACACAGGAAGAAATACTGGAAACAGACAGCCAGCCTGAGTCATAGGCTTCATGAGCAAATCTCCGGCACATACATTGACCAAACTTGCAGACATGTCTTGGTTTTTACATGAACACTGCCCCAGGCACCAATAACTGAGTGTGCCGTTTTGTCTACACACCTTCTTCCTTCCCTTGGCAAAGTGAGTCACACAGACACAAAGCATGATGTCAGGTCAAATCTCAAGAGAGTGAACACTGTTAATGAAATACTGAACAATGTACAATAACACAGGCGTGCTTGTTTTAACCTGTGAGTCACCGGAGACTTCTCAAACACAACAGTATACGCTAATCCATTAATACAGCTTACATTTCAATATCCTGGTTCTGATAGTGGATGAAATTATATACACTTGAAAAGCAATCTGCATCGGAAATTCAAACTTTAAACAGCAAATCTATCTGTGAATTAAACATCATTTTGTCTCTTTTGATTCTCCAACACATCTGTGTGAAAAAAAAATGAACATCTCATGCAAATTTTCAACTCTCCCCCTTCTGCATTTTAGCCCATACCGAAGTTTAAAAATACATTTCAAGATTCTCAGTTTCCAGCCACCAAAAAACGAAAGTGCACTGAAATCATTTTATCTGGCTATTGAAAGCGACTGAACAGGCACACAAGACCCGAGCAGAGATAGTATCATCACTGAGGGCTCTAAAAGGGAGGCTCCCCATAGCCACACATGTTAAACCTCCACATATCCCAAACCTTAACCATACTGGGAGAAAAGGCATCTAACTGACTCTATAAGGAAACACGTGGCAGCTGCTCCACAAACAGCAGGAATACAGTTTGACCAAGGCAGGTTCTTAGCACAGATTTAGGTACACAGAAAAACAGAAAAGCTCTTAAATGACCAACTTTGTTGCATGGATTGAACACACTTGTGCGTTTTTCTTTGTCAGTATTCTTTAGCCACATATGCTACATGAATATCCAGCAGTGTGCTACTGTGCTGACCTATCCCACTGCCAAAGTATCTAAGACAAAAAGTACAGTCTTGAAAAAGATTGAATAATTCATAACTCAGAGGTGTGCTTTATTTCTAAGATTTGTACACAAAGAGGAATGTGAAAACAACAAATAATAGAAAAGTACATGCTATTTCTTGATGAACAACAGTTTATCCATCTGCCCAGCACTTCTGTGCAGCGCCTCTGCCTGCAGCATGGGTTGCTAGATTCCGTGAGCACAGGTTTTAGTACAGACTTTGTACAGGTGGTACCAAACCTGGCAACCTCATGGCGACGACAGAACATCAGATAGATACTGCGTCCAATGAAAATAGTTGCAGCATGTAACTACTCCTAAAAACCACTAATTATTGTTTTTTCATTTCGGTTTATGTACAGATTAAACAAATGAGATAAAACTTGATTTAATTAGTCTGCTTTAGAGACGTTGGTAGGCGTATTTTGGATGCTGGAAAGAGCCAGCTAGCCACTAACCCTGCTTCTACCCTTGATGCTAAGCTTAGCTAATTGCTTCCTGGACCCAGCTTTGTAGCTAACATTCACACATGAGGGTAACACACAAAAAACATCTTTAAAGCTTAAAATGATGACTGTTGAAAATTCCTAATTTGCTCACGGACAAAGAACAGCCACTGTGGTCGACTTCAATTCCTGTCAGTTACAATAGATTAAGATGATGATTAAATTTCACAGTAGTTTAAAAGGAATTTTAAACATCCAAAGAAACATTTTATACCCCTCCGCCATCATAATCTACTTCTCCACTGTTCATCCATTTGCTCATTATGTTCCAAGCCATCACTGTTTTGCCAAAGTGTGGCTAAAAACCCTGGAACATACTGAAAGGACAGGTGGATGGCAGAAAAGTGGTGCAGGAGTGCTGTAGTATGAGTTTCTATGGACCTTGTGAAACATTTTTCCTGCTGTAAAAACTTGTCCCTTTGGGAATCCACTGTAAATATCATTAAGCAGACCACAGAGCTGTTCTTTTTGAAGAAGGAAACCACAACAGCGCTCCAGACCAAAAATCTGTCAAATGCTACTAAACATTTTCATCGGTCACACAGGTGTGCCTGATGTTTATTACATTGGCGCAGGTAATGTGGACCCAAAGTTCACAAGCACGAGTTCTGCCCAAAACCTTTTAGTCGTATGCCTACGCTGTTAGCAACATATGCTGAGCTCGGAGCTCCTGGTCAACTACAGCAACACTGGAGAGAGTCGTGTATGAGATGAGGACGGCGTGTCAGTGTTACTCAAACATAAAGGGTATGTGAATGGAAATGTATCAAACATGTAAATGCACATTCGACAGCATCACACAGATGTGCTGATCAACGGGAAAAGGAAAAAACAAACCAGAGCCAAACTCCTTTCAAACACTCTTTTAGACAGTCACACAATTACTGACGCAAAATTTACATAGGCATATAGCTAAGGTGGAACTAACCTAAACAGTCCTCCTAATGCACATGGTTTATTTTTTCTATTATTCTATTTAAGTATTGTCAATTTCATATCATTAAAGATGCTTTACTGTTTTATAGCCTGTTGTGACCCGTTTATGGATGCTAATGCATTTGGGGGTCATTCTCTGCTGTACCGGACTCACACCAAACCATGACTGTGAACTGGGTTATCAACAAAACTGTGACTTTTGTGTACTGTTACATGCTGAGTTAAGAAATGATCAACATGTGTGGTCATTGACAAAAAAAGTAACAATACTGTGGTGTCAAAAGGCATGATTAAAACCTTTAGGCACAACAGTACAATCACTGCAAAAAGTTAACCTGAAGCATTGTTCATTTTTATTACAGCTGACAAGGGTGAGTGTTTGTTAATAAAAGGACAGATTTGGGGTGGAGTATAATCATAAGGCTGAGGTACAATGCAATGGGCAGCCGTTGGATTGATAACATCAGCGTGTCTCTTTTGTAAGCACACACCTTGCTGTGACAAAAGAACATGTAAGTGGCCCTCAAGTGAATAGAAGAAATAGAGCCCCGTATACCCCACCCAGCCACCGCTTGTCTTGTCTTTCATCTTAGCTTCAATATCCTGTTTCATTTCTATCACCAGCCCCAAGACCTACTGCACTTCTAGAGATACTGCGGTGACAGAGAAAGGTTAATGTAGGGCAAGGGGGTCTGCTACAGAGGGAATAAGGGTGGCCAGGTAGGCCTTTTTTTTTAAAAGAAAGCTAAACACTGAGGATGACAGCAATACAGAAGGACAGAGAAACACTGAAAAAAGGACACAGTCTCATTTTGAGTATCTCCAATGCTGCTTGTTTATAGTATTCTGCATGTATGCATGTAAGGCTAGTAAACCTGATGATGAGGCTGGATACTGAGTAATGTAAAGAGGAAAAGTAGGGTGTGAGATTGCAGGACAACGGAAAACACTTGAGATTAATTGAGCTGTTCCCATCAACCCCCACCCTCTGCCTTTGTCCTTAAATGATTGAATGGCAACAGCTGAGAAGGTGAGGGAAGGGACACCTGCAAGGCGAGGATCAGGAAGTGCTGAGGAGATGACGCTTGATCCACACAACATGAAATAACCGGGTAATCTTTCTTGAGGTTCCTTCCAATAATCAATTCATAAGAACACGTGTAGAACAGGAACAATTTCCCTTTCTGTTACCATTCAGAACACCATGAATGGATAGAGTGGAGTTGTGAGACAACAAGAAACTCTGACAGCCCATTATCGCCATGCTTTACTTTTAGGAGGTGCACTAGGGAGCCTTTCAAACCAATGAAATAGTTTCAACACTAGCTTTAGGAGAGAGGAAGGAAGAGAAAGTAAAATGTTCTTCAATATTCACGTCAGTTTATTTGGAGGCAAAAGAAGCGAAAACCAGAGAGAAAGGAAATCATAGAAAAAAGAGAGAATCTGTTTTTGTCTTACCTGAACCTGAAAACCGACTGCTGCCGAGGGTAGTCGGCTGGTTCTTGCCGTTTGAAACTGGAGGCTCAAACATCTGAAATGAAAGAAATTAAGTTGTAAACTGAAGACTTTGCCGAGTTATATCCTCTTTACTTGTTTAAAAGGTTAATTAGGTGATAATTCAAACTATCCTATCCTTTATCCTGTCCTATTTGGGACAGGGTTTGAGGCAATCTTCACATGCCAGCTTTGACTAAGTGACTGCTAAAATTAAAGTGACGCGACAACAAGTCTTGTAAAAAAAAGATGACTAGCGTACGGGGTGCGATCCTTAAAATCCTTACCGACTGGCTCATTCTGAGATGCCCTGACACATTTCAACCTACTTGAGAACTGCTCGGGACTGTTCAGGACTCGGAGCACAGAATGAGCTGGAAAGGATGCACATTCAAATCAAGCAAGCCTCAGAGAAATCTTACCGCGCTAAAATCCAGCAAGTCGTTGAGCTCCTTGTCTGTTTCCACTGCAGCCATTCTCTGCTGCTGTTCACTCGGCTCTTTCAGTCTCAGCAAGCCACTGCAAAGATAAAGGTAAAGAAGTTTACCAAAGTCCACTAAAAATTTAGGAAACTGCATCAATGCTATTTTGCAGCCTTTAAAACAAATCATTTCCTATTTGTTTTACAAATCACGTCTTATTTCATTGTTAATCATGCATTTATGGTAGAGGTGCAGGTATGCGGTTATATAATGCCAGAGGCAACTGGACATTAGAGGTTCCTTCCGTTTCACTTACAAATGAGTGGTTTAGAAAATATAGTTAAACTGTGGACTTGTTTAAACATGTCTGAGTGCCCGAGTTGTTGCCTCTTCCGTTGTAAAGCTGTGTCTAGTGGTGATGTTGTGTCCCCATATCTCATCAGAAAAGCTAACAAACAAAATGATGTCACGTCTAATAGGAATGGTGGCAAAAGTTATGAGAATGAGAAGGGGAAAAAGTTTGCTTTAAGATACATTACAATAAACAACTCCTGACATACGTAACCTACTTTTTTTTTTTTTTTAATTAAGACTCCAGTAATCTTTCTACAATTAATGAAGCTAAACCTGAATAACTGATGCCTGTATTGTAATACTGAATTACTGTTCTAGTGGCACATTTGTGCAAGATACTCGGGCTAGTGACCAAAACTGAAAAATACAGGCAGTTTTAAGAGTTTTCCTGGTAGCCCACATCTAACAGGGGTGACCATGGTTCAGCCACAGGCCATGCTTCACTCGCTGTTAGTCAGGCCCTGGACTCAGGCAGCTTCCTCCACCTCAAAAACCAACCTGCTCTACAGCTCTCTTAGAAAAACGTACAGACCATTATCACGACATGCTCAATTTTCAAAAAGGAAATACACTGTATGACCAGCCTGTATGAAATGCATGTGTGTGAATCACCTAATGGTTTCTACATGAAACCAGCAACCCAGCAGAGACACTTTGCAATACAAAATCATTGCGGTAAATAGCAGCTGGGGGAACGGTAATGTTCGGATTTTGTTTGTACTCAGAAGTGTTGATTAAGAGTTCAATTTCGGGGCTGCAGTTTGCGATGCAGTCTAGCAAATATACAATTAAGTGTCTCTCAGTTGGTGTTGACTTGAGGACACTGTTCCTCGAAGATAATGCAGTTTTCCTGAGTTTGGAATATGTTGTCACTCTTGAGACTTTAAATACATTTGAACTATTTGAGAAGGACGCTAACCCTGTGTGCCTCTGTAAATGTCCTTAACAACTGACCTAGTATGCATTTTAACATCTGCTAATGTTACAGTGTTTTCACTTTATCATGGGTATTAGAAATACTGTCTGAACTGCTGCAATTGCTTAGCCTGCAAAAGTATATGTAATGTCAAAAAACAACAATGAATAAACAAAAAACACTGCTGCCAAAAGAGAACACTGAGTGCAAAGACCGGTCACAGAAAACCAACATAAAGGTTACTTAAAATATAACTTAAAAAAATGTATATGAGATTGAATTAACATTTTTTACAGTCGATCAACAAAGGGTGACCACTGTAAGATACTCCACACAATCTACTGCATTGTGACGTGTTTCTAGTATTACGTCCAATGTTTTGTTTTGTTTTGTTGCAAGTAGTTAGTTCAGTGAAGAAAGAAAGGGAAAGAAAATAATATTTACTACAACAAGCACACGGTATCTTAAACAATTTAAACAGCACTTAGCCCAGTTACAACTTTCAGAGTCATGACCTCAAGCTTATCTCTAAGATGTTCCTGAGATGATTTCGCTTCTACCACTTGAATAGGTCAGTATCGTTTTCAGGGCATGACCGAAGATTCACTTTTAGTCTAAAATAATACACTGAAAACAGAAAAACCAAATTAGTTTCAGTATTTGGAGCTGTTCGTGGGAACTTCAAAAATATTACCCAGCACATTAAAATACATTATGCAACGCTGTGTGCATGACAGGAGATCAGTGATCTTCCAGGAAATACTCTAAGTGATCTCACCAGTTTGTTTATAATCAAGTAAATGCGTGATAACGGCAACAATCAACAATTTGCTGAAACAACATCCTCATCCGATTGTGAGGGCATGAAAGGATGCAAACACTCGATCGTGCCTAACAGGCAAAAGCAATGTAAATAATAGTACAAGAGGTAATTACCAATTAATCACAGATGACAAAGGTGTTAATACATCAGAACAAGCCAAAATACCCTGGTGCTACATAATGTAGTCATCTCTGTCTCTGTCTCTGGCTGAGCCGAGGTCAAAATGGGGGATAAGTGTTTAGCCCCTCCTAACAAATGGAAGTTGTATACGCTTGTCTTGAGCACCCCCACCTCCGGCCTGCCCATTTGGAGGAAAAGTTTCAAGGCACAAATACCCACAGAACAAACCATACCTGGGCGTCAAATAGGAGATAGTGTGTTATCGACAGCCTGTGTTTTCATGGCTCATCGGTGGGTTAAAATCCTGCGGGACGTTTAAAAGGGCCTTAAAACCTGTTGCCTGCCCCTAACGTCGAGCAGGAGAATGGGCCACTAATGAACACAAAGACTCGGGTAGCCAAAGTTTCATTTGGACGGTCAAAACGCATCAATATGGGAATAAAAAGTCAAATTTTGATGACACAATTGCTAAAAATGTAGTTCAAATTAAGCAGGATGCTGAGAGTTAAATGAGGCTTTTGCTGCATTTTTGCTACTTGTTACGATGTTGGTGAAAGAGGTGGAAAAATAACAGTTATACTTTGAAAAATGATTTCATCAGCTCCGTTTTGTGTTTTATAACTACGGCTGACTTAATCCACATCTCTCAAACTCTAACATCTTGATGCCAGGTGGGAAAGACTGCCATTTTAGCCACAAGCAGGAATGTCACACCGCTAGCTAAAAACAAATCAACAACGTATGTGTTTAACGGCTAACTTCATACGTTTGTTTCTATTACATCGATATAAATGCTAAGTTAGTACAGACAGCTAAATCCTGACAGACTGGCTAACTCGGTGCGGTGATATGCTAATGTGCTGTAACGTTATAGCCCAGTGAAGTGAACAAAGAAATCTTTTCCAGCACACATAAGCTACTAATACTCGTTATAGTAATACCGCTGCGAGCTCGCTGAGGCCGAAGGGACGAAAATCCAAGACCCCGCTTTTCCCGGCTGTGGCACTCGGTTACAACTTGAACGATGCGCTTAAAACTTGATTATTACTAGTGTAACAACGCCACAGACGATGCTGTCTGACATGCATATGCTTGTTAGGAACGTGCATTTGTACACATATTTACCTGGATTCAATTAAATGGCATCCAACGGGGAGAAACCGACGGCCGCAGCACAGAGAAAAACAAAGTTAGGGATAGGATCCTTCCCCCCGTGGTCCGGACTGTGGGCTCGATAAAACGAGGAAAGACAAAATGAACCACTCCTCCGTCGCCTCGTCTCGTCGTCGTCCTCGTCACGAAACTGGAAACACGTTTCCAACGCGAACCATAACTCTTGCGGCGCTGCGCTTCCTTATTGTTGGAGAAAATGTAACCATTTCATTTTCCAAGTAGACATTTTAACAGCCTCCACATTGTCGGCACCGATGAGATCAGTATCACTCCGCAGCACAGCCTACGGGGGACATGGACGCTGAAACATCAGTGGCATCAATGTCGGCTGAAACGCAGTCACCAAACCGAGCAGGTGCCACGATTTTATTCACGGACACGACGGTTATTTAACAGCGCAGAAAATGTCACAGTTTCGTGGCTGTAAACGGGACACAAAATGAGCGGAGTAGCAATTCCCGGGGACCTATGTCGATTGGCGGATGAGGACAGCGGAAAGCCCGACAGCCAGTAGAAGATGGAATGATAATATCGGAGGGAGGACCAATGGGATGCGGCCAAAATGTGATTGGCACGTGGGACGCCCAAATATATTTCATCATCAAGCTCGAGGGCAGGCTCGCTTTGCCCACGGGTTGCCTGCGTTTTAATTTTGTTCTCAAGCTACAAAAATATTCGCGTGTGTCAAAGAGAGAGGGGAGCCCACTGTGCTCTGCGTGGATAAGAAAGTTTCTCTTGGGGTGCAGTGCAATCGGCCATATTGTCTCAATTAATGCCCCAAAGCATCACATTATGAGGTGACCTTGCAATAAATAAATCTCACAATGTGCAATATATATTTAAAAAGAGATTAAGATGGAGTAAGACGACCCCACCCCCTTAATTCCTCTCCTCACCAATATGTGCCATTAACTCTACTCTCAACACATGTATTGGACGGCTGTGCTTAGTGCAGTGGTTCCCAATAGATGGGTCGAGGTCCAAAAGTGGGTCACAGGCCCATTTTGAATGGACTGCACACATTTTGTTTTAAATATAGTAAATTTCCAGCACAAAATTTTTATCATGACATGCCGTTTCCAACTGTAGAGTGAACGATTACACATGATAATTTAATCATGTTGCCATTATATGGAGGTCTATAGAAACACAAGGGTCAGGTGAATACGAGCCATTTTTGGTGCTATTTTGACAATGTTCAGATCCAAAACCCAGATGTTGATACTGCTGAAGCATTTACACTTTTCAAGCAGAGTATGCAGATATAATAATCTAACCATCTGTGATGACATAAGGATCACACAAGCGATGCTCAAGAAAACAACCTAAAGAAGGTCTTCTTACACTTCTTTCTAACATACAGAGAGCGAGCAAACTCTTGCAGATGGAGCGTAATAAAGTGTCCTGATACACTATAGCCCCGTTTCCACCAAACACTTTCAGTATAGTACCTTTGGAACCAAATGTAACCTTTCAGACATGGGACCTAGACCCTAGCGTTTCCACTGCAAACAGTGCTCTTAAATATGGGCGGTGCTGTCGTCACTCACTGTATTTCCTGTAGCGGTGACATAGATGGGAGTCTGCACCTCGTTTATTGTCCAAAGAACGAGGCTCACGCCAGCATTTACAGAACAAAGTAAAACAGGCTGCAGTGAGAGTCTCTCCATGGGATATTTAAAAAATGGCAGGTTTGGGTATTTATTCCTTCTCAGGCAAGCTCAGGGGTTTAGTGTTGCCGGAGCTCACAGGAACGATGCTCCACAATGCTTTTTTTGGATTAGAATATATGCAGTTCACATGACCTGGCCCAAATTAATATATATAAATGCTTAAAGATCCAAAAGTATGTCATATAAAAACTAAATTAATGGTAAAATGGAATATTTAAGATGTGCTGATTGATTTACGTCGTCACATCACTCATAAAGTAACATTACAAGTTAATGTTCCACCTTAAAAGTCGCTGGCAGTCGGCCCAGCGAATTCAGTTATTTTTTCTCCGCCTCCAGCTGCTGCGAGAGGCAGCAAAACATCCTTTCATTTTATAGTTACAGTTTACTAATAAAACTCTCCACAGTATGAACAGTGGTTACATGAGCCTCAAAACTCAGCCCTGAGCAGAGTGACCGTCCTCTACTGACCAATCAACAGACTGCAGTGTTCACAGCTCCACCTTTTAGTACCAGATCTGTGTGCTAGGTACCCCAACAGAGGGGGGACCAAACATGGGGACGGTACGGAACGGTTCCATTGGTACCATCCACAACTTTTCAGTGGAGACGGAAAGAAAACGTACCGAACAGACCACTACTTGACGGAGACAGCAAATTAGCTGAACAACATGGCCAAACACAAGTATGACGCTGATGTATTAAACTATGGGACCTTGAACTAATGACTTAATAGAAATTTGGACCCCATGGCAGGACCAGTTGGGAACTACTGCTCTAGTGAATTGTGATATTTCATCGGAGTTGCTGCATTCTTGAGACTTATTCCACCAGACCCATTTTAGGGTTAACGGTAAGGGTGGGGATCACAAGAACATCCAGGATACGATATCATCACAATACTAATGTCGCGATACAATATTATTGAGATTTTAAATATGTTGCAATATGCTGAGTATTGCCATAAAACATATTGGGATGTATTACATTAAGTCCCCAAAGGAAAACTATCTCACCTCAGCCATTTTTGCAGCAGCAGCAAAATGTATCTAGTGGACTGAAAAAGCGATTGATTATATATTCTAGTAGGCTACCTAAAGTTTAATTTGTATTTGTAATATTAATAACCTATACCAGTGGTTCTCAAATGGTGTGTCATGTTGGCATTCCAGGTGTGCCGTGGGGTTTTGTGATAACCACACATTCTTACTACAATATTAAACTGGGTCTATACAAAAAGTTATGAATGACTTTAATTGAGTGTATCACACTCATTTTCTAATAAAAAGGCAAACTCGACCAAAACAAAAGTAATTTAATTTGATTACATTATTATATATTATATTATATTATATTATATTATGTTGTTCATTAAAACCTTCCTCCTTTAAAGTAAATATGTAAATTTCGACCCTTTGTGGCAAGATGCCCCATTTTGAAAGACAGTGAAAACCACCAGGGCATCCTGCCTCAAAATATTGCTTATTAAGATTATGTGGTATAGTCATACGTGACTTCATGTGGTTTATATCTATATGTAGTAGTGGTAGTATATTGTTGTAGCTTTAACAGCTTTCTAGTGTTATTAGCTTGCTGGCTAGCAATCATTAGCATTGCTAGCTAAATAGAGTTAGCAAACATTTTTAGCCAGTTTTCTGGAGGAAGACATCCTGAAATAAAACAATTTGCCTCATGAAATGGCTAAAAGGTTTCTAGATAATCCATAAATGTGTCAGAATTGGGATTTTAGTTTGTTTTATTTAGTTAGATGGCTGATTGTGTAGCTTGGGGGCTTAGCGTAGAGCATAGTGGGGCAACAGTGTGTTGCATCATCATCCTGAACATGCTAAACTCATATCCAAATATTTTTTTTAATTTTACAGTAAATTGACTTTGTTCGTAAGGGGCATGTCTTCCCACACATTACCCTACAGTCTTCATCACCCCTTTCTTGTCAAACAGTCTTGTCCTGTGTTTGAGGAGAAAAACATATGTGATTACATAATGTTGTGAAGACATCCCTGAAAAGAATTTATAGCACATACAGTATATCACGGTGGCCTATATGTATATTTGACATCTTTTAATATTTCATTAAGCTACATGTTAGGCTACAAGTGTCAGGAAAGAACAAAAACATCTGCAGTTAGTAAATGAGTGCAACATGTGTGACTGCAGGACTGTGTTTTTATCTACGCACGGACAAGAGACAGAAAGTGGTACAAAAAAAAAAAAGCAATGGTACATCTACTTCCTTTTGTCAAGCTGGAATCGAGAGTTTGCATGAGCCAGCATCGAACTCGTAAAAAATGGCCTGGCTGCTGTTTTCTCATGAATTGTATCTCGGTGGTTATGTAAACAAGACTGCAGCGTTTGTTTTGAGACTTTCTAAAGAAAACCTCAACTGGTTTGAGGGGAAACAACCTAAATAACATCTGTGCCGGCCTTTACGAGAAAACTCAGCCATCCACTTTGTGGTTCGCAAACACACACTCACGCTCAGCATGCTTTGCACACATGCAACTCAGGCACACACCTGTATGTCATTAACAGTGGGACTAATGACTGGTTGCAATGTTATCCTTTTAAGACTGAATAAATATATAAAGTGTACGACAGTATATTTTACTTAGCCCCCGGAGCAGCCAATGCATGCTTTAAAGAGAGATGCAGTTAAATGGGGTGAAGGTACAACTCAGGAGCATTCAGTCAGTGTGAGCAGATCAACCTCATTATGACAAAACTGGTCTCATGTCACAGATTCACTTGAGAAGCTCCTGCAGTACACCTGGGGGAAGATGGCGCATGTATTTGCCGTAGACGTGATGGTATCGCAGCTCTACACAAAACATCAAACAATGTTTGCTTTGTTGCCTTTTAAAAAGTAGGACAAACGGCATGGAGGCAAAACAACATCAAGGTTGTACGATAAAGCCTGAAACACACCAAAAAGCTATATTTAGAGTGGAACTCCATTTTCCTACCCCCCTTAAGTGTGTACCCTCCTCTCCACCCACTCTTTCCTGGGCTCTCTCTTCTTCTAGACAAGCTCCCATATCTTTGTAAATGGGTTACCCCCATGCAGCCACCCACGCATCAGGTACAGTATGAAAACTTGGGGCATCCTGTTATGACTTCTGGTTTCCTGTTTCCTGTGAAAAATACAGCCCCCTCACTCTCACATACACACATGCAAACACACTCATGAACTCCACTGCTCGTCTCTTACCCAACAGAGCAGGCCTGGGATCAGCTGCTGACACCCCATTCCAAATATATTGCATTAGCGCTCATAATCCTGGCTCAGCTATTTGGGAATGTATTCAAAATCTAAATATCGTACTGATATGGTGTCATGCGTTCTCTTTTTAGATTATTCCCAACCAGACTCAGTCTAATGTCTTTTTGACTGGGTGTCACAGACAGTCAGGGGCGTAGGTTTCCTTTCGACATTGGAGGAGGGGGGGCACCAGGCGGCAACCTCCAGGCCTGGAAAATGAAGCCAACACTGCATTTTTACAGCATTGTGGAATCAAGAGGTGTGATGGGTGCGACACATAACATGTTGGTCTCTAGTGTGACATGTAGCATACGTGTCAGCAGCCCTTTATGAACAGTAACAATGGCATGAACATGGCGATAACAATCATTTACTATCCCTGTTGGCGTATGATTTCGGAGGTCAAGGAGCTCCTGGACCTCCTGGACCTCATTGTTTTCCCAATTTGCGGATATTTTCGGCCGCTTCTTCACCCAACAGCTACTTTTTAAATCTCCCTTGTTGGGTTGCACGCGTAACACATCGTCGAACGTCACACCCTGATGTTTGCCGCTTTTATACAGAGGTCGTTTTGGTGCTGTCACGACCTCCGATGCCAGCTTAAAGACAAGACAACTTTCCCACCATTCCACAATTGTACTTTCTACATTCAACAGCAAGGCGGCATAATGGTGTGAAATTCCCGTCTTGAGGTAACAACCTCTGGGCCAAAAGAATGACGCCAACACTGCATTTTTGCACACAATCTAACGACAGCTGCATCATTGCGCTCCAGTGTATGATTTTAGACAGCATGCCAGCATTGCTGAATCAAAAGAGGCGTGATTGGTGTGACATGTAACACGTCAGTAGTGTGACATATAACATATGCATCAACAGCCTTTTATGAACGGTAACAATGGCATTAACATGGCAGTAACTATCCCTGTTATATGGTGGTTGATCTCATCCTCTGCTCGGAGGGTAAGGAGCTCCTGGACCTCATTGTTTTCCCAATTTGCAGACATTTTTGATTGCTGTTATTCAAGCCAGCAGCTACTTTTTAAATCTCCCGTAGTGGGTCGCACACATAACACACTGTCAAAACATCACACCGATGCCACTCATGATCCCGT
Source organism: Epinephelus cyanopodus (assembly GCA_026686955.1). Taxonomy (NCBI): domain Eukaryota; kingdom Metazoa; phylum Chordata; class Actinopteri; order Perciformes; family Serranidae; genus Epinephelus; species Epinephelus cyanopodus. The sequence goes on along the minus strand of CM048926.1, from coordinate 12,495,609 downwards.
CCTGCCAGCTGACTTATACAGACGTCATTTTGGAGCGGTTAATACCTCCAATGCCTGCTTAAAGGCGAGACAACTCTGTCCCACCATTCCAGGATTGCACCTTCTATACACAACATCGAGGTGGCATAATAGTGCCAATGGTGTGATGAGGCAGTGTAAAAACAGGCTCATGGGGGGCACATGAAACGGGGGCGGGGGTTTGAGGGTCCTCTGCCAGAAAATGTCTGTCACACACTTAATTTCCTGCGTTCTGGTGCTGTTTTTATGCCCCAAGTTGTGCATTTTCTGCATCAATTAATAGTGTAAATGTCTTTAATTTTGTTGGAATAAAAGTCCTCTGCAAAATGCATATTCTCTAAATATTAAGGGGGACGTGTCCCTTATATCCCCCCAAAATCTACGCCTGTGCAGGCAGTACATTGTTATGAGTACTCAGCCCTGTAAGAATACACAAAGCTGCTGCATTGTGAGAAAGTCATTACGCCATAAGGTGACAAGAGCAGCTGTTTTGCCCCATTCCTCACAACATTTAATTTGTTTTTATTCCTTGTATACATATTCTCATTTCACATGCCAGGGAGGAAGATGTACAAGTGTCAAGGGACCACTGAAACAGCGTTAACAGCAGTGTTTGCTCATGTGTGAACTGTAGGCCCCCGCGTTCCCCAGAAATATGAAAATAACTCTGTTTGTGACACACAACATGCCGCCACTGCACGCCCCCCGCCAAGATACCTGAGTATCTCTCTCAACAGGGGTCAGCCACATCACTCTTAAATGAGCTGAAATCTCTCTTCCTTCCTGTGGCGGCTGTAGCCTGCCATGCTGATCGCTCAGTGACAGCGTGTATGGTTGATTGTCTTGGCAGAAACGCACACTCTGGTTTCCCCCTCTTTTATGATGTGGCTTCTGAGAATCTTAGCATACTTGTTTAATGCATTTTTTTAACGTGCAGTTCCTTTTTATCAGTTTTGGGTGGGCGTTGTCGTCTTTATTTAAACACTGATGCATCGATGTTCAGTATTTCTTCTGTTCAATAGGGCCTTTACGTTCTACAGACCGCTCACTCACTCTTTTACTCGTTTTTTTTGCAAGAAAAAGCACAATAGCATCCTGTTCTTTTTCCTCATTTTTAGCTCATCATCCCCTCCCCCCTTCTTGCAGATTTGAATTCATTAGCAATCAAAGAGCCACTGACAAACGCCCAATCTTAATTACCCTCTCATTTGCATATTTGCATATTAATGACTGCAGACTTTGCTGTTTTTCTGCTGCAGCATTCCCCCTCCCATCAACACTGCTCAGACTTAGCCGCCCCACACACTGCAACACTACGTCTTTCTCCGAGCTCAAGGCCTCACATTTTCAGCCAGGAGTTGACTGATATTAAAGGGAAGACATTTCATTATCACCCCAGACATGAGCCAAACAGATGAGCCATTGTGCTGGTAGTTTAAATGGACTAATGTATTCCAGCAGGGCTTTGATTCACTGGCCTGCTCTTCTTCTCAGTCAGTATAAGCATGAGCTAACTTGCAGTGTAACACAATGCACCACACACACAGTGATAAGTATGTTTCTATATTTTCTGTATAGTAGCACACTTCAGTTTGTAATTGTACCAGAATTCCTCAGTGCATTGCACCTGAATGCTTCCCCCTTCTGGTGAAAGGAGTGTAAAACAGTGAAGTGATACTCCGGCAAATGAAGACATCATGTTACAATACATACAATTTATTGACAATTCTGACTTTATAGACAAAGCTTTCTATGATTTTACCATAAAAAAAAAAACCTATATTTAAAGGAACAGTTCAGCCCAAAATAAAAAAAACATATATTCCTCTTACCTGGAGTGCTGTTTGAGTTGCAGAGTGTTGGAGATACCTGTCATTTCAGTTGAGTTTTCCAAATTTAATTTTTGGCGCTTTGAGAACCACAAGCTGAGTGCCATCTAGTTCCATTATTTCAGAGAGAAGGCAGACATCTCTATGGCTGCTATCTCCAACACTGCTATCAACTAAAACAATCCAGATTGATAACTAGCACCACAGGTAAGAGCAGAAAATATGTATTTTTGATTTTGGGGTTAACTGTCCCTTTAAACATTTACTTAAAGGAGGAAGTACACAAATAGAACAAAACAAAGGAGCGAAATGCCCTAATCCTGCCACAACACAGGATGTACTTCAATGGCAAATCCGTGTCCTGTTGTTTACATGACAGCGAATACAAAGAAATAATCACTTGTTTCCGCAGAGACTGCTCAGTGAGTCGTGATGCAGCTTGCTCAAGAGATAAAAGCGGTCTTATTACGGCAGGTAGCGTCCAGGGATGAGTCTCTGGTATTTTCAAAGACAGCCTCTGCCCCAGTGTAGCTCATCTGAAGCTACCACAACAAGCTAAGGATGATGCTTAAAGATAACAACCCTGAAATACAGAGGGAGCAGAGGGTGCTTTTAAGGTTGTAGCTTTTTTCATTTTTGGCTTTGACATGAGGGTCGTGCTAAAATGTTTTAAACATTGTGCTTCACCTCAAGACATCTTTGTAGAAATCAGTCACATCACCAAATGCAAAAAAGACATTCTTTGACTCAATCATCTCTTGCTAACACAGACACACATAACCCGACCTGTTAGGTAAAAATAAACTATCCTTACTCTTCTAAATGTGTTTGCATGACACATAGGAAAACAAAGTCATCATATATGACTGTAATAACTGACACACTCGTGCTGTAGATACAGCATCTTTCCTGGCTTACTTGTCAGCAGAGTTCATTTGATAGATGGAGACTTCAGAGGTTCACCTGAGGGAGGACGTGGCAAACAATGTGTATGTGTGTGTGGGCATCAGGTTTTAGGCAGCAGCTTCTCCATGTTTTTACGTGTGTGTGTGTGTGTGTGTGTGTGTGTGTGTGTGTGTGTGTGTGAGAGAGAGAGAGAGAGAATGTGGTCAGTGTGTGTTCAGTCTGCAGTGCGTGTGGGAGTGCTGGGTTGGTTCAGCCCCATGGTTTTACAAAGCCAGCCAGCAAAGTCTACCTCCTCCACCTCAGACCGCTTGATAAACATATGGTTCTGCAACAAAACAAAGTATAAATACAGGTAAGATACTGAACATTGAAAATTTAATCATATAACAGAACAAAGTTTTCTACTGCTGACTCTAAATGTGTATGAATAAGCCCCAGTTTATGATCTAGACCCTCAACCTCTCAGATATCGCATGCTGAAAAGGAAAAGCAGGAGCTTAAATTAAAACTTTAGCCACAGTCTAACCGAGATTACTCACCATCAACATTTTCAAGTCAGCCCTCTCTGCTGGATTTTTGATGAGACTGAGGAAATGACAGAGGGAAGAGGACTCTTTTAAGATATGACCTTCCATCCATTAAGGAAAAACGTATATGTAGACAAAAGACAACTGCATGTTTCCAAGCTAAAATGTCTCACCACTTTGTCACAAAGTCCTGGAAATCAGAGGTGAAGACGCCATGCGGTAGTTTGGGAGGGGGCTGAAATAGAAAACAAAGTTGAATGAACATCTGATCACAGTAAATACTTTATGGAACCAGTTTTTCTTTGGGCAACTCTTACCTCATTTACTATGTAGTCTAGAAGTTCAAAGATGGCCATTGCAGGACCATGACCTGGAAAAGGAGCCGAGTTAAACTGTGTTTTATACTCAACATTTCAAGCAAGACTTATGTAAAAACACTCATTTTTATCAGATTAAATAACACTGAAGAGCCACAACAAAACCCTTATGCTGATTACCATAGCACATAGAAGATTCATCCTGTTTTCTCACAACAGGAACTGGTAAATCAAAACATAAAAACGACATGCAAACTGTCCCAACAACAGCAGCAGGAGAGAGCTGAGAGAAGCGCTCCCTTGTGGCACTCAGCAGACTGGCCAGGCTGGCATACCTCAGAGTGTAATTTACTTACTTCATGTGTCACTATTTCTCATACTGCCACCTAGAGCTGCCTGAGTGCAAAAATATCTATAGAGTGCTCCAGGAATGAGTTAGCATTTTAGCGCTCCTGCTCCCTTTGTCTCGAAGTCAATGGATTATTGGTGGAGAGACTTTTATGTTTCATTCTACGACATAGAATCTGTAGGTAAATACATCACTCTTAAATTTTGAAGCTATTATGTGTCTTGAAGAAGGCGGTTGCTAACAAGTGGCTAAATGAGGCTACGTCATCATGTTGAACACAGCTTTACAGCATCATTGTGGTGGTGACATTGAAGTCATGTGACCGTAGTGTAGTTCGTTATAGCCTTAAAGTGGGGTTCATTTGTGAAGGTTATCTTGCTGAACAAAACATGCAAGTATCATATCGGCCTACAGAACAACGTCATCCCTGGAGCACTCTATTGTACTTCAATATAGCTGTGTTGCTCACCGCTGACAGGTCTACCCGGCGGTCTGGGTCTAGGCGAAGTGCTGAGCGTCTCTTCTTCACTACCAGCCAAGATGGGCCGTCCAAATATGGCCTCCAGTTCTTTGGCATCTGGAGGAGGGATGGGGAAGCGTCCGATTGACAGCTCCACAAGGGACAGACCCATGCTCCACACATCTGACTGCACAGAGTAGTGAGTTCCCTGCAATCTCTCAGGCTACACAGCAAAGATAAAAACACAGAACAGAATAATTATATCAACAACTACAAGGAACTGTTGCTTACTGCACGGGCAATAAATAATCTGAAATCAAAGGGCTAAAATATTGCTTATTCTTATATGTAAATTGAGGCACTGGTTGAGGTTAGGTCAATAATATCTTAAAGGACATTAGTGGTACACTCAATATGATGACAGATGGGAACATTTCATTTGAATAGCCTCAACAAAAAGTTCGACACAAAGGCAACAGATCGCATCAATGTTGAGGAACTAAACTGAGTTGATCTCTTCAAGCATAATTCAGAGAGGACCAACATACCGACATGTAGGATCTTGTCCCAACAAAGGAATTGGCCATGGAGTCTATGAGCTGCCCGCTTACACCGAAGTCACACAACTTGATCTCCCCGCGTGAGTTCACCAGGATGTTTGAAGGCTTCACATCTGGGGGTACAAAAGGCATTCAAAAACTTCACCTGACTGGAGGGCTATAACAGTATTCAGCGAAAAAGGACTCTCTGTACAGCCTTAACATTAACATAAATGTTACGATATTTATTATCTTTGGCATGTGACCAACTGAATGACCAGGTTAGCACACGTTATAACAAACCACAATGCACTATGCTATTGTACATCATGTCACGTAGATGAAATACAAGAATCAGTAATTAATCCCATGAAAAAAACAAGTACCTCTGTGCATGATTTGATGTTTGTCTCTTAGATATGCAAGGCCTCTCAATACCTGTTTAAAAAAGGGCAGAAGTTACACGAGTCCATAATCATAAACAATCTTAATATGAAAACAGATAGAAACAAAGGTAAAACTCAGCCAGGCCCGTGGTGTGTGTGTGCGCTTGTGTGTGTATATTAAGGCCACAATTGTTTCATTATTGCCAATATCATGCAATATTATAAGACATTACAATACAGAAGGATTCCCCCTGGGCACCCCCCATTAGAGGTGTTCTGGGTACATCCCACTGGTAGGAGGCCCCAGGGCAGACCCAGGACATGCTGGAGGGATTATATATCTCATCTGGGGTGCTTTGCTTGGCCTGCTGCCCCCGCGACCCGGCCCTGGATAAGCGGATAAAAATGGATGGACGATATAAAAGATAACCATACACTTACAGCAATGCTAACTTTGCCCAGAATCTCTTCAGGGATCCTCTTTGCTTCTTTCAGCACCTGGTCCAGAGATCCACCGTCCTGCACAGCAAAAGCCAGGCAGCAGAGAATACAAGAGGTCAAAATACAGACTGCTAAAAGAGCATCCTGTCTCAAACAGAATTTCAACTGATCACACCTTTCCTATTATGGTGATGTGCACTGAGTATATTTACTGGTTCTTCTGTGGAACATGAACATGTCTGATACAGTACTGCGCAGTTTTATGCCATGCTTACCACAACTAGGGATGGGAATTGATAAGATTTTACTGATACTGATACCATCGGTCTCATTTTAATCAATTCACTCACTGATTCCTGATCAATTTTCTGTATGGGGAAAGAAAAGTAGGCCTCCAAAATTTTTGGCATCAATGCAACGGTTTTATTATCTGTCTGAACACAAGGTGACAACATTCTGTCTGGGATCATCTACAATGGATGAAATGAGAGAATATTTGTAAAGCATTCACTTTCATTTTGGTTTTCTTATTCAAAGAAAAAAATCTGCCTGTGTGTGTGGCTCTGATGTTGTTATAACAGGATATTTACCATCAGTAACTGACATGTCGCTCAGTTGGTAAGCAGTGGCACTCATGTTTAGACTGTCACATACATGGCATTACTGGAAATTTAAGCCCATGTTGCGTAGAAAGATGTTTCAATGATCTCTGGTGTTTCCACTCTTACTTTAAATCATAATTTAATAAACATTACAAGCAGCACTGTTGTGATCTGTCTTCATGAAATGAAGCCACACTTTGGACTATGTTCTCCTCTACACCATGACTCCTTGTTGGAAGTTTCTAGCAGTGTAGACATTTGAGTTTAAGGCCATTGTTTAAGAGGAATTGATAAGGCTGGAGGCGTACGATTCTGATGGATCAATTTGGACCACTTCTTAAAGGCTAAGTTCGGTTTTTTGACACCTGAGCCTTATTTTTAGGAATAATAAATACGCTCGTAGACTCACCCAGATGATTTTGGTGGAGCTCGGAGCCGTTTTCGAGCAATTTAGATCCATCCGATGGCGTCTTCTCTCATGCCATAGAAGCGGACGGGGCCAGACATCGAAGCCCCTAAATTAGACATTATCTGCTGCGAAACTCGCTCATTTCACCTACATTTTATAAATGAATGGCCAGTGTATCACCATGTCCGCTCAACTTCCTTGTTATGGTCATCCGGGGCTTTACAAGGATGGGTCACTTTTGGTGACGTCATAGACGTGCGCCGCAGGAGCGCAGCTGAGTTCCGCCGGCGCTAGGCTAGGCTATACAGCTACACAGCTATTCTTGTGCAACATGACGGAATATTTATCCGATGTAGACGTGTCTGATGACGACTCTGAGTATGATGGATGCCCGTATCGTTTTGAGCCAGAATACACCGACAAGGAGCTATTTGAAAGGAGGATGCAGAGGGAAAGAGCCGAACAGCTGGCCAGAACAAGCGACCACTGCACGTCCACGAATGGGGGCTAACTGGTGTTGTTGTTGTTGTAGACGCTGCACGCCACAGACAACAGAAGAGGAGAGCTTTTGCTGCTCAGAGTGGGACTTGAGACCAGAGGAAACACGTATTGATGCCCCCCAAAATACGTGTCTCACTACACTGGAAGATTTTTCTGCCATGACAAACCGGGCTGTGGTAGAGACTTTTTTTCATGTCCCGAGAGTCAACTGGCAGACGCAGCCGAAGCCAGCAGGACCGAACGGACAACTTTCGATAGAGTAAGTAGCCCATGCAAATGCAAAAAGGGTATATTTTCTATGAGTGTTTGCTTTATAAATAAATAACGGTCGAAACAACTGACAATTAGTTTTGGAGAAAGCATATGACTACTTGTAAGTGTGCGCTAACAATGCAGACCCGCGGTGATTGCAGCTCGAGTCACAATTTATTGCCTGCAGAGAATAACCATATCATATGCATTGCGAGTTAGTTTTTAAAAAACTAGCATGGACTAGAGTAAATTATAGCGTTACAGTGCAGTATTCTTTTGCAGGAATGTATTTTTAGAAGGCTACTCCTGCTCAGACATAACTAGGTTGTGAAGACAGCTATTCATTTTATACAAGGAGCTTTATACGCTGGCCGACGTGCACTGGTTATCGACCAATATTATTACATCTTCAAAAGAAATGCATTACCTCCGCTGCGTCTGTTTTGCCCTCTGAAACAATCGGGATGGCATTCCTCCTGAGGTACTGACGCTGAGCTTCCTGGCCTCTTATCTTTGTCGTCTTCGTAATGAAGTCTTCTGGAGCGAAGTGAGCGCTGCAGACCCGGTGACTGACCCTCCTCAGTTCTTCCATAGGAATATTCGGGTCCATTTTCAGGACAACAAGCAGAGCTTTAGTGACTTCGGGTTTTTCAAAGGAAGCCTGTGGAATGTGAACTTTGTCCACCTTGTCATTTTGTTTGGACAAAGTGGAAAAACGCAATGACAAACCATGTTTGTACCCGTGTAGCTGTATAGCTCCTAGCCTAGCGCCGGCTGTACTGCGCTCCTGCGGCGCACGTCTATGACGTCACCAAAAGTGACCCATCCTTGTAAAGCCCCGGATGACCATAACAAGGAAGTTGAGCGGACATGGTGATAACACTGGCCATTCATTTATAAAATGTAGGTGAAATGAGCGAGTTTCGCAGCAGATAATGTCTAATTTAGGGGCTTCGATGTCTGGCCCCGTCCGCTTCTATGGCATGAGAGAAGACGCCGTCGGATGGATCTAAATTGCTCGAAAACGGCTCCGAGCTCCACCAAAATCGTCTGGGTGAGTCTACGAGCGTATTTATTCCTAAAAATAAGGCCCAGGTGTCAAAAAACCGAACTTAGCCTTTAACTGGAGTCTTTTCTCAATTCCCATCCCTCACCACAAAAAACTTGCTTTACCATAAAAATCACTCCCCATGAAATCTAAATTTACATGTAATCATTCAGCGGATGCTTTTATCTAAAATGCTGTACAAATGTGGTGCAAACCAACCACAGTAGGTCAAGGATAATTCATGATTAGCATTTTATTAATTGCATTATCTTTGCTTCAACATGCGACTGACACATATTCATATAGAAAGGCCACGAAGGATATCGTATTTTTTCCTTTATTCAATATCACTGTCCTTGAAATAAGCATAAAAGGAAATTAGGACCCTAACTCAGTTGAACATTTTCTCTACCTGACCTTCTGCACGGGTATACAACATAAAAAACGTGCAAAGTGGAAAAAGAAGATCCATTTGGGGATAAACTGATCGATACAGAAATACCCTTAATACTTTAATCTGCCACCCACACACAGTCACTCCCTCCAAATGACTCACCATGTGCTCCATGCAGATGCTGATCTCTCCATCACTATAAAATGCTCCATAGAAGCCGACAATGTAGGGAGAGTTACACTCATGCAGCACCTGAAGCTCTCGGATGATCTGGTTTCTGATGGCAGGTTTGATTTCAAGATGAATGAGCTGAACGAAAAAGAGAATAGTTACTGACTGTGTCTCAACAATGTTTTATTACCATGTTCAGTATGACTTTCTGATCAAATTCACATCATATGATAGTGATACGTGTGGCTCACCTTTCTGGCCATGATTGTTCCTGAAGGTCTGTGACATTCCTTGTTGACAACTCCTCCATTGCCCGCACCCAGCTCGCACACTCGATTGAAGTCATCATCTCTCAGCTCGCCCACCTTGGCCTTCTGGGTGAGGAAAGCTTCTAACCTTTTCTTCTGTTGTTCATCCAGGTCCAGCTCCTCCATTATTCTTTTAAGTGCCTCTAAATTGGCCCTGTGGGAAATGTCACAGAGCAAATAAGGCACCATTCAGATCACAAATATGAACAACATATTTAGTTTATATGGTATATTAGGATATTGATGTGGTTAGCAGAATAACTTACTCAGATGAAACATCAGTGTTGGCGGAGGTGGATAACCCATCACTAGCAGGAGCGATGTTTAAGGGCACTGGTCTCTTTTTAGGAGCCATGATCACTTGTTGAACTGAGCTAGGCTTAAGTGACACTTTTCTCTGGGCTACAATTTAAAACGTAAAGCCTTCTGACTGGGAAATGATAGTCAATGATGTGTGGAATCAGCATAAAGCTTTAGTTCCCATGTAAAGGTAAAAGTAAAACAGATACTATCTTGTAGATGCTAGTGGGGCACTGTAATGCTAACGTCAGCTAGCTGGCTAACATTAAGTTAACGTTAGCTTGATTATAGTAATGTTACTTGTTTTAAACGAGACATAGCGGTACTTACACTGGTTAGCACGATAACTAGCATTGTTGTCACTGTACGTATGTTAAATAATGTTACCGGTATGAACAGTTAAATTAATCTGTGCTACATTACCTACAATACAACGGCAAACGTAATATTTTAAACCCCAGAGCCATCACTAGCTGCACTTCACGTTAGCTAGCATGCTAGGTAGTTACCCGTTGAGTGATAGTGCTACATTCAACGCTAGCTGATAGCAACCGACTGTTTTACTTTACTAACGCTGTGTCCCCACACTGTTTGAGTTAGAAACAACAGCCTGACGGGACTCCCTTCTTTCTGCTAGCAGATGTGTGGTCACTGCAGACAGATACACACACACCGGGTCCCAGTATCAGCAGCAGAGATGTGGAAGCGACGCGGAGCAACATCCGCACACAGCCCGGCTCAACCGTGGAGTCAGTCTCGCGATACTTCAAGCAATGACAGTCAGCTGTGCAGTCGTCGTAAGCTATGGACGAAACCAAAGGTGTCGATTTCAGGGGGGTGCAGGGAACACGTCCCCCTCAATATTTAAAACAAGTGCATTTGTCCTCCTCAAAATAAACATTAAAGTCATAATAATAATCATACATTTATTTGTAAAGCGCTTTCAATCACAGTGTACATCATTTAAAACAGAAAAGCTACTAAAACAGTATATAATAAATAAAACAATGAAAGACAACAATAAACAGACAAATCAAGACTTATACACAACAGTGAACAAATGGGTTTTTAGCTTTGCTCTAAAAACATCAACTCAACATGCCTGCCTCATACCAATAGGTAGACTGTTCCACAAGGTTGGTGCATGACATGAAAAAGCATGCTCACCAACCTTCTTTCAACGGACCTTGGGGACGTCGATGTGGAGGCTATGCCGTAGCTGCAGCGTTAATTCAACACATAAGTATAAAACGCGTGTTAGTTTTGCAGGACCGTTAATTATCATTTCTGTCTTAGCCAAGTTAAGTAACAGGAAATTTCTAGATAACCATCCCCTAACTGCAGTTACACATCAAGTTTAGTTATATCCAACCCATTTTGAAGGATAATAGGCGTATACAACTGTAAATCATCTGCATAACGATGAAAAGAGATCCTAAATGAACGTAAAATCTGACCCATGGGTGCCAAGTATAGAGAAAATAACAGTGGACCAAGTACAGACCCCTGTGGAACCCCATGACTAACAGCATGCGGTTCAGAGAATGTTTTGTTATATAAGACATGTGGAGATCTGTCTGACAGGTAAGATCTCAACCAAAGGAGCACCTGACCTGAGACGCCAAAATAATTTTCAAGCCTGTCCAATAAAATTGAATGATCCAACATGTCAAATACTACACTTAGATCAAGCAACAGTCGCACAGATGCTGATTCTGATTCTACAGCCAACAATAAATCATTTGCCACCTTTGTGAGTGCCGTTTCAGCTGAATAATTTACTCTGAAAGCAGACTGAAAAAGCTCAAGGAGGTCATTTAATGTCAAGTATTTCAAAAGCTGATTTGAGACAACTTTTTCAAAAACTTTTGACAAAAAGGCAAGATTAGAGACAGGTCTATCATGTTCTAAGGAGTTGGCATCCAAGCCAGGCTTCTTTAAGTAATAGAGGACTTTCATTTTGACAAAATTAAAGACATGTCTACCATAAATGGATGCAAAAGGAAATTAAGTCCCCCAAATGTTGAGACAAAACCTTTACCCTTGGTTGTAATGATATGGAAATGGAATTATGAGATGACCAAAACTACCATTACATATAGGATCATGATTATTTTCTAAATATTAATGATGTTATCTTTGCAGTATTTGCTGTTGGGCAGCCCAACAAGGGCCCATCTTGGGCTCCCACTGGCACCCACCACCCCTACGTACTGCTTTCAGTGAACTGTGAATGTACCCTGTGCACCCAAGGTCCCATCTGAAACAGTGCTAACAGTCATCATGGCATGCCCATGTCGAAAGACCTATACTAGAATCATGAGTGCTGTTTCAAGGTTTTAAAAGTATTATTAAAATACGGTATTAAAATACTGGCCACATTATCTCCCTGGCGAATTCAACAGTGTTTATGCTGCTGCTGTTTAAATGCTGTTGGTCCCTGTGTTGTACCAAGATACTAAATGAACCCTGAGGTCTGTTTTTTTAAATCAAGAAACTAAAGTGGTTTGAGGAAAATGTAGCCCAGCTGCCTCTTGACATATAAACACTGTTAAAAATCTTTTCACAAAGATGTAACTGATATTGAGAATTTCTGTATAAAAATGAACCTGAGAGGCTCAGAGGATCTGTCTCATAAACAACATTAACGTCTGTCCAACACATCACAAAACAAATACTTTTCATTTGTTTTGCAATCTTTTGTCTGTGGTCACTCAATGTTTGCTGTGGGATTTTCTTCCAGCAGAGGGCGCTCTGCATTTGTTTAAGCCTTCACAGTTGCATCTGACTGGGCTTCAGCAGTTTCCTTTGGACAGCAGCAGCTTTAAGACACAAAGAGCCAGACGGAGAACTGTTAACGCACATGATCACAAACTAAGAGATAAAGCTGTCATTCAGTTTGCTCAGTGTCCTTTTTGCTTCATTATGTATAAACTTCTTATCGCTCTTGATGCAATACCAAAGTTACGCAAAATGCTAGTCAGGGCACAAGATTTTCTTTGTCTCAGTTTTATAGGAGTCTGGTAGTGATCATTGTTTCTGTTAATAATTATTCACACACAGCGACATACCCTCTGATGGGTCTGGCCTGGCTGGTAAGATCAGGAAGTTTGCTGTTTCTGGTGTCTGGCAGCAACATGCTAACAGTGGCAGCCATGATGCTGACTGTGCCAAAAACGATGTACGGCAGGATCTTGCTGTACTCGCCTGCAAACAGAGCAAAAGACACTTGAATTAGATCTGTCACTGATGTGTTTATTTCCATAGGTGTACACGATGAAATCCTCAGTGCAACTGTCAAATGTTACATGGGTGCAGTGGGCCCTGGGTTCCTCAATGCCCAGCCTCACATGGCCAGAGTTCGTAGGCTGTTCCTGGATGACGAAGGCATTGGTGTCACTGACTGGCCTGCCCGTTCCCCTGACCTAAATCCAATTGAGCACCTATGGGACGTTATGTATCAGTGCATTGGACACTGCCAAGTACCGCCACACTGTCCAGGAGCTCACCAATGCCCTGATCAAGGTCTGGGAGGAGATTGCCAGGACACCCTCCACCAACTCATCAGGAAGATGCCCAGATGTTGCCAGGAGCGGGGGCCATTCACACTACTGAGCTGCCATGACAAAATTCACGCAAGCTGAATCAGCCTGTGGTTTCAACGTTGAATTTCAATTTTGAATCCAGCCTTCAGCGGGCTGATGATTTTGAACCAATGTGTGATTTATGGGTTCCCTTAAGTGTACGATAGTCCTACTAAGCTGTTTACATGGCTAATGAAACTAATGGGTCGTGGCAATTTCTACGAGACAAAACACATCGAGTCAGAAACCTGTCTTTCTGTAAGTTTAATTCAACATCTGCAGATGGACTCATAACAAACGGTCAAGAACGACCTGAATGCAAAGAGTGAGCCCTGAACACATGAGATGTCAGATACTTATTGACTACTGCCAAGGACAGGGATCTTTAACTAGCATCATCAGAGGGGTGACAAAGCAGTTTGGGTCAACTTATCTAGTCATGTCTTTGGACATCAAGTAAAGCATTCACAGCTTGTTACACACTGACAAAGAGTAAACACCATGTACGGCACTTGTGCTTGTGACATCCTGACAGGACACAAAATTCAAGATTACTTCACATTCTTTCTGCTTTTGTGGCACATGGTACAGAGGCCTCAAAGTTTCATTACATATGTGTTAAATGTTGCATAGATTTTACATAATTACATAATCTCTATTATACTGTTGATGACCTTTTGATTTCCATTACACGTGCAGCCGTGCAGACTCTGAGTAACGTGCCTTAACATGTCGTTTCTCATGTCAAAACTCAAAGTTTTCTACTGGTGGTGGACTTGACAGTGTGAACACAGCCCCTCTCTTTTATTCCTTCAGCCACCCTCTTGAAGAGGTTGGTGTTGTGGTATTTGCCCATCCGTCCATTTTCAACCCCTTATCCAGGGACAGTAGCAGGAGCAGCAGGCCAAGCAAAGCACCCCAGACGTCCTTCTCCACAGCAATGCTTTCCAGCTCCTCCTGGGGGACCCCAAGGTGTTCCAAGACCAGATGAGATATATAATCCCTCCAGCATGTTCTAGGTCTGCCCGCGGGCCTCCTACCAGTGATGCACCAGGGACGTGCACTAAACACCTCCAGCGGGAGGCACCAAGGAGGCATCCTGATCAGATGCCCCAACCACCTCAGCTGACCCCTTTTGACGCAGAGGAGCAGCGGCTCTACTCCGAGCTCCCTCCGGATGCCTGAGCTCCTTACCCCCATCTCTAAGGCTGAGCCCAGCACCCCACAGAGGAAACAGCTGCTTGTATCCGCGATCTCATACTTTCTGTCACTACCCAGAGCTCATGACCACAGGTGAGGGTTGGAATGTAGATGGACCAGTAAATCGAAAACTTCGCCTTCTGGCATCTACAGTGAGTTATTCCATTCTCTGTCTCTCTCCTTCAAAGTTCTTCAGTTTCAACAGTGTACACAAATACAACCACAAAAGCAGGAATAACCAAGACAACACTCACCCATGTAGATGACATAGGGACAAATGATGCCGCCTATGCGTGCAGCTGTGGAGGCGATCCCTAGTCCCATGTTCCTGACAACAGTGGGGATCAGCTCAGTGAAAAACACATAGATGAGGCAGTAAGCGGCAGACACTCCAATCTTTCCCACCAAAGCTAACACCTGGAGCATGACTTGCATGTCTGAGAAAAACAAACACGATTATAAGACAAGGAAAATACAATTTTACACATGCGTAGTGTTTTTCAGTATTTTCAGAGATGCCTGATTCAGTCACTATTAGAGCATACAGACCTTCAGGAAGCAGCATTATAACTAGAAGCATGATGCCACAGAACATCAGCATGGAGAAGAGGAGTGTGGGTCGTGACACACGATTTACCAGCACCCAGGTGGCTATATATGTCAATATGTCAATGGCTGCTGAAATGAAGCAGTTGAGGTAGGCATTTCCATTTAAGTTACTAGTATTGAGAGAGAGACCATAGAAGACCATGGAGGTGGACATCCTGCAGACATACAAAAGTAAAGACCGGATGAAAATGAAAGGCAGTGTGTCTGAGGGAGCTGTATGTGACATTTAGAGCATATCTATGATTCAGAGTCTGGGCTGGGATTGTTTGCACACAGTTCTCAACATGGAGGTGGCTGAGTGGCTAGCAGCTAACGATGCTAACTCCATAATCAGTGCTAACAATGGCAGCAGTGTTGACAGTGCTAACATTGGTAATCTGGGGGGAAACTAAAGAGTGGGCGCTACGCTGACTCTGTCCTGATAGCAGTGGTAACCGCCATATAAGCACACTGCAGAGCAATGATGATTAGCTAGCCCAGGGGCAGGCAACCTTCTCCAGTGGCTCCCCAGGACTTTGACAAAAAATTATATGGAGTTGTTTTTAACATTTTAATTATCATTTATTATTCTTGTAGGCCTACACAAAAAGAAGCTCACCAAATAAAAAACAAAACAAAGAAAACATACCTCTGTGGCCTAGCACCTTTGTTTGCTTTCACTGCCAACGCTGCAAAGTTCGAGGTGGCTGAATTGGCAGTTGTGGCAAACAATGCTAACTGTATAAACAGTGCTAACAATGGCAACAGTGCTGACAGCACTAACATACTGTAGTTAACCTCAGGGGAAACTGGAGAGTGAGTGCTACACTTCAACCGATAGCGTTAACCATGATATCAGCGCAAAGTGCGGTGATGAGCTAATCAGTGGGATACTGACTAGCTCATCACCGGCACTCTACATACTACCACCTTTACCGAAAGGTTGTCTGGCCACATTTGATTGTGACGCAGGAACAGCATTGTTATTTGTTCATTTATAAAGCTTTGATGCAGATGCTTCCACCCTGTATTTCATCCCTTTTATCTCTGACCTCACATAACCTTGGTACTCGCTCACAGAATAGGTGTTGCTCAGAGTGAGGAGCACTGATTTGTCAAACAAATGACAAAAGGGAATTTCTTTAGTTTATAATAAAGTGTAGGCTATGTGCACTCATATTCAGGAAAGTTATGGAGAAAAGAAGACATGTTACCATATGATAACACTCAGAATTGTTATATTCCTCATGTTAGGGGTGCGTATCAGGTCGAGAAAGGAGTATGTGTGCTCCTCTTCATCTTTAGTTTTCTGATTTAGACATAAGAAAAGAAACAAACAGTCACAATGCAAACACGCTTGTCAAGGCTTGGGACATATTTAGTACTGTAACACAATAGTTTCCACAGCATGAGGAGTGAAAATGGAATAAATACCATTAGCTCCATGCACTCATCAGTCTTGAATATGATCTCCGGGGCGGAGACTCTGTTCCTTCTGGCGGCAGTGCGAATGACCATCTCGGCCTCCTCCACACGACCTTTCTGTAAAAGCCAACGGGGAGACTCAGGGATCACCCTGAACAGAGACAGAGGGACAGAAGGTCAAAAGTCAACAGGCGCATTTGGTGAGGATTGCAGATTGCAACCAGCTGAGACCTCTCCTGGTAAATTCCTTTTCAGTCAGTCCCGTCGACCTCTGCCAATTTTATCAGTCTTGATAATGTCCATCCCCGTCTAGCTATGATGATAGTTAGCCAACTTTGACTAAAGCTTACCTGTCAAGGAGAAGAGTAGCCACTTCGACATCCGATTTTAAATTTTTCTCTGCTTTCAACTGTCTCCACCGTTCAAAAGCATCTCCTGTATAGACCCTCGCTTTGCTTCGAATTTTGTCTTGGCGTTTTTGAGACTAAATAACGAGGTCGTTTGGGTTTGGTCCCACCGTCAGCCATTGTAGCTCAGTCGCAACTGGCAACTCGGATGCTGAGACTCTACTGACTGCGTGACTGGTAGACGGTGGTGGGTGGCGCAACAGGCACAACACAAATTCAAAACATAAACATGATATGCGGTCCGTAAAATACTTTTTAAAATGCAAATATTCTGGCTGTACTATTGTTGTCAGTGATGTCAGTATGTTATATTAACATTATTCCTTAGGCTCTGTGACATATTAGGATTATTTTTTACGACTATTTGCTTTAGATTTCTTACGTATAGCTCCTTTAAGTTCTGTAACAAAGTATTATTACCTCGTTACATTACAAGTCTGAGACGTACCACCAGGCTGGAATAAACAGGAAGCCGGGGATGGCAGAAGCGACCAGCAGCATCCTCCATCCTCGTATGAGGAAGGCAAAGAGCGGCAGCAAGGCGTATCCGAAGCCAAAACCCAAACTGTGGCCCAGCAGTGAGAAGCTCATCCTGGCCCTCGAGCGAAGGATCTCGGAGCCTGATCGTGAAGAGGATCAGGAGCATGGCGTCAGGATGAGAGAGTATATGATGTTAACTGAACACAGAGAACTGTGAAAACTGTCTGCAGCCTGACTTAAGTCATTGCTTCCTTCAACAGCCTGAGCACAAGTCAATGACCGTCTACAGCTTACCTCACGGGAAAACACAGGTAAGCTACACTTAGTCACAGGAAGACACTGGAGAGGAGACAGAGACAGGGACTGTTTGAGAAGTGTGTGCGCTGTCTCACCCAGTACGAGTGACGTGATGAAATTGGATATCTGGCCGACTCCTCTCAGACAGTTGAGGACACAGAACATGACCCAACTGACGGAGCTGGCCTGGATCAGGGGAGTGACTGTTTGTAAGGCCATGGTGGAAAAAAACACCGGCTTTCTGCCAAACCTGTGAGACAATGCACAGAAACATGACATGAACAGAACATGTGCGATCTGTGAGTGAACATCACATGCAAAAACCTAAAGATATTAGAGTGGGCTCAGGTACCTCAGTTATCAATTAATGAACTGAGAAAATAAGCAGCAGATTAATTCACAATGGCAGTCATTATTAACTGAAGCTCTAATTACAGTCAAATATACAATCAGCTTAAAGCTATTAGCAAATCAAATGTATCTAAATTTAACTTTTCAGTTTTGTTGTTTTCAATTGTCATGGACTTCCTCTCAGCTCCATTTACTGTACATTCACAGCCCTGGATGAAATGTTGGCATGTTTCTGCACAGATATATTACATTTGTACATTTCATATGTATCATAACAGTATTTCTAAAGTGACATAGTTCAGATTACATGTAGATGAGCTGAGTTTCTCATGAGGAAGAGGAGCACATAGTGGGTGGTGTGACACCTCAGCGAGACCCTCTGCCAAGCAGCAGCAGCAGACCACTCTTTCGAACAACAAAAGTTTGAAAGACGTCGGGATTTCCAGCCGTGTTTGTTGAAACAACTCAGGTGTTTTTTTTTTAAACAACCAGGTGTTTTTAATGAGACATCAGGACATTTACAGCTGTATTTTTTGGGACAAACTGGGTATTTTTTAATGACACATCTGAACATTTCCTGCCTTGTTTGTTGCGACAAACTGGGTATTTTAAGCCAAAACATGATCTTCTCCTGATAGTAACCAGGAGGTTTTTGTGTCTAAACCTAACCACAGTGTTGTCAAAACATACAATTGAAAATTGAAACATAAGGAAGCACATCTGCAACATATGATGGGTATGTTACAAATGTAGCACACCCATAGTTTGAAGGCAACACATTCTCACTCCGACATCGTCACATATCAACTATGGTCATGGACTTTCCACATCCAGATATGATGTGAAGGTACCCTGGGTATGTTGGCATTCTGTTCGTGCATTGTCTTCTTTCAAAATACACTTCTGTTTTCACACGAAATTTAACATTTACATACAGTCTCTTTCAAAATAAAAGCACTACGTCAGTACAACAATGTGAATTGGCATTTTTTGCCAATCAGAAAAAATGTAAATTTTTGCTTTTAACAAATGGAGAGCTAGTTTACACACTAAACTCATGATTTTAACACTATTTTAACTTATGCAAAGTTTATTTTAGTCCGCGGTGATAGTGTTGATATTTGACACGAGACACCTGTGTGACGAGATTTAGGAAAAAAAGATGTTTTATTAGAAAAATAACCCACATAATGTTAATTGGCTCTTTATTATAAATGCACCATTTCAGTCAAATAGACCTCATCAGTCATTAACTAGGCTACTTTTCCACCCTTTCCTTCTTGAGCAGAAACACTCTGGTGTTACGTTAAAATGTTTTATGTTACATATTCAGAGTAGTTTCATCATCATCCAACTGAACAGCAAAAAATACTCTTTACTAACGTCACATATAGCCTGGTGATATACGCAATTTAAGTCTCAGCCAACTGTGACTTTTTGGACAGTGTTTTCAATTTTTCTACAATTTCTGTTACAATATTAGGACATGATTTACATCCAGCATCATTTACATTTTACTGTATCACAGTCCCAGGCACATTCAGTACCATTTCATCTCATGATGTGAAGCAGCCTCCTTCATTTATGGTTCTGATGATGTCGTTTGTCATTAACACCCCTGCCACTTTCACATGAACACGTTCCTGGCTGGATAGAAAAACCCAGAGTTGACTGAACTAGCTGAGAACCAGCTTTGTACCACCGGTTATCCAGACGGACAAAGTTAGGGTTAGTCAAACCAGATAATGAAAAAACATCCTGGGTAAGTTGAACTAGCCTTGTATTATAGGCCTCTGAGCTGATTCCCAACAGACTATGTGGTGTGTACGTCACTGAAATGTTGGCATGACTTCAAGTCCTTAAAGGAATCATAATGGAACCACACAGTCTGTTTAATCAGAAACACACTCACTGACTGTGGTGGTTGGGAGGATGTTTGGCATTCCCTGCTTTTATGGTTTCTTATTTAAATAATAAATCACTCTAATGAAGGCCTTGTGTTGAAATGTGTTTCCAGGGTGAATGTGAAGAGATCTCCCTGCTCAACCTTATTTCCTAAACGCATTCAGAAGCTCATTTTGACAGACATTTCTCCAAAGGACAGACGAGCTATAACTCCCTTTAAAACACTTTTGTCTCTGGTAGCTCCTCCTTAAAGAGCAGCTGTTTTATATTTGTACTTATTTTTGCACATTTTTTCCTTCTTGCTCATGCATGCCTCTCCTTGTTAAATTTGTCTTAATTCATCATTAATTTCTCCATGTTCTGCAACTTAATATGACTACTATTATTTCTACACAACAGACTTACCGGTCTGACAGGTGACCAGAAATAAAGGATCCAATCAGGACTCCTACAAAGAATAAGGAGGTAGAAAAAGGGACCTTCCACGCACTGTCACACACCAGATCCCACTGTAATAAACAGGAGAGATGACAATCATTCAGGTTACTGCAAGACACATTTCAGAGACAGTGAAGTCGAATGTTACGTAATGTTTTGGCTGACCTCGAGGTGTCAGAAAACAAAACAGATATAAAGGTATACTTAATGTTTATATAGGGCAAAAGAAGTCATTCCACTTCTCAAGTGAGCTGAGAGCACAACACAAAGTCAGATAACATTGAGACTCTTTTTCATAGATTACTAAGAAAAGCACCTGAAGTTGTGGGGCCGTATTCACAGAGATTCTGAGAACACTCTCAGAGAGCTACTAACTTAGCCTAAAAAAAATCATAAAGTGATTTTGGAAAGTTCTCAGAGCAACTGAGGACAACAAGGAAGGGAGAGAAACTTTTACATTAGTGAGGAGCGTGGCTGACCCTGTTCCTAGGTGTAATGCTTGCTTTTAACAGATGTGATTGGTTGTCACAGACCTGCCCTTTTGGATGCACAGTGGAAATGAAATGAACTGCTGACTGTCAAAGTGTTGTCATTGTTAGCGTGATCACTCTGCTGATGGAAGGTTGAGATAGACTAAGGTCAACACTGCTGCACTGTTGCATTTTTCCAGATTTTTTTTTAAAAAATATCTTAGTGTTGTGATCATTTTATTTTTGGCATTATAGCCTTATTTTGTTAGGTGGGAAATGTGTGCTTATCCCCATTTCAATTGCTCCCTGTCATCCAGCATTAGGAGAATATTTCTCTGACCTCTTTGTGTTTCCACCATTTTCTCCTCTCCATAACAAACTTTTGAGCTTCTTAAGAACACAAAAAGTGGTACAACCAACAACCACAGCCATCACCCTGCATGTCCATACCTCAGACACTATAGTGGCGGTGTATCTCTCCCTGCTAAAGACCCATCCATCCAGACATGGCTCTGTGTCGTTGCTGGGTCCCGCTGTCTCCGTCCAGTTTCCGTGCACTTTGTACCGGGAGCAGCTGTCAGGCCCGATCCAGCTGCTGTGCTCCACATCTGTGCCGTTACGCGTGGAGTTGCCCGACACTCTGCAGTGGTGCTCGGGCGTATCCGAAACGAAAACCACGATCGTTCCCGTGTACCCGCATGTGATTGTGCTTAAACTGAGCACAACAATGATGAGATACTGAAAGAAGCCGTAGTCTCCCAGAAAAGACGTGATTTCATCGAAGTCTTTGATGTTTCCATCCGACATGACTGACAACACCGCTGATTCCAAGTGTGAGACGTTCAACAGTAATGCAGTGCGACTATGCGCCAATAAACACGCACTAAAACTGGCAAAACCGGTTTAAAAAATAACCCTAAAGCTCATTTGTGACTGCAACAATTCGAGACTTGCACATGCAAAGGCAATGCAATGAGTGTCTAAGAATGGTACTTGCTTGAAGCCTGTTGGACAGATTTGATTCAGGTTGTGCAGGTTGTCTTGAGGTCACACAGATAGTGTTATCACACAGAGCACAATAAAGAAGGTCTGCATGAGGTTAGCTAAATGGTAACTGCTGGTGTATCTTAAGGAGACTTGTGTTTCCAGGGTTGCTCCTCATTCACATGGAGTGCCTGCTCATGAATTTTAAAAAAAAATGTTGTGCAAATACGGGCCCATCAACTGGTTCATCCCTCCTGCAAGTAAAGTGCATTCTGGCACACCAGGTTTTGACTATACCTTGTTTGACTGCAGTTATTGCCGAGTCGCCACTTTGAAGCTGCTGTTTTACTGTCGTCTGTGTTATAGACTCTTAACATGCAACTCAAAAGTCACAAGGTACTGACAAGAAAACTGATAAACATGTCTTCTGTGAGTGTTAATGTGTGAACGTGCACCTTCATTGTGGCAACAGAGTCATTTTCAAAGACTCTCCTTGAGGACTCACCTTCTGGAGCAAAAGCAAGTGTCAAATATACGGCCAAGTGTATGGTATATTGGTGCTGTCTAGAGCGCCAAGCTAGATGGAAACATACAAAGATAAAAAGAATTCTGAGGCGAATGCCAGCCAAGCTGCTTGGAGTCTGTTTCTGACAGTATGATCAGAAACATGCACAGCAGTAATCTGCTGGAGGTCATTTGCAGGGCTCTGGCAGTGCTCCTCCTGCTCCTCCTCACACAAAGGAGCATTTACCGGTCCAGCTGCTGGGTTGATGCCCTTCTACGGCCTAGTCCAGCTCTCCTCGTGTAACAGCCAGTCTCCTGGTGTCTCCTCCATGCTCTTGAGACTGTGCTGGGAGACACAGCAAACCTTCTTGTGACCACATGTATCGATGTGCCGTCCTGGAGGAGCTGGACTACCTGTGCAACCTGACTGGGCTGCAGGTACCACCTCATGCTACCAGTGGTGACGAGGACACTAGCAGAACACAAAGCTAGAGAAGACACAGTCAGGAAGGATAAGGAGAGAGCAACTGTCTGTGGACACCATAAAACCATTCCCTTTTTGGGGGGTTGTCTTACTTTTTGCTTCTCCATTGAATCTGTTGTCAGGAGATGTGTGGCATTTCACTGGGGGACCACTGCCTTCAGTTTACAACTTTCGATACATGTCTTCAGACCAGCTGACTAAATAACACCTCATTTCTCTCATGGTCTGTCCATTTATCTAAGCGTTGTGCATGTGTCTTTGCTTTAATCCTCAGGTGAAAGGTCAGTTTTCCGTTGAATATAGTTCCTCTACAATGTCCATCCACTGTCCTGGACTCAAGAGGGTCACGTTTCAGCCAGTTCCTGGTAACAGCCTTTTTACATGCCAGTGTAAGGATTCTGAACAGATACTGTAAGTGTCCCTCTTACGAATAACGTCAGGTATTAATCCCAAGTACACAACCCATGGGTCCCTTGGGATCTTGTAACCTAAAACTCTCTCATCATTGAGAACAATCCTGTCCCAGTTCTATCAGCCCTGATCTCATCCTACAAGATGCAGACGCACCCAGATAATTAGGAAATGGGTCCCAAAATCATTCTGCAGCAGGAGTATTCCCTTAAATTCTGTGGTACTAATATGTCTCCAGTTCAGTTGCCAATCAACATTTTCCTATAGGAGCAGTATGTTTGCAAATTAAAGCAGGCAGACGACATCACGCATAATACATAAGATACTATAAAACAGAACAGAGGGTGATAAATCCGTCCGAATAAATAAACGGATCAGGAACAGCCATAAAGAACCCACCACAGTAGTTGTGTACATCCACCACTAGATGGTGCAGCACAGCACGAAATAGACAGTGATGTGCTGGTGGGAAAGGTTCATCTACCCAGATAAGCGTTTGCTCAGGAACAACGTCTTATAGTGTTTCTTATATTATTATTATTTTATAATAATTATTGAGGTTGTGATGAAAGCAGTTGTAGAATAACTGCTGATAAAATTAATAATATTGATATTTTTTCCTCCTGCATTAGAGATACCATGTAAAAAAAAAAGCAAATTATACTCTGAGTATCAACAGTAGAAATAATGCTCTGCAGAAAACTGGCTCCTGTGACTGATATATGATTAAACACAACATTATTAGATGGTTAGCTACATTTATAATAACAAACTGTACTAACTAAACACAATTAAAAATGGGAACCCTAACCCTCAAGTTGGTACCAGAAAGTGAACTTAAGTACAATACATGAGTAAATATTATTTGTTACATTCCATCACTGAATAAAGTTTTTTTTTTTTTTTTTTTTTAATTTACAAAACAGATAAAACAAAGCACCACTGCTTTTCCCCCTTAAACTTTACAGTCAAAAGTTTGAGTTTGGCTTTTTAAATCTATTTTTTTTAAAACATATTTTTTATAGTTAGTTTTATAAATTAATTGTGTAATTATTCATAGTGTGCATTTTTATAGAATTTATAGTGTGTGCTTTTTTTTTAATGAAATGTCTAACTTCTATTTTATGCTGCTCTTTTAACAGCCTTTCTTTGCCTTTTTTTTTTTTTTACAAGTTGATTTTGAGAGATTTGCACAATTCCAGTATACCTGTACTGTCCTGCACCTGTTCACACGGCAATAATGTAATGTAATCTTTCCAAAAAATATTTATTTGGTCTTTATAATTATATGGGGTGTCTTCTGCCTTGCCTCTCCCCTCCTGCTGTTTTGCTCCATTAGAGAGGTAAGCGACATTGCTCTCATAGTAATTTCCATGTTTTAGCACTGTTAGGATGTTAATAAGTTCATTTTTCAGCCTAAACATATTGTATAATATGTGAATATATTCCTGTGTCACATAATTTGTGTAGGGGCTCAAGTTATTTGGTCACAATTGAGGAGGGTTTTGATTTTACTTTTGCTGTCAGGTATGTTTTCTGTGTTTTATTGTACTTAATTTAATGTAACATGCTGGTCATCAGGCTGGTAATTCAGATATTTGGCTTCGCATGTTTGCGTTGTGTGTTGTGTTTTCAACATTAGCATCAAATTAATCATCAAATGTTCTGCATTCATGAGCATTTGTATGAAGCCTTGCAGTTTGCATGAGATCGTACTGGAATGGTTACTGGAAGTGGTGGGACAGTCACACATTTTACCCAGCTGCCTCTGAGCAGCATCACATCGTCGCTCAGTCCATCCACAGTAACCCGTCTCCTCCTGAACGCCACACCTTTGGCATTCTTCAGCCAGTGCCGTTACCATAGCAACGCCTCTCTGGCCAGCACACGGCAATGCCCTCTGACCCCTGGAGAGGAGACCTTTGGCCGAGGGTCATCAAACGGGGTCAGGGGGTCAGCTCTTGCTAGAGGACAGTAAAAGCACTTCACTGATTGGCTATCATTTGCCCTTTCCATCCCCTCATCTATGTAATTGGTGTATTGACCAACTGGCCCTTGGCACATTGTTAGCAGCACCTTATCCAGTTTACATAGGTTGAGGTGTAGTGTGGAGGGTGGTGATATTTATGTGCCTGCTAATGTTTTGTAAAAGATGTGTTTGCCTCTTCTTCCTGCCTCCGCCTCTAATGATCTCTGAGTCACGGAGGAGGTGAATCAACTGATGAAGGACTTCTGAAATTCTGTCGACAATTTCGTGAAGCCGGCAGATGTTTCCTGGGCAGAGCCAGCTGAGTACCGCTCAGTCGACAGAGTAAAATGTTGGCATTGTGTGTTTCTGCAAACCACAGGCATGTAACGTGTACATGCCATACATGTCATATCAACATTTCTAAAGTAACATATCTTACATTACATGTATATGAGCTGAGGTTCTCATGAGGACGAGGAGGGGATGGTGGATAGCGTGACATCGAGGCTGCTGAGTAGTGGACCACTGTCGAGACTTTTCCAGCGGTGTTTGTGGTCACAATACTTTTGATGAGACAGTGGGACATTAATACCTGTGTTTGTGGCAATCAAACCAGGTATTTTTAAGCCGAACATATTTTTCTAACCCTAACCAAGTGCCTCAACCTAACCACACGTTAACCACAAGATGGCTGCCAAGCAAGCTGCAGAGTAGCAGACCTGTGAATTTTACAGTTGTGTTTGTGTAGACATAACAGAGTATTTTTTATTGAAACATCAGGAAATTTCCAGCTGTGCGTGTGGCATCAAAACAGGATATTTTTTTTTAATGACACGACAGGACATTTCTAGCTGTGTTTGTGACAGCAAAATATATATTTTAAGCCAAAACATGATGTTTTCCTAACCTTCACCAAGTGGCTTTTGTACTTAAACCTAAACCTAACCCCAGCTACAGCGCACCCCTTTTCAAGATCAGTTCCATTTCCAGCTGTATTTGCATCGACAAAAACTAGGTATTTTTAATGAGATGTTGGGAAATGTCCAGTCATGTTTGTGGTGGCCAAACCTTTTCATTTTTAATGAGACACTGGGACATTTCCAGCTGCGTTTGTGACATCCAAACCAGGTATTTTAAGCCAAAACATGATGTTTTCCTAAACCTAACCAAGTGGTTTTGTGCCTAAACCTAACCACACATTAACCACAGGATAGCTGCCGAGTAGCAGACCAACGACTTTTCTTGCCGTGTTTTTGGCGACAAAATTAAGTATTTTTTATTGGAACATCAGGAAATTTACGGCTGTGAATGTCTCATCAAACTGCATACTTTTGAACTAAACGACCGAAGATTTCCAGCTGTGTTTGTGGCAACAATCTAGGTATTTTAAGCCAAAACACAATGTTTTTCTAACCCTAGCCAAGTGCTTTTTGTACCTATATCTAACCACAGCCACAGCTGCTTAGCAGGCTGCTGGATAGTGGACAACTGTCTGAGATCAGTTACATTTCCAGCCATATTTGTGATGACAAAATTAGGTATGTTTAACAAGACATTGGGAAATTTCCAGTCATATTTTCGATGTCCAAACCTTTTATTTCTTATTGAGACATCAGGACATTTCCAGCTGTGTTTGTGGCAACAAAAGTGGGTATTTTAAGCCAAAACATGATGTTTTCCTAACCATAAAAAGTGTAACTAAGGTTTTTGTACCTAAACCTAATTCCACTGTTTAAAATCAGTTACATTTCCAGCCCTATTTGTGCAGACATATTTTAACAAGACGTTGCAAAACCTTCTTTTTTTTTTCCTTTCATTTTTTGACAAGACACCAGGACATTTCCAGCTGCTTTGTGGCAACAAAGATGTGTATTTTTAAAGAGACACGGGGACATGTTTGGGTTGAAAAAACTGGGTATTTTTAATGAAACATCAGGACATTTCCAGCCATGAATGTGGAATCAAAACTCAATATTTTTTAATGAGACGTTGGGACAATTCCAGCTGTGTTTGTGGCATCAAACCAGGTATTATAAGCAAGATCTTTTCTTAACACTAACCAAATGTTTTTATGCCTAAACCCAGTCACATGTTAACCACGAGACAGCGTTCCAACATATCCGTTACATATGAAATATAAAGATTAAACATATGAAGGGTACAAGCTTAACATATTCCTGGTTTGAAGAAACATACAGTAAGCTGGTGTTGGGTGGCTGATAGGGAAACCCCTCGACCCGTTTGGCCTGGCCACATCCCAGCCCTCCTCTCCTCTCCTCTCCCTCCTGATGATCTATGCTTCCCAGGCCCATCACTTGTCAATATCTCTACATTAATTTGAGAGACTGCATGGCAGTGGAGACAGTGGGGGTGGGGGAGGGGCTCCCTGCAGGTAGAGGGAGGCATGGTGGGGGAGCAGTGGCACACAGGAGACAAGGACACAAGAAGGAGAGAGTCGGGCGGAGGAGGAGAAACGAGAAGAAAATGAGGAAATGGAAGCAGGATGAAGGATGGGAGAGGCGAGCGTGGGTGAGAGAGAGAGCGGTCCGGACAAAGAGGCTGTGTTTTGCCAATTAACCATTCTTATACATGGCTTCCCTCAAATATCAAAAGCCCTCTCCATTTGTCCGAATGAGCCCTGAAGTCAGCAGGATTCGTAATGATAATGGTTGTTTGAGAGCTGAGCACCAATGCGAGGAGAATCCATCATTCTCCGCCATCAAACCTCCAAAGGCTCTGCAAAGAGAAACGGTGATTCACGAGGGGAAAAGGGCCGTGCATATCCCGCACTACACCTGCGCCGAATCCTGACTCCACTGTGAGTGCTTGAACCCCACCTGCTGTCGTAAAAGACTTCCTGTATATGGTAGCTGACAATAAAAATGATGGCTTGTTCAATAACCACCCTCTCCTCTATTACTCTGACATCCGTCCTTTGGGCTGTGTGGTATTTTCGAGGACCAAAGTGACCCTTCACCTCTCACCCCTCCACTCTGACCCCAC
Organism: Epinephelus cyanopodus; assembly: GCA_026686955.1. Lineage (NCBI taxonomy): Eukaryota > Metazoa > Chordata > Actinopteri > Perciformes > Serranidae > Epinephelus > Epinephelus cyanopodus. Next base: position 12,467,352 of record CM048926.1, on the reverse strand, counting down.
CCTGCGCGGTCCAGATTACACCAGGGAGTAACAAACCTTGTAACAACATGACCTCTTTCCTGGTGACACACAAACACAAAGACACCTGCACAGAAATACATGCACACGGAGTCATCTTCCTGTTTCATGTGAGTTTCATGTGAGTCCTGATTAGCTCTTTGTTTGCTGTATTTTTTCAAGGATTTTCTCCCGGTTTTCATTTTTCAGACTCTGTAATGGCTGTCCGAGGCCCGAGGGACTGGGTGGTTAATAGCCATGTTTGTCATCATCTGATTATTTTCACAAGATCTTACATCATCTTCCTGTTTAAGGCTCTGAACACATTTCCTGTCAAGTTCTTGGATGCGACGCATTTGTCTCTTCGCAGCCTAGAATTTGCAAAAAGAAGTACCTTTGCTTTTTTTCTGCTTCTGTTTGCATTCAAATTCGTCACCTGTTCCTAATAGACTTATTGCAGAACATTTAAAAAGGCTTGGGGGTGAGTATCGAGTGAGACTTGCTTCAGTGAATATTTCTGCCTAGAGGAATTCTTTGAAGTAATGGTCTGCTAAGTAACTTCACTGCATTGAGCTCAATAGTTCCTCCACACTACTTACAGAAATGATTTTTCTTTTGCATGCAGCCATAGTTGAAAAATCGTCCGTGTCATGCTTATTTGAAAGTGAAAAATATTTGCAACATTCGGGAAAGGCGCAGGCGTGTGTGAGTGTGTTTGAGTGTGTGTGCAGCCGGAAGGATTTCCAGATTTTCCAGCTCTCCTGCAATCTAATGGGTTATTTGTCATCTGCAGAGTAAAGGATTTTTAAAAGTCAAGCCAGGGCCGACTCCCTCCCTATCCTTTCTCTCACCCTCTCACCCTCCCTCTCTTTCCCACTACCCCCCTGACACTCGCAATGGGAGATCGATAGGTTATTGATCAACTCTCTCTATCGCCAACCCACCAGACTAATCACCTTAACACCAGCCCAACTCTCTCCCTTCCTTTCTCTCCTCCTCCTCCTCTTCTTCTTCTTCTTCTTCTTCTTCCCTGTTGCTCTCTGTTTACGTCCCTCGCTCTGTTGCTCTGTGTCACACTCATTTTGCAAAGTAAATGCCGCTTCTTTCCGCAGTTGGAGTTTGAGGCCGGCTTGATGAGTGTTTCCCCCTCTGAAGTAAACACACACAACGTTTAAATCCTCCCAATATTAAACGCTCCTCCTTGTATCTCCTTTCCCACTTTCCAATAATCGGCAAACAGAATCTATGTGGCCGTGCGTTAGATAAAACAAGAAAATTTACCACTGTGGCAAGTGCTCTTCATCCATCTCTCATTTCTCTCGCTCCTCCTCTCCTCCGCTCTCTGCCTCCATCTCTCTCTGTCTGTCTTTGTTCGAGGGCAAAATCGATGCAGTGTATGAAACCAGCATATTTCTCTGCCTCCTGCTGTAAGAGACCTGAGGGGAACAGACATGGAGAAGGTGGTTTGGTAAATCCGTATGTTTCTACTTGGTCTTTGAATGTCTTTTATTATTACAGTGAGTTTTTTACGCACTGGCACAAAAATCTCATATATTTAAATGGAGAAGCTGAACTGACGGAAGTGTGATTTCATAGAGATTGATTTGTCTTGAGTTGCAGTTTTCACATCACGATCAACTGTGACCTTCCCGGGTACAGACCATGCTCACTGTGGCTAGTAAAGACAATACAGTTAATGTGACTTTGCAGACACTGCTCTCCCAAGTCAATGTTATTTATATTTATACACCCCAGTTCACTCATTTGTCTCAAAGAGCTTTACAATCCGTACAACATAAGACACTCCTCTGACTGGATTCAGGACAAAATCTCGACACACAAACACACAAAAACAACCCTTGGAAATCATGGCTGGATCATGGAAAGGGCCTACAGGGCTCATGTCCAGGGGCCCAAACTGTCAGGGCCCCCATGGCCTTCACCTGCAAAAGAACAAACAATCCAAAAGCAACCAAACAAATAAAAATAAAACACCCAAAGAGATGCAAAAGTACTGCAAAGAGACTAAATACACCCCCCCACCCCCCCAAAAAACACCAAAACAGATATAGGAGAACCACAAAGAGACACAAAATGACCAAAGACAGAGACAAGAACCAATGAAAAAGAGAGAAAAGGACCACAAAGAGCTATAAAACAACAACGAAAAAGAAACAGAATTACCTCAAAGAGACACTGAACAACACAAAAAGATACAAAATGACCACAAATAGACACAAAATGACTACGAAGACACACAAAACAACAAAGACACAAAATTACCCAAAACGGGATACAAAATGACTACAAACAGATACAAAACAACCAAAATGGATGTAGAAATACAACAGAGACACAAAACGACAAAAGAAAGACACAAAATTATTGCGGAGAGACACAACAAACAAACAATCCAAAAGCAACCAAACAAATAAAAAACACACACAAAGAGATGCAAAAAAAAACTACAAAAAAGGAAAAATGCCACTAAAAACCCACAAATAACCACAAAGCGACACATTATGACCACAAAGAGAAACAAAACAAGAAAAGACAGAGAATTACCCCAAAGAGACATAAAGTATCCAAAAAAGAAATACAATTACCTTGAAGAGAAACAAAACAACAAAAAGACACAAAATTACCCAAAAGAGACAAAAAATTACCACAAGGAGACAAAAAACAACAACAAAAAAGAAATGTAACTACCTCAAAGAGACACAAGACAACAAAAAATACACAAAATTACCCAAAGGAGACAACAATTACAACAAAGAGATGCAAAACAAAAGAAAATTGAAACAAAGTGACCACAAATAGATACAAAATGACAGCAAAGAGGAGGAGACATAAACAAGGAGACATAAAACAACAAAAAAGACGATGAATTACCTCAAGGAAACACAAAAAAAGACCATACAGAGACAAAGCAGTTAAAAAAGATACAAAATTATCTTAAAGAGACACAAAATATCAGAGCAAAAGGAACAAAATGTACAAAACTACTGCAAAGAGACACAAAATGACCACACGGAGACATGAAACAACAACAAAAAAAGACACTGAATTACCTCAAAGAGACACAAAACAATGATAAAAGACACAAATTGACCATAGAGAGATATAAAGCACGCAAAACACACACAAAATGACTTCAAAGAGAAAAGAAACAACCAAGAAAAGACAATGAGTTACCTCAAAGAGACACAAAACAAAGATAAAAAAGTGACATTAACTAATTGAAAAAGATGCAAAACTACCTCAAAGAAAAAAATGGCAAAAAAGACACAAAGTGACCACAAGGAGACACAAAACTACAAATTGGTGCATAACAACAACAACAACAGAGAAATGCATAACAAAAAAAGAGGCATCGTCACAAAGTCGCTGTGTGTCATGTTCCGATGAGGTGGGGGGGCCTTTTGCGTATCTGTGCCCAGGGGCCCGTTGTCTCATTATCCGCCCATGTTAGAAACAGATGAGAAGAAACATTTGTCTTCTTAAATTTCCCTGTTAAACAATTCAACAGTTCAACAAGACTTTAGAGTCTGTTGAAGAACTCCAGAGAGGTCGGGAAAGTTTTTGTTTTCGGAGCCGCTTTCGATCCGGGGCAAACGAATGATGTCCAATTCGTCCCTTTTGGGTACACGCAGGCAGCGAGAGGTCCTCCACTGGTCCTGCTCACTAATAATCTGTTGCTTTGCCTCTGTATGCTGAAGATAAGAGTTTCCCCCGTTTATAAGCCTCAAACTGCGCTGAGTGATGTGATGAAAGCAGTTAATCCCCGCAGGAGAAGCCAGGCGACCTTTGACCTTTAGATATAAACGGATGAAGATGATGTTGCTCTCAGTATCAAGTGGCTGAAATGACAAGTGTGGGAAACGATCCTGGAATTTATGATCCCGTCATATCACGACCTACTTTCAAGATTTAATTGCTGAAGATAAAAAGATATTTCAAACGTTTTAATTTTAAAAACACACACACTGTATATTCTCACAGCTTTGCAGCCGACTGCAGAAACACTACGGCTGTGCAATACTTACACAAACACCAAGCACACACACTCAGAGACACACACACACCTCACAGGAGAATTGATTGACTATTCTGTCTCAATACATCTCTCCTTCTGTTACTTAGCAACCAGTGCCTGAGAGGATATGGATGCTGGAGAAGTTGTACTCCTGAGCATTTTCGCTTGATAAAGAGATATGATTAATGAAAATGTCACCGTCACTGTGAGGAGGAATGACGGGAAGAAATGACGCAGACGTAAAAGAGGGAACAAGGTCTGTTTTCTTACTGTAACGTGTGTCTAAACTCTCGAGTTAGATTAGTCCTCAGCTGAAGGAGAGTGAGGATCAATGAGCAGAATATCCTAATTTGGGTGTTTCAGTGTTGTGCCTGTTGAAGGGGCCGATTAGGTTGTTAAGTTTGTATGACTGCAGAACAAAAAAAATGCTTTTGCCTTGATAAAAACTGAACAAAAAAAAAAATCCCTAATTTAACAGTTGCTGCTTTAAATAGACAATATCTTACATGTATTTTTACTTTTTAACACAGATATTCTTGAGATGTAATTGTGTTGATTTTATTTTCTTCACAGTGTTTTAATTCCCTGTTTGCTCTGACTTATTAGACTTAAGGAATATATATTGGTTATAGGCTGGCATCTCGAACAGCTGATAATAGACAGACTGTATTTTCTGACTTTGTAAACACACACTCTTCACTACGCCTGCAGCAGAGACAGAGTGGAGGACATGTCGTGTACGGCAAAGCACACGTTCAATACAACACTGAGGTGCTGCTTTATATATATAAATGCAATGTCTCATGTGTGAGGTTTTACAGAAAACACTAGATTTTATTGCTTCTTTTAAAGGACGCACTCACTGCAGTAAAAGACTTAATAGGTTAGATTAACTCTTGGAATCAGAAGAAAGTTATTAGGAATTTGCACTGGTGTTTGGTGCAGATTATAAATACAAAATAAACACAAGTAGAGGAAATAAAAATAAGACAAAGTGTCTTGTGTTTTGTAATGACTCTAAATTTCACTTTAATGCATTTAAACACATTACGTCCCCAAATACATGAACATAATCTCACACTGACTGACAGTGTTGCATCTGATATTTAAAAGGTTTCGATACAATAAATAAGTAAAATAAAAAATACAAAATACAAAAAGTATTTTTTTAATTAATATTTTTCTAATTACTGCACTGTTGCTCACAAAGCTACATTCAGTCAGTTTGCAGAAAATATCTGTGCAGCTCCGGGATTTTTCTCACACTGTAAATTTCTTAATTAATATTTCCTTTGAACTTCCTCTTGCAGCCAGCAATGCATCTTATATTTTGTTTTTTAGTTTTGCATTTACATATCTCCTTTAATGTGTCTCATCTCACGGAAAGAAGAACTCAATATCTTTAGTTATTCTTTTTGTAAAACGTGCAATCAATGCCACATGTTACAGGCTCTGTGATGTTGGCTACAGGCAGCAGATAAGCATGAGACTTTGCTGTACTTGCACATAAAAAAGCTACATGTGGTGCACTTCAGCACATTTTGAGGACAGAGAGGAAACATTTAAAAACATTTAGATGATGTTAGATAATTTTTTGGCAGGGTTTTTTGGCTTCTGTAAAATGAAGAGGTGGTGAATTTAGTTGACAGGGTAATGATGGATTATTTGAGATATTGAAGGAATCACACACATCTGAATATATAATAGTATATAATAATATATAATAGTGGATATACACACAGAAACTGCCCTCTCATTCTGCAGAGATTTAATTTAAATCTATGTAAATAAATAAATTAATAAATTATAAATGCAATGTTATGTTGCTGTAACACTTGAGTCAACATCTTACATATATTTTACGTTTACACACGCGTCTATTGTCGTCTACGTGAGAAAACCATGATGTCACAGGTGCAGAAAAATGTGTTGAGCTCACTGTAAACCCAAAATAACACAATCATTATGCGCTGTGTTAGTGTAACCGATCCTGACCACAATAAAACAATTATTCGATAAAATAAAATAAATAAGGATATTTCATTTCCCTCCTCCTCATCGAAAGAAGCTCTTTGCTGTGAAGCCCGTCACAGTCAAGAGCTAAATTACAGGCCCACGCGGAGATCATCATTATCGGGAGGAGGAGGAAGCAGAAGTTTTTAATGGCCTTTTACTCAATAAGACAATAAAACAACAGCTGACGTTTATTTTTCTTCTTCTTCTTCTTCTTCTACATATGTGCCAGTCACCATGTGCTACAGGTCACCGCCGAGCCAAACGATCCCACACAAACGCCTCTGTGTTTATAAGGAAACAGCGCCGCGGGATTGAAGTGATCGATGATCAATATATCGACCGCGGGGATCAATTTCTGAACTTTGGGCGTAACAGCTTAACCATGAAGCTTTATGATATCCGGGAATAACTGTGAGGATGGATGGATTTTTTTTCCGGTTCAATTTAAAGCCGTGCTTAGTTATAATTATTAATTTTGACCTCGTGCTCTTCAAAAAACACATTTATGATTAAATTCAGGTGAATTAAAGCAGAAAAAGTGAATTAATGTCTTTATATTTTATTTTTATTTGGGGGTGAGGCCTGTGGCTCACACAGAGACAAATATGTGCTCAGAGAGTGTGTGTGAGTGTGTGCGTGTGTGTGTGAGTGTGTGTGTGCAGCTTTTTAATTCCTAAAAAATAAAACGCCTTAAACAAACTTCTGAAAATATATTTTCTATTAATATTTATTTTAGGTTTAAAAAAAAAATCGAAAAAAAATCCTTTTTTCAGTCGAGTGCAGCAGCCAAAGCAATGAACATTTAATTAACTTGTTTAAACTATAACCTCATTCACAGTATTGATTATAAGTTGTAAAACATCCTTTTCTAAAAAAGCTCAATTTAGCTTTATTAAGGACTTTGTTTGAGCTTTATCACAGGTGAATTAAAGGATGAATCTGCCCCTCTGTCTGTGAATATTAAAGTTATGTTAATGGTTAAAGAAGAAACTGAATAGAAAGAAAGAAACAGAAATATCTTCATTTTCTGATATTTAATCTCTTATTTGTTCTGTGTGGAAAACTAAATCACTGATGGAATCACAGATGGAGAAGACAAAGAAAGTATTGACACGACAAAGTGGCACAACTGCCTCTCAGATTTCACACACACACACACACACACACACACACACACACACACACACACACACACACACACACACACACGGACAGTCAGATAAAACGGGCAGCAGCAGCAGAACAACCGCGGTTGAAGAAGCGGATGGTCCACGCATCAATCACCGGTGCAGCTCTGCTCCTGCAGCTGACCGAGTGTCCATTTATTTCCGTTAGTTAGTGAGCACACAGATTAGACACACACTGTCTGCAAAATAAATTAAAAAATAATAAATAATACACAATACAACATGAAATAAAAGAGATATTGGCTCATTTTTATTAGTAGTAGTAGCAGTAGTAGTGGTGGTAACAGTATTATAGTTTTTGTTGTTATTATTAGCCTATCACTATTATTATTATCATTATTATTATTATTATTATCAATAATAAAATAAATAGCATTGTTAGAAAGTTTTTTTTACATTTTAGTTACACTACTACATTTAAAAATAAATCCAAATTATCGATCTAATATAAAATCACAAGTGATCAATCTGCCTCACAAGTCATAGTTAGGATTATGTGTTATTTATGTATTTATTTAATTCTTTATTATTTAGGCCTATGTTAAAGTATAGGCCCGTCACTTTTATACGTTCTAGATAATAGATATATTAATTTCTTGCTCTGTTATGGCTGAGGTCCACTTTTCATTTAGATATTCCTATTTGTATGTGTTCTATAAGAAATATAATTAACACAGTATTATTAAGGATGGACAGAGCTGCTCTGAACTTCATCTCTGGACTTGGTGAACTTCGCCCAAACCCAACCAGCGGGCTCCTCTCTCATTGGTCTGCAGCGTTGGGATCCTAACTCACTTTATGACCTCCTTCACCCCCCACAACCCCCCTCCCTCCCCCTCACCGCCACGTCATTAATCTCTGTCAATCAATACTTCGATCAGGTTTATCACTAAGCGCATAAATGCAAAACCATACAGTCCGTGGGAAAACAAAGTTTATCTGTAAGGAACTCCTGCGTCCGGAAACTGATACTGACTGTGTTTTATACTCCACGTCAGGCCATCACCTGTCCGCTGATTGTCATGTGTGTGCAGGTACACGCGAGCTGCACGCGTGCGCAAGCTCACATTTAAACTTCAGAAGCACTTTATGAAATATTTACAACTTCACGACACTAAATTGTTGGTATAATGATTTAAACTGTGACATATCCGCTGTGAGGCATCGTGTTTGCACCGGACGCGTTTTCATCCCAGTGAGGAAGACTATTAAGAAAACTCTGCTCGTACCCGCCCCACATTTTAAATACACAGAGGCGCGCTCCCATCTCTCTGACACGCGGCTCAGCCTGCTCTTAGTGGAAGCGCTGTTGGACCAGAGATGAGATATCGCCCTGGAGAGCTCCCGTCCACATGAACGCATAACGCGCTACGGCGCCGCGGAGACGCTCGGTTCTGTACCTTCCCCGGAACATCAGAACTTATCTGCACCACACTGGATTGATCGGAGACTTTTAATCAATGGATTGGCATTCAAACGGTTTGGTAATTTTATCGCTCCAGGAGGGTTAGGGGGCTACGAGAGAGCGCGCGTCCCTGAGTGAGCGTGAGAGACAGGAGCGAGAGACAGGGGGAGAGGGTGGGGAGGGTGGGACAGGGGAACATATATCCTTTCAGCTATGGAGCTCACCATGGAGAACCTTCACAGCGTCTCCTCGCACTCCCAGGCGGGAGACCTCATGAGCTCCCCGCACGCGCGGCCGTCGCCGTCCCCCAGCTCCGCTCCCCGGAATCTGGTCTCACACGCTCCCGGCGCGCGGTCAGCCATGGTGTCCGGCATGGCCTCGCTCCTGGAGAGCTCCGGCGGAGACTACCGGACAGACCCGTCGCTGTCCGGACACCTGCACCCGTCCATCAGCATGTGCGACACCGGGATGAGCCTTAGTAACACGTACACCACCCTGACCCCTCTGCAGCATCTACCTCCGATATCCACCGTCTCGGATAAGTTTCACCACCCGCACTCACACCACCACGCTGCCGCCCATCAGCGACTCTCCGCCGGGAACGTCAGCGGCAGCTTCACGCTGATGCGGGACGATCACCGGGGGCTCGCCTCCATGAGCAATCTGTACAGTCACTACCCCAAGGAGATGTCCGTGTCCGGCATGGGTCACGGCTCGCTCTCCCCTCTGTCCAGCGGGCTGGGTTCTTTGCACAACTCCCAGCAGCCGCTGTCAGCCTACGGTCCGAACGCGCACCTCTCCACCGACGCCAAGATGCTCTCTCCGGTGTCAGGCTTTGAGTCCCACGCCTCCATGCTGTCCCGAAGTGACCAAGAGCACCTAGCCAGGAGTTTAGGAGGCCACGGCCACGGCATGATCTCAAACCTCAACGGCATGCACCACCACCCGCACAGTCACCTGCACTCTCAGGCGAACGGCGCGGTCATGCTGGGGGACCGGGAGCGGCACGGCCACGGAGCCGGGCAGGGAGTAGCGGGGTCGGGGATGCAGGCGGAGGAAATCAACACAAAAGAAGTGGCTCAGCGGATAACGGCAGAGCTAAAGCGGTACTCCATCCCGCAGGCCATATTCGCCCAGAGGATCTTGAGCCGGTCGCAGGGAACCCTCTCAGACCTGCTACGGAACCCCAAACCCTGGAGTAAGCTCAAGTCAGGCCGGGAGACCTTCAGGAGGATGTGGAAGTGGCTGCAGGAGCCAGAGTTTCAGCGGATGTCTGCTCTCCGGCTGGCCGGTAAGATCCTGTCCTTACACTGTTAATATCTCACATTAAAACTGATCAATCTGAAGTAACAGCCGGACACCTTCCACCGATATTCCCCAAAATATTAACAGGCACACTAAACGTGCGCGGGCTGACAGATTCAGCACCACGGACAGCTCAAAACAAAGCGCGGCTTCACCAGTCAAATATCTTTATTCCCTAAAACCTGAAACAAATATAAATTATGTAGGTATAGCAACAGAAATATGTAATTGTAGTGCATTTAGAGGTCTGTGAAATAAAGATGGTAGTGATTGTTTTGGGGCGTGTACGTGCCTTTACGCGCGCTGTTGCAGACTAAATTTGCAGGTCTATATTTTTGATCGGCACATAGCAAATCGCCATTGATTCACAATAAACCTCGAAATAGTTTCCCTCCCCCTCGACGCCTTTTTTCTCCCCCTCTCCCTCTCTCCGTGTCCGACTATAAACACACAGCGGTGGTGGGGTTACTGGGCCAACTAGTTGCGCGGGAGAAGCGGGGTGACCCCAGGCTGCCTGATCGATACGCCAGTTCCCACTCTCCCTTTTAAATGTGGCACACGGATCAATACTCGTATCGGAGCTGAAAGACGCAATAACCGCACGGTCTCTCCGGCTTTGCATTTAGTGGGCTACACTGTAGTAAAGGCTCTAAATTTAGAGCACGAGGCAGGTGTGATGCAGGACAGACGCTTCTCTCGAGCAAAATGTCAGCGTGAATTTCACTGAATTAAAAAACCTGTAAACCACTGCTCACAATAAACCCTCACACAGGACATAACTCATATAAATACAGATATAAAAAACCTTTAAAAACATGGCTTCTGCTATTAAAACTCTGCCCCAACCAAGCCCACAGTATATATATGACCCCCAGATCTATTTCAAGGCAACAATAAGCTTAAACTGTGGAGATGAAATATTGATTGCAACTGGGATGGGGATTGCTAACAGGGACCAGTAGCCTATAGATAGAGCATGTGGAGCATATAGAGTTTGTGATAGTGTAAAAGACAAAGGGTGATAAACATTAATGGGAATTCTGCTCTGGTTTAACTGTAAATAGCCGCATGTGAAGTCATGTGAAGATATTCTGTATCCACATTACAGTGAAATGCATCAGAGCTTTGATGTTTCTTTGCAGGTGGATATCGCAATCTGCCACAGTAGATTTATCAGAATCACAACAGTGTTTTTAGACAAGATTTGACACTAGATTGAGTGCCAATAAAAAGCACACTTTCTGCTCTGTTGAATCAGTTGAATCAGAGGGGTTTAAATGAGTTTTTTGGCACTGATCAACTGAAGGGATAATTAGAGACTAGGTGTAGATTTCAGGAGGGCTTGCAGGGGACATGCCCCTCCTCAATATTTAGAACATGTGCATTTGTTCCCGGACTTAAAAACATACGAGGACTTTTGTTTTTGACAAAATTAAGACACTGACATGCAGCCTCACCCCCACTATTGAGTGCCAATAAAAAGTATCCACTCTGCCTGGTAGTTTTTATTGAATCACTTCAAGTAGAGAGGATTTAATCCTTTTTTTTTGACATTGAACGACAGAATAGATAGATGACACATAGGTATACAGGCGTAAATTTTGGGGTGGGGGTGGTGGGGAGAAAGGGACGTGGCCCCCTCAGTATTTACAACATGGGAATTTGTCCCCTACGTCTAATTAAAAACACGAAAGTGGCTTTTTGACAGAAAAAAAGCATCAAACTGGTGCATAAATATTCCCCATAACGCAGGAAATTATTTGAAGCTCAAATTCTTCCAATGGATACCACCCCCCAAAGTTGAACGCAGCCTACGCCCTTGTGACAACAACATTTAGCAGAGCCACTATAAATCAGTTCCATCAGAGGAGTTTTCATGTGTTTCTTACACTGATCAACATAAGACACAAACGGATATACAAGCGTGTCAAAACCAGGACAGTAACAGACGACTTTTGTTTCCACAAAATTAAAGACATGAACATGCAGAAAAGGCACAAAGTGGTGCGTAAAAATTCACCTGACGAAACCTACACCCTTTGATAGACACATACATGAGAGTAGATTTCAGGGTCATGTCCCCTACAATTAAAAACATTGCAGAGGACTTTTGTCTTGACAACATTAGACACATTAGAGGCATTTAGATGCAGAAAAGGTAACCTTGGTGCATGAAATCTGAATGTAGGAAATGAAATTTTCTGATAGTGGAGACAAAACCCTATGCCATAAATTAGATGTATTGACAGATAGACGGATAGATAGATAGATACATTGACACATAGGTGTACATTTCGCGGGGGATGCAGGGGACACACTCTCCTCAATATCTGTGCATTTGTCCCCACCATTAAAAACATGAAAGTAACAGAGGACTTTTATTTCGACAAAATTAAAGACATTTACAGACAGAAAGGCAGAAAGTGGTGCATGGATAGACAGATAGATGCAGATTTCGGGGGTTAGGGGTGGGAACAGGGACATGCTCCCCTCAGTACTTACAACAAGGGCCTTTGTCCCTCACAATTAAAAACATGAAAGTAACAGAGGACAAAATTAAAGGTATTAACCTGCAGAGGAGGCACAAATTGGTGCGAGAAATCACAAGAATGCAGGTAATTAGCTGAAGTGTTTAACGCTACAGAAAATTTGTAGAGACAAAATCTACACCCATAGATAGATGGATAGATCGATGTGTAGATTGGTTTGTAGCTAGGTGTAGATGTTTGGGGTGGGGGACGACGCAGGGAGGGAACATGTCCCCCTCGATACTCAGAACATGGGCCTTTGTCCCTCGACTAGAAACTTGAAAGAAGCAGAAAAATTAAAGACCTGCAGAAAAGGCAGAGCTTGGTGCAAGAAATCACAAGAATGCAGGAAATTAGCTGAAGTGTTTGATACTCCAGAAAATTTGGAGCCCACCCCCCCAATGTGGAAACAAAATCTGTGTCCTTGGATAGACAGATAGGTGTAGATATGAGGGATAGGGGGGGATGCAGGGGACGTGTTCCCCTCAATAAATAGAACATGTCCCCCACAGCTAAAGACATGAACGCAGCAGAGAACAAAATTTGACTCAACTAAAGATGTTTACAGACAGAAAAGGCAAAAATTGGTGTATTAGATAGATAGATAGATAGATAGATAGATAGATAGATAGATAGATAGATAGATGAGGATTAGTAGCTGAGGCTGTGAGTGTCATTAATAGTGTAGCTCTGTCCTTTCAGTGTTTGCCTGGCTTTGCACATAGGAGATCAATAAGGCCGTTTCCCCTTCCCAACCCCCTTCTCTCCCACTCCCTGGTGCTCTCCCTCTCTGTTTTTCTTTCTCTCTCTCTCTCTCCCTCTCTGCAGCACATGACAATAATATTGCTAATCTTTCACTGGTTAACCTGGCAACAGGCAGGCAGGTTGTTTGGCTTCAGGAGATCGGCGCCACAGAACGAAAACAAAACAAAACAAAAAAATCATTGACTGGACTCTGGAGGACGAGGATGAATGAGAGCTGTTTCATAAAGTCAAACAATGCACACAGCCATTTTCCACTCTCCCCTGCCTGCCGCTCTTACCAGACCCATCTTTTAATGCCCATCAAACGTGCTCGTGGCATGAAAGATTAATACCAGTCTGCTGTTTCTTATTTTCTTTCTGAAGAACCCAAATGGAGCAAATTGGGATGTGCAAAACTTCATTCGGCGCGGCTTAAGTGCAAAAGCGAGAAAAGCAAAAACTGACATGTGGAAAAAGAGCCGGGAGATGCCATTGATTGAGTGAGGGCAGGCAGGTTTGGGCTTTGTGTGAACAGCCAGATAGAGGCAGGGTAGTGAAAGGATCAATACCGACCTTAATAATTGATAAGTATAAGGGAGACGGAGGGGAGAGGAGAAGAAAGAGAGAGGCTGTGTTAGCGCTTGTAACAGCATCTTCTAGGTAAGCAAAGTCAAATCTGTGGTTAACAGCTGAGGACCACACGCCTAAACACCGCAGCAGAGGGTGTGTAAGTGGTTTTCAGGAACGCTGTTTACACCCAAAAACATCCTGTGAAATATCAACAGCGCGGATCTGACACCCACAAGGATGGTGCAGACTTCCAGCGCTGAACAAACACACGTATGAAGCCATCATAATACCGACGTGCAACATCTGTAGTGAGAGCAGGGCCTGTGTCTGAACACACACATGAAAAGACTGGAGCTTAAGAGCATCTTACAGTAGACAAAGAGCATCAGAGCGTCCACTTGCCTATCGAGTCGTAGTAATGAGTGCTTTCTGCTCATGTCAGCGAATCCTCAAAGCAATCCAAGGTTGTGATGTCATTTGATTTTAAAGGTTGCAATGCTTTATGGGGTTTGTAATGCGCCTTTATGGAGGCATGCAAGCACATTTCACCCAGCGTGCATGTGTGTGTGTGTGTGTATGTGTGTGACTGGGTTATAGAGTGTGTCTGCACTATACATTGTTCAGGCTTATCTGACTCACTCTGAATCGGTATTGATTTCCTCTCCTCTGCTCTCTTCGGCTCTCTCCCTCCCTCCTTCCCTCCCTCCCTCCTTCCCTCCCTCATGCCTTCCTCCCCCCTTCTTTCTCTCCTGGCTGTGTACCAGCATCAGCAAAGCAGATCCTTTGCCTTCCACCCTTATTTCATTTCTGCTCTCTGGTCATCTCTCTCTGAAACAGACAGACTAATTTTGGCACACTGCAGTGAAATATTTTGACACTCAGTATGAGTGAGAGTGAGTGTGTCCAGAAAATATGACAGCATAGAAGTCTGTAGATGACTTATTGCAGATTGTAAAACAAACACAAGCCAAATATTTAATAATAACATACAACTGATGCAAGTAGATATTTGTGGAAGTTTTTCCCCCTATTTTAATCAATCATAACTCATAATTTAACCACCCCAATGATGCAGGGCTGCAACATTTACTTTAAACATGAATGTCTGTACAGAGGCCAGGAGAAGGAAATATAAAAAATCCCTCACTTTGCCTATTGTTGAGTATAAATTGCTTCAATTCACCTGCAAAATGACAGTTTGTAGTCTATATCAAATACGCACTGTGTAATTGAATTCCTGAAGAGAACTTTTCCTCATGCCAAATATCTTAATTGACCTTTCATGACATACAGCTAAGATTACATATTGTGGCAGTAATTCTCCCATTTTAATCAATCATATCTCATTACTTTAACTTCCTCAAATGATGCAAGGCTGCAACATGTGGTGTAAACATGAGAGCAGGAGACAAATATAAAAACCTTCAATGCTTTAATTCAAATACTCACTGCATGTTAAGTTGCATTCGTGGTGGAAACTTTTCCTACAGGCCTTCCAGGTGACGGAAGAATCCAAAAAACAGGTGAACACTCTTCATGATTTGGAGTAAATGGAGACCGTGTTTAACAACAGCAAAACTATATAAAAACATCCGGTTACAAACTCTCACACAGCTCCTGCAGTATAATCCAAGTCTCATTTATCCTGTCGTTTGCTCAGTACTTCCTAAACACCTGCATTTTTACTAAAACACAGCAAAACAAATCACTTCCGCCAGGAGCAGCGCGCCTTGGGCGTGCCTGGCCAGGCGCATGCGTATGGGTATTTAGGTACAGTTTAAACGCACGCGCTGCCCAGGCACCTGCTCAGGCACCTGCTCGGGTATGCATGACACTGTTTGTACTGACATGTTTTAAATAGGCTAGTGATGTTTTAGTGAAAATGCATGTGTTTTGGAAGCACTGATGAGACTTGGATTATACTGCAGGAGTTGTGTGAGAGTTTGTAAACTGATCATTTGATATAGTTTTACTGCTGTTAAGCGGCCTGTCTTCATTTCACCTCGTGAAGAATGTTTGTCTTTTATTGGATAGGATGGTCACAGTGAAGGCACGCGGGAAAAACAAAGTTTTCTACCATGATAAACATGAATAAATAATAATGATAATCACAATAATGCTGATTTGACGCATCTCTTAGTCCACATTCTTAATTCGTAGCACAGTAATTTGTAATTCAGTCACTGGAGCACAGTCCTCTGCTTTGATGAACTTAAGTGCCTCGTGTCAGTTTGGAAAAGGCCTCCTGGTGTCACACACACAGCAGACTGGTGTTAAAGGCGCGGATAAAACCTTTAAACGCGCCAATTTGTCCAGTTAGTGAGGATTAAACTGCAACTTTTAACTTTATTGTCCCCGAGGAGAAATGACTCTCTGTAGCCCCGTGTGTGTGTGTGTGTGTGTGTGTGTGTGTGTGTGTGTGTGTGTTTGCAGTAAGTATAGCAGGGCCTTATTTCAGTCAGACCTCATCAGTTCCAGTCATATAATTTTCCATTTAGCCTTTTCTTATTTATTAAAATGGCCGACAGGAGAAACCGACACACACTGCGTTTTTATAAAGTTTTTTTTTTATAAATTTAATTCTCAATTAAACTTAAGCATTTATATTTAAAATTTTAAAAGGTAAATTTAGGTTATATTAAGAGTAATTGTTTTTTAAGTGGGCCTTAAAATAAAAACAACATTTTTGTTTATGGTCTACAGTTTCACAAACTTCTAATAATCCTTCAAATTTTCAAGATATAACAGGCCGCACATTTCCTCATAATTAGGCAAAACACTGTTTCGATTCTTGTCAAATTAAAAGCTGAAATTGTAAATATTAAGATAATAAAATAATCATTAAAATAAACATTTACAGAGACCGTGTTTGAAGCTTTAATAAAACACCTTCTCCCAAAACAAAAACGTCGAATTTACATCAGTCATCATCACTAATATAACATGTTATATTTTATATTATAGCTTTATAATACATATTTTAAGCGCTTCTGAAAATATTTCTGAAAGCTCTGAACTCTCCCCTTTGTGTCTCGTCTTTAATTTCGTTTGCACCGATAACTCGCTTTATTCTCTTCATACTCTCACCGTGTTTAAGTCCTTAAAAGCAGCAGGAGCTCTCTGACACCAGCCTGCGCTCCCTGGATTTAATTGGCCAATTTATTCCGAGTTGTTTTGGAGTAAATAAACTACAGCATTTGGTTAAAGGGAGAAAAAAGGAGAGGCATTAAACACGGTTTATAGACTACAAGCCAATATCTGATAGGCTGTAAAGCTGCCGATCACTCGTCTCAACAAGACAACACAGGCTTCCCATCGACAAATAAACCAAAGCTTTCAAATAATCCGATCCTGATCAATGGAGAGGATTCTTCTTTTAGGACGGGGTTTGAGTTTCACCGCTGCTGTGTGTCCATGCGGGTGGGGTTGATGGCGTTTTTCCCTTTTTCCCCAGCAATGAATAGGCCTATAATATGATCAATACAATCAATAACCGTACATCTGAGAGGTGTGACAGAGAGTGATTGACGTCAAACTGTTTCTCGCCTGCAGTAGTCCGTCCAGGGCGGGAGAGGGCCCGTCTCACCGGACACAAAGCCCGATCTCATCCGTCCGTCCAGCCGTCGACTAGCAGCAGCACGGTGCGGTTAGTTCACCGTCTGCACCCCCCCTTCCCCCCTCACCCCCCCATACCACACCTACACAAACACGCACATACACACACACACAAGCACACACACACTAAGTTAAGACACACATAACACATTACATTATTTATTTATTCATTTGGTTCTCCTCCTTTTGAGGATTACAGTCATTTCAAACCTGCTTTTTCATTTCATAGATAGATAGATAGATAGATAGATAGAAAGATAGATAGACAGATGGCCTTCTAAATGTGACTCACATCCACTTATTGGCTTTCATCTCTGTGTAATGGCGCTGTGATACCTTCAGGGTGAAGCTGCCACCTGAGAGTCTCATGTTACTCCTGCACATTCAACATTTCAAAACACACCATGCTGAGTGTCTTCAGACCAAATCCCACTGTTTACCTGAGTCTGTCATTCAGCCTGTAACACATGTACACTTTTGTGTTTGTTTTATTTGATCAAGAGGAAATTTGAAGTCCCCCTCCACTCCAGAAAAAATGTGTTTTGCTTTTTGTTCCTGAATGATGCATGTGCAGAGTTTAATGCTTTCCGCCTTCATTTGCTGAAGAAGGGAGAGTTTGTCTGTGTTGGTCTGAGGCAGCTGTGGGTCACTGTGCAATTTATGCAAGTAGGATGTGGATGCCTGAAGCCTCCAGGTCCCCTTAAAGTTAGAATAGAGTTTTCAGCAGGGGCGGAGCTGGGGGCCCTAAATGTTTGTAAAAAGCCCTGAATCTTGTAGGTTTTACAAAATATCTTCAACTTTGTGTCACTCGGATATTAATATATGCCCATGTTGTTTATGCTACGATGCTACTCCCTTTAGAAGTCTAATAAAACTGAGTGAATGTTCTTTCGGCTTGACGTTGAATTCAGAGTATTGAGACCACATTTATTTGGCATTGTTGGGGATCCTTGATGTGCAGTTACAGCAGCCCAGATAATTATGGTATGTATTCAAATAGAGCAGATTTATCAGCTAAACATTCATTCTGTAAACTCTAGTTTAACACAGAAGGTTACGCCAAATTCCTACATTATGTCCCTTAAAAAATTAACAGACAGTTGTTGGGTCTTTTTTGGTGCAGAAGTGAAAATGAGTCATCCTCAACACTCGTTGTTGTGCTGTGGCTTCAGATCGATGATGACAGTTGGAGAACAATTAAATCAAAATAGGATGCAGGCTCCACAGGATCATTTTTATTTCTTGGCAACTATCATGGCTTTTCCCAAGCGTGTACAGACTTTTAAGCATATTGTTTTCTAAAACAGCTTGAAAAATAGTGCACATATCTGCCGTAAATGTTAACAACATCTGGTTTTCAGTGACAGAGACAGACAGTGTCTGTTAGTTAAACTTTTGAAATGGAAAATATTTGCATTTTCATAGATTCTGGATTTTTCTGTGAAAAAAAATATATAGTTTTGAGAGTTTTTAATGGGGTAATTTTACTTTTTTGTGGAAAAAAAATACTTGAAAAGAGACTTTGTGCAGTTGCTAATTGGCTAAATTGTTTGGACATGTACTCAGAAAATGACTTCTCAATCTTTACCAGTGCTGTATATCATCATATGTTTATTTTCTCACCTGTGTCCATAATGTCCGGATAACTTCCAGTAAGTTTCAACATAAAACGTCCAATAAATACGGCCATATAAATTTTTAAATCTGAGCACAGACGAAAACTGGTTTGCATCCTAACAACACCCATGCTTACTGGCATAAGCTTAAATACCACGGCCTGCCTCAGCCAGTGACATAAGCACCTAGTGGCGTGGCGGGATAATACATTTGACACAAATCAAACACATGGCTCCAACACTTTGTATTTCTATATGTCTCCAAACACATCTGGAAGAGGGTCTTTACGGAAATTGAATATGATTGTTGTCCAGTCCAGTGACTGTTTTCAGCCTGCTGGCTCTTAGCTGTAGCTTCCTAATTCAAGAGACAAAAGTCAACCATCATCCTCATACTGCTCTTCCCGTCGTTATAAGTGCACAGTCTTATGAAGGCAGTCGAAGGCAAAGTAACAGCATCTGCTTAAGTGATAAAGCAGAGTGGCTCGAGTACGACTCAACATGCTGCACATTCAGTGTTTTAATCTTTGGATCGGCAAGAGGTTGAGATTAAGCGAAGTGCCTTTAGCATCATTGACACCAGGATATATGAATAAGACGACATGAGCGAGTGCCACTTGAGACTGCTAAGCGTCATCGCTTGTCTCTTCAGAAAAGCCCATTTGGTAATGAGGCGACTAAAGATAGCCTACGACGCCGCGGTTCTGGTCTCAAGAGAGGTCGTTTTAATGAGCAGCTCCCTCTTTACCTTCCCTGTGGTCCTATTCATTGCTGTGGAAGGGGGAAGTTCAGGGGTCTCATTTGAAATGGATCTATTGATTATCTGAAATATGTATTGACCAAGGCCTGCTCGGTTTCACGCGGTTGTGTTGCTCTGCAGGCCTCGGAGCTGCGGAGCTGCAGAGCTTGAGCTGATGGGGGAGAACCAGAGTGGTGTTGGCATTGTAAAATGGCCGGTAGCACAAGTTGTTCGAAAACAGGCATTACATATTAAATTATCACTATATTAGCACTAGCATTCAGTCATTACATTAGGGAGTATTGAGTTTGGTTTGAGACAGCACTTAGAGAGCCGCGAGGAGATTCTGGCATGGCTGGGCCTGAACCAATTGAATAAACGTTCCATGAAATGGTTCTGAAGTGCGGATCAATCAATATGGGGGCTATCAATCTGAGGGCAAATTAAAACAATTGAGAAAAACAACAAGAGGGAAACAGTTGAAGAAGTCCAGGAGGTTATCTGTAGAGGCTCCAGCGCCGGGGACAAACGTATAACCCGTACGCTCTGCTCAGGAAAATATCTTAATTATGCTTTGCTTGCAACAAAGCATGAACAATGGCAGTTCAAACACATGCACGCTCACACACACACACACAGGCATGCATACACATGTGCACATTCATATTGATCTCCCTCCTCACAGTCAAATCTGTTTACTGCTGTTGTCTAAACCTGCTGTAAAGTCATCAATCATTTGCATACACCACCTCCACACTGCAGGCTCTCTCCATCCTTTGCTCCCTTCGTTTCCTCCACAAACACCTCAACACTGGGATGAATGTAATCCCTCACTTTTCTTTCTTTCATCTCATGCACGTGCACACCTTTTTATTTTTTAATGATAAGAAATAATCAGTGACGTATGATGGGAGACATTCCTTAGTCCTCCTCCTCCAGAGCTCCCAGACTAGATGACTGCCACTCTTTTCCGCCACATCTCCTTTGTTCCTCCACAGATAAACAATTTCTTCTCCATCTGTCTGTCACAGAGCGCGCTCCCGAGCTGAACTCCCCAATGCGAGGCGCGCCACACACACACACACACACACACACACACACACACACACACACACACACACCTCGGCCTCGCGGATCGATGGGGATCGATCGGGTGGGGAAGGGAGCCCTGATTACTGGACCACGTGTTCAGGAGAAAACCGCGGAAAATCGATCATTGCAGCTTTTTAGGGCAGCAGAACAGAACAGACTCCCTTCAGTCTCCACAGCTACAGCCGAGCCTACTGACGGTGCATCCAGGCACAGCACGCCGCTTCTTTGTCAGCATTTCACATCACGCTCCTCCAGTTTCAACCAGACGCACAGACCCACAGTGAAAACCCTGTATCCACCACGGCCTCCTTTTTTCTTAAGAGATTTGTTTCTATAAACCAGAAGAATAAAATTAAACCTTAGTTCACACTGAACAACATCAGCCTCTGTATTAAAGCACCCCACTGGTGGGTTTGCGTGTTGTGGCCCATTATCCACAGACTCGCCTTGCAGCCCACTTTACATTACTGATGACCGTTTTCCAAGCCTTCTGTAAGTTTTTGGATTGATTTCCTATCCTCCAGGCGGCCACCGGTTTCACTTCATTTCACTGCACTTTAAAAATCAACTTGTAGAGATTTGAAACTTGCCTGAAATAGGGAATCCATCCTGATGAACGATCAGTCTCATTAATGTTTGTTTTTAATGTTATTGTCATGTTCTGCTGCAGATGTTAGCAGGGGACATTTAAATCATGATGCTTTGTTAAGATTTAAAGGAGCACTTCACCTCCCAGATGACCATTTGTGTATCAGTTATTCACCATATGGGTTGAGCATTTTTTTTCTGACATGCTTCTGGTGAAGGAGGAATCCGAAAACTGAGAAAATTCTTGGTGAATTGAAGTCATAGGGGTCCATGTTTAACAACAGCAAAACTATATCAAAACATCCATGAACATAACCCTTGTGGCATCAGACGCTGACGAAAAAAGCTTTAACGTCGACAGTCGCCATTATAGTTTAATGATGCTTGGCAGCATCAGGGGGAAATGCAGCGGGACATGAACGAAAGTTAAAGCAGCGAAAGACTGAGTAGGGCAGGTGGGAGTGGTGGTGGATGGGTCCAGCAAACATCGACTTTCACCTGGGAGAGTGGTGTTCGTGTCTCGTACGATTATCAGTCAAACATTGATCTTTTTTCCTAAACCTAACCACATGTGTTAGTTGTTGGAGGAAAAAACACGTCAATTCATGTTGTTGTACCGACATAGTGTGTTTATTTTGAAAGAAGACAATACATGTAACACGCAGAACTTGACACGGCGTCCCAGAACGTCAACAACCAATGCACCCAGGGTATCTTTCACATCGTGTGTAGACGTGGAAATCTATATAGAAACGACCGTGAAACTAATCTATGCTTTCCCAAAACCAGACTCCTTTGACAAAAACAGTAATTTTACCTCGCTGAACATGGGAGCTGCTGGACTACCACTGCCTTGACTGGCTACTGGTTGTGCTATTGTGTGACTTTGGTAAATTCAAATTAGCCATTTAAAACACCAAAGTCACACATTAACAAAAACAAACTAACTGACTGAAGCAACGGTAGATCACTAGCTAAAAGGTAAAATGACTGTTTTTGTCAGTGGAGTCTGGTTTGAAGAGAGCATAGATACGTGTCATTTTCAGTTCAGGTCTCGTCAGAAAGGACTGTCTGGGAAGTACTGAGCATACGACTGGATAAATGAGACTTGGATTATACTGCACTAGTTGTGTGACAGTTTATAAACAGTTTTTTTGATATATTTTTGATGCTGTTAAACGTGGTTGCCTATGACTTCAATTCATCAAGAATTCTCCATTTTTGGATTTTTCGTTCACTGTGGAGGCATGTGAGAAAAACAAAGTCTCTTTACAAATTAGACAAATCTAGACAAATGACAATTTTCTGGGTGAAGTACTCCATCATGGATAGTTGGACATACAGGTGCTGATATTCAGCTGCTAGAGTTGTTCAGCGACTGGGTCTCAAATCTCTTAGTCTCCCTGAACACACCGGCAGGAAGAGTTTTCAGACTTCCCTTTTTGAAGTAGACTAACGCGCAGAGATCATCTGACTTTGACAAGAACATTAAGAACCGTTAGCTGTCAGGCAACTTTTAGAGCTCCTCAAGTTGATTGTCATACCACAATGAAATAAATGGAAAACAAAGACTGCCTGGAAGATAAGAAATCAATCTTAAAAACTCTGAGTGTACTTTGGCAAATAGCAATGATAGATATACTGTACAACATTTTAAAGGCTGAAACGTACAAATGCCACAGTAATGGCCATTAAAGGATCCCAAGGGTGCTCTGGTACTCCACTTGGAAAGCAGTGTTTTAGGTGAGACAGTACGTCTTTTGAAAGTGATCGGACATCTCAGGTTTTGCTTTTGTAACCTGAGAGTCAGAGAAATGTTTGGATTTGGTCTTTTTCACTCACAAGTGTTGACTCCCTGACTCATTGCTTTCCTTTCTGCCTTTCTGCCTTTCCATTCTCTCTTTTGTAGCCTGCATACCCTCCTGTTATTCTCCCTATACTACATGTATGTGTTACTTTGCAATTTGTTTATTCCAATTTACATTTTAACAGTGAGCTTAACACATTCAACTGAAATAGTACAACTCCTATCACACAAAACATTCATGCATGCACACAAACACCTGCATTGGTCCATTTTTAACCCTTGTTTTAACCATGTCATTTGTATGGAAGCCAATTTCAGCCAGTGTGATGAAAAAGAAGATCCCTAAAGTCTTGTTAAAGACAAAAGTTCTTAAAATAATACCTTTGTATCTCAAAAATAATGAGAATCTCTCAGAATAATGACAAACTTTCTCAAAATAACAACGCAAGTACACAAATTGGCTTCACTATAACTCGCAGCATTCACAGACAAAGCATTTGTCTTTATCTGGACACAGTTTCCCCACAAATACAACATGCTAATATTTTTAGCAAAAGCCTATTACATTTTACATTGTAAAAATTAACCTAGCAGTTAGTAGACTTTTACTCTACTCATATGAAGCCAGGGACAACAGCTCCATTACAGCTCACAAGGTTCACCGACAAAACAACGATCTTCCAAAACACGTTTTCCAAACAAATATAACATGCTAACATTTTAGCACAAGCCTATGGCATTTTACATTGTATAAACTAGCCTAGAGACGAGCGGAGATTTCCTCTGCTCATATGAAGCCAGGATAATTCACACACAAGACTTAAAATGCTGTTTTTGTGGAGGCTTTATTGTCTTCACAATTTATTGTTTCTTATCTGTGAAATTAAAGTAAATAAACGTTTCCTTTCCACTGAAGGAAATGGTTTCAGCTTACAAAAATAGACAGGAAGTCTGCGTCACTGCAACATGTAGCTACATTTCTGGGGAGGTGCACATGAGGCTACGGCGTGGGCTCTACGCAGGGCGATGATTTGACGCAGAAGTATAAATCTCTTTTTAGTAGGCTATCATTGTTTTCAGTCATTATGTTGAGATACCAAGTCATTAGTTTGAGATAAGTACATCATTATTTTGAGACATCACACTGGTGTAAATGGACTTCCATAGCTTTGCCCTGTACCTATTTTAATTGTCAGTTGTTAACTTTTTGGCATTTCCCTTTATGTCATCATTAGGTTTCTAAAGCATCCCACCCTTATCTTGTTGCCATATGTTGCACTATCTGTTCCCACCCAGTTCTGTATTTTGTGTTCAGAAAATTTAAAGGACTCCGAAATAATTTGATGGCAATATAACTCCTTTTTGTTCTGTCCTCCCCTCTGCCCCTTCCCTTCCTCTCTCCAGCATGTAAACGTAAGGAGGAGGACCGAGGACGAGAGCGCAACCAGGTGCCAAAGAAGCAGCGACTGGTCTTCACCGACCTGCAGCGTCGCACCTTGGTAGCCATCTTCAGAGAGAACCGCCGCCCCTCTAAGGAGATGCAGATCACCATCTCCCAGCAGCTGGGCCTGGAGCTCTCCACCGTCTCCAACTTCTTCATGAACTCACGCCGCCGCTGTACGGACCGCTGGGACACAGAGGAGCTCAGTCACGGGGTGCACGGGGGCCACGGTCATGCACACACTCCTCACGGGAACAGCAACAACAACTCCTCACCGATCCAACCTGGTACCTCCTCTGCAGCCACTTTCTCGAAGGCCTGACGGTGGCAGGACGGATGGTTGAACAGATGCATGGAGGATGGAGGGGGGGATGTTTTTCGCTAAAGCACTCCAATCCTGCAGCTACAGGGTGTGTAGCTTCAGACCACGCATCTGATTCATCTGCTCAGAGTGCTGACGACTTGTGCAGATGAATCAGATCCTCTCGATGCTCCATGTGTTTTCTTTTAATCTGAATGTTACTCATAGGGGCTAACGTGCATTTCAAATTGTGGCTCTTCAAAACCAAAGATCCAGTAGCTTTAAGAGTTGCCCTCAAACAACCACACGTGGCTCTTAGTATATCCACCTGAAAACCAAAGAAAATCCATCCACACTAAACCACTCTGTGGGTCTGTGTTGAAGCCTTGGAAAGGGAGGGACTGTCTTTAGGAACCTCTGCTGGTTGTCAGGATGTAAACACACCAAAGAATCACCTGTGACAGGGAACAGATAGCTTTAAGACAGGAAAGCTTGAGCAGCCACACGTTGGTCTTCACAAATCAGCCAGAAATCAGACAGTGGATGTGTCTGCTTGGCCGTGATCAACCGCTCCTCTTTTCAGTAACAGACACTGAGGCTGATTGAGAGGTGCGTTTGCGTGTCAAGTGTCTGTGAAGCGCTCTCTGCAGGTCCTTTGACCCGCTAACCACATACCACCTCACGGCTCTGCATCACTGCAGCCGTGCGTGTGCATGTGCGTAATGTTCACATGCTCCTTGAGTGTAATTCCTCTGCAGTGATTCGGCCTGCTCCACGTCAGAGTAACAGTGCCACCTGCTGTCCATTTAACCACATCTTCTCATGTCCAGAGCGTGTAGCCACATGTCTCCAGCAGGCCTACAGCTACACACTGTAGACTTCTATTAGGATACCAGTACTCCATATAAGCAGAAGTGTAGCCCTGCAAACACCAAACAGACTGAGATGAACACGACAACTCACACACCCTTTGATACACATTTGAATGTTGTCTCGTTGCATGGCGACATGGCCATAGACCGCGTAGCCGCTTGAGAGGTTATTTTCAGGTTACAAAAGGAGAACAATCAAACAGGGATGACACTCCCCGCGTTTTAAAAAAGTGTTGTGCCCGAGCGTAGGGAGTGAGGGAGGGAGGGGGGTCTGCTCTGTTCTAGTGGCCAAACGCAGAGGTCAAATGTCACAATATAGGATCCTGAGTGCCAATGATGTTTGCCTCTTTATGATAATCAGAGAACAGGTGCAGCCCGCTCCGTCGCCATGCGCCCCTGCTGTGTCTGGCCTGTGTCATTACAACTGCGAGCACTACACGGGCACCTATTCCATACCTCAGATAAACATTGATGTGATCGACGTGAAACACAATGAAAATGACTGTAAATAATAATTTAGTTTCATCTCTCTTTCTCTCTCTGTCTTATCTACACTCTATTTATCTGCTCTCTTGCTACTCCCCCTGTTGTGTCCTTCTTTCCTTTCTCCCTCCTTAACTATTGATGCGGGTAATAATAGTACCATAGACACATGGTTTCTCTCTCGTGACTATTGTGCTATGTTGTGCTGAGACTATATGTAAAGAAGCACCTTGTCGACAAAATGTAAAAACTTAAAGATGGGAAAAAAAAGGAGAATCAACACAGACTGATCCTATGCACAGACGAGGACGGAATACAACAATTGACGAGCTGTGCATATTTGTGAATACGTGATGGAAGGACCTCTTCCTTGATCTCTGAACTTTGAGCCCTTTGAACTGGACTGTCACTGCATTCCTCTGCTGATGGTGTTTTTTGGTTACCATGAGAACCGCCTCATTTCTTTGTGTCTTTTTTGATCTTTAATTTTGTGGGCAAAGCCACTTGTTGTGTAGCATCTTCTAGCGGGAGATAATCATATTAGAGAGGAGACGCAGACAGGAGGGGAAGGGTGCAGCAGGAGCATCAGAGGCCCATCATCAGACTGGAGGGAAACATTTACGTGACATTCCTCCGTAGTTTTCGAGGTCTGGGAGGGAAAAAAAAACTGTAGCTTTCCAGTGCAGATATTTGAAGCTCAGACCCAAAGACTTAGCGATGGAAACAGTTGTGCGTGTGTGTGGCTACCTCACAGAATAGACTGGACTGTGACACAGCCATCAATACCAAAGATACTTCAAGCCTGCCGTGTTCACACTGGACCAGGGACGTGCACACACATGCAAACACTACACACATGCAGATATGCTTCTAAGAGCCTGTTTACACCTGGTATTAACATGCGTTTCGGTGATCCGAACACAAGTGGATGTCTCCAAATGACCTCTTGTGTTCAGATTTCATTCCTGCCTATGATACTTGCGCTAGGAGGTTGAAGGTCTATCGCACAGTTATTACGTTCACACTCTTGCTTGCTGCTCGCTAGCCATGGATGGATTACTGAACAGGCCCAGGGGCCCAAGGTGTCACGGGCCTCGTTTGGCCTTCACCTGCAAAATGTCGCTCAAATTAACATGTTACAGAAAGGAAGATACTAAAAATGACCACAAAAGCACCGTTTCCACCAAACACTTTCAGTATAGTACCTTTGGAACCAAAAGTAACCCTTCAGACATGGTACCTAGACCCTAACAGTACTCTTAAATGTGGGCGGGGTTGTTGTCACACACTGCTCCGTCTAGCACCCGCTGTATTTCCTCATCACTGGTGACACAGATGGAAGTCTGCTCCTCGTCTGTCGACCAGGGAACTGGATCACACACTGACATTTTCAGAACAAAATAGAACAGGGTGCAGTTAAAGTCTCTCTAGATCCAAACTGCTTGGTTGAAATAGGCCTAAAGAGATACAAAAGGACGTGAGAGACATACAAAGACAGTGCAAAGAGACACAAAATAAAGAGAAAATAACTGCAAACAACCTCAAAGATGCACAAAACAACCAAAAAAAAGACTTGAAATTACTTCAAAGAGACACATGACGACAACCAAGAACCACAAACCCATAAAAAAATTGTGTAACGACTACAAAGAGATGCAAAACAACAACAACAACAAAAAAAAGGCAAAACCACCACAAAGTCTGTGTGTCTTGCTCCTACATCTTGTGCCCAGGGGCTCATTGTCTTATAATCTGCCCATGTTGCTAGTCATGTTAGCGGTTGTCAACATGTCTCCTTCCAAAGGGCCAAATGATGGACAGTCACGCAACACCTCGTCCGATTTGTTGTCAGCGTCGCTGTCACCAAAACAACCACCACGTCCTGCACTGGTGATGCAGTCCTAGTCAGGGACGCTCAAGATGCATTAGCGTTTACATTGCAGAAGCTATGTGGTCAAATGCATCCCAGACCACCTCTGCAAGTGGTTTGAGTGATCGCATCATAATGTGTCTTGGTGTATTTAGTGTTGTCCACCTGTGTTCGGATCACACACGTTAATACCAGGTGGAAACAGGGCCTGAATGCACATACACACCTCCACAGAGCAGTCGTGCTGCATGGCAAACACATGGAGGTGTTTGTTATGTGGGAAGAGTTGAGTGCCTTTTTCCTTCAACCAGGGGTCGGACTGCTCTGCACACATGCACACACACACACATGCACACACACACACAGTGTTTAAAGTGAAGGGGGGCACACACTGGGTGAAGGGGGAGCAACACAGGAGGAGGTCCTCATGACATTAAAAAAAATTCCGTCTGAATTCAAAGAGCACTTTTTTCACACAATGAGGGAAAAAGATTGTTTACCGCCACCTTTTTGTTTTTGTTTTTTTTACTACATGCTGGTGAGACTTCGTCATCTCACCGAGTC
This sequence comes from Epinephelus cyanopodus, assembly GCA_026686955.1. NCBI lineage: Eukaryota > Metazoa > Chordata > Actinopteri > Perciformes > Serranidae > Epinephelus > Epinephelus cyanopodus. The sequence continues at coordinate 12,438,576 of CM048926.1, read as the reverse complement.
CTCTCCACAATACACACATGCACACACACTCCCACCAGAGATATTTTTGTGTAATTTGTAAACCGAGTGTAGGTGTGTGTGTGTATCTGACTGTTTACAAAAAGCCCTCTGATCCCGCTCTCTCATTGGCTTGCACCTAAAACTTTAACCTTTGTAATGCAATGATAAATCAGTAAGGAAACGACGAGACCCTTCAACTCAAAGACACATGACGCCTGCCGGTGACCCCCGCCCATCCAAACCCTCTTCGCTGGTCCCTCCGTCCAGGGTAGCATCACAACGAGGCAGGCATGTGTAGACAATTCATCTTGATATACCTCAAATCTTTATTGTAAAGGTTAATGTAGTGAAACAATAATGACAATGTTTAGCAATGAGAGTGACATTAAAGTCACAGCAAAATGATTGTTCCTTTTTTTAAAAAGTAATTTATTTTTATTTATTTTAAGGAGCGTGTGCAGTATAAGCTGTCTTATGGTTTGACTTTTTTTTGAGACGGTTTATTTATTGTTTGTAGGTTTGCACGTTGTCCTTTTGGAGTTAAAGGAATACTTCCCCCCTAAATGATCTTTGTCAATCAATTACTCACTCGGTGTTGCGTTTAATTCGGGGGAAAATGTTTTTCTCATGCCTCCACGGTGAACGAAGAATCCAGAAACAAGCCCAAGTCATTGGGGTCCAAGTGTAACAACAGCAAAATTATATCAAAACACCTATTTACAAACTCTCAAACAGCTTGTGCAGTATAATCCAAGTGTCATTTATCCAGTCATATGCGCAGTAATTGCTAAACACACACTGCTGCACTGCTTTGTTTTTATGTTTACTTCTTTTGGTTTAGGCAAAAAAAGAGAATGTGGTTAGGTTTAGAAAAAATATCATGATTTGGCTTAAAGTACGTGCCAATGTAATGTCATGTCATGTGACACATCGCTAGCATAGTATGCTACAAACACTAGCACACCACGTTGCTATTAGAATAACTCGTATGACTTTTTGTTTCACACAGGACACAAATAGTGGGCTCCGGGGTGAACAACACATTCTCACTCCGATCTCGTCACATATTGACGTTTGGCCGTGGATTTCCATGTCCAGATACGACGTGAAAGGTACCCTGTTGGTTGTTGACGTTCTGGGACGCTGTGTCAAGTTCTGCCTGTCACATGCATTGTCTTCTTTCAAAATACACTTTGGTTTTCACAGGAAATTTACTGTTTACATACAGTCGCTTTCAAAATAAAAGCACTACGTCGGTACAACACTGCAAACTGACGTTTTTTTTTTTTCTTCAACAACGAATGCACGTGGTTAGGTTTAGGAAAATTTAACAGAGTTTGGCTTTAGAATCTTATGGGACACAAACACTGTTCTCCAGGGTGGAAGTCTGTGTTTGTTGACCCATCCACCACCCGTCCCACCCATCCTACTTAGAGTTTTCACCATTTTAACTTTCATTCTTGTCCTGCCGCAGTAAGACAGATGACGCCAGAAGTCACTGCCCAAGCACTGGATTCCAGCAACTTCTGAGTGACACCAGGTTGAGGTGAAAGTCTGGAGTTTATCTGACTGACTCATGCAGATTTCTCGCTTTTTATACAACAGCAGTTACTTGGAACGTCAAAAAACGGAGTGTGTCTGTGTCTAACACTGAGGGACACTGACCAAACATTGGTATTTGACGGGTTGGGATTGAGACTAGGTTTGTTTTTGGATTTTTCGTTCACCATGTAGGAATGCAAGAAAAACAGTGTTTTTTTCCCGAATTCAACATAACACAGGATAAGTTACTGATACACAAATGATCATTTGGGGGTGAAGTATTCCTTTAAGAGAAAAATTAATGGCATATAGGATAAATATGAACATTAGGAAATGACATGATGATGTAGCAGTGGGGGAGGAAGAAAACAAGATAACGGATACAAGACGTAGTTGGAAAAAAATGTTTAAGACCAAGGTGACACATCAAGGATGCATTAATTTCTGTTTGGCTTATTTTGTGTTTGAAGATTGTCTCCTATGTGTGTTAAAGTGATTCCCATATTAAAAAAAAAGAGAACCAACCAAAGCACCTCTGTCATTAGGGTTGGGACGAGCGATTCTTTTATGCATGGATATTATATAAGTGTATATAAACTGCAGGATGAACTGTACCTCTACAGGTGGAGGAGAGGGGGAGAAACAGGGAAACAACAACTGGGTTTTGGTTTCCGAGGACATTGTTTTTAGCTCTGTGTCTTTTATGTGCTGTTTGTATAAAATCTGTGTATTTGTACGTGTACCAGCTTCATCGCTGTGTGTCTTTCCTCCTGTTGTAACCCGTCCCTTTGTGTGGGAATAGTCTCCACAACTCCATGTCTGTATTTGTATCTACCCTTTGTTTCATCACATCACACAGGTGTGAGTGTGCGTGTGAGTTTCTCTTGTTTCGTTCCCGTATTTCAGCTCATCCGTATTTAATCTAAATTCGATCGGCCTGGGTGTTTGTCTGCTTTGGAGGAAGAATAAACAAACAGACAGCCAGGCAGCTGAAATACGGGTTTCTTCCAGTGCATCAAAATGGCGTCATTTGCTTTTTCCTCAGAGCTCTGGAAGCCCCAGTGTCGATGTTCTCTCCCTCTTCCCTTACCAATCAATCAATCAGAACCAAGTGTCTTTGTGATGGTAGAAGACAATCAATTTCAAATAGAGCAGAGACAAAAAAAAATAAGGAGGGAGAGAGAAAGAGAGCGATGGAGGAGGGCAGAGAAAACGACTGGACAGCAGAAATGGGAGGAGAGGAGGAAAGATGGCTCTCAGAGAAATCAGTGTGTGTGTGTGTGTGTGTGTGTGTGTGTGTGTGTGTGTGTGTGTGTGGTCACCTTTAACCTCTGCAGAGTGACCTTTACGGTTGGGGCTGAGACACCCAGACCCTCCCCCGTCCACGATGGAGGAGGTGGGGGTCTGACTTGTTAAGTGGACATCTAATCGAAGATGTTGATCAAACGCCTGCACATACACACACACACACACACACACACACACACACACACACACACACACACACACACACGGTGGTCAACCAGAGAGCCGTTCTTCTGATCTCCATCTCCCAGTGACACAGTGAGTCTGTCAGTCACGTTGGTCTGCCTTCAGCCTGTGGAGGGAGACTCAAGTAATAATAACTGGAACAAATAATACACCAAGTGAAAACCAGTATGGTTAAATTGTGTGTTTTGACTAAAACAAATAAAGAAACAAGCAATTGGCTGACTGACTTCATTTTCTGTGTGATGGTTTCTTACTGTGGTGCTCTGTTGCCATCTGCTGGTGTCAAATAGGAAGTATGTGCACATCCTGTACTGTTGATATGGGGCTGTTTCTCCATCCAGATTGCAGGAAATCTACAGCAGTGGTTCCCAACTGGTTTGCTCTTAATAGACTTCAAGTGACTCACGGACATGTCACATTTGTAAAAACACACTTAATTTCTAAGTACATTGAATTTCCAGCACAGAGCGTTTATTTTCGATGTGTCTTGCTGTAGAGTGAGTGACTAATGGACAGCTACTTGACAGAGACAGCAAACTAGCTCCACAACATGGCCAAATGCAAGTATGACGCTGTGTGGACCTTGAACTAATGACTAAGGAGAAATCTGGACCCAATGGCTGGACTGGTTGGGAACCACTGAGATACAGCATCAAGGCCACAGCTAGGATTTTAGAAACACTGAGGTCCCCTAAATGCATCGTACCCCACCCTCAGAAAAAGCTTCACCTTTGATTATTGCTGCTTCTTTAGTCATTATGCATTCGTGTTATAGAAAAACACTTCTGATCTAAAACCAAGTTTTCAGGGGCTTTAATTTGATTTCTGAAAGCTTGTTTCAAAGCCTTCTCCACACTGCCAGGACAGAAATTTCAAGGAGGAAATATTAAATCCTGTAAGTATTATTCATTTGTTGACCTAAAAATAGTAAAATGCAAATACACTGAGTATAAAAATATTAGAATCTGCTTATGAAATACCCAGTGTGTTCTTAATTCTTTAGCTGAAATGAATATTTCACCCCAAATGATCATTTGTATGTCAGTTACTCAAGCTGTGTTTTTCTTGCACACCTCCACAGTGAACGAAGAATCCAAAAGCACTCTAGGCGAATTCGAGTATGAGTATCAGAACATCTGCTCACAAACTCACACAAAACATCCAGGCGTATGCTCAGTACAACTGAAAACCCATGACTTTTCACCAAGATTCCTAATCAACGCTTTTGCATAAGTCTCACACACAGACGTCTCAACAGTGGAAGGTTTAAGTAAAAATACATGTGTTTGGGAAGTACTGAGCATACGACTGGATAAACGAACTTGGATTAGTTAGTTTGTAAACAGATGTTTTGATCTAGTTTTGCTGTTGTTAAACGTTGACGCTTCTTACTCCAGTTCATCAAGAATTTTCTTGGTTTTTGGATTCTTCGTCAATGTAGGGATGCAAGAAGTTTTCTTCATGAATTCAATGCAACACGAGATGAGTTACAACTATAAAAATGATCATCTGTGGGCTGAAGTATTCCTTTACTATTTTCACTGAAAGATTGTTTTAAAGTTTTCTCAATGCTGCCAGGAAAAAGATTCTTTTAAGAGGATATTAACTCCTGTATTTGTCAATTTAATGATACATTTAGCGTGAAGATATTTGAATCTGCCTATAAAACATCCGCTGTATTCTTAATCCACAGTGTAAGTGTGTAACAGTTATTACTTACTTTTTTGTTTTCCCAGATATGTTGGAGCTGTTTCACCTCCACCCAATTTATTCAATTGTTCTCCAGCTGTGAGCTTCTCCTCCATTTCCTTGTGTGAATACAGCAACAGTACAGACTGCATTCAATACTGTCTGCTTTTAGATTTATCTTGTCATGTTTCTAGAGTGAACACGCGACATATTCAAAATCAGCCCAGATCCAGCCTTTGTCAATCAAGACAAACGAGGCAGAGCCAGTTATGTGATTGGCTGTCCATTCATTAAGTCTGAAGCATCAGCCAATCAACCTTACCGGCTCCGGCCTGTTTCTTTTAACAGACAAAGACTTTGTGATGATGATTGGCATTTTGAATTAAATCAGTCTTCACAAAGATGACTCATTTGAAATAAAATGTGGTGGATTTAAATAAAAGAAGGCCTGTTGAATTCTGTTTCTGTGAAAGACGCAGGATAAAATAATGCAATAACGATCTTGAATGGTGATATTAAACCAATTTTATGGCCACTTGGAGACAGCAAGGAGATATGTCAAACTTAATGGCAAACCGTTACACATCCAGCAGTTATGACGCAACAATAAAATTCATTAGAGTCGTGTTTTTCTTTTACTGGTGAACATAAACCAAACATTTACTCTCTTTTAGCTCTGTTTTTGGTCTCCACCAACTTCAAATTGATTATAGCAGCTTTAAATATTGTGTGTATTTATTCATGTATTTATTTCTATCATGATGTCTAAATTATTTAAAACGGATTGGGTCTCATACTTGCACCAAATGCCTGGCTTACTGAATATTGCAAAACGTTACTAAAAATATCAGGAAAACTCATCTCTTCTCTTGCTCTTTTTGCACAAACAAAATCCGACTTCACCACATGTCGACATTTGGTCATGGACTTTCCACGTCTAGATACGACACGAAAGGTACCCTGGGTGTGTTGGTTGTTGTCGTTCTGGGACACTGTATCAAGTTCTGCTGTTACATGCATTGTCTTCTTTCAAAATACACTTCTGTTCTCACATGAAGTTTAACATTTACATAAAGTCTCTTTCAAAATAAAAGCACTACAACACCGCGAATTGACGTTTTTTTTGCCAGCAACAACAAACACACATGGTTGGGTTTACACAACAAAAACACGTGGTTAGGTTTAGGCAACAAAAGGAAATGGTTGCGTTTAGTAAGAAAGAACAGGGTTTGGCTTTACAATCTTTCGGGATGCGAACATCACTCTCTCGAGTGAAAGTTGGTGTTTGCTGGACCAATCCACTACCCCTCCCTCCCGCCCCAGTTGGACTTTTGCCACCTTAACCTTCATCTTTGCCCCGCTGCATTTCCCCCTAACACTGCCAGGCGTAGTTAAACTATAATGGCAAGCGGCTGTGTATCATGCTGACGTTAAAGGACGTCTTCTTTGGTTGGTTTCTGATGCCGCAAGTCACTGCCCAAGAGCCGGATTTCAACGACTTACGAGTAAGACCGGGCTCTAGAATCTTGTGGAAGAACCTTACGGAGAATTGAAGGCTTTTAAAACAATATATTAATGCCCGGTTTTTGAAAAAAATGTTTGACAATCATATTGGCTGTGTGGTGTAGCTTGTATGTGAGTGTTTCATTGTTTTGAGCCACAGGTGACACAAGCAGGTAACGAGAAGAGACACACGGGACACTTCTGACAGAGTCACATCATGCTTTTATGACGAAAAAGGAGTTCATTTACAAGACAGACAGTATATAAAACATACATTGAAATAAAAAAAGAACTCATATGTGTTCTATAGACAAGTACATTATTGTCTCATCCTTCCCTTTGAGACCAAGCAGCCATGGGACTGAGCAAAACATGGGTGATCCCTGGAGAAAAGAAGCAGCAGTTAAATCCTATATTACTATACCTACACTATTTACAGTTCAACAGTCATTTTCCTCTGTCAGACATGGCAAGGAGGTCTACAGATTTGATGACATGATATGGCTAATAGATCTAATATGTACAGGTTCTGTTCTTCACATCCAAGGATCCACACAGATTTAAATGTTTTAATTCAGGTACAGTCCGATGTTCCTGCAGCCAGTGAGGATGAGAGTCCAAATTTGATGCGTACTGTATAACAGACTCTATTATGAGCCAGTCATACGCTTTTATGATTGATTAGAGGACATTATTCAATCTGACAAGCCGAACAACTTGTCTTTATGATAGCTCTGCATTTAATTGGAGCGCTCAGCACCCATTCCTAGGTTTCAGGAGTCGGTAACGACCGTGTCAACAGGGAACAAATGTGCATTAGCGCAAAAACTAAGAGTGATCGATGAAAAATGTTCTGAAATGTTTAACGAGGTCGGTGCCAAGTTGATAGAGAGACAGTAAGAGAGAGAGAAAGAGAGAGGGAAAACAGAGAGAGGAAGGAGAGAGAAAGACAGCGAGAGAAGAGGGAATACATTTACCCCAGCCAAATTTGAGAAATAAACTATAGCTTCCATTAGAGGGCTCCAACAAATACAGAGCTATACCGTAATGACAGCTTCCTCTGAAGAGCAGGAGAGGTAAGAGAGCATTACATCAGCTCAGACCTGCGAGAGAAAAAATAGTCGAAATCTGGCACCATCTCGTTCTTAAAAGAGGAAAATCATCTTAATGTGGAAACCTAGGAATGAGTGCCAACCAGGTCTGTAAGAGCTCTGTACGCCTCCTCCTGCTCCAGAGGGATTCTGGGAGAGTGGCAAGGTTCAAGATAGATCAATGAAAGTATGCCATTAATAATCCTATCCCCATACAGCATTGATCAGTCCCACCATCCTGCTTGGAATATCAATCGTTTTATCTACAGCTTACACATCCTCTGTGTGTGGATAGATATGTGTAAAAGTACAATCATCCCAAGTAAACAAATGCTTCTTTTGTAAGATGCACGCTTCTTTGAATATTCGTGAATGCAGGTGCAGGTGATTACTCGCCCCTGGCTTTAATTTGTATCACATTAAAAACACTTTAAAGGGGACCTATTATGCTCCTCTGTACTTTGTGTCTTATGGTGTTACAATGAAGGATGTTTAAATCACATGTGGTCAAAGTTTCAAATGATGAGGTAAATGTGTGTAGAAGTAATTCCTGTTAGCAAAAAAATTAAAGTTTTCTACCATTTTGAACTTTTTTTTTTGGTGACGGATTTAAAAATTGACAGCAATTTCTGTTACAGTCCATCCTCGGCTGCAAGTACACTACAAACAAACATGTGGCTCATCAACATGTGGATCATATTCCCCATGGAACCTGTCCGGTTGTGTTTAGAAGCTTTTCTTGTTGATTTTTCACGGCAGATTGTGCCATTATGCTCTGATACAGTCATTCCCCCTGCTGCAAGTACAATGCTACATGTAGCAACATGCTAACATCAGGGAAACACGTAAACTTGGTTGCCAATGATATAAATTTCCCCCTAATTCCCTGATTTCGGATTATTTTCTCACCAAAACATGTCTGATAATGTTTAAAAGCTTTTTTCTGTGATTTCTACGGCAAAGCGCATCACTATTTTTCCATTACAGTCCTTCCCCAGCTGCAAGTACAATGTTACATGTAGCTACATGCTATTGTCAAGGAAATGTGTAAATTTGTTTGCCAGTGTTGTGAAACTCTTCCTGATTTCGGACCATATTCTCAGTAAAACATGTCTGATGGTGTTTAAAAGCTTTTCTTCTGATATTTTGACAATAAAAGTGTCTCTATTTTCCATTACAGTCATTCCTCGTACATGTAGCTACATGCTAACATCAGGGAAACATTTAGCCTAATCTGGGTTGCTAGCGTTTTTAATATTCCCCCCGGTCATGGTAAAAAAGTGCCACTATCCTTAGTCATTCTCTGGCTGTAGTGAGAGTGCAAAGATGTCAACATACGGTCAGGAAACGTTGACGAGTCAGAACAGAATGGCCTGTTTTGGGGGGTGGGCTTAAAGAAACAAACGGAGCATTTCAGACAGTGTGAAAACAGGTGATCCATCACAGACAGTGAGGAAGTGTTTTTTTTTAACCATTTAAATATATAAACATGTTCTAGCAGAAACCTTTAATACAAGTATGAACCTGAAAATGAGCACAATAGGTCCCCTTTAATGTTCCCACCTGCTCTTACAGGAAGTCTGTTTCAACCAGTCCCATGGCCAGCAACAATGGCACCCATAGCTCTCCGTACAAGTGTAGGTGAGAGTTTGGCAAGACCAATCACTGTATACAAAAGGCATGCATAGATTAAACCTGCTAAGACCACAAGAAAGAAAGTTTTGTTTCTCTATTGTGAGGAACTGACCTTTTTGCCGACCAGCTCTCAGTCAAATACAGAGAAAGAACAATGCTGTTACGTTTTATCATGGTTTGTTATTGTTTGTCGTGAGACTGGCGGAGGGGGCGTCAGAAAGTATTTATTCAATCTACAGACTGAGTCCCAGCAAACCAGGTCAGAACTGCTGCTTTTGATCAGATGGAGGCCTCTCCCTATTACTCCCTCACAGGTGGCTGAGGGCAAACATCGCCCCCAGACACCCACAGCGGAGAGCAGGTCACGCTATGGCTATAAGAAAAAAAATCAGTAAAGCACTGACTTATGAAGCTAACAGTCAATTTGCTCTCTTTAGTGTTTCACTGTATGAGACCCAGAGCTGCTGTTTTACCTTCCCCACCACATAATAACACTGGTACATCAGCATCGGCAGTATGGTCCCATTTGTTGCTGTTACTCAAATTGACCACTTGGGGTCAGTATTGCCACATAGAAAGGGGGGCAGTGGAATTTGTCTGGTCAAGGTTAAGATGAAGCATTTGTCTGTTCAAGGTGCTTTAAACAATCCTTCAGCAATGCTCTGCCACATTATACCTGAATGTCAGTTAACAGCGACTGCTTTACATCACCATCTCCAATTCAAGGAAACCACCATATGTAATATCTCTATCAAATAAAAAGGTAAAATGACACCATGAATTCAGCCTCCAGTCTTGGCGTGAGACACTGTTCTGCGAGGTCTGTTATGGAAATGGGACTAATAAGCCAAGTAATCACCCAATCAGCCGAGCTCACTTCTCCGTCATCCCATTACTGCTCCTCTCAGCTCTGATAATTCAACTCAAGTCTAATCCAATCGCAGCAGCAGCTGTAGGATCTGGAGTAGGAGATGGATTCATTTAGAGCTAATATGGAGTCAGAAATGACATGAAACCAAGAAAATGCACGTAGAAATGCAGTCGTCTTGGCCAAATAGTGAGACAACAGCAAAGAGGGCTGGTCCCTCAGTTGAGAAATACAACTGAAACATTAGGAAATTATGATAATAATAAAAAAGGAATAATTCTAGCTTGGCTGGTAATGACGCCATCATTGGTGTCAAAGGGTTTGTCTTATTTTGGTGTGCGTCTTTGAAGAGGTCCCCAGCGGAAGGAATGGTTGTTGCTGCTGTTGCTGCTGCTGCTGTTGTAAATGGGGCGTCTAGACTACAGTACACCAACCCCAGGCAAGGGCGAACCGGAGGAGGGAGCGCGGGGATCGCTCAGCCTACTTTCTCAAGTATCACGGCAGAGGAGATGAATCAAGCTCAAGCTCCACTGGTATCTACAAACACACAGAGTCTGACAGCCAGACTGAGGCAATGGCTTGGCTGCAAAGCCATGTGAACTGGCACCTTTAAATAAAACGAGAGAGCTGCTGAACAATTGTTTGGCAAAGTCTCCATCAATTAAATTTTTTAACGTATTTCTAAAGCCTTTGATAATGGAGCTCTGGCAGGAAACTGAAGCTGGAGGGGACAGGAAGGCGTTCAAGGACTCGTGGGGCTTGAAGAGACACAGGCGCTTATTTTCAACCCTGACCAACATGAAAAATGTCTGTTTTCAGTGAATGAGCTGCTTCCTTGACAAAATGACTCCACAGTAGGCAGAAAGTGAGTGTAGGCTCAAAGTCACGGTATTAAAACAACCCAACCCCCCTTTCTACATTTGTAAGTTAAAGTGTGACAAGATATCATCAGAGAAAATACATACAGTACAGTCCGTGGGGTTTCATAGCCAGAGAAAGATCCCAGAGCGGCACTGAGCAGAGCAGGGAAAGTTCCAGAAGTGGTTTTTCGGGAATGAATAGGGCGTGAAATGGGAACCAATGTTTTTTTTTTCGTTTTTTAGGGAACCTGGGTCACCCCTTTCATCTTTTGTCTCCACTGATCCAGTCACTGCTCCGTGTTGGATGGCATCACGAGGAGCAACAAATCATAACACGACAACACCGACCACACAGAACACGTGTCTACTACCACACAACCATAATCCAGCCTAATACTGTGAACAGGGACAACGAGGGGTGGCAATGTTAAGAAGACAGGGAACAGGGAGAGGGGAGGAGGGCGGCAAAGAGGGGGAGAAGGAGAAGAAGAAGATAAAACGAAAACACACCCTCATCTACGCTTACATTTGTGATTGATGTTTGCACAATAACACCATCGACAATCACTACAGACATTCTCACTGTCTTCTAAAACCTAGTTTCCACTGAGAAATACCGGGGAATGGAAACACAAAAGGGTCAGCTCAGGGAGAGGAGACATCCATGAGGGCGACGTCCTGTTCTCAACACAGAAATGGCCGCTGACACCGTTAAAGGGAATGAAAAAAAAAAAAAAAAAACAGGCCAATTTGTTCATCTATTCTCATTCGGCCTCATGAATCTTTAACAGCTGCTGAGTTATTCATCCTGACACAGAAGCCGTGGTTTCATCATCCCTCACTGGGGACGAAAATGGAGTTTGCAGGATTTATTTTGCAAAAGTTTGGAGAGTTTGAGGTTCTCTGTTACCTGGGGCAAATTATTTCCAAACCGTAAACTTGCCTTTATACAATGTCGAGGTGCTTCACACCAGTGGGTCCCTACTTTCTACAGCATGACCCCTAAAATGACGCAATGTGTGCTCCTCATGATATATTGCACATGTCAATGAATTGAAAAGCACCAGCTGTATATAAATCTGTCACTAAGCCTTAGATGTTATTAACTAAAGTGGCAAACACTATATTAAATTGTTGGTCATCTATAAATGTAGATTGAGTTTGTTACATTTCTGCACACACGGTTCAGTCAGACAACTCGTGTTTCTATGTTTATTTCAACAGCAGAACATAGAGTTTGGCATCTACACTCCAGCATCTTCGCTCCTCACAGATATGTTTACATGAGATACTGGGGAGTGATGATTAAGGTGGGGCTAAAAGAGCAGCATAAATAGACCACCAAATTGGGAGAGTGTGTTTTGTAGATGACAAATGACTGCCTAAACGAGCTTGCAGTCGTCGCTCCGTAAATGTGTTCCAGAGTTGGCCGTATAAAATAATCAGAAATATTTGATTATGTTAACGTTACATCATCAGCATAATGTTTTGTAATTTTTGCCGAAGTACGACCAACTCATTGTTTTGCAAGTCACGAGTAAGTCTCAAGTTTCTGCACCCAAATCAAGACTGATAAGTCCTAAGTCAAGTCCCAAGTCCTAAAATTCCAAATTTCAAGTCCTAAACAAGTTATAATATAAGACATGCCATGTCTTTGCCTGTAATTTCAAACCTGCATGTTTTGTACACAATTTATTTTTTGTTTACCACCACATAGTTTTGCAAACCTAATTATCTTTGGTATCATTCTTTTTTACAAATAAAGCTTTGTCTTAGTTCATGCAGGACACGGATGTCACACACCCCAGCTGATTGGATCATTGTTCCTTGTTCTTATCATTCCCACACAAGGCACTTCATTTAAATGTGGCCTCCTACTCACTGATCCCTGCTACACCAATGCTGCAACACACCGCTGTTGCTGCTGCCTGCAAAGCTTTACCTCCTCCACCCCAGCCTCCACCTTTCTAATCCAGAGTCCTAACATGGCTCTAAGGTCAAAATGGGGGGGTTCTGCATTGCACTCCCTGTTTTGGTTTAGCATGCTGCTTGTCTAATCCAGGGAGCACCTCAACAGTGGAGCCCTCAGCGCCAAACATAACTGTATTTCCAACTATGATGAGGTGTTCTTGACTGAACCGGTGCTCGGTAATGTAAATTCTTTATGGTTCTCGTCTGCAACTTGATTGGATGTTGCTGGATTGGTTTAAACAAAGTGAATCTGCGGAATAAAGTGGTGACTTGCTAGGAATGAATTGCGTTAATGTTAATCGTCGGTTCCGGAAATGAAGGGAAATGAAATGATTTGTGGCACATTTCTAAACAACACATTGTTTAATCTTTGGGCTTAGGGAAAAGGGATCAAGTTATTTCAAGTCAAAAGGCTCAAGTCCAAGTGATGTAACGAGTCAAGTTGAGTTCGTTTTTTTTTATTTTGTTGAATCTAAAATCATCAAATTTGTGACTCTATTCTTACTTGTCATGTCGTGAGATCACACCTCTGAATTTTACTCCCAGGTTATAATTAAACAGCATTTGGATCAAGTGTCAGGTTAAACATGTCGACCATACTCTGTTAGCTCTTAAATTCTTCACTGTGAACAGGTCAAACGAGCCAGTTAGCTATCCAACAGTTACACCTGGCTGTTACGTGTGTAAATATTAAAGTTTCAAGCAATCTCGAAGTAAGAAATTGTTCGTTGGGTGCCAGCAATTAAATCTAGTGATTGGTAAATCTCTACTTCACACATTTAACTAGGTTACGTTACAAAGAGCTGGTGCATCGACTCCAGAGAAGCTAAAACTATTCTATAATTGAATAATTTAGTGCAGCAGAGCTATGTTGTTTTTTCTTTTTCTCATCTTATTTATCATCTTGGCACATCCCCAGTTTAACATGTGACACTAGTTTAGGAACCACTGCTTTGTTTCTTGATTGAAATATTGCTCTGCCTGGTTCTGGCTGATGTGCACACTGAGATGTGAAATGCCACGTGCACTGTCTGCTGCGTGAGAACTTTTTTGGGTGTTGAGAACAGAACAGCCCCTCACAGAGGACGGGGAACTTTAAAACGGTAAACAGCCAAAAGGTCACGGAGAACAACAACAACTGAGGAAATTAAAATGGAGGACAAACAAGAATCAACAGAACACTTCAAAGAAAGTTTTTTGTTGTAAATTTTTTTTTTTGTTGTTTTTTTTAAAACCACAGTACTACTCTCCACTATACGATGCACATGGCGTGGGTAGGGTTAACACGACTTCATTTACATTTTGAATCCTCGGTCTCCAGCCAGGGACCCCTCCCAAAGGAGGACCCAGTGGGGGTGTGTGTGTGGGTGGGGTAGGGTTGAGGAGGGGGGGATGCACTGGGCTAGGGGGGCAGAGACATTCGCACACCGACCGTCTCAGAGACAGAGAGAGACAGCAGTCGGCGTCACAAGCTTCATCAGTTTGTATGTTTATTCATGTGTAACTGTGATTGTTGTTGCTATCAATCTAAGTAACCTTGATGAGGCTTTGCCACTTCTATGTATGTGTGTGTGTTTGTGTGTGTGTGTGTGTGTTACGGGGTGCAACTTTATGCAAGCCCAGCGACAGCAGATGGTCTTTTGATCATCACACCAGCTTGGAAGATGGCAGTAGCAATAATTATTATTATTATATAACTGAATCATGCACACATTTCTCTACTGTATAAAAAGAAAACAACCTACACATACTATGGCTTTGTTTCTTCACTCAAACATTTACATCAGTTCTCTCTGAGAGAATGAATTTTGGCTTTATGGCTCTACATACAGTATTGCTGGAATGTTATATCTTTAACAGAGCATGTATGTGTGCTTACACTCACTCTGCAGGCTAGTTGTTTCACTTCTCCTGAGAACAGGTGCTGTACATGTGTTGCGATGTGCACTAGAATGTGTGTTTTTGTGAAGACCCCGACAGCATGTCCTCTGTCTGCCTCTGAGTATGACCCAACTCTCCGGGCTGCTCCCCCCTGGCAGCGCTGGGAAGGTCAGGCGTGCACCAACACAGCAGAAGGGCAGGGACGGAGGGTGGGCCGGCAGGTTGAGCCTCTCCTGTGGATGAAAGAGCATGAACGGAGCTTGTGATGTAGGGACTTCTTTTTTCCCCCTCCTCTTCTACCCAGCGACCCTCCTGCGGCCACCAGCCCCGTCCCCGTTGCTCTCTGTTGTGTTGGTTGCTATAGTTACTGTGGCTGCCCGTGTCCGGTGGGCTTGACTTCCTAACCAAACCCTCCGGGCCACGGGCAGCCACGCCAGCTCTTGGCCAGTGCGCTCGTCCCAAACTCACACAGCTAACGTTGTCGCAAAATCTCACAAAGAAGAAAAAGGCCGAATCTTCTGTCCAAATCCATTTTGATTCTTATCAGGTGTTATTATCTGATCATAATTTACATCCATTAAGCTTTTGTTCATTAAAACAAATGATGTATGATAATGCTAATGAAGAACCTCCTCACTGTTCAGCCGTGGTCAGATTAGATTAAGGAGGCTGTTACATGCTCGATAGAAAAACATATTCAAACTGTTTTTCAAAACAATTTGTTTTATTTGAAGGTTTGAACAACTTAACTCTCAGCTGCATTTCTACATGATTCTTAACACGGCAGACTTTAGAGGAGCATAGCTACAGATGCTATAAATGGATGGTAGTCAGATCTCCCCGCATCACATTTCTTTTTTAAAATCCCAGACTGCACAGAATACAGTAAAGGGAAATTTACATGAAAGAGGAAATCTTTTTTTCATTATCTCAGTAATGTAACAGAGAGACAGGGCTACCAGCATCCCACAGCTTAGTAATCATGCCAATTTCAAAAACTTATTTCCTATAATTCTTGAATCGATTATTCTTGTCAAGCATGGACCACAAGTAGCTCTTAAATCTGTCAATGCTGTAGTTCTTTACCGTGTCATTCACATGGTTTTTCACCACAAGCTAAATAAAATCACTAAGAGGCAGAAAGATTAGGGTCATTTTGTTTTCATTCACAAATCAAATCAAATCAAATCAAGCTATGGCTCCGGTTTTAATGTGGGCGCTCAATTTTGAATGGAGCCATAGACAGAAACTTATATTGTGCTTTCACACTTCTTTGCGAGTCAGTGGCTGTGTGTGTTTGCGTGTGTCAAACACGTTTTTGGGACGTGCTCATGCCTCCCCCGAGGGACCCCTGGCTGCGTTGTTTCATATCATCTTCATGTTGAACTTCCTGGTCCCTCCTGAGGAGCCGCCAGTGGCGGGTTCAGATTTCCGGAAGGAGTACTCCACTGTGAAGTTGTTCTTGCGTTGGCCGCGTCCCCGGCTCCACACGAACAACAGCAGGAAACAGAAGAGGACCACCCCCAGGAAGGTGATGCAACCCATTGCCGTGGAGACCAAGATGGTGGTCAGGTCCAAGGTGAACTTGAGGAAAACGCGCGTGCTGTTCAGATTTGTGTCGTTGAAGAACTCGCCGCTGTACAGCGAGCGGTTGAGAAAGAAGGCTGAGGCGGCATCTAGCGGCTGGCCACGCACTGTGAGTGTGGCGAAGTAGGTGTCATTGCCTCCGGCGTTACTGGCAATGCAGATGTATGTTCCGCTGTCAGTAAGCTGGGCGTAGCGGATCTCCAGGGTGCCACTAGGGAGAACAGTAATGCGCCCTGAACTCTTGGCTGTGATCCGTCTGCGCTGTGGGGAAATCCAGACAATAGCAGGTGCAGGTTCTCCTTCAGCTCGACACAGAAAACTCACTGGTTGGCCCTCACGTGCTATTACCTGTGGGAGGTGGAGGAAAGGAGTGTACGGACGAATAAAAACAGCAGAGTCAGAAAAACACAGGGGAATATATACACAACTAAATCTGGCACTATTACAGAACAAACTTTCTGTGCTTGCAGAAGCAGAGCAACTTCAGTAATGAAATCATGAGCATTTATTCATTTCCTGCTAAATATTAAACCTGAATGTGATCATCATCATTACCTGCTGCAGCTTACGGTTGCGTATCTTAGGTTTCTGGCATGTAAAGTGATCGAAGAGTGCAGAATCGGTGAAGGTGCTGAGACTGACCCCTTGCACCTCCACCGGCCCCGCACACACGGGCACTCTGCCGTCAAAGTTGAGGGTCTTGCGTCTTTGCAGGATCCACAACAGACGGCAGTCACACATCAGGGGGTTCCCATCCACTCTGAGGGTCTCCAGACTGTTGACAGAGTGGAAGGAGCCCTCTTCCAGAGTCTGCAGGTCGTTGGAGGAAAAGTTGAGGACCCGGATCTGTCGAAGGCCTCCGAGGGCGTGGAGCTCCACTGTCGTCAACCCTGTGCTTACCATGATGAGCTCTTTCAGCCTCAGCAGGTCTTTGAAGGCCCACGGCTCCAGTGTGGTGATGGGATTGTACGACAGGTTGAGGTGAGTGAGGTGCACCAGGTTCTTGAAAGAAGCGGAGGGGACGGAGGTGATGTTGGTGTTGGTGATGGAGAGCCAGTGGAGGTCCAGGCCTTGGAAACTAAGAGGAGAGATGTACTCAAGGTACGGCCAGTGATCGATGTCCAGACCCCGCAGGTTGGAGAGCTTGCGGAAGTTCTGGTCCTCCAGGGCGATGATGCTGAGGTGACGGAGGCGAAGGGTGACCAGGCTGCGCAGGTAAGACAGCGTCTGGCCGGAGATGGATGTCAGGTTGCAGCGCTCTATTGTGAGATCTTCCAGCCCCAGCAGCCCTGAGAACGCCTGAGAATGAGGGAGATGAAGGGTTTTAAAACTTAAAATGAGATTTATTTTACATATATGCGTGATAGTCAGCAGTGAGTGTTCTGTTTTATGTTAAAGATGCACTATGCAGGATGGACGGTTACTGTTTGTAAACATGCTCGCTTGCGAAAGTGAAAGTAGAAGCCAACCCAAGACTCACTCGTTTGGTTTTGTCTCACTACCCAGGTAGCCAAAATGACCTGGCCCAAGCTCAGCACACCAGACGAAGTAAGTCAGGCCAGGTAGGGATACTCGACTCTGTGAGATTCAAGATTAATTGGGCCAAATAAACTGACTCAATTCCAGCTACTGACACTGCCATCACTGGGCCGTTATCAAAAATGACCTGGCCCAGCATCAGCCCTCACTCTGCACACTGGAAGAAATATGTCAGGCTACGTCTGGTTGCTGACTCGGCTTAAATTTTGGATAAATGGCGCCTCAGAGTTGGGCCAGTTTATTTGGCAGCCCACACTGCTATCACTGGGTATATTTGAGTTTATTCAGCGCTGTGTTTCTTGTGATGCTTGCTGTTCATGAACTGTCCTGACCTCACTGGGACCTGACCTCGCCGAAGGGCTGTCAGGGTACACGTCCATAAACATCCAGAGCACAGAAAAATAAGAAGAAAATAAGAAATTCAAACAGAGGGTACAGTCTCTGCAGAAAAATACATCGCCACACACTAATAGTGGGTCATAAATGATGATCGAGAGGGTTGACCTTTGTATGAGTCTGTATTTTTTATTTTTTTAGAAAAATCCTGCACAGTATATCTTTAAACAAACAGAAGATAGATGGAGTGTACTTAACTGATGACAACAACAGAAAGGTCTATTATAATGATACAAGCACATCTACGTTATAAAATATTTTATGTATTGCTAAAGCTTCAGTTTTGCTTTCTTTTTTTAATGACAAACATCACCTTCCTTCGTTAAAGGAATAGTTCAACGGTTAAAAATTAGGCTACAGCTAGCAGCCGGTTAGTTAGCGTAGCATTAAGACTGGAGACAAGGGGAAACAGTTAGCATGACTGTCAGAAGGTGACAAAATCTGCCTCACAGGAGATAAATGTCTTTTCCTAGGATGGTGAAAGTATAACCCGCCCTACTCTCCTTCTGATTGGCCAGTGCTCGTTGTCTTTTTTGATTGGGTTGTTTGAGTTTAGGCAAGAAGAGTGAGACAGGCTAGGGTTAGGGTAAAGCCTGATTTAGACCAAAGATTTGCTTCGAGACAAGCTGAAACTTGCAACTATTTGCAATGTGCCGATCTGCACTTCACAACAATGCAACTAGATGAGATGGTGTATCATCGCTATGCAACAACTCTCTGTACTTCTGTTTTGATTTCCAGTTTTTCCAGGCTTATTTTGTGGCTTAATATAATATGTAGCTTCTTACAATATGAATGAGGATAGTGATAGTGAGATACTGGCCACAGGTGCATTTGTAGCTGTGATTAAACGGCGAAAAACAGAAACAAAACCAGCATCAGATGGACTGTATTCATGATAAATACGCCACAGTAATATAAGTAAGCAGCGCCAATTAATCAGTCAATGAGAATGTGTGTGTGAGGGAGGGCATACAGCACCTGTTGCAATTAGCGATCACGCCTGCCGCCACGTCTGCGATCATTTTGACGTGACAACGGACTTTACTACAAGCAGATTGGGTGTTGAAACAAGTGACGTGCTTTATGTTCTTAAACTAGCCACTGGTGATTTAACTAGCTGAGTTGCAGTTGAGCTCAGACCGGCCAGTTCACACCGCTGCAACCTTTCTCTGTAACCTTCTAAACCAGTTTCGTCTCTCATCGTCTTTGGTCTGAACTGGGCTTACAAATGTCAGAGTAAGCCAATTAAAGGCAGAGTAAGGAGGTTCACTACCTTCTCCAACCTAGCAAAAAATAAATTGTTGCTGTCACCATGAGGTTGCCAAGCAACCTGCAGACTCCAGGAAGTCACTGCACCCAAGCAATAAACACACTCACACACAACCCCTCATAAAACCATTTTTTGCTCAAATAAAACAAATGAGATCAAACATGTTAATTATTTCCCTCTGTTCCCAGACTCACTGCTAAGCTAAGTTAAGCTAACCAGCTGCTGGCTGTAACTTCATATTTAGCATACAGACTTTAGAGTGGTATCAATTTTCTCATCTAACACTTGGCAAGAGTGTGAACAAGACCATTTCTCCAAATGCTGAACTACATATTTCAGAGCCAAAGCAGGCATTGCTACAGGCAGTGTGACTGGCAAATAGCTGCTTGGCATTACTCTTTATTCAGAAGCACACAGTATATTCCACTACTATCATGAAAGTGTGATTTGTCTGGGATCTAATTTTTGTCCCTTTTCCTTTTTCTTATTTTAAAAAATGTGTTTTTCCATCCAGTTCAGTTACACAGTAATGACATGCAAGAGAGCTTACCTTGTGGGAGATATAAACCAGGTCATTGTCTCCCACCTCCAAATGTTTCAGACTCCTCAGATCCTGGAAGGTGTAGTCCAATAAAATCACCATCTTGTTCTCGCTCAGGTCCAGACTGGTCAGATTGCCCAGCTTGGCAAAAGCCCCCATGGGCACTAGCTTCAGCTGGTTCCCCCTTAACTTCAGCACTTTAAGACTCTGGAGGGTGGCGAAGGCATTGGGCTCTAATGTGGCGATGAGGTTCTCACTGAGGTCCACTTCCTCCAGTCGCGGGTATGGTGCCAGGTCGCCTGACTGCACCCAGCGGAGCCGGTTCTTGCTGAGGTCCAGAAGCTGTGTCTCGGTGGGGATGCCCTCTGGGATGTTTGTGAGCCGCCGCCGCTGGCACGACACTGACCTCAGCTGAGCCGAGCACTCGCACCGTGGCGGGCAGGCCTGGCTACTTCCTGGCAGCGTCAAGGTTATCACGGCAACCAGAGAAGCAGCCAGGACCCACTGCCACACCCCCGGCCATGGCACTAAGGCACGCCCACCAGGGCCAGGAGAGCCAATCATGGCCCTGGTCCTCTGACTCCTCGCCTGTCGCAGGCAGGGTCAGTGCACCATGCACCTGCAAGACGAGACAGAGGGTAGAAGCAAAGAGAGAAGAGGGGAAGAGAAAAAATAAAGAATAAATAGAGGCCAGTGATGAAATGTAAAATTCACTCATGTTCTGAACTTAAGTAAACATTTGAGAATTTTCTGCGACTTCATACTTCTACTCCTCTACATCAGGGAAATATTGTACTCTTCACTCCACTATATTTGTTTGACAGCTTTAGTTTCCAGAGTCAGATTAATAATAATTAATAATTAATAAATATAATCAACAAATGAACGATGGTGTATTAATATCGATGAAACTACCCAGCCGACGTGTTTTCATCCAAGGTCGTCGAATATCTGCACTTCCTCATGCCTTCGGCGTGAAAGCATTCAGAGATGCCAAAGGCACCTTTTGGCATATTTATGACACGCACCCTTTAACATCTGTATCTTATGCACAGCTGTCTGAAACTTGTTGTAACACACAGTTAAAGTTATCAAACAGTTATAGTAAGGTTTAGGCAACAAGGCTACTTGGTTAGGTTTCGAAAAAATATCATGTTTTGGGTTAAAATAAGTATGTTACATGACGTAAATATGTATGGATGGACTTTTTGTTTCACATGGGACACAAACATCAGTGTCCTGTGTGAAAGTCTGTGTTTGTTTGTCCCATCCACTACCCCGACCTCCCTCCTGCCCTACGTGGTCCTTCTTGGTCAAGTTGCTCTGAGGGTTAAATAATGTTGCAAATAGGTTTGTATTGGAGTTAGCGAAAAGCCTGGTGCGTCTTACATCCCCCTTTTCCACCAAATTCGCTCTGGGTCTTGAACCAGTTCTGTTCAGGATTCTTGGAACCTTGGCGCTACCTTGTGAAGCAGCCTGTATTTCAGCCTGTTTTGATCCGAACCATTGTAATCGAGGAAGTGCCATCAACAGTAGTAGCAAAAGTGGCAGACTGCATTGCAAACTTTTGTTCTGTTATTACAGATATCAGTTTTTACCCCAAAAACAAGCATGGGCCAACTATCAATGAAACCAATGCAGGCTCTTTTTTTGCCTTCTCCATCTTCTCTTTCTAACCAGTAAAGCATGACACACCCACTGATGTTTTCACGGTTCACACTCCAGGTCAAGGAAAACCTGCTTTGTTTGGTTCCAGCTGAGAACTAACTTTTCTGGCTCTAAATCAATTTCTTTTTGGTCGAAAATGCTCTGAACGGTTCAGAATTATGTACAGGAACCAGAACGGGACTGGCTCCACGTTGGTAGAACGGGGCTCCAAAGGGTGCCATCGGCGTCAGTATCCCACGTCAAAGGTATGTGACAAGGCATCAATATCTGATGGCCTAGGAATGAGAGCAGGCTGAACCATACATAAAGTCATTAGCTTCACCAGCTGCAACATTAAAGTGATGAGTAAACTAATGCATCAGTAATAACAACAAAGTCCAATAATATGTATCAGTCTGAACAGGGCCATTCTGCATAATATGTACTTTTACTTTTGGTACTTACAAGTATATTCTGATGCTGATACTTTCATACTTTTCCTTAAATTAACTGTCAAATGCAGGATTTTTACCTGTAACAGCGTATTTCTACTGTTGTATTATTACTTTAACTAAAGTAAAAAATCCGAGTACTTCCTCCCCCACAGATAAAGACATGATACTACAGAAGATAATGAGGATATGAAAAAGAAAGATGGAGCTTATCACAGATCATCTCCCAAGCTCATAAAAATTACATCCACAGGGCTGTAAATTATCTATGTTCCCTGCAGTTTTTAAGTAATATTGTACCGAAAGCTGCGGAGATTTGAGACATATCATGACACAGCATTAAGATACATCTGACGAGACCCCATTACAGGAACACGGATCTTTGTAAGATATTAAAGATAATTTGTCTTTTCACTAATTCATCTTTGGTTTCAGCTGGAGAACTGGGACACTGGGAGCCATGCGAGGGAGCTTCTTGCTTCAGATGAATTCATGCACGTTGCACCTCCTCAGCTCTGCTTGCAGCACTGAGACCGTCTGCTCCATTTTGACAAACACAATGAATTTATTATCACCACGGATATACACAGACTGAGCTCCTCAACAATCACATTATGCCTGGGAGCCACGCACGCCACGGCTATGAAATGTGAAGAGAAATGAGTGATTGAATCACCGTGTACTCAAGTCATATTATGTGTTTGATCAGGTATGTGCTGATGCATGTATGCGTAGGACGTGGCATTTTGCTGGGTATGAATTAAAAATCGTTTTGGTCCTCCTCGCGCAGAGACGAGATGAATCACTTGTGCTTTAACATTCCTTCAGGCAACCTGTCATCTCTCCCACACACTGTTTTCAACTCAGAGACAGTCAAAGAGCACCTGGCATTCGATCTGGAACACAACTCAGTGTCCATCTCGTTTGCAGTAAATGGTAATAGTTTTATACTTAAGGGAAAAACTTGAATGTGTGGAAGCAGGAAAGTTTTTGCTAGAAATGCTAATATGAAACCCCAGAGTGGGCTGCACCAACTGGCCTGGTCCTAACTGCTAAGTTAGTCTTCACTGCAGTCAGACCAGAATAAACTTTATGTTTGTTGCACAACCAAACTTGAGCTTAGCCTTAACTACACCTGGTGTTCTCACAAATAAAGCCACCTGCTCAGAATGACCTACCAGCAGCAACAGATCCATCAGAGTCGACCACTGCCTCTATAAATGTAGTTAAAGTAGAGTGGCTCATTCTGTCAGGTAGAAAATATGTATCAGAATGTGATACTACCGCTAAAAATGTGTTTAAATGTCCGGGCGTGTCCTCTGAGATTTTTTTTCTTTGCCTCTTAAACACACGCGAATGCCCACATCGTGTTAGTACAATGTGTTCTCAGTCCAACTTGTCAAACATATCACCACTTTATCAGTGCCATTTACATCTACATATATTACGTGATAGGTATCCTCCTGTATTTTTTGCTGACATTCTGGGACGCCATGTCAATTTACGCCTGTCAGGACGCATTCACACTGGCGCTATTTGGTCCGCTTTAAACCAACCCTGGTCCGCTTCCACAGATCGTTCGATTCGTTCAGAGTGGTGTGAACGCTCATTTGAACTCCGGTGCGGACTAAATGAGTGAACCCTGGTCAGCTTGAAAACTGGGGGTCTCGGTTCACTTGCAAGTGAACCCTGGTGCAGTTTGCTTACAGTGGGAAATGCAAACAGACTATCCAGCGAACAAAAGAGAGGATGCTTTTTTCTTCCTGGTCAGTGGTTGTTTCGGGCAACACTGCCCCCAAAACGAACAGCTGTTGTAACTGCGTGAAGTTGTCCAGGCGGTTTGGTCCGCTTTAAAAAGTGCATTTTGAAAGTGAACCGAACCAAATGAAGGTGTGAAATTTTTCAGCATTCTACACCCAATCGAACTGAGTCCCCCGGACTATTCTGTAAATGTAGTGTGTCTTTTCTAAATACACTACTGTTTTCAAAGGAAATGTATAGTGTCTGATCGTTAGATGCATACAGTTGTTTGTAAGTTAGCTAGATAAAAGGAGACTTCAACAGAAAAACTAATGTGGGTTGTTGTTCAAGGTTTGTGGATTTCGTTTTTATATCAGGCTGCCGATATATAGAAACGATCTAAATTTTTACTTTACACCTGCTCTTGACTAGGTGTAACATTTTTGCCTGGTTTTGGCGAAAAGAGAGCTTAAGCCTTGATGGTGCACCCGGCGTTACTATTAGGTGGGACTTGTCAAGTTACTATGACTTTGCTTAAGACCAGGCGTTAGCCCCTGATATTAAACTCTTTGCTATTTGCTCGGTTGTTTGTTTTTCAGATGTGGCAATAAGAGAGAATATCTCATCACCACCAGGGAGCATCATGTAAAAATGCAGTCTGATGCTGGCAGTGAGGACAGCAGAGCCAAACAGATTAATAATATATGGGTTGGTTTGTGCTTAATGGGCAGTGCTCAGAGGACGAGTCACACAGTCAAAAGAGCCAAAAGTCGCCACAGCTCAGCTGCGGGCTTTGCCTCAAGTCTCTTTCTAGTAAGTTGGATTTAAAAAACAGCTTCTTGAACGTCTAATCATGTCTGACTGTTTCAATGCGTTGGCATCAATGGGATCAAACAGGATGAAACGGGATTTAAGCTAAATTTAAATGACGGCAGACAAATTCTCCGCACACACGCACAATACTCACATATTTTCCACACATGATCACACACACAAACTGCAGTAAAACCTCCAGAGATTGTGTCTCATCTACTAAGCCTCAGGGTGGATAAGTCCTACAATTTTTTGACAGGCCGGGAAAACACTCTGTTTACAGGTCCCGTATCTGAAGGATCTGGTTGAAATCTGGCACAATTTTTCGATTCGCTGGGAGACAAAACGCAGGCAGAGAGAGGCTGCTGTGCAGACTGCTGCACAAACTGACCCAGTTCTCAGTAGCTACTCAGCCTCGCACTGTCAACCAGCAACAACTCACCATGACCACAACAACAGAGCAGCAAACCTCAGCGTCTCCAAGGAGAAGAGCCCAGGAGAGTAACAGAGAGATCTGAAAAACAAACACAGTGTACAGATGTTCTGAAATAACGAGCTATTTATGAGACGAAATCAAACAAAATTAGTGTCTGCGTCTCTGCACTGGCTGGATCCTGATGCCACTGACATAATGATGTTTTCGTCTTGCACCTTTTACTTTAACATTCAAAATGCATCACAGTGACTCTGATTTCTCCTCCAGCACCATCACCATCACCAGGTAAAACGCTTCAGTCATTTTGGGAAATATCTACTGCAGAGACATTCATGGTGCCCAGATGATGAGCTCTACTGACTTTGATAACCCTACTCTTCCACTAGTGCCACCATGAAAATGTTCTATTTTTATTGAGATATTCAGATGGAAATATCTCAATAACTTTCAAATGCATTGCCATGAAATGTGGTACAAATATTCATAGTCCCCTGAGAAAACTTAGATCCTGTGACCTTACATGTAGTGTAGTAGCTAGTATTCTTCAGGTGTATATTGCTAATTTGCAAATGTTAGCATGCTAACACCTTAAAGTAAGATGTTAATCATACAGTGCACCTGTTAAACATCAACATGCTAGCATTATCAGAGTGTGGATGTTTGCGTGCAGGCCATTTGGAAAACCTTTGGGGCTGAAAAATGCCACCAACATGTAAGTGCCACAAACTGCAGTTGCTTTAGTTATTCTCCATGGACCCAAATGTTAAAATGCCCAACTTCACAGCAGACATAAACATGTCTACAGCCTGGTACAAAAAACAGTTTTGGTTATTGCCCATTTCCCCGTTCATGACAAATCGACAGGGGTGAGGGTGAATTATAACTCACCCGTTTACATTTTACTAAGGCTTAAAGTTCTGCATAATAAGGGATGTCTCAGTCTATAGCCCCTTTTACACTGCCAGATTTTCCACAAATGTTGGGCCAATTTGCCGGCCAGCTGCAAGCGTTTAGACACACAGAGGCAGATTGGCAAGTTGATCCCAGGCGCCCAATTTTCTGCCTCGTAGGGTTAACATATTGGAGGAACCCTTTAAGTTTAAACAGACCGAGGCGGAGGGGCCGTTGAAGACTTGTGGGAGGAGCTGTTGATGACGCTGCAAGAGCGAGCCACTGGCAGTGGATAAACAGGAAACAGCTGATAGCAGGAATTAGCGAGCAGCTAGTAGCAAGAGGGAAACGCAAACCTGACACTGTAAAGATGAGCAACTGGGGAGACAAGGAATAACACGCCCTCCTTGCCCTCGCAAACGAAGAGGCCATTAACCGTCAGATGACAGGGACGGTGAGGAATGGGACGAGTTACGAGAGAATTGGCGCCTGACTAGCCGCAGCTTCCCACCCACGTTTGTGACGTGTTTACGTCACACGCTGAGCTACACGTTTTGTTACTTGCTCACGCCCCCCATTGCCCCGAAAAAGGCACCTTCTGTATAAACAAAAGTAGGCAGACGGCAACTTTCCGCCCTCCCTGATTTTGTTTTTATACGGCCAATGCTGAAAAAAGACTGATTGGGTTTTCCTGCAAAATTGCACAAAGCCTATCTAAAAAGGGCTCATGAGTCAGATCCACCTCTTGCTCCTCCACAGCGCCACCTCTTATCCAAATATGGTCACTTCTGGCTCCAAAAATCCAAAACGGTGATGGCAAAAATGCCAAACTCAAGAGTTCAAAGTGGACAGCAAATTTGTGTTTCATAGGATGGTGAAGGCACGACCTGCCTTAATCTGCCTCTGACTGGCTTACCCTGACACTCTTAGCCTAACCCTTGCCAATCTCACCTTTCTTGCCTAAACCTAATCAATCCCAACAACAAAGGCAATGAGTAGTAGCCAAATAGAGCGAGAGTAGCACAGGTCATACCTTCGCTGTCTTAAGCAATGCAAATTTGTAAACAGGACTCCACAAACCAATGGGTGATGTCATGGTGGCTACGTTCATCATTTTCATGCAGTCTATGATGCTGGCATTAGCATTTAGCTCAAAGCACAGCTGTGCTGAAGACACTAGCAGACTCTTATGCTGTGTCAGCTCAGGACTGCGGATGCCTCAGTGAAACAAATCAATCATCCCCACATTTCATAATGTTAGCCTTCTTGGGAGGAGACCACCAGGGTGAACACTGAAGCATCATACAAATGGAAGTTAAGTAATATGTGTTTTTTTTTTTTCATTACCACTATAATGTCGTCAAATAGGAACCATCAGTTTGTTTTTCATTAACGCTGAAGTTATTTTGCGAGCGGCGCATTTTATCATCAGGCATTGAAGTAGCAATCTTTGGTGTGAGCTACAAGATCTATTGATGTAAGTTACGTTTGAGGGCACAATGGTTGCCTTTCATTCAAGAAAACACGACCGTGTCAAAATGTGTGCACTATGCAAGTAAGTGCATCGGGTACTTCATGTAAGTGTACTTAGTATCTGATTTAAGACACAGCGGCATTCTTGTTATATTCTAATTGTATATACTGTGTGTGTGTGTGTGTGTGTGTGTTTGTGTGTCAGTGCACATCTGCCCGGCTCTTAGGCAGTGTGATGGATGCAGCCTGTCTCCACACCCCTCCCGAGAGTCATCCTACGGGTCAGTGGCAGAGTCGCAGCATGAATCAGTGAGCTGACATCGTGGAGCCAGACAAGGTCCTCACTGCTGGACTCAAGGACAGGCAGGAATCTTTAAAATACACACACACGCTCACACTCACACACACACACTTCATCAAACACACGGACCCAGAGGAGTCCGGTGAGCTGGCGAATAAATACACACCTTTACTCTCACTCCCATAGCAAATACTGAGGATCGCTTTATTGTTGCAGCAGGTGGTTTTATCAGCAGCATGTGTCCAGAAGAGCTCAGAGTAAGTCTTGCAGAGTTTTGTTCCTGCAGCTGGCCAGCCAACGCACTAGGAGTCCCCAAATCTGCCCCACAAACTGTAAATTAACATCTGCCAGATGTTAAGGCAACAGCAGTGGCAAATCCAACGACTATTAAGACAAGATTCTGCCTCAGGCCAGCTGTCCAGGGAGAGAAAAGGGGGAAGAATGGGAGGAAAACCATCCCAGAAGCTAAAAATAACTTTCAGATAGCTGACCTAATGAACAGATGTTGGGGAAACGATGCCCTCTCGTCCAATCACACATACATCAGCCTGCACGGGCCTAACACCGATGACCACGGCCAGATGTCTCAAACAGCACTTGCTTCACCTGATTTACACAGACAGGATAGCCTGATTAAAAACACCACCATGCCAAGAACAGACGCTTCCCAAACAACTGTGGAGAAAAATAAGGTTGTAGTCATTGTCTGGTGTGTCTATGTGTGTTTGTGTGGCAGTGTGTCCGACCATAAATAGGTCATCCATGTTGACTGGTAGCCTTTATAAGCCTTTATATTTGGCCAGCAGAGCGTGGATATCCCTACTTCCTAAGCTTTGTCTGGCTTTTTTGCTTTCTCTATCACACACATACACACACGCTGACCTCGCCAGCACCACCACACACACAAACATACACACACTCAATAAAACCCCTCACAATTTAGCATCAGTGATGTCGGTGCAACGGAGCAGTCAGCAGGTTATTAGAGAGAGCTTTTACATTTTATTGTTGCAAACCAGCCGAGGTGCAAACTTGACAAGTTTTTACTTTTCAGAGGAACGCTGACAGTTTGTGCTTTCAATTGCTAAGTAGCTATAAGTCCGATATTAAATCTGTGCTTAGTCACTCCATTTACAGCCCGAGTCGAGTGTGGAGCACAGCTTAGCCGCTCTTTAATACAGCTGTGCTGAATGGGGAGGGAGAAGGGGAATGTAAACAGTCAGGAGGGAAGACAACTGTGCTAAATTTGCTCAAAGCCAAGATTTATGATTTCATTAAAGTCTGGAAATTCTCAGTTTGGTCATATTCACTGTCACGAAGTATCAACTAGTCCAAGTCAACATAAAAGTTTCTTTTTCGAGCCTGAAAAGTCAAATCAAGTTTATTTGTGTCTCCTCTAATCAAAGTTTTCTGAGTCTCAAAAAGGATTCACGATGCCCACATTGTAATCTAGTGAGTGAAAAACAAAAACAACAACGCCCAAACTTAGACCCTCGATGATAACAAAAGAAAACTGTCATCACAACATAATTAGGCAGGGAAAAAAACTGGAGGAAGCCCTGGGTGGTGGCTCACAGAGCAGGATCCCCACAGTGACGAGGCGTACAACGCCTGCAGTGGGAACACAAAGATAAAATATGAATGAAAAAGTGGAACACAAAGAACACAGACAGGATCAACAGAGCACTTGGTCCACATTCACAAAGTCCTGGTGGCTGGTCGACATCATTACAGCGACACCCAGTGACCATGAACCACAGCTCCCAGTGTTTGCAGAGAAAAGGGTGCATTTTCAAAGCTGACATCAGTTCGGCGGCTGCAGTGAAGGACACTGCAGTTGTTTTGAGTTTGCAAAGAGAGACGATACTCATGACGGCGCTCGGTGCCATGCAATCCTACTGTAGCTGCATCCTCTTCCTCCAAGAACTCTGAGTCACTGAGGCAGCGAGTGTGAACTGATTGAGACTGACATGCTGCCTGGTTTGACCTTTAGCTGATTAGAGCCAAAAACACAAACCTTTGACTTGACTGCTGCAGTAGTGTTTCATCTGACAGGCGAATGGTATATCTACTATCTAAACAATTTAAATCAGTTACAAGTGCAGTATGAGATTGTGGAGAAAGATCATTGGATTATTCCCAGGTTGTCAAATATGCTTTGGGTTGGTGGTTCTGACTCAAAGCATCTCACAGGTTCCAAATGATGAGAGCTGAACCCTAAATGGATCTGGGAAATTCCTTCCAAGATCTGATTCAAGCTGGTCATTTTTAAAATATATACACATGACTCAATTTTGCCTGAAATATTACAGACCTGACCCAGTGTATGTCTGAGGGGCAAGAGACCCAGCCAACTGGCAACTAAAATTATGACTAAAATGCTGTTCTACTCCTAGAAACTTTTATCATGCTGGATAAAACGCACTGTTCTTACCCATCTCACTATATAATGTTTAATATTTCAGATGTGTATTTGCATTTTCTTATATTCTGGGAACGAGAATGTTCCTGTTCTCATTCTCAAGATGTGAACACTGAAGCCGAAAGCCACCTTTCGGGTCAGTATGATATGTGGCTGGGCAGGATCAGTATGTCATGCGGCCACACGTAACCTTTCGTGATGTCATGATACACCACCAGTCGGCTGAATGGCAACTATTGTGGGTGTGGGAGTGGCAGTGGATGGGTCCATCAAAGCCTGGACTTTCACCTTGGAGCCCAATGTTCGCTTCCCGTATGAATGTAGAGCCAAACCATGATATTCTTTTCCTAACCTAACCACATGCTTTTGTTGACATCCCGGCATTGGTAGGGGGTGTCCAGGAATGTCAGCAGCGGACAGAGGGATATCTTGCGTGTAATACGTAGACATGAAAGGTCGAAAAGTGACGATATGTGACGACTTGGGATAAGAACATGTTGGTCCTCCATGTTACACACTTAACAGCGCCGACTCTTTGTCATCTTTGTCCACAATTTGCACGAAGGAGGCCCAGACAGAAGCGACACCTCTAGATTTGACCCCTTTCTATTCCTTTTCTTTTAGCTTCCGTTTCACCTCACTGATGACAGTATACATCTCCCCTCTGCTCTGCCTCAAACTCACTTCGTACTGCAGCTCAGAGTTTTTTCACTTTACTTCTGCTCTTGTACTCTGATCCTAAGGGCTCATTTGTACTCCCTCTACGTAGGAAAATAGGTTTCTTTCAAGCGGTAACCGTCGCTGCCCACATACTTCAATGCATCATTTTCACTGGCATAGATACATCCACCAGATGGCTCTAAAGGGCAGAGTCAACAACAAACAAGGTTGAAATTGGAGGAGGCTGTAATAATGTGACTTTTGACGGGCCATTAAATACACTGTGACATGGCGATTCCTTACGTTCGACCATTTTTAAAATATCTTTGTCATGTCTTGCTTGAACTATCCAACACTGCACCCCCAATTTCCAGTGGTACTGCTTCGTATCATATCAACTTAACACCTTCTTAAAATCTTGATTTTGCTGATCTTTATTGCTTTAACTTCTCACCTTGCTGCAGTGATGCAGAAGTGCACTCCAAGACCCTGTGATGTCACTAATGGGCGTGGTTACAGGTGCAACAGGCTTTAAACTTTCAACCAGAGAGGGCAGGAACAGATCGCTTCTCAGCCTGATGTTAAGTAACTCTTTAAATGTTTTCATATAAATAAATAAATACTACAAAGTTGCTCTTTAAAGCTTTGTAATTGTAGTTATTTGAGGTTTAATAAACATTGGACCAGATCACACACACACACACACACACACACACACACACTTTCACAGGCATTGCATGTGTGCACACTGAGTCGATGGGATGCTGAGCTGAGGATGCAAGGTAACAGATCCACACTGTCAGTCTCAATCCTCTCATATACTCCTGAGAACTTGAGTCTGCAGCAGGAGGCTTATAGCACACACACACATTGACACACACACACTTCATCATCACCCCTCTGTCGATGACTGTCTCCTCGTACAGGGGATGATGTTTCACGAAACCAAAGACGCTTTATGACTCACGCAGCATCCTACTGTACTGTTTCCCCTCTAACCGGGTGATCCCCAAAATACTTCACAGATCACTGTGATATTTCTCTGAGCTGATGTCTGTGTGTGTCTGCACCTTTCCTGAGAAGCGCTTTCGTGAGACGCCACCAAATACGGTTAGAGTTAGTTAGCAAAAAGTGGCACGAGCTGAGGAAGGCAAACTCCAGCCTGTGTTCTCCAACTGCTTCAAAGTCAGCCAGAAGTCACTGAAACTGAACATTAGCGGAGGATGCACAGTGCATCAAGAACAATGCCTGACAGCCACAGAGGAACAACAACACAACAAACAAAAGCTAAAACAAGCTAAGATAAAAACCCCACAAGACCAAAATATAAAAACTATGTGCTGCTTGTTCATTAAGCGGGAAAGAATCTCTCCCAGTCCTCAAATGACTTCTTCAACAAACATCACACCCGCCCAAAACTATTTACTTTCATCACGCTAAAAATAAATGTAATGTTGGAATGAGTGAATAATACTCCAACACACACACAGGCACACAATGAATGTCGCTGCATTCAGACAGGAGCTGTCTGGGTTGGTGTGTGGGTAGAAGGTAGACAATGCTAAGTGGATTAGAAGGGAGATGAGCCCAAAAGGTCGTTTCATCCCTATTTGTGTTTGTGTGCGCGTGTGTGTGCGTGTCACTTGTCACATGTTTTCACTTTGAACTGCACCGACACTGAGACCTCGGTGAGGGGCACTGGGCTCAGCAGGGAGCCTGACTGGCAAATCCCATGATGGCTTTGGTCCGTATCAGTTTCACTCAGCGCAGCAGAAGTTACTCAAAGTGATTAGTCACTTTGCAGCCAATCCATAAAACATAGAGGCAATTAATCAATGAATATTCACTCAGCTATATACCGTGTATTTTAGCTGCCCTGTAAAGAAATCGTGAAAGAGGTTCAAAGAGTTAACTGTAAGACTTTTTAAGACTGCTTTAATACCACATAGAATTTATTGTAATACCAGTCTCACAATCAACAGTTTGCAAGGCTGTGGGGTGGAGATGAATGTCCAAAAGAAAAGCTGTTTCCAGTTCGAGGGAGAAACACACCTACTTTAAAACATCATAAAAGACTTGAATATCAACAGGTTTTTGGATACGTGCGCATATCGCCAACCTTTTCAAGAAAGTGGCTGAAGTAATGACATAGGGAGGCAGTGCTTGCAAGGTCGAACAAGTCAGACATATTTTAATGCAAAGAAGCAAAATGGCACAAGCGGCTCCAGCTGTTCCACTTTTCCATATTTTGCCGTAATAATTGACATGTAAGGGCATGTTAATCGGAGTATGCACGGCTGCATATAAATGGGAATATTAGCAGAATATTAATTTTCATTAGCAATATAAACAGCTTAGTCGGAATATAGTCTTTTTAGGAATAAGGGCAAGAACTGCAATATTTATCCTTCATTGTTGATTAAATTAATGTGACCTCGACCCAGATTAGTGACATAAAATGGATGAATTAACTGATAAAGAATGACAAACTTAATTGAGTTGATTTAAGTTTTTGCTAAAATCAACACAATCAAAACTCCCTTTTTTACATGTATAATGTCTCCTAGCAGCCTGGAACTGGATGACGAAAATATTTTCTAACAAGCATTACAAGAGAAAATAAAATACTCATGACTTTTGTACATTAAATTAAAAAATAAGGC
Source organism: Epinephelus cyanopodus (assembly GCA_026686955.1). Lineage (NCBI taxonomy): Eukaryota > Metazoa > Chordata > Actinopteri > Perciformes > Serranidae > Epinephelus > Epinephelus cyanopodus. Next base: position 12,405,211 of record CM048926.1, on the reverse strand, counting down.
CTTTTTTTTTCTCAGGTAATTGAATTCAGTGCTTTCAAAGTACTTTCCACAGCCCAGTCGGTAGAAGAACATGTTGGCATTGTACATTTCTGCAAACAACAGATATGTTACATTTCTACATTTCATACATATCAACATTCATAGAGTGGCGTAGTTCTGATTACATGTAAATAAGCTGACTTTTTCATGGAGAGGTGGTGGGTAGAAGGCATGAGATGTAGGCTGCCAAGCTGCCAAGCTGCAGACCAACAAACAACAAAACCGGTTGTTTATACCTTAGTGTGAGTGGGCAGAAGTTCGCTGCATAGATCAGCCTCTCATTGGACGAGCCACCTGCTGAAGTCCCGTCCTACCACCTCCGGTTGTGTAGCAGTTTTCAACATGTCCTTTATTAACTTTTGCAGTGTTTGATCTTGCCAGGATGTAGCCATTTTACTGCCATGGTTCGTGTCCTGTAGGTGATATTGATATTGGCGTGTTACACCAAAACCTGTTTCCCCCGGCAATATTTTTGCAAGCGCAAAAATGTGGCACCGCCCAGAACAAGTGTGATTGGTTGAAAGAAATACAAGCAGCCGGGGCGTTTTTTTCTCCAATCTCAAAGTGAGAGTCGGCTTAGCCAGACCTTTCCTTTCTTGAGAAAGATCTGATGAGCGAGACTATTTATACCTAGACATTGTGTTGTCATCAGCTGTGATTGTGGCACCAAAACTGGGTGTTTTAAGCCAAAGCACGATCTTTTCCTTACCATAACCAAGTGGTTTTTATGCCTAGAAATAAGCACACGTTAACTACAGCCTTGTTGAAATTTAGTATCAACATATCCGATATATAATAATGTACAAAGGTTATATTTCCGTGGTTTGCAGAAACGTGTAATGCTAATATTTATTCTGTGTGTTACAGTAGTTAGTACGAGTGGGGGAAAAATTGATACAGCACAGTATTGCAATAATTTGCGTGGCAATATTTTATCGACACATGGACGGCAAGTATCAATCTTTTATTAAACACATTTTACATTTTAATACAACTTTTGATACTACAGTAATAAAATCGATTGCTTTTTCTTCCACTAGATGGTGCTGATGTTGTGTTTCCTAGTCAGGTCAGCCGAGGTCTCAGTCGGCAACATTTGGCAGGAAGTTTATCGCAACAAAGATGAAGGCACTGGACAAAGAAATCAGAAATGTGCCATCGCTGTTTCAACAAAACATCTGGACTTTGTGTCCTTTGGTGAAATAATTAGCAGTGGGGAAAAAAGGTAATGAATCACAATATATTGTATCACAATATGACAATAATATCATATCATGACCTAAGTAAAATAATATCGTATCGTGAATCCTTTGGCGATACCAACCCCTCGTCGTAGTGGGATATCTGAAACATATTCAAACTGGTGAAACTGGTGATGCTGCAGGTATATGACGCGGGTATTTGTTTCAGAGTGAAACATGTCTCAAAAGATTGTCTGATACTATATAGATGCCAATATAAACATAACTGATAACTAACATAACACATAAAGCACTCTGTGTAGCCTTGGTGGAGGTATACATGCTTTCTAGTTCAGCTTTTCTAATTAAGAAAATAGCCTTATATGATTTTCCTTCCTGCCTGCTGGCCTGCCTAGAAAATTCTACTCTGTATTGTTTAGGTTGTTATTTGCAGTTTGTGTTTTGCTGCAGTAAACTATTTGGAATATTCAGTTTATTCATAAACGGGCATGACTTGAATATGAACTTGAACACTGTATAAGTAGCCTGCCCTGAGGGAGGCCACTCGGTTCATGTAAACACCGTCAAAATATTTATCTTTCCATATATTAAGGTCTGTGAATGTGGTCATGTGTGTGTGTACATGTCAATTACAAGACACAGCTTGCATCGTTTTCGAAAGTCTCTGTGCTGTTGACTGTTTCACTCCTGTTTCGGGTCAATATCTGATGCACACTGACGCAACTTTCTGTGCAACACATCAGTCCCATACACTGTTTTGGAACTCTGTATTGGAAATAAAAATAAAATAAAACACTGTTATTCTTCAGCAGGTAAGATGTTGCATCAAATGTGTCACCAACAACATGCGTATTGAGACAGATACAATATTTTTGCTTCACTTCTTTGATGTCTTGTGTTACTTTGTACCTTGCTTGATTTTGCTCCCACTCGATACTGGCTTTGTTATTTCCCTCTCCGTCATAATGAGTAACAGTGCAGTGCAGAGCATCAAATCCATGACAAACATCAATGAAGAGTGTGTGTGCGTAAGTGTGTGTGGGCATGCTTCAAACCTCTGAAGTGATTGTATCTTTACATCAGTTTTTTTTTTCCCCCTGCTGTAATTATTTTCTCTGTGCTCACTGCAAATGAGAGCAGATAGAGAAACTGTGTGAACGCTTTGCTAAACCATCCACCTGTCGAAACAACAGACCATCTATCTGCTGCGGTTGATCCAGTCTAGTCAGTCAGATTAAAGTAATAACTGTCAAAAATGAAAATTGGTAGAAAGTATTCCCGATCATAAAACTAAGCACATGATTGTTTTCAGTGTCTCAGCTTTCACAGCATCGGTATTTCAACCATTATGTGAAATCCCCCGTACACCCAAAATAGAAGAACTGGAATCCTACATGTAAAGCTATAGCTACACTGCCTCTCTTTCTCCCTCTGTCTTTGTTATCTCTTGTTCTTTCTGGGTGAAATCTGACAGCTGAAGACAGGCCTGTGTTTGACAGTCGTGATGAATATACACAGAGGGATGGTGGGATTAAAGGGAAAAAACAAAAACAAAACACTGCAGCATCCAATGAATCACTTCAAACGCTGTTTGTTCTCTTCACAAGTAGAACAAACATCTATGAATGAATCTATAACCCTGTTGTGTCCCATCTGCTGCCTTTCTGTGGCAATCCTACGTTACTGACCCTTATGGAGCGAACACACATCGGCACACACACATAAAATGTACATATTTATACCAATATATTTAAAATTTCCAGTGGTTTATACATGCATGAGATGCTGTGACCTGACGTTAAACCCTTCCAGACGTGAACTTTATCATTATATTGTGTTGCTTTGCTAAAAATCGTCTAAATGTATAAAATTAGCTCAGTCCTTTTCATCTCTCAAATCATAGTGCTTCATATCTAAGAGTATTTGATTTACACAAGGCTAATGAACCTCTGTGATAACATTAACATTAATGTGATAAACAAAAACATGTTTTATGTTTGGAATTATTATGTTTGGAATTATTATGTTAATTACATAAGCCATCAAAGTATTATCATCAGTCTACTGTGTATTTTATTCAAGATGTGATGTCCACTGGGATGAGCAGTTTTCAAGAAATTGTGTGTTCTCCAGATTAAAAACATCTATTAACTTTTAATATGGATTATATTAGATGAATTTAGTTTATTAATATTACAGAAATTTAAGGAATTCTGCATTTATATTAACTGATATCTGCAGAGTAAAGAATATAAGACTGTTCACCCACACTGGTGAGTCTGTGTGGCTGTTCTTAGGGCACAGTGTCTGAGCTAAACGCTAACATCGGCATGCTAAGAAGAGGATTTTAGCAGGTAGAATGTTACTAAACATAGTTTTATGCAAAGTGAAATTTTGACCTTATGATAGCGTTACAGAAAAAAGAAAGGGGATAACAATTAAAAGTTATTCCAATTCCTCCAGAGGGGGAGATGAATGTCTGTAATCATTTTGAAACTCTTCTCCTCCAAAATACGACCACGCCGTTTGTCTGTACAAGCAGCAATTACAGCCTATATTTACGTTAATTGTCAGGCAGTGACCTCTAGTGGCCAAGGTAACTATGACGGAGCAAGGAAGGTAGTCAAGCGAAGCAGTATAAAGTGTGACTAGGGGGCAGGATAAAGGTAAGGTGGAAAGGTCAGACAAACACAGGACTTTTATCTCGGACTGGTGGTGGTGTCCCATGTGAAACCACAACTCAACTTTGAGTTATTTTAACATTACGTAGTATGTCCTGGGGCGTGTGTAATGTACGTCATGTGAGACAGGTCACATTTAAGTTACATTGGTAACAAACATATGTAACCACGTAGGTTTGGTGCGCCTGGTACCGTTTCACAATGTTGACCCAATGTTTAAAACTGTGACCATTAACATACAAGCTAACATACGCTAAGGAGCGCTAATGTAGGAAACATCCCTGTGGGTCATATTAGAGCAGTGGTTCCCAACTGGTGGGTCATGGTCCAAAAGTGGGTCTGAATGGACCACAAGTGACTCATGGAACATGTCAAGTTCGTAAAAGTACATCCAGCTTTTACTTTGAAGTGCTGTTTCCTGCTGTAGAGTGAGTGACTAACAGACAGCTACATATCAGAGACAGCATACCAGCTCAAAGACATGGCCAAACTTAAGTATGATGCTGAATAAATTAAAGTGCATGGACGTTGAATTAATGACTAAGGAGAAATCTGGACCCTGTGGCTGGACCAGTTGGAAACCGCTGTACTGGGGGGTAGGAACATACAACCTATGTGGTCGTATGGGTTGGAGGACTTGTTGAATACAGCTGTTGAGACATTTCACTAAAAACCACATATATGAACCTCATGGTGGCGCTACATGACAAGTCAGAGGATCACCAAAGTCATGAGGATTCATCCTCTAGGCACCATGAAAGGGTGAACTAAGTTTTATGGCAATCCATCTCATAGTTGTTGAGATACTTTAGTCTGGAATAAGTGACCATTTTCATTGGCTGACACCATAAATATCTGATGACCCTTTAACGTAGACAGCAGCTTTGTGAGTATTAATAGTTTCTCTGGCCATCTAATATGTTGAAAACAAAGAGTATCTTAGTCTGCGCTCAGATTTAGCAAACATGGATCCTTTGGTTTTACTTGAAGGCCTGGCACGTTTAATTAGCGGTAGCTATTCTGATGGTTCTCACACCCTGCAGTGTTTTGACCTGCTTTTCTTTGGCTCAGACCTGAGCACATGGCTACACACACTGGGAGCACAGGCACATGAAAAGACACAAACACACACAGGCAGATACATAATAGTGTAATAAACAAACAACAGAGGGCGGCCCAGGAATCTATCTCATTAGATGGGTAACCTTGCCTGCTACCATATGGTCTCCGCTCAGGTGTTACAAGTTTTCACTCATAGTGCACTCGCATACACTGTTACTACCGTGTGACATCACTTTTTCCCTCCGACTTTTAATGAAGTCATGTGATCCGGAGGGTCAGGGTTACAATGTTATCATAAATCTCCATTTCGGCTTAGTCGGCTGACATTATTGAAATGCCAGGGCTAAAGGGGGAACAGATTGGTTACATCCATATAAAAGTCACCCATATATAATAACACTAAATTTAGACCTATGTTTAAGCTCCAAATATAAATTCCCTTATGTCACAGGCAGCGCTGACTCACACGTAGATACGCACACAGACGAGCTTTATGGCAAGTCCTTGAAACAGAGCAACTTTATTGCCCATCAGACGATGGAAAGTAGCAGAATGTTTGCCTAATTGAGGGATTTCCTTGCCTACACATTTGAACCTCATTCATCTGCATTCAGCACTTTCAGTGAGGCAGTGTCACTCAGTGTAGTCCTGTTATCCAGGATAGGACTTTGCCTCATTAGCGAGCAGGTTGGAGCAACAACAGAGCCCATTTTCTCCTGCTGAAAGATGTACAAAATCACCTTTTTGTTCTCGGTTCAGATCCGAGCGAGGGGTTGCTGTGATGTGTTGAGCTGACATGTGTGCCAGTCTGTGCGATGCGGTGCTATATGTGCACCATAATGGTTTTTTTTTTCAGGAACAATGAAGAGCTCGCTCTGCAGATCAGAGGTTTGGACACCCGCCAGCTGGTAGGCAGATAGAAGACTTACGAGTCATTAAGTCGGGTACGTGCACTACTGAAGCTACACAAAGCTGGAGAAATTGTGCCTGTGCGCACACGCGAATAAGCCTCTGTTTACATGTTTGGTTTTTTTAAAGTGTATTCAGGAAAAGCATTTAGTGTGGCAATTGTTTATCCTGGGGTGTAATTAACCAGCAAGTGCAGAGATTATTAAACTATTAGCTGGAGTGCAAGTAAGAGAGAACGAGTTCAGAATAGCAGGGAGATAAAATCATTTAATCAAACTTGACCTGTGTCTGAGAAAAAAAAAAAATTCACACATGAAGACACCAATCATTTTGAGTGACACACAGTCTGACAAGTGACTGAACAGCCTTGAATTAGTCTTGCCCTTTGGGGATCTGTGGCCTTATTACTGGCGTGGATTGAAATGACTCATTAATTATCTCACACATGCTTCCAAAAAGCTTGGTCACCGCCACAAGCTTTATGTGACGGTATTTCCTCACGTTTTGTGAAATACTCTCAGAATACTCATCTGTCTTATTTGTACACGTCAGTGCGGCACTGTGTGGTTCATGCTGATAAATGAGGTTTCATGCTGTTGCCAAAGAAGACAAACTTCCCCTCCGCGCAAACAGGAGACTCTGTCATCACAGTTCTGATTACCCTGCTCTAGACGGGATATGAAGGGAGTTCATTCCTGGTGTCGTTTCCTTTCTAAAGGCTAATGAGTTTCCAGATAACAAAATGGTGGGGTAATCCCAAGGGTTGGTCATTGGGAAGTGAAATCACGTCTTCCTCTCAGCGCCAACGGAGCAGCCGCAGATTGCGATGATAGCCGGGTGATTGCTGCGAAGAAAAAACATTTCCCTGGAGTCATCTCACCTGAAAGGCAACGGCCCTTTTTCACCCTGTACAGCTCACCGTGTGTGTGTGTGTGCATGTTTGTGAGCGTATGTGAGTGTGTTTTTATACCCACTCGGTATCGAAAAGAAAAGAAATTAATTCAATTCTCCAGCTCGTTAGATAGGTGAAAGCCAAGTGGGGAATATAAAACCAAGACAGTCAACGCCTCCTCGATATTCCGCCAATAAGACGACTGTGAGAAGAAGTGTGATGAAAAGAAATTGAAGGGAGGAGATTGAACAGATAAGTGTGGAGCTGCAAAATGTGACCCCAATGTGAACGATTGATAGATTTGGGTATCAGGGGAGGAGATGATGGACATGGAGGGCAGCAAAGAAGTGAATGTAATGGATGAAAGAGAAGGGAGAAAGCGGGCGGGCGGGGGGGAGGTAAGAGGGACACTCAGTCTCACTCTGTCACTAATGATGGAGGAAGGTCAAAGCTATTCCACAGTTGAGAGAATCTAATGATGCAAATTGGGTATGACGATCAGTCAGATGCCAGAAGAGAGGCCCAGGAATCCTGATGTTGCTTGATAATACATGGCGAGAAATTCTGTTTTTAAATATCCTCGGATTATAACACAAGTGGCATTTTACTGAGTGAAAAGGCCACATCTGTCCGCAGAAGAAAAGAGGAGAACTTGTCTAATTTGCACAGCTGAATGCAGCCTGACTGGTACAAATATATAACTGTCTGTGTGGCAAGTAAACAGCGAGAAAAGGAATGAGTTGGAGAAAGACGGGGGAGGGGAGGAGTGTGACAGCTTTCCATCCCCAGTCTTTGAAGAGCAGCATGGTGCCGGATTCACATGGGGGAGAATTTACAATGAATATGTGCATAGCTTTGACCTGAATGCATAAACTGATTGCAAATGTATGTCAAATAAAAAAGACTCTAGCACAGTTTCTCATTCTATTTTCTAAAATTGCACAAGAGGAACGTGGAAAATGGAGGACCTCAGACATCAAATGATCCTCCAGCATATAAAATGACCTTTAGCTCTCAGTCACGCAGCTGTAAATAAACCATATACCTAAGAAGGATGTTCATGTACAGTAGAAATGTGTGGTATAGGTACAAGGACAGGGAAAGCACTGCATATGCATACATGGCAGGGAAGTAGACGGCAGAGTAATTGCCGTGCTTCATGGATAATAGTGACCCTGTTAGCCCGAAAGCTCATTGGCTGCCCCTTTCTCTGATTCTGTCAGCGCAACCAATAGGAGCCGTCGCCACCGTTTCAGATGTGGGGATGAAGGGGCAGAAAGAGGGGGGTGTGAAACACAGAGAAATAGAGGTGAAGGCTGGAAAAAAAATGGGAATGGATGACGTGGGAAGAGAAATGGAGAGTGACAAGGATGGAGATGTGGAATAAAAGAAAGAAGGAGAGAGCTGAATCCTTTGTACTGAGGAAACAAAGGCGACAATCCCTGAGCACTGATAAAACCGTTCAGCTTGTGGTTGTACAACACCAACTGAGCATATGTGTGAGTGTGTGCGTGTACAAGTGTGTGTTTGTGCTGCGCGGCTTTGTGCTTGTAAGAAGATGGGGCTTCACAGGACATTAGGTGATCATCACATTTCCTGGATCCTCTTCTCACCAGAGATCCCAGAGGAGGATAAACAAACGCCCGTATACACACATGTATGTATACACACATATGGTTGTGAAGGCTTTGTAAACACTGCAGAGCAAGCTAGTGATAAGAAACAGATCATTGTGAGGAGGAGGAGGAGGAGGAGGAGGAGGACAAGGAGGAGGAGGAGAAGTGGGATCACAGGGGAGGAAGTTTCTGGAAAGGTCATGAAAGCGGTTGAACAAATAAGGGATGTTGGAGGAGTGAGAAGAAATAATGAAAATATGACAAACCAGAAGAGCAGAAAGGTAGATAGAGCTCTGAGCGATGAAGAGGTTGCCAGGTTGGGGGAGGAGTTCAGGGTTGTCTTGTTGATTGACAGCAGACTATCTGGAGTCACAGCACTGTGACAGCCTCTATTAGCCTGTCTGTGTTTGTGCCTACCTACATGAGTGCACACACTCACTTTGACAGTGAAAGGAATTTCCAGTCTCATAAAATCTGGATCGTATTTTCATAGTTTTGGCTGACAATATTACTATCTGTATAAATGGCATTGTGCTCACTAACTGAATGGTTTAGATCTGTGAATGTGGGAACATCGCCATAAAGATGTCTGACTGAGCAAGAACGTGAAATGCCAAACAGGATTTGTTTTTGTCTTCATTTTACACCTTTGTTGGTGAGTCAACAGTAGAAACATGGCAGGAAGTGAGGAGGGAGTTAGATGGAGAACAACATGCAACAAAGGACTGGGCTTATAGGGGATTCATACTTGGTTGGCAGTGGGGTTTCTGCGAAGTGCTGTTCAGTTAAGTTGACTGAAAACACACACACACACAAACACACATTAAACACACATTAAATATAGTTTACAGCGACAATTTCAAACACAAGTACACAAATCTATCTTCACTATAACTCGCATTCACAGACAAAGCACTTGTCTTTCGCTGGACACATTTTCACCACAAATACAACATGCTAATTAGAATGATCCTATGGCATTTTATATTATATAAAATTAGCTTAGTGGTTAGCGATCTTTTCATTTGACAAAATTAAAGTTACAAAATTTGGCTCCATTACAACTCGCAAGCTTCACCGATGAAACAGTTGTCTAATACTAAATACGTTTTCCAAACACATATAACATGCTAACGTTATTAGCACAAGCCTATTGCATTTTACATTGTATAAATTAGCCTAGCCACAAGCTGAGATTTCCTCGTCCCATATGAAGCCAGGATAAATCAGTGTATTGACAATGCTTATGTCCTGCAGAATAGTGGAAAACAGTTTTTGTCTGGATGTTGAGGGACAGCGAATGTTTGCCCCCATCCCCAAGTAACTTAATGTTTAGTTTCAGTCATAACCCAAATGAAATGAAACAAACGGCAAGCTGTGTGCGGTGCTGGAGGACTAGGGCCCCCGCAGGCTACCACCACCCAGCTCAAATAAAATGATTACACTGCAGATGAGTTAAACTCAGTGAGGTTCAGACAGGGCCCACATAATGGTGCTTCATGTGTCCTGGAAGTAGCTGGTACAGCCTCGAGCCTTGGTGTTGATTTTACTGGACAGATAATCTGGCCAATTTGTTGTTTTATTTGCAACCTGTCTTCAATATAGCGATGCTGCTATGTTCTCAGATCTCAGCAATTACTTCAGTGATTGCAGCGTTATCAAAGCTGACAGAAAATGTGGCTAAAACTACAAAATTAAGATCCACATTGCAAGAAATTCTCTTTAAAACACACACACCCACACACCCACACACTACCATAGGGGATGATGTAGTTGGAACCCTGATCACATTACTGATAACTGATAGTGACATTTATCCTCTGGTACATCCTCTGCTCTGGAAGAATTGACTACCGCTGGAGGAATGTCATTACCCAGCGCTAAAACCGGATAAGAGAAAACCCTTTGCTACTGATTCATCAAATGATTTTTCTCCCAAAAAGCAGTTAGAAAGTGAGCGACGGCGGACGAGCTTCCTCGACAGAATATCAGAGCAGTCAGGGTCCTTGAGCTCCCAAAAGGAAGCTGTGGATCTCTGGCATTGAAGACACACAGAGATGATGGGAGTCCTCCCCGGGGAGCATCCGGTTAAAATTCAAGGACTCTCTCTGTCTCTCATTTTCACTCCCTCTAATGTTCATCTCGCTCCCCCTCTCCCTCTTAGCGAGGTCACGGCTGAAAAGTTTCAATGATGCCCCAGGAGGCCTGGAATAACCATCCAAGTGTGCATCTGCATCCATGTGTGTGTATCCAAGCACATGATTGACCTTATGTGCACACAGATCGTGTGTGTCTGACTTTTTGCCCATGTGAAGATCATGTATAGACGTGTAGGTGGTTGACCGCTCGGCAGCCATTGTCGCACTCTCACAGAGTCATCAGATCCCTGCCTGCACCATTTTGCATCCCCAAACAGGCCTTCTGATGTGAAGCAATGAGCATTTTGGCCCCTCTGCTGTGATTTCCACTTCATAAAGTATCATGAAATGCAAACAGAGAGCTTGTGGAACTCCTTTTGGGGCATTCAATAACTGTCACTCCACATCTAAAACGGCAACACATCGAGTGCGAGTCAAAGAGACAGCAAGCGCCCCGTAATGAGATCAATGGCTGTCTTTGAGGGAGAAAGCTGGTGAAATAAACTGTCTGTTGCATGTTATGCCATCAAAGCTATTCAGCAGAAATCTGCAAAACAGCATCCATAATCACCACTTACACACTGACAAACAACCTTCAGGATTGGCACTGGAAATTGCACAAATCTATCAACAAACATATTGTAATGACAGCCAAGAAAAAAAACACAACGAATGTACACACACCCCAACAATTTAGGAACAAGCAGACAAAGAATGCGGCCGACTTTATCCAATGCCAATCCCATCCTATCTGCTTAGTATGCAGTCCTTTTCCAAGGACAGAGAAGACAGAGAAGAATCTGTTCTATCTTCATGTGATAGCAGAGTGAACTGGTGGGAGGAATGATAGAGAGCAAGAAGAGAGGGAGAAGAAAAGAGTGAGTGCTGCAGGAAAGGAGCTGACAGCTCGCAGTTCGAAAATAGCCTCCAAAATAATTCCTTTTTTTTCCCTCCCTGATCCTAACTTCAACCACAGTGGCTGAATTATTTATTCTAGACCAATGACATGCAGAGACGGGGACAAAGAGTCATTGCTCTATTTTGATTCGCATAATAAATTCATGACTCGATGTTTAAAAAGAGGGGGGGAGACAGTGGAGGGCTCAGGTCAGGTTGTGAGTGCCGAAAAGTGTGAAACAAGGATGAAACAGGGAAGAGCGGAGGGAGGGGAAACAGAAGATCGAGGAATAAAAACTCTCAAATGGAAAAGGATGTGGAGGGTTTGGAGGTAAATGCGTTAAAGCAGCTTCTCGGTGAAAATCCACACACACATGAAGGTGCAGCCGACACGGCATGTTAACCCAGGATCAGCTGAGAGTGAAGCTGACAGGCTGCAAACCCAAAAGGAGAAGACTGAATCAACTGTACTGGCACAGATATGGGACTTTATTTCATGTCATATTCTAGGACTAGACATTTATGTATTCAAAACATCTCATACTCTTTTTGAATGTGACACTGGCTCCTACAGAGCGTGCTGCAGTGTGGGTTGTTTGTAGCCTTAATGTTGCTAGGCTAGCAAGTTTCTTCAAGTCCATTTACAGTGTGTATATTTTAGGGTGAAACATTCCTTAAAAGTGTTTGGTTGGTTGAGTTTAAATTGCAGGACTTTCTTTCGGTTCATGTTTTGCCAAAACAGACATAAATTCTTGAAAACAAGTTAAAAGGATCTCCTGACGACTTTTCTGCCAAAACAGACCAAGACAAAATCATCTGTCAAAGAAGTAAGACTTCCCACTGTCACAGATATCATGAGGAGGAGCTCAAAACAAGGGGGACTGCCCATTATTCTGACGCCTGTAATTATGAAGCCCCAATGTCCCCAATGATAAATATCCCATAGGAGAGAAAGCCAATTTATCTGACAACCTGTTATCCAGCTTAATTATTTTGCAGAATGGCATCATTGTAGATTTCTACTACACATCAGACTAGCAAAACTTCATCCAGAGTAGGACCTCACCACCACACCACCACACATTCTGCGTAGATGGCATCAGTGAACGTAGAGACTAATACATGTCTTCTCATTTTTACTTGAAGCAAACCAGTTTAAATGAACAATGTTACACCAAAAATGAATCCAAAAAAGTTTGTTTCCATGCCATGTCATAATAAAGATAGAAGATAGCAGCTATAGACTAGACCAGCGTCATGATCCCTTGTGGGGAAAAGAAATGCAGTGTAAGAGAAAAACGGAAAAATGACAAAAAGCTGTTGTGGAGCGGATTAACTACAGCTATCACACTGAGATTTAAGGCACATTATATATGTGAATATAATAATAATATGATGCTGGTTACAGTTACAGCTGATGGATAGCTGACGTCGATAGCTTGAGTGGGAGACTGCTGCAGTACAGTCATACAGTATAGCAGTACGACTGTCATCGCCAACTATATCTCACCCAAGATCAAACACTTGGCTATTTACAGGTTTACAGACAACACTTTGCGGAACAATACCTGGTGATTCAATGAAATATAGATGGCTGGATAAGTTATACTTGGCCACTGTGTTTGGTCATTTATCTACTTTGATAAGGGAAGAGTGAAGGGACACGATGGCGATCACCCATAATTTATAAAGGTATTTCAGGTTCAGTCAAGTTCGCAATACAGCTATTAGACATGTCCATTTATTTAAACAGACATGTCAAAATTAAAATCTAAACACACATCAAATTGCATTGTCATCAAACGGATCTTCGGCTTTCTATCACTCCAATGGGGGCATTGGCTTTGACATTTTGTAAATTACCTGTGTGTACCAGTCTAACGTGCAGTGACGGCATCGTCTGTCCTACTCTGCCTCTGATTGACTAATACTCATTGCCTTTGTTGGTTGGGTTGGTTGGGTCAGACATGAAGACTGAGATTGGGTAGGGTTAGAGTAAGAATATCAGCGTAAGCCAATGAGAGGCAGAGCAGGACAGGTCATATCTTCACCATATTAGCATTTTTCTGCATAATAATTAGCCATGTGCTTCTATTTAGGAGCATGCTTAGCCTGTTTTTGGAGAAACTTCCCCTTTGGAGCAATGCACTTCTGTTTTTGGGATATCCTGCTGATGGAAGAATGGGCTTTGGGTCCAATGGGATCAATTTGGACTGTTGGAACAGAGAAAGGGATTGTAACCACTTCAGGAGCCTGACAGGAGAGTGTGCAGATAAACAGTAAACCTTAAAAGTGGAATCAGTGATTCTGGAGAAAGACAGTTGATATCTGAACTCAAAGCCCAAAGAAATCAGCCATATTTCTACCTTTATTAAAGGGTGGAGATCCTTATGACTTGGTTAATTATCGTCCCATTTCCAGACTCTTATTCCCAAAGTATCTGAATCTCTTGTAAATGCTCAATTGAAACAGTTTTTATCTGATAATAATATTTTCAGTGATTCCCAGTCAGGCTTTGGATCAGGCCATAGCGCTATAACAGCGGGTGTGCTACTTACTAATGATATAATCAAATTATTAGACAGTAAACAGCACTGTGCTTTTACAGAGGCTTAGCTGTATAGGCCTTGGTGAGATGGCTCTGACTTGGTTTCAGAATTAATCATCTAAAAGAACACAGTATATTGTGTTAGAGAACTATACCTCAGCTTCACTAACAGTAAGAAAATGTGTCCCACAGGGATCAGTTTTGGTCCCTATTTTATTTTCTATTTTTTTTAAAAACGACCTAGGTCATGGAATAAGCCTAGCTGAGATACATTTGTATGCGGATGACACGGTCTTCTATGCAGTAGCCGCTTCTTTGAAACAAGCCATATAGCTCCTGCAGAACGCTTTTAAAACTCTGCAGCTGGTTCTAAATTCAAAAAGACCAAATATACGAAGTGTAGTTGCACAAGCTCTAAGAAAGCTGATCCCACTACTTTAACACTAGAAGGTATGTATTGAAAGAGTCACTTCTTAAAAATATGTGGGCATATGGTGTGTTGAGTACTTTTTTATTGTACGTATTGAAAATTTGTCTCTCTTTTTTTTCACGTTTAAAACAATATTTTCCTTTAGAGGCCAGGAGGAGAATTGTGCAATATTCATTTCTGTATTTACTAGACTATAGTAATGTCATTTACTTGCATGCAGCGTCATACCTACACATTCAGCATTACATTTTGTCACAAATGCAGGCCCACACACTCACCACTGCATTTTATATGAATCTTTAGGATGGTCCACTCAATACCGGAGGAGGAAAAATGCACATGTTGCTATTCAGGGCATTATTAGGTAAACTACCTACTTATATCTCAAGCCTTTTATCCTTCTATACAGCAACTGTTGCACTCGGCCTTCAATTCACATTCGTTTAAATGCCCCAAGGTGCGCTCAGAGCTTGGTAAAACTGCTTTCTCTTCTTATGCACCCAGCATATGGAATGAGCTTCAAAATGTTGGTACCTTAGAAGCTCTCCCTTTCCTGAACACTTTTGTCTTTCAGGGCTTTCAAAAACTGCCCTAAAGGAAACATGCTTCTGCTTTATACAGTCCTTGACCTAAGTGGTAGGTGTATGGATGTCACTGGTATGGCTTGTATATCCCCTTTCATTTCCTGTTTCCCCTCATGTTGCTTTTATATATTGTTTGTGTTTGTTTTGTTTTTTTTAAATGAAACTGATCATGTTGAATTTGCCGACATCTTGACTCGGACTCCTTGGAAGAAGAGATCTTGCATCTCATTGGGACCTTCATGGATAAATAAAGGATAAATAAATGAATAAGTAGGCTGTCATGTGCCAGCCTTCTCTACCACTGCTTTCCTGTGCAGGAGCACCGTTTCCCGTTTACAGAGCCAGGGCTGTGTATGAACATCAGATTTCTTTCCAGCACACACTCGGAACAGACAGCTAGCAGACCGTGAGGAGATAGTCACTGAATTTGACAAAAAGTGTGTTGGATTAGAATCACTGATTGCATCTTTAATAGAGGAACTGAATGTTTCACTTTTATGGAAGAGGAGGTTTTAAGAATGAGGATTATCTTGTCCTCTGGTGTAATAGTATCTTGGGGAAACTTTCCCAGCAGGATTCGTATAATAAAAGGTTTTTTCTCTCCAAAAACTTTTTCCAAACCAGCTCCAGGAAAAAGGGGGGTCGTCTTATAATCGGGCCAGTACAGTTAGTTTGCAGAAAAAACAAGGTACCAGATAATAACAGCAGGAGAGACAAGAAGACGAAGAAGAAGAGAAGCAATTCGCCACAGGCTTTTGTCCTCTCTAAACAAACAACAGTCACTTTAACAAGCAGCTGAAACACACTGAGTCAGGGGACACAAGACTCTACAGAGTCAGTCACGCAAGTTGGCCCACACTTACTCTGTTTACGTCTCTGAATGTAGACGTGCACATCCATAACGCAGCACTCTTTTCCGTCTTTGTTTTACCTTTCGGGCAAAACAGGAAGTTCTCCTCTCTCCTCTGAAACTTGTTTTCAATTACTCAAAAAATACCCTGACTGCCTCGCTAAAGGGCAACAAGTCTCGGACCAAATTAACTGGTGAAAAACACAGAGGTCAGCACGCAATGGAGCACATGATTCGACAGAGTTTTGTTGTATAAACGAGAGGAGAAGCCAAGCAAAGAGTGATTTCATTTTAAAGAGGCGACTAACCTTTAGCTGTGACAGACCTCCACAGATACACTATACATTTACACAGAGACTCAACAACTGGCCTCTTTATTATATGTGACAAATATAAAGGACAAAGCGACACATATGTGCTGGCATCCCCAAGTGACTTCCACATGCCTCCAGTCCTGCAGGGAGGGTGACGCACATGTGTGCCTCCCTGAATGTGTGTGTGTCTATGTGTGTGTATACACACACCAATGGTGAACAGTCCCCGGGCTTCTGCAAGCCTGTTTGTGTAGCAGTGAGGCAGAAATAATGTCTGAATCTGTGCTCCCTCAGAGGGAAATGTGTGTGTGTGTGTGTGTGTGTGTGTGTGTGTGTGTGTGTGTGTGTGTGCGCATGTGTGCGTGTGTGTGCGTGTATAAAATAGGGGGTCAGTGCTGAAGGACATTACAGAAAATCTGTCCATCTACATTCACCCAAACAAATTATTCCCACAGCAGGGTGGGGAATGTTTAATGTGGGGGAAAAAAATCACAACCAGATTAAAATGACAGAAATCGTACTCTGACGATCATTGCATTTCAACATCTGTTAATGTCGAATTGAAATATAAACTATAACAAAGATAGAAACATGTATATTTGAAAACTGTTCTGGAAACCATTCCTCTGGGTTGAGAGTTTCCCACAGCAGCTGTTGATTAAAATTTAAGATCACACGGTGTTATCTAGACACATTTTAAATATCTATGTAATGTAACTTTAAAGCTGGGGTAGGCAGAAATCTAAAGGGGGGGGGATGCCAGAATCTGAAAATGCAGCCTCCTCCTGCAGCTCTCACTTCTCTGTCCTGAGCCCCTCCCACAACCAGACGACCAGGCATTTGTTTCATACAGTAAACTAAAGAGAAGAGAACTAGCTAGCTAATGTTAGCCACCCCACTGTCCCTTTGGACTGTTGAGGAAAGCTGGCAGCAGTTGGGAGATGGACCTTCGATCAGTGGCTGTTGCGGTTGAATTTGGTACTGGATACTCTGGATACTGGATCTATTCTGCTTTTTCCCCAGAGAATTGTATTTATTGATTGCTATCTGAATGTGAAGAGAATTTCAACAAATACAAGAAAAATAAATGCTTCTAATATAAGTTGCCTACTTCAGCTTCAAAACAAGATAAACAAACACCTTTACAATTATTTGAAATGAACTTTAAAGGTAATTTAATATCATTTCAGCTCGAATGCCAAAACGTTTCTTTCCTGACCCTTTCCTTTGATCTTTCATAGTGGGCAGCACATTTTAATTTCTGTGTGGAGCAGAGAGCAGTGTTCAAGAAATGATACTTGAATCATTAAAATCCAATTTGCAGGACCGGGTCACAACACTCCATCACGGCTATCAGCTGAGCCCTCCTCTCCGCATCACAGGAAAATGTGGTTTGTGTTGCGCCTGAACAAACTGAGGGATCAGAGGAGAAATCAATAGCAATACAGCATTCATTAACAGAGTCCTTACGGATCAGAAAGCTGTTCATCCACTCAGAATCATGGACGAAAGAGCGATGGAGAGAAACACAAGGGAGGGGAGAGGAGAAAAGTGAAGCGCACAAGTGAGACTGATTGACCTTATGTGTGTAAAGAGCACACACAGACACACACACTTCAATAGTGCTCTTGCCTCGAAGTCATGCAGCTAAAATTAATGAATAACGTCCCCCCTGCCCTAAAGGTCTGTTGTACAGATGGCATTAGATGGTAATACACACATGCGCGCACGCACACACACACACACACACACACACACACACACACACACACACACACACACACACACACACACACACACACACACACACTACAGGCCATCAGGACAGTCATTTGAATAAGTAACAGCAAATTCGAGTGCAAATTTCAAACAACAGTAGGTTATCACATCAAACCGAACCAGCCGTTTTCTATCACACAAACACGTCTACCAGGCTGCTCTCATATACCTACAAAAGTAATGCAACACAATTTGTCAATATCCCAGTTAATGTATAACCCGTGTAAGCAGGAAGACTGTGATTACATGATGCACTAACAGGAGTAAAAGAAGAAATAGTCCATGTAGGGAGGAAGGTTGGGGAGATGGGTGTGTCACAAAACACAGGACTTTCCACCAGCAGAGTGATGTTCCAGACCGTGTGAAACCCAGTGAGCTCCGACTTATTTTAGATGTTACGTACATGGTGTCAGTGCTGGAGAAAGGTCTGGAATCACAGATTATCTTTCTGCCATAGAGTGTGTGTTTGTTTCTTTAAACCAATCACAATCGTGTTGGGCGGCACTAAGCCCAGGATGCAGCAATGGTGCTCTCACAAAATAGTGTCAGGGATGAACTTGTTTGGTGGAACACTTGGCGGAGTGAACACAGTCATTAAAATGACCCACAAAAGAAAACACCTCGAGAAACATTAAGAGTCATATGTGTGATTCATCTTTTAGTGATAAACATGATTTGATAATCTGTTCCTGGAAGGTGAAGCCTGACTATGCTTTTTCTGTGGAGGAGCTCACTTAACCCGTTACAACTACTGATGATCCACTGGCTGCGTGTGGCTTTAGCAGACGATTATTACGACAAAATCACAGAAGCTCATATGAAGTGAGACACATCAGTATATTAGTGAAGCCACTGTCACTGGCGCACGCCGCGGCTAGAGCTGAAAGATAAGGCAAATCAGCTCCAACTGGCCACATCAGAGAACAAATCAACACTGGACATGAGAGTCCTGCAAGACAGAGTCCAGGTCTTTCCGAGGTGCATTCACAGGTTGCTTTATTCATTGTAGATCTTTCTAACAATTCACAGAAAGAACAAAGCAGGCATGCCTTTTTGCACGATCCAAACCTTCATCAAAATGTGCATTTTTCAACATATAAGTTGTTAGCTCGGAGGGTGTTGTTGTTGTTCCTGTAGCGAAGGGGATTTGGAAACTGTAACACACAGACAGTGGTTGAGAAGAGAGAATGTCAGCCAAAATTAGTGACCCAACAGCAGGCTCATAGCTAAAGTTTGCATCTGGTGAGATCAACTAAGAAAGTCATCACCATGTTTCTTTTCCTAAACAAAACTAAACCTAACCTTTGTAACTTTACATTAGTATGTACCATCATTCATGGGGCGCTAATTCATAAGATATCATACAAAGCATGTGCACACACAGCAGAAGAAGTAAACAAAAGAGTAAGAGAGACGAGCAAAAGTACAGTGAGGAAGTAAAACTTCTGCATCCTGCATGCGGTCATTAACCGATCTGCATGATTTAACGTAAGGTGATAGTATTTAACCTGCATTAACATTCAATTAACAGAAGCAGATATGGGTGCACTTTGACTCACACTCACCCACACACACACACATAAAGGTTAATTTCAATGACCTGCATTAACATCTGCGGAGGGACAGGAAGCACAGGTGAGCGAAGCCACAAACTTCATGACCCACATCAACATTTAATGAAGTCTGAGAAACATGAGTCTTTAATTCAAGCAGGGCAGGTAATGAGAGGTCTGCCACACACACACAAACACACACACACAGTTGGTGGACTCAACCCCTGTCATTGCAACAGGTGATAAGAGGTCACTGACACGGTCTCACCCTTCCTATTGATATTTCTCATCCAGCTAACACCCAAAATCACAGGTAATATTTAGCGGATTCTCAAACTCTGGGCCGACTGCCAGTGAAGACAACCTTCGATTGCTACCACATTCTCCTTCTGTAAATACAAACTGTTTTATCTTACTGAATTTGACTTTCACAACCAAGCAACAACTACACGGAAGAGTCTTTAATTCACCATTGGACCATGAACAGGAAAAATGAGGCTGACAAGACCATGACCAACCTTACGCCAAACTCCAAAAGACTTTGTCCAGGCTCACTCAACAGCTCAGCGACATCTCCATCTACCCATGTGATGACATCATGCTGCATTCACAATAAACTCACTAGAATAGACGTCCAAATCTCTTTGATCGTGGTACTGCACAGAGAATTCCAGACTTTAAGTGGCAGCCTGGGATTCAGTCAACAACAAATAAAACACTACAACCTTACAACTCAACTCACCTTCATCACGGCCAAAAATAAATCATGAAAGCGGCTATTCTTGAGCATGAGAAACCCTAACAAGCTTCTAATTTAGGTCACATGTTGTAGTAAGAGGTTGTAGCAAATCTGTCTGTGAATACAAGACCAAAAAACTGGTCACAGTCGTAAATCGTAAATAGCAGCGATCCATTAAGTTTTGCACCGGCATCTGTGGTAGGGATGTCACAAGAACCGATTCTTTAGAACAAATTTGATGCCAAAATTCTGAAAACGTGACTTTTTTCCCAGTACTGTAGGTCCCGTAGGTACTGATGATGCACTTCTTCTGGGCCTGATGGGGCAGCATATATACGCCTATAAGTGTTCTGGTCTGCTGGTAAGTGCCAAAGAAAGAAGACAAATGCCTACCAGCACGGTAAAACAACAACAACACGTGGAAGACGGCAACAAGTGCAACTGCTCCGCCTCAATTCGTAGAAAAGAGGCCTAAAACTTTGGGTGAAATGTTGCCAGTGTCACTTTTGTGGAGGAGGGGTTGGACCTATAGACCACCTCAAAGACCAACCATCACATCTTACATGTACACGTGCTGAACAACAGATTTCACATTAGTCAAGAGTTCAAGGTCCAAACAGTTTGATATATTCAGTGTTTGGCCTCTCAAGTAACTGTCCATTAGTCACTCACTCCACTCCACAGCAGGAAACAGCACTTTAAAAGCTCTGTGCCGGAAATTCACTGTACTTCAAAACCAAGTGTGTTTTTTTACAAACTTGACAAGTTTATGAGTCACTCGCAGTCCATTCAGAATGGACCCGCAGATCACTTTTGGACCACGACCCACCAGTTGGGAACCACTTCTGTAGGCTATATATTAATAATCGTTTCCTCACCCACAAAATCTCATGAATTCACATAAGTAGTACTTTGCGTTCGCGACCGATCATTTTTTTTTTTTTAATTTAATTTAAATGTTTTAATAAAGCAGTGTGTGTTTAAGTATGTGGGTAGTAGTGACTACCAAATTTCTGGTACATGCCAAATCTGCAGTTTGAGAATCAGTGAAATTCCATTTACACATTGAGCAGAGAATTCTAGAGTACTCTTGCTAGCTAGCAACAACATGGCAGTGTCTGCTCAAGGCCTTGCTTGAAGGTCAATAAATTGTCTGCTTTGTTGTCTCTATTGTAAGAACCAAACTGAATTTTTTTACTAAGCCAGTGTATTTTCTGACTTTTTTTACTCTGCTTGTAAAGGCAGTTTGATAATAATGGCTGTTGGCAGAGTGTAACATTAACTTCAGTTATGTGATGTTGCGGAAAAAAGGCTGTTTTGTCTCAAATACTTTATTTTTCTGCTCGAACAAGAAACCTTATTAGGGAGGCTCAGAGCGAGGTGTCAAAATGAGATGCTTTCTTCTGAATAAGACAAAGCCATAGAGTAACTGTACACAATCAAATAATAGTTCTTAAACAAAACATATTTGCATTTGACAGAGAAAGCCCCAAAGACAGTAAAATGAGAACATTTTGTTACTTCAAATGAATCTGCACCTGACGGAGCAGTCTCCCGTCACAGTGGGATTGAACTCTTTAACAGGAAGATGGGATGGACAAACCTTCAAGGACTTTGTATTTCTGAGTGGGTAAGATTTCTATAATTTGAAAAGATTCAATCATCACCAAATTCAATCTGACAGTTTATTTTAAAGAGATTGAGAATGACCCAGGGATGGTTCTGTCTGACTGAATAATGAGGCAACACTAAATGTTAATTCATTATGAGCGTTAGGCGAGAGATACCAGGTGACCTTAAAACTCCATCAGACCATAGCAGCCCACAGAGAGAGAGACGGAGAGTTACAGAGGCAGACAGACAGACGGCAACCACAAGTGGAAGAATGAACAACAGAATGTGAAGGCACGGGGGTCACGTCTGAGAAAATGCAGCCGGGAAAGTAAATTAAAGTAAGCGAAATGGAAAGCGAAAGGGCAGAATGATGAAAACAGGGAAAGTGTGAGAGAGAATTGTTTAACAGGAGGGAGGGAGTAAAAGAAAGGAGGGGAAGAGGAGGTGTGGAAGAAGGTCAGGGGCTCGGAATAGAGCAGTGAGACAGCAGAGGAGTCGTAGTTCCCACCTGCTGGCTATATGCCCCGAGACAGGAGCCCACTTGTTCATTATTGACTGGGATCATGCCCTTTATTCCTCACTGTACATGTGCAACAACACCAGCGGCCAGCGGGTAAAGGAATACTTCACCCTCTAAATGACCTTTTGTATATCAATTACTCACCCCGTTTTACACTGAATTTGAGAAGAAAACACTGTTTTTCTCACATGCCTCTGGTGATATGAGGATCCAAAAACTAAGAACTGTGGGTCTGTGCAAAATAATATCAAATCATCTATCTAAAAACTCTCACACAGCTCCTGCAGTATAATCCAAGTCTCCTCTGTCCAGTCACATGCTCAGTACTTCCCAAACAGACAAACTTTTCCTACAGGGTGGTGAACTGAAAGTGAAATTTATCGCCACTCTCTTCAAAGCCAGACTCCATTGACAAAAACAGTAATTTTACCTTGATGAATTACAGGAGCTGCTGGTCTACAACTGCCCCAAATGACTGATTTGTGTGTGTTCTCGTGTGACTTTCATTTTTTTAAAGGGTTAATTTAGATCCACCAAGGTCACACAGTGACACAAACAAACTACTGATCAATGCAATAGTAGGTCAGCAGCTCCTGTGTTCTGCGATGTAAAATTACTGTTTTTTTGTCAGTGGAGTCTGGCTATGAAGAGAGTTACAATAAATTTCACTTTCATTTCAGTTTCCTCTCAGAAAGGACTGTCTGTTTGGGAAGTACTGAGCATACAATTGGAATTCGATAAATGAGGAACGGATTTTACTGCACGAGTTGTGTGGGAGTTTGTAGACAGATACTTTGGACCCCTATGACTTAATTAATTAAGAAGTTTCTCAGTTTTTGGATTATTCGTTCGTCCATGGAGGCATGCGAGAAAACCAAAGTACTCTTTGTGAAATCAACTTAACACAGGGTGAGTAACTGACATACAAATGGTCGTTTGGGGAGTGAAGTATTCCTTTAAAGCCCTAATGACCTCTGCAGACACAGTCATGATGTTGTGCTGAATGACACTGGAAGCAAGACCATTAAATTTAGTTTTGTGAGTGACCTCTGATGCAACCATGAGGCTCTGCACTGTAACTCCAGTTTAATAAAGACTGGTGTTTTTATGTGTGTGTGTGTGTGTGTGTGTGTGTGTGTGTGTGTGTGCGTGTGGATGTCAGTAAATTGCTGTGGGTGTTGTGTCCTTGTCCATGCACGCACCTCAATCACCAATCCAGCAATCTACTAGCAGCAATCCTCCACACTGGGCATCCTTTAAGACCCTTGGTGCATTTTCTCAAGGTCAACCATCAACCTCACACACTCACACACACATGCTTGTGCACACACTGAGATCAAAAGCCCCTTCAACACGCCCACACACCCCCGGTCACCTTCCCAATCAAATCCTCTCACCCCGCAGCCCACAAGCTTCTTCTCTCCTCCAGCAGAAACATCACGCTCTCACTTTTCTCCCTGAGGTCTTAACCTTCTGTGGTTTAGGAACTCCCATGGTTCCTGAACTCCTCATTCTGCTGAGGCGTTTAAGCCTTAAAGGGAAATTCTGGTTTCACACAACCTGTCTTATTTTCATAGCTCTGACCATCATTCCTTTCGGTTATAATAAAACTGAACTCAGCAATTAAACATTGCTTCAAAGAAGTCAGACAGGGCAAGAATCCCGAGCACTCAGATGATCAAACAGGTTTTGAATGGAATTAACATAGTGGAGATGTTTGTGCTCTTGATGCAGGGCTTAGCTGCTGTAGGTTTTAAACAAACTCCCACGTTAGAAAAATACATTTGGAAGAGAAAAAGAAGGCGAACTCTGAGATTTATGCCCGAACTGTCTGGACTTTGTGGTTCAATGTATTGGATGAGTCATATGTTCCATATACTGTGAAATCATAAATGTCCATGACCTGTCTGACACACAGCGGTTTGGATGGTGCTCCCTTTAAACACAAACAGCACAACAACGCAGAGCTTTGCATTCTCACTGCTAACTGTCTGATCCTGTATATGTGCACATGAACTCTGAATCTACCTTAAAACTGAAGTAATTAATTTATGATCCAACAAGCTGTTCACACAACATTCCCATATTAGGTTGTTGCGCGAACGTGTTAGTTGCTTATTTACATATCAAGCAGACGTGAAGCAACAATATTTGGAGCTGTGTTGACATATGCAAGTCCAATCCTTTGAGTTCTGTTTATCTTTAGCTGCTGAATTCTCCACTGTGCTCACCAGCTAGTCACTAACATTGTCCGCCTGCTATCTGGTGCCGAGCAGTAAGTGTTCAGTTGTTTAATTTTTAGAGGTTTGCCACTGAAAACGGCCGAAAATGAGGTTGATATGAGCCGTGAAAATTAACCAAAACAGTGAAGCTGCAGACCAAGAACCAAAGAGATGACCTTGAAATAGGGATGCACTGAATATTCGGTAACTGAATATATTCGGCTGAATATTGCAAAAAACCACACATTCGGTATTCGGTGGAGTAAGTGAAAAGCAAGGCTTAATGGCGACGGAGAAGCCCGGCTCCAGGTCCAATAATTTCCTCTTCTTGGTGTCATGACTGACCAAAAGCACCGAACAACCGAGCCATGGCGGCACACAGGTATGTGACGTGTCAGAGGAGAAATGAGCCGTTAACATTTCTCTCTTTGTGGCAGGTAACAGTCCACAAACCTCACTGCACTTTGGACTGTTCTTTACTTGTCAGGGCAGGAGGGTGGTTGATTGATTTTTATTTATTCTATTTTGATCCCCCCTATGTTAATCACTTATTGATGCTGTTTTTGAAGTATGAATAAGTCAATAATTTATTCCATTGAAATATCATTGATGTATTATAGAAAAGTGATTTATCTTTTTATAAATGACAAAAGGCACATCTGCCTAATTTTCGCTGTGGTATCGTGATTCCACTCAGAACCGTGATACTTTCACTGGTATCTTACTGTGGGTCCCAATTTTGGTACCGTGATGACACTTCATCTGCAAAAACTAATGAAAACCTAAACAACGGTATTCAGTTTTCGGCCAAGCGTTTAATTTTATTCGGCTTCGGCTTCGCTTCGGCCACAAATTTTCATTTTGGTGCATCCCTCCTGTTACTTCCCCCACATGAATAAAACATCATCATATCTGACAGGAATAATAGCCAAAACTATAACAAATGACCCAACTTGTAATAAAGCAGAATTTTCCTTCGAGCAAAAGGCTTTTATAAATAAATCAAACACCCTCTGCTTCCTTTGGTGATCAGCGTCTCTCCCTCTCTCTCCATCTCTCTCCACCATCTTTCCCCGAGGGTGGCTAAAAACTATCACTTTGCCGCTGTGTCCATTTACGGGAAAAAGACATCAGCAATCAGCACCTGTCGAAGCTGAGGCCAAACATTTTCACCCACATTCTCCCATTTTTCAGTCACCGTCTGAACTCTTTCCTTCTCTATGACTCTTACTGACCTTATTGCATTATCGCCTCAATCTCCTTTTAATGTCTCTATTCCCGTCTCCCTCTTTCTGTTAATTATGTCCCCCTCGCCTTATCCGTCTCATCAGTGATTCTTCAGTGCATTATTTCTACCTCCATTCTGTCCTTTCACTCAATTTTACAGGCTTGGCAGCAGAAAGGACAGTGATGCTATCCTTCAGGTAGCTGTCACACTGCTGCGCTAAAAGGGTTATACTGGTGTGTGGGTTTGTGTTTATGTAAATATGTCAGTTTCTGCGTGAGTTGTACTGTTGTAGTAGAGAGTTTATAAAGTGGGATCATCATCAGAGAGGATTAAGGAAAGGAGATAGAGGAAAAAGGAACAGAGGAGGCTCGAAAGGCAGGGGGTTTTAGATACAGGAGTGAAAGGAATCAGCAGGAAAGAAAAGTTGTGATTGGAGGGGTTTGAGCTCTCTGGCAAGTCTTTTCTCTCTCAGACACCAACAGCAAGTTTGTCCATATGCTGGGAGCGATGTGCCCGCCAGCTCTGTCTGGGTGAGGAGTTTTTTTTGTTTTGTTTTTAGAGAAGACGAGACTGCGAACAGCGATAAAGTTAGAAACCCAAACAAGTTAATGAGGAGCGGGAAATAATGAGCTGATTGCATGATTAGAGGCATAATTCTTCCGCACACTGAAAAGCCCCCACAGCTATTTCCTATTTACATATCATTTCTAGATCTATGAGAGCAGCAATAACATGGAGTGGCTGCCGTGTTTAGGCGTCACGGAGGTCGCTCTTTGCTCAGGTTGGGGTAAGAAAACGGCCACGAAATCACCAGCCATCCTTCACTTTGACTGTTGAAAAGGCGGACAGGAAACTAACCAGCCATGCTGTCCGGAGGGGCAGAGTCAGGTAAAGGTAATTGCTTAGCAAGAGAATGAAACAGGAGATAGGATCAGGAGGAAAGCAAGAGAGGTGACAGCCTATAATTGGAAACAGAGAAAGGAGGAAGATGGTGGAAGAGGAGGAACAGAGAGGGGGGGTTTAGATGGAGAGAAATAGGAGCGGCTGGCTGATACACCTCATGCAAACCTGCTGTCATAAACCATATGCACTCTGTCACAACGTGACATAACACATGGCCACACATGTCATGTTACTGCACATGGCCTCCTGCAGTGGGTAAGCAGAGCTATACATGTCTCAGACCAGAGTGCACAAACAAGTCCCGGCTTCAGCAGCTACACAAGTTACGCCTCTCAGATTTTTCTTGTCGTGCGCAATTTACGACCGCAAATAACTCAAGCACAAAGTTAATGTCATGAGCAATGTTACAGCCACACAAACAAGTGTTGGGAGTGATTGTTTAATTTTTCCGGCGACGTGAGACATAGCAACATTCCACCAGTGGAGGTTTATTTACATGCATCACTCTGACAGCTTACGAAACCCATTACGAAATGCCTCCAGTGCTATACAATAATGTAATAACAGGATGTAGATGGTAAAGCATGACCACGCACACTCAGAGACACACACACACACATAATCTCTCCTCCTCATCCTCTCTCCTTTGCTGCAAGTATCTGAGGGCAAGTAGGGAGACTTGTCAGGGTGGGTAGTCGTCAACCCCGAAGATCTGCAAACACGCACTGTTGCGTTTCAAGTGTTTCCGAGCTCTATTGGTAAAAACACAGCCACCATTGAGGGTAAACGCGTGTGTGTACGAGTGTGTGTAGTATATGTGGACATACCCAGGACTGAAGCGTGGTCCCTGATGCCTCCTCATCTGTCCAGCTGTGTGCGTATGTGAATCTATTTTCCTCTCCTCTTGGCCCACAAGTTGCCGACACCGCTCCACACGTGCCAGCCCTCCGCTCCTCAGTCTGTCTCACTCTCAGACCCTGGCATCAGCAGCTGTACCGAACCTGCCACTCATCCCCCTCTTTTCTCTCCTGCGCCCTCCCTCCCTCCCGCCAGCAGGCTCGTTTGTGTACACACCTCCTTTCACTCCTTGTTGGTTATTGTCCCAAAAATATGATCCGGGCGCTCACAGGAGGGGGGGGCTCACGCGAGATTGTCCTCTCCTTCAGACAGAGCTCCTCAGCGGGTCAGGGCGCCCTCCATCTCCCCCGGCGTGGATGTGGGATTATGAGAGAAGAGAGGGAGGATGGGGAAGGAGCGTGCTGTTGCTGTAGCTGTTGCCTCTGCCTCCTTCAGTGTGAGCGCCTCTCTCTCGCTTAGCATGCTTTTCATCTCTCTCTCTCTCTCTCCCTGCTCTCTCACTCTTTATCTCTCACTACCCCCCCCTCCCTCCCGTTTCTCAGTCACTGTCTATCTGCTGCTGCTCCGGCTGTTTGGATTCACAATTCAGTGGGCTGCCGGGCGTACGGCTTAGGGAGTCTCTTTAAACTGCCGGGCAGGAAGAAAAACGAAGAGACTGAAAACACAGAGTTTGGAGGCGGAAAAACCGGGAGTGAGTAAGATCACAGCATTTTGAGCCTGGAAGAGAGAAAAATAAATTATAATTTAAAAACAAACCTATTAATTTCTTTACAAAAGACAAAACCAAGTTCAGGTTACAGTTGAATAAATATAGGCTAGATAATATTCAATTTAACACATGATATTAAAACAAACGTAATAAAAGCACAGTGACATATCATCAGTTTGAGCTATTCATCATCATCATATATCATTTATAAGAGCCCGGTCTCACTCCGAAGTCAGAAGGCAGCATCAGATACCAATAAAAAAAAGGCGTCCTCTAACGTCAGCAAGATACACAGCCAGTTGCTGTTATAGTTTAACAAAGCCTGGTGGTGTCAGGGAGAAACGCAGTGGAACAAGGACCAAAATCAAGGCGGCGAACGTTGGAGTGGGGTGGATGGGTCCAACAAACATCGACTTTCACCTGAGAAAGCGCTGTTTGTGTCCCATAAGATTCTGAAGTCAAACCCTGTTCTTTTTTGCTGAATGCACCACTTGTTTGTTGCTGAAGGGGAAAAAAAGCCAATTCGCACTGTTGTAGTGACGTAGTGCGTGTATTTTGAAAGAGACTGTATGCAAACGTTACATTTCCTGTGAAAAGGGAAGTCTATCTTGAAAGAAGACAACGCATGTAACAGGCTAAACTTGACACGTCAACAGAACGTCAACAACCAACGCACCCAAGGTACCTTTCACATCATATGTGGACGTGGAAAGTCCATGACCAAATGTCAATATGTGATGATAAGAACAGGGTTTGGCTTTGCCAAGCGAACACTGCCCTCCCAGATGAAAGTTGGTGGTTGTTGACTTTCACCACCTTAACTCTCGTTCTTGTTTGACTGCGTTTCCCCCTGACACCAACGAGCACTGTTAAACTATAACAGAAACCGGCGACGTATTATGCCGACTTGAAAGGACAGCTTTATTCGTCAGTGTCTGACGCCGAAAGTCACTCCCCAAGGGCCAGATTTTAACAACTCCAGTCGTGGAACGAGCACAGAAAAACACATGTATAATGAGACAAATTACCAAGTCGACAAAGGTCGTTCTAAAACAAGAGTGAATCTGGAGTTGTTTTTAACTTTCACTTTAGTTGTTGTGTACAAAAAATAATAATAAAAAATTGACCTGATAATGGCACGAGATCCAAAGTCAGAGGATCATCCTGAGTTTTCACAATTTATCCTGGGCAAGACATGAATGTGTTTTTGAGACAATAACCTCATGGTGGGACTAAATCCCAAAAGTCAGTTAATTATCAGAGTCATTAAGGTACATTGTCTGGGGACAATGAATATCAGTTTCATGAAAATTCACCTAATGTGATGTGTTTCAGTTTGGACTATAGTGCTGGACTGAGAGACTGACATTGCAGTCCATGGTGCTATGCTGCTATCATAGCTCTAGGATCCTAAAATAATCTTCTGTCTATTTGGATAGAAAAATACTTTCTCTGCTGTACATTTACAGCACAACAGATTTACAGTTGGGTATATATTTTTTTTTCTAGAAATGCCCTCAGAACATCAGTAAGCTTTGAAACTTAAACTTTAAACCCTCCTCGGTTTAAAAAAAGATTTATTTAGTTTGAAGAAAAACCGAAGCTTAGCTCAGTGACTTGAATATACTGATAATACACAAGACACAAATCAATGCTAAAAAAGACAAAGTCAAAGGATTTTAGGAGGTTAGCATGACCAATACTAGGAGCTTATCCAACTACTGAGTAAATGAATTGTAGTAAACTTCCCTCCACCTCACCAACACGGAGATCTCCCTGCTCATCTTCCAGCTCATCCTGCTGGCTCTAAAGCTGCTCCTCAAACTACAGATTGCACTTCAACATTTTCATATGCCGCCATCACAGACACACAGTATAAAAGCATTTCAAACTAGGCGTCACTGGTCAAATATAAACCAAGATTCAGTTACTGTACTGTATATTTCTGGCTTGAAATGTCTTCAGAAACAAATTACACTGAACTGTTTGGCTGTAATACGAACAGGAAGCAGGTGCCATATCGTTTCCGGTGTCCTGTATTGTAAGAACAGAGGCTGAAAATACTGATCAAATGATAAAACTAAGCACTGCTGATTAAATAGGAAGCATTCGGTTACTGAGCTGCCTAAATGTTTACAGAAACATATTTTGCTTACCCTTTAGCTGTAAATCAAAATCGTTCTGAAACAGCCAGCCGCCATTTTGTTTTCTGTTGTTTTCTTCTTCTTCTTCTTCTTCTTCTTCTTCCTCTTCTTCTTGGCATCTTATGACGGTGATGGTGCATTACCGCCACCAACTGGTATGGAGTGTGGACCTGCAATCTATCCTAAATGTACTAACTCCGATAACAACGGGGAAAAATTTGGACAAATAAATAAAATAAATCATGTTCTCAGATTCAGATTCATTCTCCTATGATACTGTAACAATGCTTGATTATATTCCTCACTTGACCTTCCCTGTAAAATATCTCTTAAATCAAAATTTAACTTAATTTCTTTATGGTTCAATATAAGTTCCCTTCTGACAACATCATATTTTGCATCATTTTTCTGTTTTACCTGAAGGAACCGGTATGTCAGTATAGTTAATTCTTGCTGCCTCCTTTGCACATATGTCAGCTATTTCATTTCCACTGATTCCTACATGAGCCAGTATCTATATAAAGGTTGTGCTTAGTCCCTTCATCTGAATTCTGCATAGTGTTTGCTGTATTTCCTTGCATATGTCACCTACTACATGTAGCAAGAGTGTTTATTGCTCCAGTGTGGCGCAAGGCACTGTGGTAGCTGTAGGTTTTCTACCACAGCCCCTTTTTCTCTGGTCACGTCGCACAAATTTCAAAAGTCTTTGCACCTGTCTGCTGCACAGACAGCCCAGTTTTATGAAAAGACCATCTTGCCAGCAGTGAAATACTTCTTTAAGATCATAAACATCCACTCACATGTACAGAAACGCTTTGGTCTTGTGTCAAATCTTGCTACAGCTTCCTGAGCCAAATGGCACCAAACAGTTCCTGATGTATTATTATAAGTATAACACACAAAAGAGGGATTTAGGCTCCAAAAATTACTCTTTGGGAATGTCATTCCTCCAGTGGGTTTGTTCTGTTTAATCATCTCCCCCATTTAGCCTGAAGCGTGCAGAGGGAGGCAGTGAACGAGAGAGAGAGAAAATAGACATTTTTTATTGTTCGGTCCTGTTGCCTTGTCAGGGTAAATCAGATCACAGGGTGCTGAGGTTCACACACACACACACACACACACACGCACACAAAGAAACACACGCTGAGAAACACACTCTTCTAGCCTGACTGACTGGCCCTGAGGTCAGATAACAGCTCATCACGGGAAAGGAGAAGTCTGGCCTGCGACCCTGAGGCCAGGGGTCGGGCACGTCATGATGCCTGGTGGAGGCCAAGTCTACGGACACCTCGCGCTCCAACCTCTGAGCCTATCTGATCCACCCACACATAAAGACACTACATCACATGTTTTATCTCTGCTGCAACCATTAGGCTGTCAGGTCCCAAAAATGTATCTGCTCAATAACATCTCAGGTTTTGAGATATCAATCCTTGAAATGCTCTCCCCTGCTGCAACACTGATCAATACCACCCAAATACTTCTTCTCCACTGCAGCTTCTCCACTGTACACTCACTGTGCTCCAAACACTCATATCACTGCCAAAATATGTCTACATGCACCAGTTTCATCATCTCATCCCTCACACACATAAAGCACGGGTGCTACTGGTGATATTAGAGACAGCTCTGATCTATTAGTGCCCCAGTAAACTGTGACAGTGAGCCTGCATGAACATTACCAGGACCCTGAAACTGAAGCAGCTAAATGGAATTCAGCCATCATTAATTTTATTATTTGCACCTGTGCTTTTCTTCCTGTGGCGTGTAAAAACGTCCTCTTTAAAAAAGTGCAGAAATGTCATTCCAGTAGTTTCATCTTCTGAACAAAACACCAGACTAAGTTACAGCTTTACCTCCAATTATTTTTTATATGACATTTCTTCTCTTCAGGTGAATGTATATTATCCATTTGCTGCTGTTTATAGAAAGTGCAACTGCAGTGATACGGTTGATGGGTGTAGTTTTGTAGAAAGAAAATAGTTCCTACAGAAAAATATGGATTTTTGATTTTGAGGTGAACTGTCTCTTTAAGTCAGTCTTGTCTTGAAGTCCCAATAAAATCAAACGTACTTGATATTATTGTACGTTTTAGTGTTGACTCGTGCAAAAAGTGAGGTTCAATTACGTGAACCCTGCTGACAACCAGTAAGTGCACTTTCTCCAGCACCAAACAGGAAGCAGCAAACTGGGCAGTCAAGAGTGTGAACTAGCTCGGTGGAGCTGGTGGCGTGTATTCACGTCTGTACCACGACAGGGTGGAGAAGGAATAAAAGCAGACAGCAATTGCTGCAGCTCTGTCTTTGAAAAGACCTTTTAAGAGACTAAAGTATGACGACTTAAAAGACTAAAGTCTGACACCCTCTCACATCTAAAGACAGCGTGTCATAAACACTGGCGTTAGATGTGAGAGGGTGTCAGACTTTAGTCTTTTGTAAGTCTTTTCAAAGTCTTCTAGTGTGTGGTGTTGCTTGAACACCGTAGTCAATTACTCATTATTATAGCAGATGTAATTCCTTACATTAATCTGATCTGTTTGCATCCTGTGATATCCTGCCCAGCTCTGCCTTTAAACAACTTCAGAGATTTGCCATTATGTGTATTTCACACATCTAGAAATAGAAATTGCCACATTGTGATTTAAGAAGCAGCCAGCTTACAGCTAGTTCAAGGTTAGACTTCTGAATGTAGGCCTGCCAGTGCTGATGTTAACATTTTACCTAAGAAGATGCAACATGGAAACACAAGACAAACCAGAGGACACGTTCGTACTCCTCCGAGGTGAGTTGCCTCTTCACACCTCCAGCTCCTGCATCAAACTCAGGTATCCAAGACTCATCTGTCCACTGACCGTATCTAATTCTGCTCTAGACCAATGATCCAGTTGTAATATCTGAGTTTATGCTGATAAAGTTTGATACTTTGGTTGATGAGCAACAGGAATTACACTGTTACGTATATTTTTTTTAACCACTGGGATCAGTTTTGCCTCATGGCCTAACACCCAGAAACAGAGAAATGGCGCGGTGGAACGACACAATCGGATTCCTGTCAATTAGAGGTGTGTTATCTACAGACGAATCCACTGCAGCGTTGTGACCGAGTCAGATTAAGGGTTGCTCTTATCTGATGACAGCAAGACCATTGTGCTATAAATGAGTGGTGCACAGCGAGCAGGCTTCCTTGTGGTTGTCGCATGCCTTTCTGTTCAACATGTAGAGAAGTTTCAAAGTAAAACTTTTTACTTTCTCACCTGCAGATCTATTTTAACAAATTAGATGTTACGTTTTTATTTGTTCTTGAACAGATAAAAGAATAACGTCCTGCGAGAGCCTGAAGCATAATTTGCTGCAGTATTCGTTATCCAAGCCGTTTTGTTTATGTTTCAGATATTTCCTACATTATTGATGGTATGCCATCTGACAGAAACATCAGAGGAGCAGGTGGTGTTTTTCCACTGCTGTGTACTTAATGAACAACCTTTCCACTGTACAAATGAGTAAACAGAGTGCTGAGAACAAACAAATGAATTAATCAGTAAACCACGAGTATGATCTAGAATGGGCTCTCAGTAAAATGCAGATTTCTGCCAGATCAGCCACCTGGGCTGATCGCAGCCACTCTTCTTGCCATTCCAGCAAAGCAGCCAGCATTTCAGAATTGTCCAAGAAGCTAATATAAATACACACCATGTCTATTTTTGACAGAGACACAGCAAGTGCAAAGAGCAGATCGATTTCTCCTGCTGACAGGCACTGTATGTGAAATATAGATACAATGGCGCACAGATCATCTGAGGATAGAGTTCGTATGTGATTTATGAAAAATTCTTATCTTGCCAATCACTGCATAGGAATGATTGGATGTTGATAAATGTGGCAGCTGGTAAAAAAACGTGATTTACATATCCTGTCCCAATATATCCTTGGTGTAGAGGCGTCACCCCTGAAGTTTATGGCATGGAAAGACATAATACAGCTAAAAAGAGAAACTCCTCTCCCAGGAGTCCCAGGTCCAATTTAATCAACTGGTTCTATTTTGCAGCCAGTCAGTTTTTGAGCCACAGTGAAGGTGAAATTTGGCCCAGAACAGATGGTAAGGTTTGTTGATTTTTAGCTGAGTCGACTTCTGGAAAACTTGCGGCTCTTAAGGCCCAGACACACCAAACCGACCTCAGAGACCTAGCAGCTACGAAGCCCCTTGCTGCGTCGCCTCATGCCGCCATGTCTCGGCCAAAAAGTTGCACATGAACACACCGCAAAGACTAAAGCCGACGGTCAACCAGCACATATGTTCTGCACCTGCCTGAGAGCAAATACCTCTCAACACCAGCATTCAGAAAGGGAACTGGTACACCGTCTTGATGCTAATTAGGCAGTTAGCACATTAGCAACACAATCAAATGTTGAAAAAACAAAGCATATTAATGTGCGCCAGCGAACAGTAATGCAAACCACCATGAAATGTTTCCACTAAAGAGCTCTTGGCTAAAGAAAAATAATCTCACCTTATGTAACAAGTTTGCTTTGGTCTCACTCCCTCTCTTGATTTTAGCTTTTTGTTTACTTTCCTCACTTCCGTTTCTCTTCTTGTGCACCAAGCTGAACTGCCAAACAGAGTGATTTCATTCATATGACATGCTCTGTCGCTGGTTCAACATCCTGAAACTGCCAAAAAAGCAAACTAGTGCTGAAGAGGGTCAAAGGTGCAGGACAAACCGCACCGACGAGGGCAGCAGATGCTCACCAAAGACCCAACTTTGACGACGGCCAACCGGTTGGTTAAGAGGAGTGAGGAGTCAGCAGTCAGCAGTCAGCAACGCTTCAAACCTATCAATTAAACAGGTTTCGAAACAATTATGAATCACTGCAACCATGCCAGCCTACAGTCATACATGTGCACACAAAATATGAGGCTTATTGGTCCAGTAGTTTGCTGGATTAGCTGGGGACAGACAGATGCACTGACAACCAAACACATGATCCACTCCAGGCTTACACCTGACAGAGATAATTAAGAAAAGTGTTACTGTAATTAGATAGTTTTGAGAGTTTTATGAATATTATCAGTGTCTGAGTGTGTTTTTCTACCACAACTGCTGAAACAGGCAGGCAGAGGTCCCATTTTTCTGTAACCACTCCTTCTACTTCAAGGTCATAAAATAATTTCCACCTCCACTGGCAGTTCTGGTTTTTGTTTCGTGGCATCCACCTTGAACGATGGCAAAGATATCCTTGTGGGTGTGCAGCGGCTGCATACACAAGATGTCTTCACAGTGGGTGCAGAGCATGAAGATTATGGCTGCAAATGTATGTAAGAATTTGATACCAGCGTGGGTCTTACACAGCAGCCAAGTGACAGTCTCCTTTCTCGAAGCCCCACTTTTGGGAGGACTTTCATTTGCACTGACATTTAGGACAGAATAGGATGACATTTGAGTTGCGAGTGTATGTGGGACGTGGGTCGGACATAAATGTATCAGATGGCTTGGATGGAATATAACAGGAACTAACTGCTACAAATCATGACTGTTTTAGAGAGCTGAATGTGAGTAAGGTATTTACGTGATAAATGGAGCTAGAGTCTATTTTTCATTATCATCAAAGTGAAGTTTTAATTTCAGTCGTGGGAGTGATTCATGCTCACTTACCTTTCCTTGTCACCTTATGCTTAAGCACTTGAAGATATGCAAATCAATTCCATAATAGGACCAACTTCTTGGTGATGAAACAGGAAATTTCATTTAAACGTGCATACATTATGGGTGTCTTTTTTTTTTTTTTTTTTTTGTTCTGGCCTACACGCTCCCTATCAGCAGCTGTGTCGCGAAACTAATCACAGCCTCGTTCATTACTGTTGCGTTTGGCAACTTCTCTGTATGTCAGCCTGCTCAAAAGGCAGACAGTCAAGTGCCAAGTGGAATTACATCTCTGAGCATGGTCACAAAAATACCACATGCTTCTCATATTACCTGAGCTATTTCCCATCAAGTAACTCTATACCGAAGATGTGACGCCCTGAATCTCCAAAACAAAAACCTGCTATATGTTAAAGATGTATACATGTGATATTCAAAGGTTGCTCAAAAATTGAAGTAATTTTATCCTAAAAAAATATTTTTCAAGTTTATTAAGTTATAATAATAATGTAATATCTTCTGTTTAAACTGTTAGCACGACTACAGTGTAATGCCCTGTTCAAACTACAAGTGATAAAGGGATCTGAATCATTCACAAGGGCCCCTCACCCCACAGGCCCCAGTACAACAGCCCTGCCTGCACTGTCTATACTAACTCCCCTTGGGCTCAGAGTTTAGAGGAGCTACAGGAAACTGCTGACTTGACACACACTTCCCTCAGCACCTGTCAGGAGGAGTACAAGAGAGAGATAGATAACTGAATGAATGAATTACATTTATAGATGAGGGGTGACACTGAAAACTAATTACCATACTTAAAAAGGTTAATGCTAGCTGTAAAGCTAATATTTAGTAATATCTTAATCATGCAATCACAATTCTAAAATAATCTTTGCTGATTGGATGACATTATATTACTGTATATTATATATTCAAACAATATCACACATAAGAGGGAGTGCTGTTGCACTGACTGCAGGCCAGACACGACTACGAGTGTGATATTGCTGTTGTAAAACAGTCCTACAAGCACCCTCCATTAGTTAACAATAAAAACGTGTCAACAGATTATGATTTTTTGCTTATTTAATTATTTATTTGGATCTGCCAACACAAATAGTTATTGCCAGCAGGATGATGCTTTTTTAATATCATTTAATTTTCATTTAATGTTAATATGGGTTAATTGATGTTTGATGTAATTCATGTTTTAGAACGCTTGTAAAGCAGACAAATACATGTACAGTTAAGTCCAGTGCTGTTTTTGCAAACCAGGATACATTACATTTGTTACATTTGTACGTTATTATGCAACACTGTTGTTAACATGTGGTTAGGTTTAGGTTAAAAACACTTGGTTATGGTTATAAAAGATCATGTTTTGATGCCAAGTTTTTGTGCCACTATATCGGCAGACAACGCAGCGATGTTTTGATTAAAAAAAACTATCCTCACTGGAAACACAGCAGTGACTCACAGAATTACAATCTGTTTCGTTGTTTCTTGGTCTCAAACGGTGGTCTGCAGCGTAGCAGGCATCTTGACTAGGTGTCATGCCATCCACTATCCCCTCCACCTCCCGATAATAAAGCTTATATATCAATATCAATATATCAATATATATCATCACTTTAAAATTGTTGATATAAAACATATTATGAAATGTGCAAATGTAACGTATTTGTGGTCTGCAGAAACATTTTCTTCTGGTGACTGTGCTCATACCTATATATCCTCCAACATCCTAAATAGAGCCTAATTCGGTTTTTCAGAATATTAAAATCATAATGCAGTCTAACGAGGAGCCCTTACATTTACCCAAGTATATTAACAAGTCAAATCATTTGGAAACAAAGTAAAGAACATATCTAGACTTGGATACTGCCTGGCCCCTGTTTTTATTATGCTGTGAATCAAATGTTAACCTTTCACTTTAAAATTGCTGCTTGTTCACATTATGTTCCTGTCACTCTCCTCATGAGTGCCTTCGATGAGGTCAGATAAATGTGGCGTTAATTGAGACTTGTGTTTATTGGTGCTTGATTGGGAAAAGTCTCTGTTTATGTGGCTCAGACAGAAACACTTTATCTGTGTCTGACAATAATGAACTGACTGCCCTGTAGCTCAGCCTGCGGTCTCAGATAGAGCTGCTTATTCACCACTCTCTCTACCTGAGCCGGCCATGACATGTCAGGTAATAAGTTTGTTTTCAGTGTGCAGCCCCAAACAAAATGGATTTAAAAGAAAGAACTTTTTGTCCTCTCTTGTTCACCCTCTCTCCCTCCCTCCATCTTTTCTTTCTCATCTCCTCGCTGCCTCTATTTGACTCAGAGAAAGATCACTCGTGACACATTCATTAGCAATGATATTAGGGAAGAGAGGACTAGCAGTTAGCTGTGATGCTAACTATGTTGGCAATGCAACATCGTTATCTTCTCCTCTGCGCGCGCGTGAGCGTGTGGGTGTTACAAGGAGCCTTATCAGTGGAAACAGACCTGGACGTGAGCAGGGTGGTGAGCAGGAGGAGGATGTGGAGGGGAGGGCTGGAGGTAGAAAAGCAACAGTGAAATTGAAGGATAAGAAAAGAAATGGGAGACTGGAAGCAGGCAGAGACGTGAAGATGGACGATAGACACATGGAGGATATCAGAAAGGGATAATGCGTTGTGAACGAGGACAACGTGAGATAAAAGACAAAAAAGGAGGAGAGTGGGAGGGAAAATGGGGAGAAAATGGGACGTGATGCGAGTAAAAAGTGGGAGCAGAGGAAGGGATTGAGAGGAGGAGGACAGCAGAAGTTGGGTGAGGGAGAAGATGCCGAAAAGGTGATAAGGAGGACTGGACAGGTGAAGGGAGGCAGGCTTCAGAAATTAGGTTTTTGATGGACTGATCTTCTCTGCAGTTGCCTCGAGGGTGGGCAAATGCCATTAATCTCTTGCTTGTGGCTCAGAGTATTGCCATGCAGGCTTAGATCTGGCCTGAAGGCTGCAATATACATAATGTATCAACATATATACACATGGATGATAACAGTTTCTGAACTTTGGTATAAAAAGATGATGGATTCTTAAAACTGCATGAGGCAGTCTGAAGCAAAATACTACTTTTGAATACCAAAATTCCAAGTTTAACAAATGTCCTTTGACAGACCTTCACGATGGAGCCAGAAATGTAGCCTCCAATGTAAAATTCACCTCTCAGGAAGACCTTGCTAACTCATCCCCCAGTGCAGTTTGTGTCCACAGCACTGGTACCTCATTTCCCACAAATAGGACTTTGGAAATGTTACACTCCTGTACAGCTAAACATGTGTGCAATATGTTTTTGTGTCTGCTGGGCAGAAAATATTTGTGAGCACCTTGTGCAGTGTGTGTGTGTGTGTGTGTGTGTGTGTGTGTGTGTGTGTGTGTGTGTGTTAAAAACACATGCACATCTATCTTGTTCAGATGCTGAGCCTGAAAAACTGTGAGTGTGATTCATATCGCCCTCTCGACTCCCAACACTCACCTGCTCCCTATAAAATGCATCCTCCATCACTTTAAGAACAGCATAATGCTTTGAGAACAAATTGGTGCCTTGACAAATGGATTCAGGTACGTGTCCAGGAAATTATCTGTGTCCCACCTAACAACTTATTACAGCAACACATCCGGGCCTGACTTAAAGGAGCAAATAATTATTTTCTGTGTAAAGATATAGTGGAGTAATGGCGTCCTGAGCAGAACATACAGTCACACTACCTCTGTGTGTGTGTGTGTGTGTGTGTGTGTGTGTGTGTGTGTGTGTTGTCATCTGAGCTTCTCTGTCCATTGTTGTAGTAGACAGTCCGACCACATATGTAGCACGGACAGGTTAACATCGTTAGCCCAATCAACACAGCTGCTGTTGTTAGCACTGTTTGCGCTGTTAGCACCATCACATTCTAGCTGCTGCTTATAGCCACCTCCATGTTGAAAACCATTCAGACAACCTCTGAATTATAATTACACTTTGAAGATACTTCTTTTTAAGATACAAGAAATTGAGCATAGCGTTAGTTCATGATGTCGAGCTCAGCTCACATCCCAGCTATCAGCTGATCTCAAACAGCCCAATAAACTGATGGAGCTCATTCAGGGCGCCCTATTCAAACTGCTCTGGCCTACCTACTGTTGCTGCATCCTCTGCAACCCGTTTTGCAACCTACCTCCATTAGCTCCTCCTTTTCATGCTGTGTCCGACTTATCCATGTCATTCTGTTTGTCACTGATGCTGCTCTCCCTGCTTTAGGATTTCCATGTAGGCGCATGGAAGGGCAGGAAGGTTTTCTCTCTCTGCCTCAGGCTTTCTTTGTTTGCACGTGGAAGGGCAGAAAGCATTGCTCTTTCTGCCTTAAGGCTTTCCACGTAGGCCTGAGGAAAGGCAGAGAGGCCCCAGAACAGAGCCATACTGCCAAATATAATACGACAAATGGAATTAAAGTTTTCTTCGACTAAAACAGTCCTGACTGAACTACCAATAATACATCACAAATCAATGAACAAATGACTGCCAACGCAGTGGCTTCTTCTGCTATCATGTTAACTCAGTTTGATATTTGCCAAACATTCCATGTAATAAGACAGTCTCCACTCAGAGTTAACATGCTTATTTGTTCTGCAGCTTTTGACCATATCATCATTGTTTTCATTTTCATATTAAGGATTTGCTCCGTTGTCATTGAATTAATCATTTCTTCTTTTTATCTTGCATTCCTGTGCTAAACACAAATAAATACATACAAAGCGCAGATGCTGCATTTCATAAATCAGAAATGCTATAGAAATAAAGTTCATCATGGTGTGTTGCTGTTTCCTAGTGCGGTGGTTTCCAACTGGTCCAGCCATGGGGTCCAGATTTCTCCCTGGTCATTAGTTCAAGGTCCATACTTTTAAATATATTCACTATCATACTTGCGTTTGGCTATGTCATTGAGCTAGTTTGATGGCTCTAAGTAACTATCTGTTAGTCACTGACTCTGTAGCAGGAAACGGCACTTCAAAATGTAAGCTCTGTACCAGAAATTCCCTGTTCTTTAAAAAAAGTGTGTTTTTTACAAACTTGACACATTCGCGAGTCACTTGCGATCCATTCAGAATGGACCTGTGACCCACCACTTGGGAACCACTTGCCTAGAGGTCTAAGAGGTTTACCAGGTTGATTCCGGCTTGGGTCCCTCGTTGCGTGTTGTCGCAATTGCTTTCTCCCTGTTCCCAGGGGGTCTTTGCTGCTGCACTCCCTACCTTAGGCTTTTCATGTAGGCACATGGAAGGGCAGAGAGGTGTGCTCTCTCTGCCTTAAGCCTTAGAGACTGTGTCTCAGCCAACCTCACTGTCATCTGTGAAAATAAAAGCAAAAGTGGATTTAAAAACTTTTATTACATGAAATAAAAGAATAAATTATGGCACAAGAAGTTGCTCTCAACCATGAAAAATAATAAGTTACCAATAAATCTCAAAAATGAAGAGTGAGCTATTTGATTTTTCATTTCAGTCACATGCTGGCCCATAACCTCTGTGCTACATGCAGTCCCTCCCTGCTCAACCAAACAGCATTAGTTTGCCCTATACGGGGCTGAAGATACACATCATGTTCTATAGTCGAGATTTTGAAGAAAAGCGAAAACCTATTTCCTGTTGTATCTTTGCAGAGGCACATTTCAGCCTTCACACATAGGTTTCACACAGATCTTCAGTGCAGGCAGGACTGTGTGGATTCACTGCTATGCGACAGCTGTAAGGTGCCTCTCTTCTTTACCTCCACAACAACTGCTGTGCAGTAACAAGTAGTAAAAACTCTCTGGACTGGATGTAAATCTTCAGCATGGCACAGACGCACAGTGTGTTTTCTCAGTGATACCATCATAGAGAAAGGGCATTATCAGCATTTCATCCTTCAAACGCTCTGCAGCTATGCAACGCCCTAGAGCCACCACAAACACACATGGCCTCACTCAGAAGACCGACAGAAATCACAACACAAGTTCGGACATGAAAAGACAGGTGAGGAGAGGGGGAGATGAAAAGGAGTGTCAGAGAATTTATAAAGTGAGTGCGACACAGCTAAGAGGGAGGGGATATTTTGGAGGAGATTGATAGAGGAGTAGAAAAAGAGATTAAGAATAATCATATCTGGAAGGTAAAGGCCGATAGAGTGTGTGCCGCACTGAGATAGCTGGAGATAGAAAAATGATAGAGACGGAGGGAGAGATTGTGTTTGTGTGTGAAAATGGAAACAACCCTGCAAGGTGGAGAGAGATGGAGTGAGTGTGGGAATTAAGAGATATGGAGATATGACAGAAGAGGCCTTGCGAAAATCAATACAGCTATGACTGGAGAGAGATAAAGTGGATTGAAGGAGAAGTGGGGCAGGGGATGAGGGCGACAATACAGCTGAACGAAGGGTAAAGGAGGCGGGGGGAAGGGAGGAAAGAGGGAACGAGGGGGTGACAAGAGAAAAAGAGAGACGGGGAGAGAGGGTGTGATGAATATAAGAGAGCGCAAGATGATGTGAGAGGAGCTGTTGTTTGTCCTCAGGCTGCTCTCTTCGAGGAAGGACAAGGATGTGGGGGTGGTTAGCAACATTTACTGACACAAACTGTGAGCGTGTGTGTGTGTGTGTGTGTGTGTGTGTGTGTGTGTGTGTGTGTGTGTGTTCATTTTTCACAGCAACCAGCCACCAATAACATTATATAAGAATGATCAAAACAGAAGAAACCATGGCAACTGTAATCCAACAGCCACTATCTTCACACACACGTAGAGGGAACACACAATATTAGGTGTGACAGTGCAATTACAGATGCTAAATATCTTCCAAATATCAAAAAAAATCTGTCTTCATTATCTAAGCCTGATGTTTTTTTTTCCAACCATAAGGAGAGAAGAGCTCGCAGCCTAACAGGGAAGAGATGTTTTTGTTATCGCACCACTGCAGACCACAGGGCTCTTAGTCAGAAAAATTCCCGACAGGAGCCCAGACAGTGACGAGCATAGCTTCTGGGAGATGAGCGTATTTCAGGCCTGAAACGGAGGCATGATGGACAGAAGATCAGGGCATGTGGGTCACCGGCCCAAATGACTCCCTCGCGTCCAAAAAACTCAGGCACGAGCCTCCAACGGCTGTCTGGATCCGCAGCTTAGGAGAGGATGAGGGGGATAAATGAGGTAGCTCCAGAGAATGCCGCTTCAACTAGCTGCAGCTTAAAAGCTCATTTACATCTGTTTCACCCTCACACAGGCTAAACTGGGCCTCAGATGGCCTAAATACCAGTTAGCCCACCTGTCTTTACTCTTCGACCCGCAGACCACTGAGCGTGATCGCTGATTGTCTTTGTCTGACCTGAGCAGAGCCTGCAGTGAGGAAGATTCACAGCAGCATGTCTGACGCTGCGGATGGAGCTGCACACTGAAACTGTGATTTTACACATTTCTGTAGATGCAGCAGCTTGAAATCTTTGTGTGGTGTTATTTACCTTTTCTTTCAAGTTCAGTCTGTGTCTGTAGTTTCCGAAATTGAGTGTCTCTGTTGAAAAAGGGTTGTTTTGTTAGCATCCCTTCTGATTCAGCATATTTCTAAAGACAA
This sequence comes from Epinephelus cyanopodus, assembly GCA_026686955.1. NCBI lineage: Eukaryota > Metazoa > Chordata > Actinopteri > Perciformes > Serranidae > Epinephelus > Epinephelus cyanopodus. The sequence continues at coordinate 12,361,541 of CM048926.1, read as the reverse complement.
CACTTGTGTGTTTGCAATCACTGAAGGACATGAGCACAAATCACTTTAGCTGAAGAGTGTAGACCTGGTACACAGCTGTACACTGTGATATGCATATTACTGTGATTTAGCAGGTTACTGAAAAAATGACTATATATTCTATGTTATTTTATTTATTTAACCAGAAAAACCTCTTGAGATTAAAGAACAACATTCAACAAAAATATAGCATAAAAATGTACAGCTCTGAAACAAGCAATATAAAACACAAAATAAGATTACAAGAAAGAAAAGCCAAAAAGTATGTTAATACATACTAGAAATGAACTATAAAAATGCAACAAAACGGCAACTACACATGATTCCAAAGAGCAGCTAAGACTCCCATGACACTGACATATAGAAGATTGTGTACAAAAATCCTGCAGCAGTGCTTTTGAAACGGGCGAGAGGAACCGAAGAGCAACTTTAAGTCTTTCTGTAGAAGATTCCACATATCAGCGGCTGCATACATAAATGCTACCTTGCCAAACTCTGTACGTAGCCTTGGTACAGACAATAAAAGCATGTTTTGTGAACAGAGTTTTCAATTTCTGGCTGGATGTACACACATTGGTACATTAACTGTAATCTCACAGTTAAAGCCCTTACATTACTGATATAACAGTATGTTTCTGTAAATTACTGAATTTAACTGTAACTTCACATTTTATTTGACAACTGTGATTTAGCAGTGTGCTCCCATAGAATTACTGGATTTCTGTATTTTCTGATGTTTACTATTGTAGTTTGTGTGTTAACATGCTAACAATTGTTTATTACCACTAAACTCAAACTGCAGAGGAAGTAAGTGGTGTACTGGAGGTTAGGTATACAGGATATACCCACCTATTTTCTGGCCATTTACAGTATACCTAAAGCCGAAAAACTTGGATATAAAGGAGAGTATACACACTTCTACCTAGTTGTACACCCACTCATCAACCACCACACCAGTGGCTGAAGTTTAGAGCAAATATGTAGAGCTTTTTTCAAACCAGACACCACACTCAGGTGTTACTAATAACATTAACGACGGCTCTGTTCTACTAAAGTGTCCCAATAGGCCATGACAGCGAGCCAGCATGCACGATGCCAGTAGCCTGAAGCAGCTAATTGGAATTCAGCCATTTTTAATTTTATTATATTCACCTGTGCCTTTTCTACTGTGACATGTCAAAATGTCCTCTTTGGAATAATATGAGACGTTTGTTACCAAAAGGAAAAAACTTCCATTTGCATTTTCCACGTCTTTAGAGCCCCTCACACCCACAGCACACACACAGGTGTTCTCACTGATTTGATATTCTTCAGGACTGTGTGGCTGAGTACAGACTGACATCTGTCTTATTCTCCTGTTAGTTTCGTTGAACTCGTTAGGATTGAACCACTCACACCTTTACCATTCTTTTGGTGACATCACAGGCTAATCAGTCACAGTTGAAAACACCTGTGTAGGTGTGCGGGGCCTTCAAGGCTGCATTACTGTGAAATGGTAAAATGTTCCTTAGCTTTAGTAAAATCAACATCTGTATTTGTTTGTTTCAATACTGTCTGAAATCACAAACCACAATGCATTAACACAGTATACCAATATGGAGTCATATCATCAAAAACATTGTGATGCTAGAGTTTCCTGCTGTTTCCCTGCCGCGTCTTCCTAACAGTTATTAGGGGAGAGATGACTGAATGAACACACTGTGTTAGATTACTGTCTGGGTCCATGAGGTCGTTTGCCTCCAACTCAGTGAGAGATTTAGAGGCTCTTTTAGTTTCAGACTAAAAGGAAAGGCTTGGCTGCTTCTTGATTTTCATATCGACTCTAATGGTCAGGAGTCCTGCGGGGACCTGTGGGCCGTCTCACTGAAAATAAGGAAATAGCAGCTTGAAAATGGAGTCAGCCACAAGGTCTGGTGAGGCCCTTTATGCGATAATTAAAACTTTACTATCAAATCTGAAAATCACTAGAGGCCACTGCAGAGAGAGGAGCAGCAGAGTGCTGTCTGATGTGTGTTTAGATTTCATCAGTAGGACACATGTGGAGCCAAAGGAGAATTAATCTAGTGTTTGTCTCAGTTTTCATGTCCCATTTTTTCAGCTTGAGGTACAAAATACCTCATCGACTCCAAAAACGTTGGGGTGCGTGGAGCGTGTGTCAGCGGGTCGATGGTGGAGTTGTGGCTGATTGCTTACCTCTTAACATCACCTGCTGGTTTAATATTGTCAAAAATGTGGTGGGCATAAACAGAAGGCAGAAGGCATCCTCCCTGTGAAGCAACAGTTCCCATTCAGAGCCAATAATAGGGCATCTGTCACAGTTGCTCATTCCGTATTCCATCACATAGTTGCTCCATATGGGTTATAGGCAAATTGTAGGTATTTAACCAAGCATTTCATTACAGTATGTCGTCTTTCTGTGCTTTTATTGCAGCAGAAGTGATGATGAGGATGTGCTACAGCACTCCAAACAGTCTACAGTGAATTCACAGACATATTATCCAATACTTGTTTACTCTTTGCAGGGTCACAGGGGGCTGGAGCCAAGCCCAGCTCACGTTGTGTGAGAGGAGAGATACACCCTGGACAGGTTGCTTTCTGTCACAACACATAAAGACAGATGGACATTCAATCTTAAACCCGCAGCTACAAGCAAACACTGTGAGATGTAGCCAGTCTAGCAGCATGGCTATATGTCTGTCAGGTGGTCCAAACTGAAATATGTAAACATCCATACAGGTTGTCTGTGCAAGCAGCTTTGACAACCTTTATGTTTATTGTTAGGTGGCAGCACGGGGGTGGAGTGATTAGCATTGTTGCCTCACAGCAAGAGGGAGCTAGTTCGAACCCCAGGTGGGGGGCCCGGAGTTTACATGTTCTTCCTACGTCAGCATGGGTTTTCTCTGGGTACTCCGACTTCCTCCCACGGTCCCACCGTCTGTCTCTAAGTGTCAGCCCTGCGATAGTCTGGAGACCTGTCCAGGGTGTATCCTGCCTCGCCCAGTGTCAGATAGGCTCCAGCCCTCCTGTGACGCCCAAACAGGATAAGATAAAATTGAATGAATGTTAGGTGAGACCTAGTGGCCATAGTTTTTATGACAGGAGCAAAAAAGGGAGTCAGGTATCATAGGAAAGAGTGACAAAGTCGGGATGTCGGGGTCGGGGACAGTCAAACAACACAGGACTTTTACACACGAGACTGGTGTTTGGCCATGAAATTTGGTACAGATATTCATGTCCCCACTCAGGACATATCGTTTAACCGTTAGTAATCCTCTGACTTTTCATCTATCATTATCTATCATTATCAGGTCAAAATTTTAATTTTTAACATGCTTAACTAAGATGATAAATGTGTTAAACATTCTACCTGCTTATTATCAGCATGTTTGCATTGTCATCAGTTTCCATCCAAGTTTAGTGCAAATATAAACTGAATGTTCACAAAACTGGTAGAAGAAAATATGAATTTATGCTCTTTTCCTTCCACTATTGCTTTCCGAGTAATAGGAGTTGGTTCACGGAGGTAAGCAGCAGGTGGCCCCTTTCCTCCAGTCAGATATCATTATACCACTGCAGAAGAATAGTGCACAATCAAGGAAAGCTATGGATGTAAAATAATGAAAAGCACATTGGACAATGGACACAGAGAGTGTTGAAGAAGTAATATCACAGCTCTGTGCTCTTGGAAGAACTCTGGTTACAGCTCTGCGTGTGTACATAAATGTGTTAATCCATCGTGAGATGACAAAGAGAACTTGCAGTGCCCTAAACAGTGATTACATACATTACGTCATGACTGCAAATCATAGCTTAATCTGTTTACACTGCATGTAGTTGCATTTGCCCAACTTTTCCACCTACCTTAAGCATAAAAGGTGTTTTGTGACATTTCAAGGTTTCTGCTCAGGATTTTTACAGAGTATAGTCTCACAGAGCTGCTGCCATGGCTGTAGACTCTTGTTATTAAGAAGTTTCATTTTAAAATTATGAGTTTATAATGGATTCACAGAGGGAGATTAACAATAAAAGTAATAGAACTTAAAGTATTCGTGCAATTTTTGCTTCTTTTTTTTGGAACCTGATACAAAGAAAGTGTATTTTAACTCATCCTGTGTCGTCTCAATCTGTCACACACTTGTGTTTCCTACTCTTTTCATAACAGGTTTGATTGCTGTGTGGGCACTCAGGTGTGCACTGCACCTTTTGTGTCTGCTGCTGAATTGAATTTATGAATATCATCATAACTGGAAAGACAATGGAACAATTGTTGAACAGTCACCCTCTCTCCTCAGTCATAAGAGCTACTCTTATATTGCATGATACCGTTTTTACTAGATGAAAAAGCTGCTGGCACAGAGAGCTAAACAGCTTTTTCCCCCCACACTTTAAACTTAATTTTTCTATTTATAGAAAGACAAACATAAGGCACAATCGTTTATGCATATATTCATCCTCATTGCTTCCCTTTTTCTGTTCATCATTATGTCCCGAGTAGACGGGAGCGGAGCCTGGAGATGAGTCCTTGTACACGCTGACTAGAGATGAAATGAAAGAATGATGAGTCAATTAATGGGGAGCAACACGAGTAATGTCTTCTGACATGTGGAATGAAGTGTGAGGATCACATATTGTCACTGCAGACGGGCAAACACAAATATGCAATCATTGTGGCCGTGCATCCCCACAGTGTGTTACACGCTCTGCAGTGTGCGTGTGTGTGTGTGTGTGTGTGTGTGTGTGTGTTTGTGCCTCGCATCTGATGATCTTTGAAAATGGTTTGTGACATGTGGAAGGCCAGAGGACACCACACTGAATCATATTGGTTGCTCCTCATATTAGATTCTCTTGTTTTCCTTTTGTCACGTGACACAAGACACATCTCATACCTGAGGCTGCTCTCACCTTCCTGTTATTGTGGAGTTTCATTTTCTCACAGCATCGATCTGATCTGGGCCGCGGAGAAAGAGGGAGAGGGAGAGAGAGGTAGAGTTGTTGATTTTCTTTGAGTCTGAGTGTCGAAGCATTATGTGCTTTTTAGAGGGTGTTGTTGTTCAGAGGCAGCCGGCTGGAGAGCCCTGCCTGCTGTACCTAATCGGAACCGAGAGCGTGACGCCCTGATTAAAAACCCAATGAAAGAACTCTCTCTCACACACAATCCATGCCTGCTTTGAAAACAACTCTCTCCAAACCTTTTCACACACTTCGACCAAAGCACATTACTTTGGAGGATCACGGAAAAAAGATATACCACAAAGAGATCTTAATCAATGATGAGTTCTGCTGGGTGAAAATAATGACTTTAATTTAGCAGGAAACATGTCTGGGGGTATGTACTGTGAAAAATCAAGAGTACGGTATAATCTTCCACTGTGAAGGGTAACACAGACACACATTAGCACATGATGTGGCTGCGGTTTGAATCCTGGAGTGGCTGTGAAAATCTATAACAGGTCAATTAGGCACAAGAAAATGCGTGTGAAATACTGTGTGTGGTTTGTTACGACTTTTTCTTAACTGTCCAGGAGAACATAGGTATAAATAAACCTTTGCAGAAATTGTACCAAAATAACAAGAAAAGGCGACTGAAACATTTTTAAGTGTAACTCTGAAGGTTATTTATTCACAGAATAATAAATAACACATAAACCAACTAAGATTTTAGAAAAAATTAAGCAAATAACATGTCAGGGTCTTCAAGGACAAAGTGATAAACAACAACCCAAACTAACAAACAAATAATAATTCACTTCATTCACACAACTAAACAAAGACAATACTAAGCACCCTGACCAGCCACAAAACAGGAGATACAGTGGAGCAAAAATGAAAGACAGAAAATCCCTAAAAGGGTTCCTAAAATAAAGAGACAAAGGCTTGGTCAGACAGATTAAACTAGAAGTGGCCAAACTTTTTTGATTGTGGGCCATGCCCAGAAAAATATAAGGAGATGTGGGTCAAACAACAGTAAATGCAGTTTTAAGCAAATTACACAGCAAGAAAATCTGTGTTTCTAAACCAGAATGCCCTCTTGCCTTAGAAAATAAATGTTCTATCAGTTAGGACTTGGTCTTACAGTCCCTGGAGTTTAAGCACACTTCATGGCAGAGCACAGGTGTTTCAGCCACCCTCCAACACATCACCAGTTGTGCACCTCAGCATCATTGGGTGTTTCGGCCACAGGCTGATCAGGCCTGGGTGTGTGTCAGAAGGTTTGCTCCTCTGTGGTCACCAAAGAGCCCGGACAGGATCCTTTCTCCTCAGCCATAGGCAATTACTGCACCTCTCAGCTGTACAGGCCAGATCCTTGAACACTTTCCTCTGGGCCTGCCCATTCATCCAGATTTCTTTGAGGTGCCTAGTGTTGGATCTAGCAACATGCCTTTGCAGCCCACCTTTAGTTGCTGCTTCAGTTACAAGGTCAGCGTGGCGCAATCTCTTACATTCAAACGCCTCCTCCATGGCATCTTTCCAAGGGACAGAAAGCACACTGACAAGACCTTGACCTGGAAATTACTATACCACACCACGGAACAGTTCAATGTCCGGTGTTATAGTATTTATTAGTGTGCCCACATATTACAAAAAATATTTTGCTACGATTCTCCATCTTTTAAGGTTTACCAGCATGTTTACTGAGGTTAATGTTTTTAATTGACTGGTATGGTATCGCCATAGTTTTGCCACTCCTGGGTTAAACAGAGCTGTATCTCTAACCTATCAGAAACACTGAGTTTCAACAGTCACAGTCATAAGCAGCCCAGCCAATAACGCACCGGTCCTGGGGGTTGATATATATGCTGCATTCATATGGAACTCATGAAGTCATGTTTACGACATGGAGAGTCATATACACAAAGTTGTGAACTTGAAGCTCTCAGAAAATGTCCAGTTACGAGGTAGTGAATGCCACTTCAGGGGGGCGTTCATATGGTCACATCTTGTGAACACACGTCCCCAGTTGAATGCAGCAACTGCTCGGCTAATGACTGGATGCAGATTAGGTATTAGAGACAGACCTGGAACACAGTGTGTGTGTGAGAGAGAGACAGCTGTCTTCCAAAAGAAGGCCAGAGAAAAAGTCAGTGGACGCACCATGGCTTAAGGAGCTCGGTGTTGTAGTAACTACTTGCAGAAGCATTTGGCGAACTACTCTGGCAGGACAGCTAACTGCTAACACGCTAACAGGCTGTGAACATGCTCCATTCAGTCAGTCCATGCTAGCTAGCAGCTGAATACACCTATTTCATGACATATCAAAATGTCTCCTGTGACAAAGGACTACCAGCAAAAACATGGTCGCTAATGGGACAATAAGTTCACACAGCAAATTGAACTGCCATACTTGTACCACCAACACTCGTCTTCGATGTGTCTGGCAGGGCCTTAACTATCGTAAGTCTCAGATATTGTTGAATTCTGTTCGGTGCATAAAAATATGTGACATCACCTTTTTCTCTGATGCAGCTCTCAACCCCTGTAGTCACCTTTGCCAGTGAGACAAAACAGCACACAAATATCTCCCGTGTTAATTACAGTCGACTTTGGCAAAAAAAATGTTAAACTTCATTATTCATAAAAAGCTGAATGCTAAAACATGTTTTCAGGGGCTTTAAAATTAGAATCTAATTACTTTTTTTAAGGGAACTTTTATCATTAGGTAATGATGCGCCTGTAAAATAAAATGTTACCAAAACATTTTCCCTCCTTTTAAAAAAACTGTAGTCAGTGTTCCCAAAACAAAGCCTGGAGGCTGAATGTAGATGTATTGGGCAGTTTCCAGGTGTAAAGATGAAGCAGATGTCATATCCAAGCCCTGTAAGCCTTCCCTGGATGAATAAAGGTTTAAATAATGCCAACACACACACACACACACACACACACACACACACACACACACACACACACACACACACACACACACACACACACACACACACACACACGGATGGCTGTGGATATAACTACATCTAGTACCCTGTTAGTGAAGGACAAGGTGGTTATTATTCTTTCACCTTCATCACTCTGCTACCTCTCTCAGCCTCGGTACATCCCTCTCTCCCCACTCTAACCTTTCATGCTCTGCCCTCCTCCTAGTTTTGCGGCTCTCAACCCTGTGGTCATGAGCATTGAGTAGTTATGTATGCATAAAAAGAGAAGGGGAGGAGAGGGAGAATTTTAATTAATTTCCATGTATATCTCCCTCCATCCACCTGCTCTATAGTCCTAGCAGGCAGGATGTAACCTGGAGTCAAGCCCAAGCCTCCATGACGGGAGAATTGCAATTATTTCTCCAATGCCCTTATCACACCTCATAACCACATTCATCCGCCCAAGTTCTCTCTTTTAAAGCCTTCATCCAGAAATTCAGATACTCTTTTCCATCAGCGCTTCAGCTTAGCCCTTCACAAGTAAATACGTTCACGCCTGAGTGTTACCCAATGTGCCAAAATACTCCATTTACTACAGCCCAGCTCTGGTGGCTGGAGCGGTTGGGGATTGAAAGACCAGACGTGTTTTAGCCGATTAAGTTAACTACAAATTGAAAATGTTTTAAACTGCAGGCTACACTGCTTCTCTACATTGGTGTCCATTATCGAAAGTGTGCGACCCAGTAAACACAGACTCTGCGTTATTTCGGTACCTATCTGTTTATAGAAGTTTTCTCTTTTTTGTATGTGAAATAAGGTAAATTAAGTTTCTTTAGCTGTCAGGTGTGGTTCAGGTAGAGTGAGTTGTACGTTAATGGATGGTTGATGCTTCAGTTGTAGTTTTAATGGGTTGCTCCTGAGCTCCTCCTGTCCCATCATGCTGGAGTATCCTGAAGCATGGCAAAATTTGCTTTGGAGAAAAGCTATCTTTCCAATTGTCTCTAGAAATTGTGTCCACATTATTGCATTCTGTACCTTCTCGTCCTATGACAGACATGTTCTCACTCCACTCTTGTTAAGTACAGTAGCGTAGTCAGTGGCCCTACACTTCAAACTATGATGCTCTAGATGCCCATCTAGCATCGGTTTTGGTCAGTTTCAGTGTTAATTTCTTCTCACTAAATGCTACAGTGTCCTTAAAGTTAAGTTCTTCCTGTGTTTCACCTCCAAAACTAATTCAGATTAAGGAGACAAAACTACTTGGTTAGGTTCAGAAACCAACGTACCGTCGTGGTGAAGAGGGAGCTGAGCCGGAAGGCGAAGCTTTCGATTTAATGGTCCATCTACGTCCCAAACTTAACCTATGGACATGAACTCTGGGTAGTGAACAAAAGAATGAGATTGCGGATACAAGCAGTCGAAATGAGTTTCCTCTGTGAGGTGGCTGGGCTCAGCCTTAGAGATAGGGTAAGAAGCTTGAACATCGAGAGGGAGCTCAGGGGTCAGTTGAGATGGTTCAGGCATCTGATCAGGAGGCCTGCTGGGCGCCTCCCATTAGAGGTGTTCTGGGCACATCCCACTGGTAGGAAGCCCCGGGGCAAACCCTGAACACACTGGAGGGATTATATATCTCATCTGGCCTGGGAACACCTCGGGGTCCCCCAAGTGGAGCACGAAAGTGTTGCTGGGGAGAGGGACGTCTGGGGTGCTTTGCTTGGCCTGCTGCCCCTGCAACCTTACCTGGATAAGCAGTTGAAAATGGATGGAGGGTTCAGAAAAATGATCATGGTTTGAGTTAAATTACAGGAAAAATTGTTTTCCCCAGTTTTAACTCTATGTGTCACTGGGTTAATTGATCATTTATCTCTTGTTATTTGCCAAATATATGTAAAAACAAATTATAATTTTTTTTTTTTTTACATCAAAATCCCTGTCTTTTCTTTTTCTGTAAAATTGTTTCACATGTTTGATGACTCAGTGACATGCGAAAGGTAACAATAACTATCGGCAAGATTAACACAAACAGGAGATATTATAAACAGAGAAATATGAACGTTTGAAACGAAGCAATGACAGTTCATGGATGTCTGTGGATGTAATAATGTGTTTGGACGAAATATTTTTGCTGGATTTAGATTGCCTGGACCTTTGGGGTTGTACAAGGACCGTTTTTGTTAGAATATTATTGATCTGTGGATTATCATAATGCTTCATAGGTGAGGAATAACTGTTTGTTTGCTTTATTTTATGTCTGACAGACTCATTTATTGAGCTTGCTGTGGTGGTTGTATCTTGAAATGATGTGCATCAATTGAACCACGAGGAGCATAGTTTTCAAACAACAGAACATACAACTAACCCACTTGTTTACATATCATAATCATCAAATTAAACATTACAAGGACCCACAGACCGGCCTTTGGATTGTCCCTCTTGTTACTCTACATTACTCAAATATTCAGTTTAACTGGGAACTACGTCCAGTGCAGAAGCTAAAGACACTCTAATCTCTGTTTCATGGGAACTTTATGTCACGTGATGACTATGTCATGTTACATACGCCAGTAACTTCTTTAGGCCTGTGTGTTTAAAATAACTGAAGTTGGCTTTTGGTTTCACACAGGACACAAACATTGGTCTCCCCGTCCGATGTGTGTTTGATCCATCCATGAATCCCTCCTCCCACCCTCCACCCTGCTTGGACTTTCTTGCCCTTTGTACTATGTTATTGCTGCGGACATGATTACACTGGAGTTAGTTAAAAGCCGTGTGTTTCATACAGACGCTGTCAGGTGCCCTGTGCGTTGGTAACATAATCTAAAGGCCACTGACCAGGCTGCTGTGTAACACCCTGGGAATGACAATGGGTTCCCTTTGACAGACCTGCCATTACTGTTTGTTTTTATATTGTGAATAACCGCAATATTTGCCTGGCCTTAACCAAAGTGTTTTGCCTGACCACCTGATTTTCATGCTGTTGCTAGATGAGTGGAGACCAGCAGCTGTTTGGAAGGATGGAAAGATACTTGCAATTTGTACTTGACAGACTAAAAACATGCAAAACAACTGGTTCTGACCTTTAAGAACCTTGCTCAAAGGCACTGTAATAGAAATTGCTGCAAGTTTTCTTTAGTCAACTTTGCCACCCACACTTTCCAGACAGTGCGAGGATTCTTTCCACCTTTTTTCACCTCTACACCTCCACTGCTGCCCTGCATTAACTCTAAGAACATAAGGCGAATCTTTTCTGCAATGAAAAACCACATACTGAATGTTAATAGGTTGTGCTGTATCCAACATGGACGTATTGGCACATTCCTCCACTAAAATAAGTGGAAACAATTTATTTCTTTAACTGACTTCCTCTTTCCTGCTGCCCCACTTCCTGTCCTTGTGCTGCCTTTCCCCTCCCAAGATGTCCGATCTGCATGAGGGGAGAAAAGACAGCACATTAATCACCACTGGTACTACTCACAAGTCCCCTGACAGTCTCTGAAACACACACACACACACAGAAACATTAAAGATACTAAACCTCACACATACTCGAGCTCTTCAAGCCCTCAGAAAAGCTGTACAGTTTGTTTAAGCACTTGGGGCCTCTCGCAGGGTTTAGAGGAGGAAGGCTTAGAGCCAGGTTGGAAGAGGTCAGAAAGAAGGGCACAGACGAATGGAGCAGAGAAAGAGGAAAAGATCCTGGAAAGGAGGGAAGTGAAAGGTGGGGATTGGAGCAGCAGAGGGAGAGATTAACCATCCTGAAAGGGGGAGGTCTAAATGAAAATATATAAAGCGTGAAGTAGAGGAGGATTGACAAGTGAGTGGGTAGAAGTGAAGGGAAAATGGAAGCTTTGGCAGAAATACACTATGAAATTGGTTGCAGAATTAGATTGCGTTCGGAGACATGATGGCGGAGAGGCCAGAAAATGAAAGGATTGTGCAAAGAGGATAAGGGAGAAGGAAGGTGGGAGACTGTCGAAGCTTTTGGTGGTTACCTCCGTTCACCTCAGACTGAAAACTATATCCCCTGCTACTGGCAAAACAACACTCCCACATGCACATGCGCTCACTCTTTCTCTTTCACACACACTTAAACACACAAACGAGGTAGAATGCTGATCCCTGGACTCCTGATTCCAACACTGAGCCTTTGCCACCATACTTTCTCTTTCTCTGTCTTCATCTCTCTGTCACTCTATGGCTGAAGTGAATTCAGGCCTGAAACACGGACAGATTATTCCAGTACAGTGAAGTTTATTACACCAGAACCACGCTCTGCTGCAGATGCATCCACTGAAGAGCTTGGCCAATACAACACACAGGCCCTCAACACCTCATCTACTGTTGTCTCACTTTGGAAATGACTTGATGTAAAAATTTAAGAGCAGAAGACTGGTCCGAGATGGCTCCCTCATCAAGTGAAGAGCCAGAAAGCCTACGGCCAGTAAACCATTCCTTAAAGAGAGACAGGTAGTAACAGCTGGCACTCTGTGCATTTGACTGCACTGTGAACTCTCTGATGTGATGTAACGTAGCTGCTACGTACTTTATAGACCCAGCTGCAGCCCTACAGTATACAGCTATACTATATAGCTTTAGTATGTACCATAAACAGGCACTGCAATGATTTGATGTGCTGACCTCTCGCATGTTCTAAAGGAGAATACCAACTTCTGCCCTCCAACAGGCCTTTCAGAGTCCCTCCATTTAAACACAACAGGCTAAAAAATTCATTTATGCATCATTCAATAAGGTCTGAATCTGAGAATATTATGGGATGTTTTCCATGGTCATGACTGTTTTGTGTGTTTCATGGGTATGTGATGTTTGTGTGGCTGCATGTCTAATTTGTGGGTGAACTTGAGCGAAGCTGTCTGAGGACGCAAAATGAATTTCAGTGTAAACGAAGGGTTGTCGGTTCAAGTCCCTGTACGCACCAAGTATGGAACGCGGACTGGTAGCTGGAAAGGTACCAGTTCGCATCCTGGGCACTGCCCCAACTGCTAGGGGCTCCTGTCCAAGGCAGCTCCATCGCTCTGACACCTCTCCATTTAATACACACACAGGTCCTGTCTGCGCATGCGTGTGTATGTCGGGCCTGTGTGTATATGACAACAGAGTGAAATTTTTTTTATTTCTCCTCAGGGATTAATAAAGTATATTTTCTTTTTCTTTGTCTTCTTCTATCATAGCATATCATATCGTACCACATCATATCGTATCTTACCGTATCGCATCGTATCTCATCGTATCACATCGTATCGTACCATGGTATCGTATCTTACATATCGTGCCGTATCGTATCGTATCGTACATCTATATAACACCCTGGGACTCCAGGGTGATAGACTGATAAAAAAATAATAAAATGTGAAGCAGCAGAGTCTGCCATATCCTGACTTTTAGTCCTTTATATATGTTAAGATCCAAAACATTGAATCTTACACTTTCCATCATGCAGCTTGACATTTTTTGCCATGCCCTCCCTACCTCCCTGCTTTCAAATTCCCAGGGCCAAAAGTGTCTGACTATCACTTGCAAAATATCACTCAAATTAACATTTGCCGAGCAGGAAAGGACTCAAAATGACCATAACATAACAAAAAATGACTACAGAGAGGAGCAAAACAATCACAAAAAGAAACAAAATGGTGACAAAAACATGCAAAGCAACTACAAAGAGATTAAAAAATGACTACAAAGAGAAACACAGTACAGCTAAGAAGAGAAGCAAAGCAAGAAGACTCAAAAATGACTACTAGGGGAAAAAAATGACTTTGAATCGATGGAAAGCAACTTCATAGAGACTTGAAATGACTTTTAAAGGACATAACAACCACAGACACAAATGTGGCCTAACAATTACAGAGAGACACAAAACAGCATCAAAAAAGCTGAACTATCAAATCTGTGTGTCCTGCTCCTGTGTAGGAGGGTTGAGGGGGCCTTTGCATGTTTGTACCCAGGGGCCTAGTGTGTCATTATCCACCCATGATCATCAGGATTATTTTTTAGGATGACACAGAGCTCAATCCACTTTAATTTTGTTACCGCCTCCTCTCATTTGTGCTTTGGGGAGACATAGAAAAGTTTGTTCATAACAAGCCTGGACATTCTGTATCAATTACACCTGAAGACATTATCACTACATTCAAATGTAAAAATAAGCTTTTGAGTAACATGACAAATCTTATACTTGTGATTGGGAAATTTCACTTTCATAACACTCTTTAAGTCCTTCACAAACTGTACCTTTTTTTAGTTGATTTTAGTTTGTGGATTGATCAATTAACCCTTATGAACTTACAATGTTATATCTTAATGCTCATCTTTGATGCTCAGAATTGTTTTTGGTTGCAGACATCCAAACCTCCTGTTTCATATGTGTGTCCCCTCAGTGTTGAAACAAAACCTCCGCTCTTACAAACCGTGACTAGAAAACTGACTTTGAAATCAGCGGAATACCCCTTTAAAACAATATTTACCGTCAAGGTAAATGGAATTGCACGTGTACAGCGTCATTCTATTCTTCCAACCACTCAAAGCGCATTTACATTACAAACTCACCTTTTCACACACACAGTCACACACCGATGGCCGAGGCTATGAAACAAGGTGCCACCTGCTACTCAGTTAGATATTCACACACACACTTGCACACCCATGGCACAGCTATCAGAAGCAATCTGGGGTTCAGTATCTTGCCTGGGGATACTTCAACATCAAACTGCCAATCTTCTGATTAGTGGACGACCCGCTCTACCTCCTGAGCCACAGCTGCCCCCAGTGACCTCTGTAACTGTAACGTCAAGTGGGTTTTTTGGTGCGGCATCAGAATACGGATTGTTTCATTGTCTTCTGAGGTGCTTATGTCTTCTTCTCCCTTGGTGCCGACTAGGATACATTCACTTTCAAGTGTATGTGTGTGTGTGTGTGTGTGTGTGCCTGTGTCCCATCAGGCTGTTACGACTGACAAGACAAAAAATGTGTTATCCTTTTAGATTCTTGATGTGTATGTTTGTGTAGACAGTGTGTGTGTGTGCAGGGGTTGTGATGTGTGCAGTGATGCATGGCCCTCTCTTCGTCTGTGCAGGACATCTGATAATAAGCCAATCACCGGGGCTGATGGAGAGGGGTGAGTGATGAGAGCTCTATCTCCCGGCGTAAAATGAGACTGAGGGGGATAGATGATGTGCTCTGATGCAGGCTGGGCTGCTCTCTGCCTGGCATGACCACCTAACACCTGAGACCAGGGCCATGGAAAAACAGCAAGCCACAGCTGATACAGGCCTTATTGTTATAGAGAGCACATACACGGTGAATTATTGTCTCAGCGCAAGTCTCGCCAAAGTAACGGCTGGGAAAAAACAGTTTGTTTTATAATGCATCACATCTGCAGAGAGGTTGGCACAAGTTGTACAAAGTCTGAGCGCTGTTTACTCTCACAGTGGGCCCCAATTATCCTGTGATATATTAACAAATTAACAAGCGCTTGGTCAAGCTTCATGACATTTCATGCATACAGAGGAGAAAACATTGATGAATGAGGCTCAGGTTTGCATTAATCACTGCACTCTAAGTGCACCGAGAGAATAAATGGTAATCTTATTTTATTTTGGCACCTGGCATGGGACTCCTACGCAGAGCTGAAATGGAAACAGTCTTGGACTATTATTACGAGGCAAACATTGATCACCCTCTTATCACCAGCTGCAGGGCCACAGAAACAGAAAGACACACAGAAATGCACAATCAAGCAGACGTTTCATTATACATACACAGTGTACAAGCGGTTTGTCACCCATCTTCCACCTGTATTGATCCCATATTGATTGTTGTTTTGTGCTGCAGTTCTCTGTTGAACTGGGCTGTATATCTGGCTCCCTGCTTTATTGTAAATGCCAAATAGGCACAGATAAAACACAACCCCAGAGCACTAAAGAAAAGACATGAATAATCACCAAAATTTCTACATGATCCGTGATGGCACTACAGGGTCACAATCATGCAAATAGCCCAGTGGGGATGAATCAAAGGAAGCGGCAGCAAATGCTTCTCATCTATGCAACCATTCACACATGCAAAAGAATATACTCGGCTGGACAGGGAGTGAAAATTTGGCTGAAAGCATCTTTTTAGCTTAAATGTACAAAAATTATTGCCTTTTTTTTTTTTTTTTTTAAAGAATACTCATCACTGCAAGCAAACAAGCACAAGCATGTACAATTTGCATACACACTCCACAAGCAGGCAATAAGAAATCTGCCATCAGGTGCCAGCAAACACTCAGTGGGCATAACAATCACATATGTGAGCCTGCATGGGAAATCAGAGTGCCTGCAGTGGCGAGATAAACAAAAAGCAAGGCTTGCCCTTTTTTCATTATGTGTGTGAGCTTGTGTGTGTGTGTGCCTCTCTGGATCTGTGCTCTACCTTTTAGGACAATGCAAGCCTGAAGGAGACCAGGGGCACAGTTCAGTTCAATAATCATATACTTACTGCCATCTTTTCCCCTGTAGTTCTTCTATCTCCTGCTTGTCCTCTGGCCGCCTCATTTCACAGGAAATAAATACAAACTTAGACCAGTGATGAAGCAGCAAGAAGAAAAACATGCCATCAGCGAATGCACCAAGGCAACCTTATTCTGTTCTTGTTGGCCTGTCATAATGTGAGCTATGTTGCCTAAAAGGTAAGTTATGTATTTTTCAACCTGGACACTATTTTCCCATGTTCTGTGTCTGAGTGACTAATGGGAACAACAAGTTTTGAAACTGGTCCAGTACTGAGCGACAGGGCTGCAGCTGGAAGCAACACGGCAGGCTGCAATGTAATCGTTCAGGGCAATTGTGGACCATCAGTGTACGTCAACTAAAAGTGCTTGTTTTGCCACTGACAGGCTCAGATTGTTATTATAGTTCATACAGAGACAGACCTTTTTGTTAAAGACAAAGAGTATCATTTTTTTTCAACCAGAAACAGCCATAAAATCACTATTGGCAAACCCTCCAGACTCCATTTAAATAAACATTAATTTTAGCATACATAGAGTCAGCATATTTTCCCATCTAACCAAGTAAATCAGGGTTTATTTCAGCCAAACAAGAGTTGGTGGTTGCTGGAACAGTAAAAGGACAAACAAAGATGGCTTTTGTGACTTATATTTTGTTTCTGTCCTCTTCAAACAAAGTGTGTCTTAAGATGATAAAATTATTATCTATTTAAATGAAATCTGTTGAGTTTGGCAATTGCAATTTCGGGTCTGTTTCTGATTAATGGAGCAATAAGCGAAATTCATCATTTCTAGATTGAAGGAATTAAAAAATTGCTATGTGAAGAACTAGAGGTGTAATTTCATTTGGAGTATTGCATGACCTCACACACCCTCTCTCTCTGTGTTGGTCTCCAGCCCCTCGTTTACAAGCCGGTCCGGCTGCACATTCATGTACGTTCATGCAAAACGAATGGATTTCGCTTTTTGCCCCTTAAATCATAATGATCTTACCCTTCCACAACAAGGTCTATTTCTGTAGTGTTGTTTCAGTAATGTAGTCAGTACTTTTATTCAACATAAATTGATGGTGCATATTGCCATGAGTGGTTACATTGCAGCCTGTTTCGTGACAATGCTGTAGTTAACATGGTTACATTTGAGCACAAAAACCACTTGGTTAGAGTTTTTAAAACATTCTAGCTTGGTTTAAAATACCCCATTGTGTCACCAAAAACATGGCTGGAAACTAGTCGTTAAAAAATACCCAGTTTTTTGCAACAAACACGTCTGAAAAAGGCCCAACGTATTGTTTAAACATACCCAGTTCTGTTGCAGCAAACGCAGCTGGAAATGTCCTGACGTATCGTTAAAAAATACCCAATGTTGTCACAACAAACATGGCAGAAAATGGCCCAACGTGTCGTTAAAAATACATGGTTTTGTTGCAACAAACATGGCTGAAATGTCCTGATGTGTTGTTAAAAACACCCAGTTTTGTTGCAGCAAACAGAGCTGGAAATGGCACAATGTCTCATTAAAAAATACCCAGTTTTGTTGCAGCAAACCGCTGGATATGACCCATCATGTCATTAAGAAAAACATGGTTTTGTTGCAACAAACATGGCTGGAAATGTCCTGACATGTTGTTAAAAAACACCCAATTTTGTCGCAGCAAACAGGGCTGAAAATGGCCCAACGTGTTGTTAGAAATATCCAGTTTTGTTGCAATAAACATTGCTGGAAATGTCACCCAGTTTTGTTTGCTGGTCTCAGTTTGGCAGCCATCTTGCCTATGGTGTCACGCCATCCACCACCCCCATGATAACAAAACGTAGCTAATATGTAATAATTCTGATCAATGACAGTTCACAAATGTTGATATGATAAGTATGACAGGTACAAATGTAACATATAGTGGTTTGCAGAGAAGTACAATTTCAACATTTTGTGGTGTTTATGACTGGTAATGCAGCAGAGGATTTGGTGTTTTAATTGTGATGGGATTGTGACCATCCACTTTGCATTTAGTTTTCTTTAAACTTTTACGTTTGTAGATGAGTTGGGGGGTCCTGCGAGTTCTTCCTCGAGTACCAACAGACATGTCCTCATCCCTGTTTTACTTCCAACTTCTGTCAACCCTGCGTCTCCTTTCATCATGGGGACATAAATCATTCACTGAATCTAATCATAAAACATAAAAACAAGTTATTGCTTTGAACTTTTGGGTCCACTTTGAAAGTAATGTTCCTCGTGTCAAGTGAGAGTCAGGGAGAAGGAGCGTATGTGGGAGAGGGATGCACAAAGATGGAGAGAGAGAGAAAGCGCATGTGTGCGTGTGTTATCTTTTTCTGCTTTGATCTCTCTTGCTATTATCCACTTTCGCCCCCGGTCAAGTGTGCAGCTGTCATGGCTCCCCGTGAAACAAGGAGGCAGACAGAAGGGGGGTTCCTGGTGAGTGAGTGCTGTGATGGGTCCTCAAGTCTCCGCTGTCACTGCACACGGCGCAGCTTATGTAAGCAGGAGGCGACGGAGGAGGGAGGGAAGGAGATAGAGACGCAGTAGACAATGAGCGGAGAAAGGAGAAAGAAGGGGAAGAGGAAAAAGTGTCAGGCAGGCAGTGAGAGAAAGAGAGGGAGACAGAGAAAGAGAGGAGAGCTGTCATCATAAAGAGTCTGACTCATTCCTACTGTTCTGGATATAGCACTGAGCTGAGAGGCATGTAGCTAATGTACGACAGCTCGAGAACAATTACATTCCTTCAAACCAGGATTAGTCTCATAATATGTGAGGGAGCGGGCCAGTCTCCACAAAGCTACACAGAGAAAGAACTTAATTTCCACTGAAACTGCCACCAAATTATGTCAAGTTGTAAGTTATCTTATTCCTCGATGTGAAATGGAGACATTTATTATTTTTTGTTACATTTCAAACACTTAAAATGACATTTTCTAGCATCCCTGCTTGAGAAGTGCTCGAGAATAGGGGAAATATTTTCTAATTTTCTGCAGAACTAAACAGCAGCACTTAATCTTTACGAGGAAAATAATATTGCATCTTTGCTAATGCTGCTGTTTCAATATTGAGGTTTTGACAGACGGACAGTTTTATGCATGAATTCCTCGTAGCACCAGCATCAGTCAGATATATGATTCATTTTCCCGCTCCCATTGTGTCTGTAGTTATCCGCAGAGGCAGTTAAGGGCCTCCGCTTGGCATGTTCTCCCTCTGTAAGTGCCTCCAGAAAGGACTGGCTGTGAAAGCTGCAGTCAAATAGCTGTAATTATCTACAATCAGTTGACAACCAGGGGCCGGCTGAAAGGCTGCTCGCACACAAACACGGCGGAGGGAAAGAGGCATGGAGGGGGCACGAAGGGTAAAATATCTCTGGGAAAGAAAAGAAAATGGTGGCGATGTTAGTTTCAAAGCCAGCCTGGCAAGGTTGCGAGTAAAACACGTTATAATTGAGATCACAGATGAAGCTGCAGCAGATGTGAATACTAATCAGAGTAGAGAATGACAACAGGACTGGCTCGTCTCTCTAAAGCTTTCTGTCTCTGACAAAACCTCGTGTTCTTCTCTAAAAACACCATCTACACCAGAAGTTGTTTTAAATGAATGTTACACAGTTGCATATACATCTGTTGTTTTTGTCTCGGTCTGTGAGCTTTTGGTGTGTAACTGCAAAGTCAGATTTCATATCAAAGTGTGTGTTGTGTCAAGATCTCTGGGGATGGCCATGTGGAATTTATCAGTATCCATGTAGTAACCAACAAGCAGCAACCTCTGGGGCTGAAAAATAAGGCCAACGTGGAAGTGCCAAAAACTGGAGTTCCTCTAATGACCACTTACGACTGGCTCCAGGGGCGAGTCAACCTAATAGAGCTCCATGTTAACATGACCAGCTTTACAGCAGGAATAAACATGTTTACAGCCTGGTACAAAGAACAGTTTTGGTTCCTACAGCTAATTCCCCCCTTCAATCAGTAACATTGTAATATTGTTTGGCAAAGCTTTTATAATAAAACAGAAAGGCACACTGGCTGATAGACGGATTAACCTCGAAAAGAAAACTACACACCTTGAAATTCCTAAATGGATGGGAACGACTAAGCCTTGGGAAAGGATTGGAATAGATAGAAGAAAAAAGAGAGGGGGTTGTGGTCAAAGCAGGGCCTGTGTGTGTGTGTGTGGGTGTGTGTATGTATTGTATATGTGTATGTTATGGTACGTGTTTGGGGGAATCAGATAACATGCGAATGGCAAGTCTAAATTGGTGGCCAGAGGGAGGCTTAGCCATGACTACATGACCCTCAGATATGTATATGTGCACCGTGCTGTGTGTCGCTATCTGTTGTGTGTGTTATTTGACGTAATAAAAAGATTTTTAAAAAAATTCACCCTTCAATATAACTGTACGAGGGGTGAATTTTTCTTTATATAACTCACCCATTTAAATGTTTTAAGGTTTAAAGTTATGCATAAATAATAGTGTGGCCACTTTGAGTTACGGGTGGGTGCCATAAGTGGACAAGTTGCTACCGCAGGGATAACATTGGTATATATCTTTAGATTTTCCTTTACATAAATAAAGACATTTCCACTATAAGTTGGTGCATAAAAAAATTACCAGAATGCAGGAAATGAAGTGTTTAATGCTCAGAATTTCCAGGGGAAGTTCTCCCAGACCCCCCACTTAATATATGTTCCCACTGCTTTTAAAATGAGCCCACACCCTAGGCATCATCACCTATATTTGGTGTAAATAGTTAAAAGAAAAAGAGGGAGGGTAATGCATTTTTCACCAGTTCCCCAGGGAGGCTTAAGGAAAAATATTGTAGTCCTGTAACCCCAGGTACACAGAGTATAGGCCAGGCCCCCAAGAAAGCAGCTCAGCCAAGTGGCCACGTGCAGTGTTGCAGTGCAAAAAAATCCCCTGTAGCCCCAAAAGCTTTTTCCCCATATACCACCACTGTAAAGGCCCAGACACACTTAACTGACTTAAGAGAACTAGCAGTGGTGAAGCCCCCTGCTGTGTCGCCTTACGTTGCTGTGTCTTGGCCACAAAGTTGCACATGAACACACCGCAAAGACTACAGTCAACGGCCAACTAGCCTGTGCGTTCTGCACCTGTGTGAGAGGAAATAACTCTTCACACTAGCAAATGGCGGTAATCTGTATTCATCATTCAAAAGGGGGAAAGAGGAAGCCAATCTTGATGCCATTTAGCCAGTTAGCACATTAACAACATAATCTAATGCTGAAAGAACAGCATATTTACTGTGCAACAGTGAACAATGACAAAAACCATCACAAAATGTTTCTGCTTCTTCTTTCCTCTCTTTCGCTTAACTTCTTGTGCGCTGAACTGATCAGCCAATCAGAGAGATTTCAATCACTGACAGGCTCCGCTGACGCCAATTCAACAAGCTGAATCGACCAACAAAAGTCAATGGGGACTGACGAGGGATAGCGGTGTGGGACACACTGCACCATCTAGGGCAACAGATGCTCACTGTTGACCTAACACAACAGTTTAGACTGTTTAAAGGACACCTCAAACTGCAAACAAGGTCAGTTTAGACTGTTTCTATTAGGATTTTTTGATCCATGGAGGTTTTATAATAGTAAAACTTTCCTTTCCCAGGAGAAACACTACTGTGCATATTCAGTGGGCTGCATGTCACAGAAGTAAAACCAGAAGCGAGAAACGTTCTTGGTGTATGAGCCAGGTGAGTAGCTCCATTGGAAAGAATAGGCGCCATTTGGCATCCAGTATCAAGGTGTTATTACACATCTACGGACAGTTCTCATCATTTATGGCTCCAAAAATCCCAGATGGCGATAGTCAAAATGCCATCACTGTAGTACATTATTTTTATGCAGTCTGATTTCAAACAACCTGGTTTTGACATTTCAGTCTTTTTAAAACTATAAACCGCATTTCAGTCATACCTCAGTAAAACAAGACTTTCACTGGCAGGGTATTTTGTCACACTTTTCCTTTTACCACTTAGAAAATTTTGCCCATAAAGCCTCAGAAGATAATGTGCTCCTAATGCACAGGTTGAGCGCTGCAGCTGATGGCTCAGACAGGCTGAGAGAAGCTAAGTGCTTGTAGACTCCTTGATTAGGCAGAGAAGACGGCTGATGGATGAGTAAGAGGAGGGTTTAGGATGTTGTCATGCAGCAGTTATTCCTCTTAACAGCCATCATAGGAGAGCAAGATGGCAAAGGTGAGTGTTTTTAGTCAGATGAAACTGAGCTGGAATTCTGCAAGGGAGAGAATTAACTGTGCTGTGGTTGGTATGTGTCTCCTGGATATAGGAGAGGATGATAAACACTAAGCAGGGAAGCTTGGGACAATCGGCTCCTGTGTGCATATGTGACAGAGGAGTGGTGTTAGTAGAGTGGACTGTCCTCTCTGCAGCTTCTTGTCTCGCTCTCACTGTGTACAATTTAAAGCTCTATCTAAACGTGATTAGCAGACTCACAAATTCCCATTGAGTTTAAAAGACTGGAATGAGTTATTGATTACACAAGCCTGTGTGCACACAGCTAACATGCAAGAACAGGCACTGGAGAAGAGCTCAGTGAGCACAAAGAGCGTCTCATAGAGTCATCTGTGATATCATGTGATCAAAGCTCAAAACTGCACACGTCCAGATTCATGTGGTCATCGCTGAGCAGCAGCAATACATCACACTCGGCACATGAGGTTTCACATTACTCGTCTCCCACAGGCACACGCGCTTCTGCCGGAGCATTAGGGCTGTGACAGAAGCTGTGAAGCACTGGCCTGGAACTGCTGCTCTGGAGCACGCTGAAAGCCTGAACAGCCTCAGATGAATAGATGGTAATTAATACACATAGCACCCGGGAGACCACACTACAATCTCAGGGCAAATTACCCTATCAATAAAACGGCCTGCAGACACAATGAGAGGAGGACAGAGAGGGGGGAGAAAACTGAACATTAGGGCCAAGCATCTCTCAGGTGTTTGACTGAGAAGCTGAAGAGGTTCATTTTTTAAATGACCGTTTGTGTGTGAATTACTCACCCTGTGTTGTGCTGAATTTGGGAAGACAACTATATTTCTCTCGTGACTCCAGGCTTAACCAAGATGCATTAATGGAGAAAGTTCTTGATGAATTGAAGTCATAGGGGTCCACGTTTAACAGCAGGAAAACAATATCAAAACATCTGCTTACAAACTCTCACAGAACACATGCAGTTTAATCCAAGTCTCATTTATCCAGTCAACAAACAGACAGGAACTGAACATGAAGTTACTACTACTCTCTTCAAAGTCAGACTCTGTTGTGAGCAATTTTACCTCACTGAACACAGGAGCTGCTGGTCTTCCGCTGCCTTGATCAGGTGGTTTGTATGTGTCATTGTGCGACTTTGGTGTTTTAAAGGGTTCGTCTTGGATTCCAGAATGTCACACAGTTACACAAACTACTGAGGTGATGCAGTGGTGTTCAAATTTTAAATTAAGTTTGAAGTCCCAAAAAAATGAACATGTTTATGACAGCCAACTTGTCAAATCTCTGTGTCAGATGCCGACACACAGAGGCACCTTTTGCAGCAGTAAAGTGCACAGTTTCTGACGCTGCTGGCAACCAAACACCTCAAATATCACCCCTTTGTCAGTGGATGTCTGCGTCAGAATTTTTTTTATTGTTTGGGCTTTTTCTGTATTCAACAGGACAGGACAGGACGCTGCGGTGAGGACACCTCTGTACCCACTGAGCTACTGGGTGCCCCATCAAAATATTAATTTAGAAACAAATGGTGCCGTGTAATCCAAGTCTCATTTATCCAGTCTTATGCTCAGTACTTCCCAACATATGCATAAAACTGAACTGAAAGTGAGACTTAAGCCCCTTTCCCACTGGACAAAAAAATCCACTTACACCACTAACATCTGGCTTTTGTATTTAATGGGAAAGATTACAACTGGCATTCACTCCTGGGACAAACGTCTCTGCAGTAGTCATGGGTATATATTGGCTCCAGCTCCAATTGGCTTTGATCAGCAGTGATGGAAATACAAAACCTGGGTGGGCGCATTAGTTTTAGCCCCTTAGCAGTGAGGCAATGACAGGCCACCACAAAATACAGCCCATCTCCGTCCAATCAGCGCTCAAACATCGTTCATAATTTAGTCTGTGGCGAGTTTTAGAGACTGAATGAGGGATAACACAATATAGAAACAAAGAAGTAACCATTGTAATATTTTCTACTGACCTTCATTCTGCTTTCTACTGCCTACAATTGTTTTCCAGCATGTCTTTGATGTCGAACATGGAACATCGGAAAAAATTAAAAACAGAATGGCAATGGGAAAGCATCCAGTCTATCACCTATTATAAGGGGTGTTCCTGTATTTAAAAAAAAAACTGCATATACATGAAAATTCGGGTGGAAAAATCTACTGTTCTTTTTTAAACTAGACTCCATTCACCAAAACAGTAATTTTGCCTCACTGAACACGGGAGCTGCCTCTATCAGTTACTTCGTTTGTGTCATTGTGTGACTTTGGTGAATCTGAAACAACCCTTTAAAACACCAAAGAAACACAATAACACAAACAAACCAACTGATATAGACCAGCAGCTCCTGTATTCAGCAAGGCAAAATTACTGTTTTTGTCGAAGGAGTCTGGCTTTGAAGAGAGCGCTTTCCATTCATCTTCCTTCACTTTCCATTCATCTTCCTTCACTTTCCATTCAGTTCTCTGTTGAAAAGGGCTGTCTGGTTTAGATCTACTGAGCATACAACTGGATAAATGAGACATGGATTATAAAGCACGAGTTGTTTGAGAGTTTGTAAACAGATGCTTTGATATACTAGTTTTGCTGTTGGTAAAGGCGATTCCCCATTACTTCAATTCATCAAGAGCTTTCTCCTTTGTTCACTGGAGACATGTAAGAAAAGCAAAGTTTTCATCACAAATTCCACATAACACTGCGTAACTGATATAAAAATGGTCATTTGGGGTAAAGTATTCCTTTAATTAACACACACTCAGTCAGTGATTTGTTATAAAGTTTAGAAGGAGAAGACGAAACCAGAGGGAAGTAAAGTTCATGTGTGGCAGAGTAATACAAAAGACAGCAGTATCATAACACCTTGGTATTAAAGTTACATCAAATAGACAAGAGGCTCTGCAGCAGGGAGATGATTAAGTTGAACTTAATGTTCACAATCAAACACTATCAACTGGATTTCCCTTGCCTTTTAAGAAATCCAATATCTCTAACCAATTACTCTTCTCTTTGCTTCTCATCTTCCCTCGATCCTCTGCGCACTTGTCCCGTAATGATGAAACAAGGCTTCAAGATGTTTGGAGAAAAAGATCAAGGGGGGTGGATGCATAGCCTCCACATGATGAAAATCTAATCTTCTCAGATCATCCCCTCCCCTGTGCAGGAGTCATCCATCCAGCGATGTCCCAGCGTTCCTCTGGGTCAGCTTCTCACTGCAGCTGATTTTTTTCTCAGACATCTCCCTGGATGTTACACCTCTGCTTCCCCCTCCAGTGATGGGGAGAATGAGGGACAGTTTATCGCATTGTTTGGACATTTCGGACATTTATCTGCCTGAGGGCACGGTCCGCATTACAGCACGAGCGCACCCCCAGTGAACTCAGCAGGGCTTGCACTCCTGATCCGGTCAGTTACATGTTGTGGTCTCCGAGAGATCAAAGGCTGAGCAAGCTGCCTGAAGAGATACAGAGAAACACACGAGTCCCACAGTGACTCCACAAGAACATGAAGGCTTTGGTTTGAGATTCAAAGTGAAAGGCGAGCAGCACTGAGACGTATGACTGAATCCTTGTGGATCCAGTGTCATTCCTCTTCAAACACGGGTTTTACACTGTCAGCACATCTGAGACGGAGGATGTTTAACACACAGGCAGATATCTGTGCTGGAAGGCAGGCAGGTTGTCCTGTGAGGCTGTCTGGTAAATGAGGGTTTCTTGTTCAGTCCCACTGACTGCTGCTTGGGACCTATAATTTATATAAATATTATATAAATATTATATAAAATGCCACACGGGGACAAAGTTAATGAGGCAATGAAAGTAGCAGAATAAATAAAAATGAGAGAAAACAGTTTAAAATCTAGCTTATAGGAAAAATAAAAGATATATATGGGCTCACACATAAATTATAACATCTCTAAGGGGAGCCGCACTGCTTGGTCAGCAACATTGCGAGCACAAAAGCACTTGTCAGAGTGTAAACAGCATCATTTATGCTCAACACTTTTTTTTTACCAACATATATTATGCAGGCATACTGTAATGTAAATAAACTGTATCCCATATTCCTCATTTGTACTTACAGCCTATGCTTGTCCTATATGCAAATAATTTGAATTAGAACTGCTGACGATGCTCCGAAGAGGGTTGTTTCAATGAAGCAGTGCGCTCCAGTCAGAGTTTGGCTGTATCATTAAAGAACGAGATTTCTGGAAATTCCAGAGAGGATGAATCATTTTTTATTCTACTTTCTAATTATACTTTTCGCTCTCCTGGTGTCCAGCCACCATGCCAACCCAGTTCTAGTTCCTTCAACCTTAAAGGGACAGTTCTCCCCAAAGTCTTACCTGTAGTGCTGTTTATCAGTCTAGATTGTTTTGGTGTGAGTTGCTGAATGTTGGTGATAATGGCGAAGAGACCTGATTCCTGATTCCAGTCTTCAACTGCTCTACAATAAAGTCAAAAGCCTTTACAAATCATCGTTTAAACTCAACAGCAATGTCTCTTTCCAGAAATAATGACCCGGTAACTCAAGATAATCCACAGATCTTGTTGTGAGCAGTTTCATGTTGGAACTATTTTCTTTCTACCAACCGTATGTTACCAGCTTACCCTTTTTCCCTTTACCTTTAACCTGTGGGGGTGTGATGTATACTTCATGGTGTATGTGGAGGGAAGCAGCAGTCTCAGGGTGTCATGGTGAAGATGCAGGCGGCAAAGAGTGATTATAGTCAGCAGAATTAAGTGTCAAGAAAAGCTCAAGGTCACTCTTCAACCTCATTAGAAGGCCATGTTTGTTGTCTTGTGGTGAAGACTGCAATAAAAGCCATTGTTAGCCTCGCCTTCCTTCCTTCCTTCCTTCTGCAGAGTGGTCCAGACTGCTAGAAGCTGTTCAGAGCCGGTAAGCTGTCACTAGGAGAGGTAACGCGAATCACTGCGCAGAAGTAAGCGTGCATCTCCTGCTTGTGACAGCACCAGATGTGAACATTAGTGGCTGAGTTGTAACGGTAGCTAGCTCAATGGTGCTAGGTGAGCTAGAAGTAGATGCACACTTCCCTCTGTACGGTGATATTATGGGCCGGTGTAGATCAGTGAAGAGAAAATAGTTCCTACATGAAACTGCTCACAACAAGATCTGTGGATTATCTTGAGTAACAAGGTCATTATTTCTGGAAAGAGACATTGCTGTTAAGTTTTTCAAATGTATTTTTTGGCACTTTCAGCACCACAAGCTGAGTGTCATGTAGTTCCATTATACTGGAGAGAAGGCAGATATTTCAACAGCCGATATCTCCCACACTAAACCCATACCAAAACAATGTGGATCGATAAATAGCACTACAGGTAAGACGACAAATATGTATTTGTATGTAAATGTATTCCACTGCTCACAATCATGCTTCAACTCTTGCACATTGTCCATCTCGATAAAGTGTCAAACACCCAGAGCTGTTTTTAATATTCATGGCACAAATCTAAGTCAAGTCTTTGTCCGTCAGAACAAGCGTCATATCTTGAATATTGAGGACAAGTCCGAGTCAAATCAGAAGTCATTTGTAATTGCACGTCAAAATGCTCTGAACTCTCTGAATGCTGATCATTAAAATGACACAGGTTTTTAGCATTTTTATTTCAAAGCCGTGTTCATACTTTTACAAAACAACCTCAAATCAAGGCCCAGTCTTTCTTCCTGGAGCTTTGAAAGTTACAGAAAATGTTTTAATAAACTGCTGTTTCCAAGGTCAAGGATGTTTGAATATAAAGGCAACATGAATGAGAAGTGTCAAATAAATATGAATAAAGTCAAAACGGCAACTAAGCCTGCATGTCAACAGAATCATCTGGATGACAAAAGAGAAAAAGTCAATTTGCCGATGAAGACCTTGTGATATGTCTGCGAGCCCCACAAGACATCTATGTAGACCTTGGGCTGTGATCTAACCTTCCAAGATGAAAAATAAACTCGTAAAGTTCTTAAGTTTTATTGTCAATACTCTTTTTGAAAGCCCTGTCAAGGCAATAGGCCCAATACAAGGGCACTTGTACAATTGCACAATTTAAGTATAAAAATGCAACAAAAGGCCTGTTCGACTGTGTAATCTTTCTATTTTTTATGATTACGCATCAAAATATGACACATGAATATGTTTTTTTTTTATAATCTCAAGTCAAGGTTTTTGAGGAGTGATTAAAATTCAAGCAAATTAAGTCTGTAAAGGACACACTTATGTGGCTCAAAGGTCTCAGTATGCTTCAAAAGAGCAAGTTCGTACAAAGTGTGAACATTTCTAAAGGCAAAAATTCAAAGTGACCTTGAGAGAGAAGTTCAAATCATACATACAAAGACAACACAACACCAACTGTTGCATGAAGTGGGCAAGACTGTCAAATTCAACAAGTGCTCCAATTCATATGACCACAGAGGTTGTATTTTCATATCTCTGAAAATGACCAACAGGAGTGTTTCCTAAATTAGCATACTTATTGGTGGATAGCTCATTTATGACCAGTTGCAATTTTAAACACGTGGGTAACACTATGAAACGGTTTCAGCTACAACAAAACTTTATGGTTAGGTTTAGAAAAAAAATATGGTTAGGCTTAAATTAAGTACATTTGTTAATAAGGTAATATAGCTCATGTGACATACAGTATGTGAAATCACTTTCATGACAAATGTCAGATTGACCTGCTGAAGTTCAAACCGAGCATCAGAATGGGGAAGAAAGGTGATTCAAGTGACTTTGAACACGCCATGTTTGTTGGTGCCAGATGGGCTGGTCTGAGTATTTACTGGGATTTTCCACACACAACCATTTCTAGGGTTTACAGAGGATGGTCCAACAAAGAGAAAATATCCAGTGAGCAGCAGTTCTCTGGGTGAAAATGCCTCGTTGATGCCAGAGGTCAGAGGAGAATGGCCAGACTGGTTCAAGATGATAGAAAGGCAACAGTGACTCAAATAACCACTGGTTACAACCAAGGTCTGCAGAAGACCATCTCTGAACCAACAACACGTCCAACCTTGAAGCAGATGGGCTACAGCAGCAGCAGACCACACCAGGTGCCACTGCTGTCAGCTAACAACAGGAAACTGAGGCTACAGTTCACACAGGCTCACCAAAACTGGACAATAGAAGACTGAAAAAATGCAGCCTGGTCTGATGAGTCTGGATTTCTGCTGCCACATTCAGATGGTAGGATCAGAATTTGGTGTCAACAACATGAAAGCATGGATCCATCCTGCCTTGTATCAGCGGTTCAGGCTGCTGCTGCTGGTGGTGTAATGGTGTGGGGGAGATTTTCTTGGCACACTTTGGGCCCCTTAGTACCAGCTGAGCATGGTTTAAACACCACAGCCTACCTGAGTATTGCTGCTGACCATGTCCATCCCTTTATGACCACAGTGTACCATCTTCTGATGGCTACTTCCAGCAGGATAACGCACCATGTCACAAAGCTCAAATCATCTCAAACTGGTCTCTTGAACATGACAATGAGTTCACTGTACTCCAATGGCCTCCACAGTCACCAGATCTCAATCCAACAGAGCACCTTTGGGATGTGGTGGATCGGGAGATTCACGTCATGGATGTGCAGCCAACAAATCTGCAGCAACTGTGTGATGTCATCATGTCAATATGGACCAACATCTCTGAGGAATGTTTCCAGCACCTTGTTGAATCTATGACACCAAGAATAAAGACAGTTCTGAAGGCAGAAGGAGTCCAACCTGGTACTAGCAAGGTGTACCTAATAAAGTTGCCAGCAAGTGTAAGTCTGGTGCTTGTTTGAAGAATTACTATAGCCACCTCTGGCCGCCCCCTGACAAAAAAACGTAAATATGGGTCATTGTTTCTGCTTTAATAATGCCCCGTGGGGTCGTATTTTAGAAGAGGACAGTTTTGTCAGAGCGTAAGTTTAGGAAAGATAGAAAAATTGTTGGCCATCGGCCTTTGAAACTGACGTTGGGCAGGTGTAAAGGAAGAAGGATTTTGTCACTCTGATACAATCAGACAAGCATTTTGTTTGAAGCGTACTGAGGCCTTGCGTCTGACTCAAGGCGAAGTCTCCAGTCTCCAGCTCGGACACATCATCTGTCAGTGTTAGCTTTATAAAGACACATTAGTTCTTCCGTTACAACAACTGCAAACCAAAATAAAGCAATTAAATCCCACACTAATTAAAGTCCCTGTAAGTCATTCAGGTCTGTGAGTAGGGACAGACTTCACAGTTAATGTTGTTTCACGCTCCACCATACTCCTTGGTGTTCGAGGGCATAGAGCAGCTCCCACTGGGCGCTGGACGGTCAGTGTGTCCTCTGAGCACAGTCCCCATTATGTAAGGACAAAAAGGGGACAGAGAGCTTCACCGGGCTCGGATCCCTCCAGTGATTGAATTTGGAACGAAGATGTCCGCGAGCGGTGTTTGCTCACCTTATTGGGCACGACGTGTCCACACGGGGGTTGTGCTGCCCTTGAAACATTCTTAAAGACTTTGGCCCAAACTTGGGAGAGTTTCACTTTTTTCTTTTTTTTAACCTTGACACACGCGGAGAACAAGATCGAAGGAACTCAGATTACTTATTGACATTTAGGAGGAAATCTGTCAACCTGAAGGCTCAGTTTAATGTTGGAATACTTAATTAATATATCCAAATCAGATGCACTTTTCACTTAGAGCTGTTCCCTCAGATGATGCACTCTAACTAGTGATGAAGCGGTATCCTTGAGACTACGGTGGAAGCACTGACAAATCAGAGGGGTGAGAGTGTGCACTTGGTCAATTAAGTCTGCAGACAAGCTCATTATAAGCCCGAATAACACTAAATGAGCACATAATGTCACTATATTATTCAGTGTGGTCTGTATAGAGAAAAATGAGAGCTAAAGCACAAACACATACATACATAACATATTATACACAAGAGCTTAAAACCTGTGAAGGGTCGGTTTAGATTTTAACGTAAAGCACATACACAGCACTTCATTAGACACTGGATTTTATTTTTACCCTATTAATCTTTTTTAGAAGAAGAATATGAATGTGAGATGTTTTGAAGTCAGCTGTGGCCTGACTACAAAATCATGGCAGCAACAGGGGCATACTGTACATCTTTAAAAATTAGAATATCATGGAAAGTTGTTTTTTTCCCCCCTTGATTTAATTCAAAAACTGAAACTTTCATATATTCTATTCTATTCTATTCTATTCTATTCTATTCTATTCTATTCATATATCAAAAATCTAGTATCTCAAAATATAAGAATCACATATAAGACCAATCAAAAAATGATAATTTATAATACAGAAAAGTTGACCTTGTGGAAAGTATGTTCATTTATGCACTCAATACTTGGTCAGGGCACATTTTGCACAAATTATTGCATCAATGCAACGTGGCATGGAGGCAAGAACCCTCCAGCCTGAGGTGTTATGGAAGCCCAGGTTGCTTTGATAGCAGCCTTCAGCTCATCTGTATTGTTGGGTCTGGTGTTCAGGTAAGGCGAGCTGGCCGGCCAATCAAGCAAAGTAACACCATGGTTAGACTTAGCACACCTGTTATAGTAGTTTTGGCACTATGAGCAGGTGCCAGGTCGGGCTGGAAAAGGAAATCAACTTCTCCATAAAGCTTGTCAGCAGACAGAAGCATGAAGTGCTCTAAAATCTCCTGGTAGACGGCTGCATTGACTTTAGACTTGATAAAACACAGTGGTCCAACACCAGCAGATGACATGGCACCCCAAATCATCACCAACTGGGGAAACTTCACACTGGACTTCAAGCAACTTGGATTCTGTGCCTCTCCGCTCTTACGCCAGACTCTGGGACCTTGGTTTCCAATTGAAATGCAAAATTAAATTTCATCTGAATAGAGGACTTTGAATCACCAAGACCACTGCCAACAGACAGCCCTTGTAGCAATGACCTTGTGTTGGTTACTCTCCTTGTGAAAGATGTCAATGAGTGTCTTCTGGACTGTTAAATCAGCAGTCTGTGGTTATGTGTACTGAACCAGACTGAGAGATTAAAGGTTCAGGAAACCTTTGAGGGGGGTTTGTGTTAATTAGCTGATTAGAGCTCTTCTAAGGTCTTTGTGTGTCCAGAATATATACGATTTTTATATATTTTATTTTATTTTATTTTTCACAACATTCTAACTTTTTAGATGCACCTGTATGTCTATACTGTGTTTTGAAAAATAAGATTGAAAAAAAAAAAATCAAATTTGCTATTTTGTGAAATGAAAAATTTTCAACCTTGAAACTTGATTGTTAAGATGAAATTTTGTAAAGCTTATTTTGAATGGTTGGTTGGTTCAGTCACTAGTTTCAAGTCTTTATCAATACAGCTTTTTGTAAATATGGTCCCATTTAGAGTCAATTAATCAAAGCATTAGGGCATGCTTACCTTGTGATTGACAAGTCGCTACCATAGTGGTGTCCTCAGGTTGTCAGTCAGCTCCACCCTCTCGTCCAAATATGGTCACTTCTGGCTCCAAAACACCAAGATAGTGATGGACAAAATGTCAGATTCGAAGCTTCAAAATGGTGGTCCACTAACCAATGGATAATGTCATGGTGGCTATGTTCACTTCTTTTACACAGTCTGTGGGCCTTATTTTGTGCCCATTGCTAAGCGTCATTGCTCATTTCAGACTAACACATTTGTCATTATCATGACCAGCACCTAGCTGTGTAAGTAGCCAATACGTGTACACATCTGTGTGCCCATGGGTGTGTGGCTCTTAAAATGAGGTGTGATCAGGCATATTGTTAGCGTACTGATATTCTGAGGCAGCAGAACAAAAACCTGTGCTGTGTCTCAAATTGTGTACTTCTGTACTTACACTTAATATTTTGAGTGCATAAGTGTGTTCAAACTGAGAAGTATGGAAAAATGCAGTGCACTATGGGTACCTGGATGTTGCACTCAAATGGTCAACAAGTTGAGTGTGGAACTATGGACACTTTTCGCCCTCAGTGGTCGCCATCTTGGCTACATAGCGGAAGGGGAGGGGCCACTTTTCAAACTGGAAATAGTGACCAAGGACTGTGTGACTGTGAACGTCACTGCATTGTATAAATACATGTGTTTTTTGCACTAAGCACCACTATACTGTTGCGGGGTATAAGTCAGCAGTATGTTTATTGGGTTAATTTAGCAGTCTGTGATGATTTGGTACTGCAAACAATAATGCTAATGCCAGTTTGCTAACTAGCTAATTTGCAGTCGTCATCTCCAGTAAGTGCACAATGGCCGTGTTTGGTTGGAGGCAACACTACCCTGTGGAAATTAGTGCACTACACCAATGAGTACATAGTGCACATAATATACTACATAGAAGTGTACTAATGGAAGTATGTGATTTGAGACACACACCTGGTCTAAAGTCAGAAAGGTGGAGTATTTCCCTGCTATAGAAAAGCTGCATTATTCAGACAATAAGACATGCTTAAATAGTTGGGTTCCCAAAGTACGTACACTCTGCTTGTTACACACATAGGGACTGATGGATGGGTTGCAGGTGTTGAAACAATACATCATTAATGAGGACATTTGAATAACAGTCCCTAAAATGTGAACATAGCATGGAGCAGAGCCGAGCTGCTGTCTGACTGCCCTTTAAGAGGGACACTGTGCGCATTTACACACAAGGAGCAGCATAACGTCATCGATTATTTCAGAAGCTAAATGTTTACCTTTGTTTCCTCTGTCAAGTTTACAGTTTTTAGTTTTTCTGCTTTAATGTCTCATGATATTTGCTGCAGTGACATCACTGCTCTCGCTGCACCACTCACTTCTCCAGTTTGCTGAATCTACCATG
This sequence comes from Epinephelus cyanopodus, assembly GCA_026686955.1. Lineage (NCBI taxonomy): Eukaryota > Metazoa > Chordata > Actinopteri > Perciformes > Serranidae > Epinephelus > Epinephelus cyanopodus. Next base: position 12,327,068 of record CM048926.1, on the reverse strand, counting down.
TAAATAGCAGTGTGCCAGATGCAGGCACACAGGTGGTTTTTAAAGGGAATAGAAGATGACGTTGGTGTGTTAGCAAAGTACCATTTACTAATCAGCACCAATCACAAAGTAGGTCATAAATCAGGATTTGACAAATTGAAATCTTGACCTGATAATGACAACGGATGAAAAATGAGAGACTCACTGGTTGTTAGACTCACCCTGAGGGGAACATAAATGTCTGAACCAAATTTCATGTCAATCTATCCAATAGCTGTTGAGACATTTCAACTGACAGAGATCGGTTGTGTCAGTTTTCGTACATGACGTCATACGCTGCGGCTGTGGCTACTATCTGAGACCCGGGCCTTGTCAGTCTACCCACGGCAAAAGGTTACAGAGCTTATGTCCACTTCAAAGTGATTACTGATGGGTATAGCAATGTGTGATTCAGCTGGAATTGGGCAGAGTCCCAGCAAAGGTATGAGTCATCAACATCGCCACAAGTCTGTTTACCAACACTTCCTCTTCCCTCCCACATAAAGGTGGCCTGCAACCACCTCACCCTGATAGAACCCAATCATCTTTACATCTGTTTACACCGCTCCCTGTTAATGGCCCCCTCCATCACACACACACATACACCCACACACACACACACATGCGCACACACCCACAGGCACACACACACACACACACACGGTATAAAAACATTCAGTTGCCTCCTTCAGTTGACAGGATTGCTGATGAAAGATGCACCAAGGCAACATCAGGATTATAATTCGACTGACAAAATGGCCGCATGTGTCTGAAGTGTTTGATACAGAGGATGCGGCCGATGGTCAGCTCAATAAAGAGAAAATGTGTCAGCCCTCCTGTTAATCTGCGTGACGGCTAGACTTCATTTGTGGAGCAGAGCAGCCTGAATCTCCAACTTTCAAGTACAGTGGCGCTCTCTGCTGGTGAGACATGAAAGAGTGTCCTTATAGTGTCCAAACTGTCAGGCTAAAAGTGAGAAAGCTTGACCAGACACAACTCTGTTTGTTCTATCTTTTAAAAGCCAGGTTTTAACAAATGTATTTAAAGGAGTGTTGCCCTAGTTGCTTAAAATCTGTGGGATTGATACATGGAAGGATTATAAGAGAATGGGCCCCTGGGCACAGATATGCTAAAGGCCCCACTGCCCTCTAACACAGGAGCAAGACACACAGTGACTTTGTGATGATGTCTTTTTTTTGTTGTTTTTGATTTGTGTTTGGTTTTTTTTCTTTTGCTATTCTCATGCACAATTTTGTGGTTTTGTTTCTCTTTGCAGTCATTTTTTTGTCTCTTTTTCTCTGCTGTCATTTTTCTCTTTGATGTTTTGGTGTCTTTTTTGGTCGTTTTGTGTCTCCTTGTAGTCATTTTGTGTCTGTTTTAGATAATGTGCCTTTTTTTTGATTGTTTTGTGTCTCTCTGTCATCATTGTGTGTCTCTTTTAGATCATTTTATGTCTTTTTTGGTCATTTTGTGTCTCTTTGTAGTCGTTTTGTATCTCTTATATAATTTTGTGTCTTTTTTTGGTCATTTTGTGTCTCTTTTAGATCAGTTTGTGTCTTTTTTGGTCATTTTGTGTCTCCTTTTGTAAGCGTTTTGTGTCTTTTTTGGTTTTGTGTCTCTTTATAATCATTTTTTGTCTCTTTGCCCTTCTTCTGATTCTCTTTGTGGTCTTTTTGAGTCTCCTCCTGGTCAATACATGAAAATCTGGGATATACTTTGCAGGTAAAGGCCAGGGGGGCCCCTGACACTTTGGGCCCCTGGGCCTGTGACCAGTAGGCCTGTTCAGTAATCCATCCATGGATGTATATGACAGATTTTAGTGTTATGACTCAGAGTTTTGCAAAACTTGTCTTAAGGTGCGACATTGCTCAAAATCTTTCGGCCCTCTCTTGAGATCTGACAGCTGTACGGCACATGTTAATGTCAACCCTAACCCTCAGTCAACGCCTCTGACTGACACTCAATTCTTTTTTTGTTTTTTCATTCTCTGGCACCTGTGCTTGGCTGTCAGACATTTCAGAGCGTGACTCGGCTGCCATCTCTGCAGAGGAACAACAGGCTCTGTGACAAAGGTTCCCCGACGCTGCCCACGGGGACCCCAGATGTCGAGGCAGGTAGGTCCTTGTTTTGATCAGGGTCAAAGGTTAGGCTTCATCACAGGGACAGGCTTGCCTGGGGCATAATCATACGTCAGCCCTTTTCTTTTTTGTGTATTTATATGCAGCGTGTATCCATCTGTCTCTCCAGTGGCTTTGCTTCATCTATTTATAGGGCTGCTAGGACATTAGCTCAATGTCCGTGTAGAAATGTCATGTAAGACATAAGGGCCTCACAGCACTCATCTGTAAATGTGAAAGTCGAGAAACTGCTTCAATTTCATTCATAAACTAGAGAAGCTGACCTTTTACTTGTATCATTTCACGCAGCGAATATGGAACGCTGATGAGACAATGGGAATAACTTTTTCAACTAGTACAAAGAATACTGATGAGAACAGAAAGACATTTTGATCCACTGAGTCATCATGTTTCTGGAATGAACAGCTGGCAAGAGAAAACAACATTTCCAAAGAAATACAAACAACTAGCCTCTGAGTTCAGCCTGTTTCGTTATGCAAAGCTTTGTGTAACATGTACATGTCTAAATCTGCTAAATCATTATCACACACACAGTTTTGAGCCACGTCCATCTTCTTCCCTCTCTCTCTCTCTCTCTCTCTCTCTCTCTCTCTCTCTCTCTCTCAGGGAAGGAATGGACGAAAGCTATGAGACATTTGAAGAGGAGTTGTGGCCACCAAGAGCAGATCCTCCTCCACAGAAGCCTGTTCGACAGACCCGCAGACCAGGTGGCGACACACACACACACACACACACACACACACACACACACACACACACACAGAATCTGTAATGCCTGCACATAAAAGCCTTCATCCATTGTACATATATTGCACAACGCTATAAATACTTGGGGGCAGCAGCACAGAGAGCCACTGAAATATGACTCCTGGTCAAAGGCAACACAGTGATAATGCAGCTCAGCCGTGTTGTTGAATGGATGGTGGGTGTAATAAGCCTCGCTCTCCACAAACACACACAAAGTCTTCTGAGGCAGAGCTCTTAAAGTCTGAAAAGACCATGAGGGAGAGTGTGTTTTTATTTGCCAGCACTTTGGCCCAGACTGAAATAATTTTGTTGAGTTTTTGAAGGTCCTCAGAGGACGAAGCTAAAAGACTTTTTAAAAGCACCACCATGAGATTGTGGTTTTAAGAGAAATGTCTCAACAACAATGTGATTATTATGAAGCATGATACAGACACTTTGATGAACCCATGAGTTTATAATTAGTGCCATTATCAGGTTAAACTTTTAATTTGCCCAATATTTTAAAGGGAAACTTTGGTATTTTTTCCCAGATATTATTTTCCTACATTTTTGTGTCTGACTGACTAATGGGAACAACCATTTTTGAAAGTGGACCAGTACTGACCCAGATTGCAGATTCCAGCTGCAAAACATGCCCCGGTGTCACCACTTGGGGCAATTGAGCACCATCAACTTGCGTCCAATAAAATGTCTTGTTTTTGCCACTGACAGGCTCAGATTGTTCTCTGAGTGTCTGACATTATGAAAAAGATTCTCACAGAGATACACCTGTGTTTAAGAGAGTAAGATCCTGCTTGTTTAACCAGAAACAGTCCCAAAATCGCTATCGCCAAACCCACCAGAGTCAATTTAAATAAACAGCCATTTTAGCCTGAGTTAGAGCCAGCGTATATACACATCTAACCGGGTGAATCAAGGGTTTATTTCCTCCAAAGCAGAGTTGGTGATTTTTGAAACAGTGGAAAAGACATACTAAGATGTGTCTTCCGTCAACTTTAAATGAAGCATATTTCACAATGATAAATGACAGTTTTTTAAATGGAGTCTGGTCAGTTTGACGCTAGCAAATTTTGGGCTAATTCTGGTTAAATAAAAAGGATCTTAATCTGTAACAAAAAGATCTGTCTCTGTAGTGATCCTTTCCATAATATTGTCAGACAATTAGCATAATATTTTGAGCCTGTTCGTCCTCTTTTAGTGGATGTAAATTGATGGTGCCAGGTGACTACATTGCAGCCTGTTTCACTGCTGCTGTCTGCAGCAGTCTTGCTCAGTACTGGACCAATTTCAAAATTTGTTGTTCCCATTAGTCACTTAGACACAGAAACATGGGAAAATAGGGTCCAGGTTGGAAAATACCTGAGCTGCCCTTTAACTGTCCAGTGCTTACGTATAAATTTTTTTTTAGCTCAGCTGAATTTTGAAGTAGCAAATTTTAGCATGCTAACAAACTAAACTAGGACGTTGAACATGGTAAACATTATACATTAAGTATTGTTGTGGTGAGCATGTTTGTTTTGATGTTAGCATGTAGCTCAATGTATATTCTCGTGGAGCAGCTGAGATGGCTGCAGACTCTGAGTTAATCAGTTATGTCTGCCCGATATAAAAATCTTTGGCACAGAAGACTTACAGAAATGAAAGGTTAATAAAAATGAAGCACGTCAGCCAATATGTATGTATATATATATATATATATATATATATATATCAGATAATGTCTGATTATACAGTATATTATTAAGTGAATGTGGATAAATCAATTCCAGATTGAGACTGTTGTTTATGCTTTATGATATCACCCCTCAGTAAATCTCCATCTGTCTGTTTCAGAAATGTACACTACAAGGAAAGTCAGAGAGGTTAGTTGGAAAACAACCAGCATGAGCAATTTTTCACTGTTCACATCCCTAATACGTGCTTTCTACTAAACTACATGTTGTTCTAACAACAGGAAATGGCTTCATTTCCACAGCAGCCTAGAGCAGAACCCAAGACTTTAGCCAAGGAACCCAGTTTACCCAGAACAAGTGAGTCGTCTCTGTCCTTAAGCCTTGTGAGTTCTGTGTTTACTCTGTAACTAAGCACATTTACTCATGTACTGTACATACGTGCAATTTGGAGGTAGCTTGCTTATATTTTTGCATCTTTTTATGCAACTCTATACTTGTACTCCACTGCATTAGAAGGCGAAAACATTCACAACCTACCCAGGTATGCATAGGCCTATATATATAAATGAAACACTGATTTCGTGTTAATATTCTCACTTTGTGTCTCTCCCCCAACCATCTGGTTGCTTTTCACTATCCATTAGGTATAATTGCTCTGTTTGTATGCTTTAATACAGCTATGGTGTCAGACTCTCTCTCCGCCCCCCTACATATGCATTTTGAGTGTAATTCATTTGCAGAAAAAAAGAGGCAAAATGCACAATAAACAGAGTTTAAAGGAGCAATAAGCAAATTCATCATTTCTAGATTGAAGGAATTAAAAATTTGCTATGTGAAGAACTAGAGGTGTAATTTCATCTGGAGTATAGCATGACCTCACACAGCCTCTCTCTGTGTTGATCTCCAGCCCTTTGTTTACAAGCCGGACCGGCTGCGCGTTCATGTAAGTTCATGTGAATCTGTTTTATTTCCTCGCCCCTGTGGCGAGTGAATCTGCCTGTAGTGAAGCCGGGGCTAACCAGTGCTTCCTCCTCAGGCTCCACTTCACTCAGCTGCCAGCACAGCCAGTTAGCCTCCGCTAGCTTCCCAGCTAACGTTAGCCCCGGCTCTCCGTTTGGATCCAACCAGAGCACCGAGCCCTGGTTTGTTATTCAGGTTAATGTGGGAAGAAGCAGTGGGTATATCGGGCAGCTGAGTGAAGTGGAGCCTGTGGAAGAAACACCGGGACCGTCTGGATGTGATAGTCTTCAAAACTTCACAGCATTGATGACAGTCCCACCAGGAACACATCCATATGCCAATATTTAGTAATGAGTAAAGCGCCACATACCAGCAACAGGGAATGACTTGTTAGGATATGAGGGATATGCCAGCTAACTCCTGCGTGCAGTGTCTGACTTTCACAAAAATGAACTGTCGCGTCAGCCGGCTTCCTGCCAGCACCCTCGTGTTGCGTAAAGGTGCAAGGGCCTGTTCATCGCTGCTTGCAGCTTTAGTTTTCTATATTTATCGTGATATAATATGAAATTAGCCCTACTTTTACCAGCTGCAATATTAAGCGATGTACATACAAAGCATCAATCATTATATGACAATCTAACAATGTCATGTAAATGGTAAACCCATCCACACACACATTCTCACACTGGTGGCTGAGGCTACCATACAAGGGACCACCTGCGTCTCAGTAACCATTCACTCGCGCTCACACACTGATGGCACAGGGGAGCAATTTGGGGTTCAGTATCTTGCCCAAGGATACTTTGACATGCTGACTGGAGGAGCCAGGAATCAAACAACTGATCTTCCAATTAAGGGACGACCAGGCTCTACCTCTAAGCCACAGCCGCATTATTCTCAAATGGTCCATTCTGCAAAATCAGTACTTTACTTTTGGTACTTTAATTATATTTTGATGCTAATATCATTTTACTTTACGATCTTTACTTATATCATTTTATTTAAAACATACCAGCACTTCTTTCACCACAGCTGAATTACAGTAAAAGCTTCCCCTCCTCTGTCTTGCAGTTCCTTCAGCACCTGTGCTAAAAGCCTTGCCCGTCCAAACCATAACCCAGATTGAGACACCGTGGGAGAATGTCACCCTCAACCGCTGTCTGTTTGTGGCCATCACCATCCTGGTGCTCACCTCAGGTTTTCAGAGGCTTCATGGCAAGTAAAGTAAAAGTAGGACCACAGTTACACATTGACATGCCCGCTGTCACTAAGTGGTGTCTTTTCAAAAACACAGAAACTCTGCGTGGTCAGGGGAACGTAGAGGAGGAAGAAGAAGTTGGACTGACAGTGAGGCGATCAGGCACATTACGACACAGAGGATTACCACCAGAGGTAAAGACAGATATAAATAACTCATGGATTCACCTGTTTGACTTTTATCATCCAGCTGTGCATGTACCATAGTTTGTATTGTCTCAACTACTATGTGTTCACCTCTAGCCCGAGACATCTCTATGGGACGTCATGTTTTGGTGGCTGCCAGACCTTGATGATGATGATGACGAGGATGAAGAGGATGATGATGGAGAAGTCAAAAGAGGAAAGAGAGGATCGAAGGCACAAGCATCAAGCCGACTCAGAAACAAGCCACTACTAGACAAAAAACTCTTGAAGCAAAGAAAAGGGAAATTAAAGGACAGGAGAGCCAAGAAAGCCAGGGACGAAGAAACCAAAGAGATGAAAGAGAGAGATAAAATGGAGGAACCTGAAGAAGCAGGAGACGGTGAAGATGAGGATGAAGGAACTGAGGAGGCAGTGCCTGAAAAAAATAAGAAGCCGGAGAAGAAAGAGAAGAAAAAGACTCATAAAGGATGAGTTGATTCTTCCTTACGTGGCAAAGGCCGACTCATTTTCTTAACAATTTTCATCTGAATAGATTAGATATTGTTTATTAAAGGAGGTGATATTGAATTATTTTAAAAACCGTGGAGACACAAAAATAAGGTTTGCTTCCAGTTGAACGACTGCACACAATCAGTGTCGGTGTGTTACAGCTTTTAGGTGCTTTGCTAGACAGATGTAATTTGCATAATGGAGCTCTGAGTTACCTGTTAAGACATTTTCATTTTATTTAATGTACTGACTGCGTAGTTTTAATCTCCATCTGATCATCTGATTGCCTTTACTGCTGAAAGACTTAAATAAATTGTTTGTCAATCATGCCAGCTCAGTAACTGTCAGTATTGTGTAGCTGATGGGGACTGAACATGGCAAACAGATCGACACTGGGTGTTATCAATAATTTGACCCACTTAGCCCATTATGTCATCTGAGAACTGCTTCAGAGAGTCCACTTTAAAAGGTCTTCTACTCAGTAACAAAGAGCTTTCATCCTGATCAGCAACTTCAACCCTAAATATTTTATTAACTTCTGCATTGTTCTTCTCTTCTGCCATGACCCATTCACATGGTCACAGGATACATGACAGGTTCAGTGTGTGTGTGGGATTTAGAGGGATGTATTGGCATGAACTAAATATAGTAAATATGTTTTCTTTGGTGTGTAATCACGTGAAACTAAGAATCATCATGTTTTGTATACTTAGAATGAGCCGTTTATATCTATATGCTGCTAAATCCTACACACTGCTCCTTTCATTGTTCTTTCTGTGTGTGATGCTTCTGTAAAAACACAGACTTTGCGAGGCAGGTGTTTTTCTCCAAAGAATTTAATTACAAAAACAGAATCTTAAAATACGAGCTATTCTCAGTCATAGCTCCATATCCATAAGCATTTATACAAAACAGTGTGGTCATATGGGCTGCCCTACACATTTACATAAACCAAACAAGTGTATAAAAATCTACCAGATGTAGACTTTAAACATCACTGAAAACACCATGAAAGAAAGCAATCATGACACGTTGATGAGGGATCAATTATTGGTTATAAGGCTCTCAGGAGGAGGCGGCCTCATTGGCATGGGGGGCAGGGGCATCTGCGGGGGCATATGGGGGGTACCTGGAGCACCTGGTGGGAGAGGGGGCATCCCTCCTGGAGGGGGAGGGGGCATGGAATCATTTGGTGGGCGAGGTCCAACTCCACTCATGAGAGGAGGAGGGCGCTTCACGCCTGCAGCAGGCGGGGGTCCGCTGGACTGGGGGACAGCTTTCTCCATTTTGAAGTGGAACTGTAGGAAGAACTGGGAGGGAAAATAAGACGAAAGACAGGTTAAAACACATTTCAACACTTCTCAATTACAATAAGAAGGTTGTCATTGTGGTTACAAATGTTAATCAGCTCATCAGTACCTGTTTAGTTTCTCTGTTCCAGTGGGTCCAGAAGCGGTTTTCTGCTTTGTCAATTTCTCTACTGGGGACCTAAAAGAGCAAAGACGCTGATGTCATGCCACAGCCAAGAAGAACAAAACTAAAAGAGCTTACATTATCTCTTCATCAGACTAATATTTTCTGCATGAATCGTTTTTGTCTAAAACATATCACATAATTGTTACAAAAGCCTGTAATCATTTCCCACAGCCCTAATTCAACCAACAGTCCAAAACCAAAAGATGTTGCATTAGAGTACATGGCAAAGAAAAGCTTGAGATGTCTGACAAGCTGAAATGAGCAAATGTTGCTGCTTAAATTTCCCTTGACTGACTAATTGACTTATCAATGCAGCTTTTATAAGAGCACAACACAGATGCAGCTCCCACTCACCTTGAAGGCAATAGTCTCGTATGGTTCAGCAGCCAAAAGCAGGTACTGCCAGCGACGATCGGGGGGCTCGATGCGCTGTTCGTAAGCAGACATGAAACGATGCCTGGGCCCAATTCCTTCAGCGATCTCTGGGTAGTCAATCTGACGAACAGAGAAAAAGTAACAAGTAGTTAAAGGATTTGTCTTTGACAGTCGGACCATAACGTCTAAAAACAACAATATTCAGTCATTACTGCAGTAGGCAAATTGAGGTTGAAACACAAAGTGGTGCTTGTATCCGAGACAATTTCTGTGTACAGCTGCTTACTTCATTTGGCCAGCAGGACACATATGTCACATTAACGCGAGGAAAATGACAGGTATATGACCAAAAATAAGTTTGGCATTTAGCTTTGGCTGTTGGTTTGGCACAAACTGTTTAAGAAACAACATCTGCAACATCAGCTTGCAAGCTTGATCATAAAGAAGAGATGCCAAAAGGCAAACACTGAGTACTGACTCTGGCACTGAGCACCACATTCGACAGCTGTTTCAGCCAAAAGGACAATTTCTTAAGAGTACGCAGCCAGCCTTGAATAAGCTGAGATTGTGAAACTGGAGAATATCTGTTTACAGTTGTTTCAGCTCTCAGTGGTGAATCAAGACTGCACTCAAAAACCAAACAAAAGTTATAAACTGAGCAAACTGGATAACTTTATAGCATCTCTATAAAGTGGAGCTTTAAAGTTTGTTTCCTTTTTTGGGAAATCTTCTCCAAACAACAAAAAACCCTTTCAAATCATCAGAGTTTACACTGACACTCTCTCCATACACACTAACCTGGAAAAGTAAAGACTGCTGACCGGTCTCTGGGTCCCTCTGTTTGGTTACTATCAGGGAGAGAAAGACATTAAGACACTAAGATATTGAATGCAAAACATTTGCAGTGAAACCACATTCAGCATAAGCTAAATAATGAGTGCAGTGATACATAACATTGCAGCCAGCTCACCTTTGTATCCTGGTCGACCAATTTTGACAAACTTCTTGACCTCAACTTTGACTTTTGCTGGTGCTGGCTGAGCAGGAGCTTCTTTTGCCTCTTTGGCCGCTCGCCGTGCTCTGAAACAAACAACATACACAGTTTCTTAACGGTTAATCAAAGCACTGGATACAGAGGGTTGTAGTTCTGTCATTTCACAGCAAACATGTAACAGCTGATGATCAACCACAAGATGAAGATATGCAAGCTGGACCTGTGGTTTGTTAAGTTCATCAGTCAAGGGAAGGTGAGGTAAAATGAATCAGTCACAAAAAACACAAGACAAACAAATGAAAACTAAACATTGCGCTTACAAGTTGGTCTGATGTTTCTTTCCTTGTGTGTGAGCCAAGTAGCTGCCCTGTAATGCAGAAGAGAGCAGTGTCAAACAAGATGCTCTGATAACAAGTTTAAATAACATAATCTAGACAAAGTGTCATCATGTGCCCCCTCACCTCATTGTTATGAAGCGTCAAGCAAAGTTTGCACTCATATGATCCTAAATGATTCTTCATAAAGTAGGGGTCTTTGTTGATATCAATGGTCTCCAGGGCCAGCTGACGTAACCGCTCTCTCCTGTCACGGTTACTCTCAGAGGCTGAAGCCACCCCACCGCTCCCCGTCTTTCCTCCAGCTCGATGTTGGAAATCCATCTTTGCAAAGTGATGGGCTTAATCACAGAGAAACCCACGCAGGTTTGCCCAGTCGACACTGGACAGATACTCAAAGTAGATCCTTTGTGATTATCTTAGGGAGAAGAAAACACAAACTCTTACCAAGGATGTAGGTAAACAAGTACTAGATAGTGTTATTACCATACTAGGTATTACTAGATTTGGTGCAACAAACTTCACACGAGCACAACATAACAAGACTGCTGTCTAGACTCCGTATTTGTTTTCTTATGGGCATGTTCACCGTTTAGGGGACAGATTAAGTAAAGTAAAGGAATGTTAAGAATTAAAACATCCGAAATAAGGCTGACACATTTCTGTAACTAGTTGCATTTCGTACCAATTACAAACAATACAATGACTTCTTAGACCTCTTTTACCTCAAGTACTTGATGCTAAATCCCCTTAACAAGGATCTGTTTAACTACAGGGAAGTAATTTTAAAAAGGTTACAGCGCCGTTTATAGCAAAATATTTCTTAATTACCTGAGATAATAACGCTCCCACTGTTAAGAGGAATCTATTGAATAATTCCTATAAACTCCAGTTAGCTGCAGTATGTTAGCATAACGTAAAGCTAACGTTAATGAATGCACTGACAATGCTAATGCTAGGCTAACGGTGTTACCGGCTTGCAATGATGGTTTTAACAAATGTGAATGCTCAAACTACACGTAAAGCGCAGCTAATTCTGTAAATGTGATAATACGATGGTTGTGTACCTGAGAGACGATAGTTATACAGGACAAGATCATATAAACAGTTTCTTGGCCCAAAACACTCACCGACTCCACGACGCTAGGATCATGCCAATGTAGATTACTTAGTGCGCATGCCCAAGATGTTTCTTCTTCGGCTTTTGGTGGTTAGAAAACAGTTTACAGTGCTTTACTGCCACCTCCTGGACTGCAGCAAAGGCCGGACTGGCTTTCTTGACAAAATAAATAACTTAAAAACGGACCATATTCTCCAAGCAAGATAAAAAAGATATGAATAAAATAAAACTCTTAAACAGCTTTTAAAAACTCTAATCAAGAATGACTGAATAAAGCCACAAAGGGCTTACAGAGTAATTCTGTTTGTACACAGATATCTGTTGCTGCATCTGTGGTTGACTTTTTTGATCCATGCACAACATTTTTTATCATAAATTTACCTCTCAAACAAAGTATTTAAGCTGAACCACAAACACATCTACAAATCAGATATAAAGAATGACTGATTATAGTCTTCTTTAAATACATATTTGCTCTTTCCTCTGAGACTTCCTCTCTGTCACCACTTTCTTGCATGTCCCACTAGTTCCTAAACAGGGTTATGCACATCACCCGAACCATTAATTAAACCACATACCTGACTATTTTCATAAGCAAAGCAACACAATTCATTAGTTTCAACAAAATTCAAATAAAGGAAGTTTAAAGTATTCGTCTGACTCTGTTGTTTATATTCACAGTTGGCAAGCACCCATTTAATTGCTCAAGCACCCATCCTGTCATTCTTTAGTCTTTTCCACATTTGCAAATAGTGAAACCCTCGCAGATCTATTTATCCGTGTTGTTTATTAAACTATATGTTTATCATAATTCATTAGCATTGTCATTATTATTGTTGATGAGTGATTGATTTTGATTTTTTTTACAAACAGTGTGAGCACAGATCAGAATCACAGACATACAAATGAAGCACTGAGAAAACAAAACTAAAAGCATTACCAAAGAGAAAAGGGCAATAAACTGAAAACAAATCTAAAATAAAATATAAACAAAAACGCAGCGGCTTGTGACTAAAGGTTCATGGAAAGATTTTGAAGGTAGTATATACATGAATGGTTTTGATAGCTTTTTGCTTTATGAGGAAGAGAAATCATTGACACGTGGGCCTACTGTTCCATTTCCTCTTTAAATACAAATAATCTAGTTTTGAGGGGGTCTTTTTTGTTTGTTTGTTTCTTTCTTTCTTTGTTTTTGAAAGTTTGCATTTGTAAATGTGAAGTTTGTCGAGAAGTAAAATTAGATTTAAAATGCTGTCCATCTTAACCTCCTGGGACTCTTCGTCCTCATATGCGGATATCAGATTTTGGGTTTACTTGACCTTATACTTAATTCTACTTAAGCTGGACCTGTTGTCCTCAGTCATGGACACCTTTTGTGTACCATCTAGTGGTAGTGAGAGCAGAATACACTTTGCCATGTAAAAACAAGATGGTAGCCATCTCTGCCGTGTTAGTCAGAAGTAGACAAGGTCCAAAACCTGATCACATTTTATTGTTGAAACTTGTTTATTTGTAATTAATAATGTTTGTTGTTTTATATAGCAACAGTAACAAGCTAAGACACTGTAATTAGTAGTTTGTTTGACACTGAGACTGTATTGTTGTCTCATTTGAGGACATTGGGACTTAATTATCATCGACAATGTTTAGTTTATTTATACTTAGAGTCCAGCTGATAAAAATGCTTATTAAATTAAAGTTCTTGTCTCAGGCTTTATTAATAATTAATATTAAAACCTCGTCACTACATCAGGATACATGGCAGTGAAAGCATTACGCACTGTTCGCCTGTTTTGACCCTCGCCGAGCACCGTACTACCACCAGCGAGGAGTGTCTGCCAGTGTGTGTCCGGTGTGTGAAGGAGAGGAGCGACTCCGCTGCGTTTGCCTGACCGCAGAAATGACCAAACACACTCCGCCACATCTCGGGAACACCAGATAACGACACAGGACGACGGTTAACCGGCAGTTTCGACGTCACCGTCTCTACACACGATAGTTATCTGACTCCATTATTATGCTGTCGGTGGGAAAGGCTCGGTCGTAGCCTCGCTGTCCCTCCAACCTGTGTTTTACTGCGTCAGTGACCGTGATGCGTTTCAACGAGAAGGAGCTGGTGTTTCTGAGCCGCCAGCCGTCAGAGATGGCAGCCGAGCTGGGGATGCGAGGACCAAAGAAAGGAGACGGTAACACGGTTTATCTCACACCGAGCTCTTATCACACCTACTTCCGTTTCGTGTAACACGGGCAGCGGCTAATGCTACAACAGCAGCCATCACACACTTAATGTCACCCTCCATCTGTCTGCTGTCTGTGTAAAGTCTGATCTCTGTTCCCTTTTTCTTGTGACACAGTTGTAAAGAGGAGGCTGGTGAAACTCATCGTCAACTTCCTCTTTTATTTCCGGACTGATGAGGAGGAGGTGAGTTGAATCAATATTTGAACACCTGCCTGTACTGTCACAGCATCTATTCCTCACGTGTTCACTGTGTGGCCGCATGAGAAAGTGAACCCGTTGCTCGTAAAGGGCAACATCATTAAGTCATTATTTATTTGGCAGCCAATTGGAGCTCTGCTGTTGGAGCAGTGTCGGGTGGAGAGGGAGGACAGCCAGACCTTCTCTATTGGTGAGTACATTAACGGGACTCACCTACACTTTCTCACATGCTGACTGGTTGTAAATCCTTGAAGTCAGTGGAAATGAGTGGCCACTGCTGATGGTTTGCAAACTGCATTGTTTTCTGTCGCTTATCAGCACAAAAGAAACAAATCAAAGTTCATTACTTATGACTTTATATTACAGTTAGCGTGTGTGATGTTTTGTGATGTGTTTCTCTTTGTAGCATTTCTGGATGAAGCAGAGAGGAAGTATCTGTTTGAGTGTGACTCAGAGGAGCAGTGTGGGGAGTGGGTAGACTCCATCATCAAGGCCAGGTAGGACCAACTCTTTCTGACCGTATTACAACACGATGTGATACATATGTTTTGTGACCTGGCAGTAACTAACAGAGCAATAACTGGTTGCAGTTTTGGTAATCAGTCATTTCAGTCAATTATCAAGTCAAATGCTTCTATTACAAGCGGCATTCTTTGAGTTCTACGGCTGATGGTAGTGCAGTTTAAAGGAATATTTCACCACCACCCCAAATGATGATTTGTAAATCAATTACTAACCCCATGTTGAGTTACATTCATGAAGAATTAAAAAAAATGGAGGGAATTTTTCATTTATAACGGCCATGTATAACAACCACATAACTACAAACTGTAACACAACTCACGCTATATAATCGTGAAGGTGATTTTTCAATAACCGAAAAAGAAACTTATGAATGTATAAAATAGTTATTGATAGATGGCCTATTAAAATGTAACTTGAATTGTGCAGGCCAGAGATAATATTTAACCACATTGTGATACAGAGATAAATATAAGTCTAGGCTGTAAAGACTGAAAATGCATTTTATTGTGGCAGCCTATCAGACTGCGCAGTGAAATAGGCTAAAAAAATGTCCCAAAAACAACAAAAGAAGGTTTATAATGTCAGTAATGCCCAAGTTATTAAGTTATAGTCCTGTCCTTATTTACAAACATTTCTGTTTTTGTACGTGTGTAGCCTGTATGTTACATAGAGACATATTAATGCATTTTTGTTCGGTCACAGAAAAGGCTATACATGGGATTTATACTGTATCTTGTTATCTGCATGAACAGATGAGTTTAGCACTATTCATCAACTTATATGACATATATATGAATATGGTAGCAGCGATAATTAAACATTTCCACAGCAACTCGTAAAACAGTCCTGAGGGCTGCCCATCAGCCTCACAGACTTTACGTGATGACGGTAAATATATCACACATCGTACAACTGAAGTCTGCGAGGGCTCAGACTACAAGTCCAGAGGATGGACATGTAGATTGATTCAGCCCAAGACTCATTTATCCAGTCATTTGCTCAGTACTTCCCAAACAGACAGACCTTTCTCCTGCTGCCTCCATCAGTAAGTTTGTTTGTGTCATAGTTTGACTTTGGCATTTTTAAGAGGTAGTTCGAATTCAGTAAAGACTAAGTGATCAAGGGAGTGGTCGACCAACAACTCCACTGTTCAGGAAGTTAAAATTACTGTGTTTGTCAATGGAGTGTGGCCTTTTTTTTAGAAGGCATAGGTAAGTTTCACTTTCAGTTCAGTTCCCTGTTGGAAAGGACTGTGTGTAGGAAGTACTGAACATACGACTGAGATTAATGAGACTTGGATTATACTGCTCAAGTGTATGAGAGTTTGTAAACAAATGGTCATTTGAGGTGTGAAATATTCCTTTAAAGCATCACTTCAGGCTCTGATGAGTTGTGATTTTGTCATCATTTTTGACATTTTAAAGAAAAGAAGAAGATTATATTAAAATGATGATGAAAATAGTCACTAGCTGCACCTTGGATGTTACAGTACATAAAATGTACTGTAACAAACAATTTAAAAAAAAACAAAACAATTTTGAGATCACACTTTTGGTTTAGTTAGTCAGATAAAAACAAAAGAACACTTAACAGCACAGGGTTGTTTTTGCTCTCTATATTTTTTCCCCATAGTATGTTTGTATTTTTCCAACCTAACTACAAAACTATGATCATGTGAATGCACATTATAGACGCTGTGTTCCCTACAGCTGAATGTGTCTCAGTGTGCAGTGAGATGTTATTTGAGTGACCGTGCAGAGCAACTTGCACCTCATTGTTTTTTAGCCTCCAGTCACAGACTCACATGGTGAAACCATCCCAAATGAATGATGTTGCTGTTCCAGTGTCAACAATGTGACTTGTGTTGAACAGACTTCAACTGAGTCATCACTGCTTGACCTTGTGTTTATGTCCACTGACAAAACCATACTGCTCCTATTGTGACTTCCAGTAAGTCCAAAACAGCCACCCACAGATGCCACAGATTGCATAACGGGACATATGGTCAGCTCACTGTCTTTTGTTCGTTTGTACTCACTGTTTGATGATCCAGGGTGCTTCAGGTGCTTAAAGAGTTGATTGAGTTGCAGGATGAAGCTATAAACTGATTGTGTAGACTGTCACGTCAAAACAAAATCAAAAATCAGGATTACCTTAACACTCATTGGTTGAAGGCTGTAACTGTGACATCTTCCACACTCCACAATCACTTCAGCACACCTGCCTTTAATTAAAGGTTCCTGAGATGCCAGGTCAGGTGATGCATTCAAGTGACTCAAAAAAAAAAAAAAGGAAACTAGAAGTGCTTGCTAGAAACGTCTCTAACAGTTCCCACACAGGATGATCTCCTCCTTCGAATGTCAAATTAACGTGTGATGTCGTTATCTCTTGCAGTTACGAGTTCATGAGGAAGAACCTGATATTCTATCGAACTGAGATCCACAGGCTTACTGGCAAGGTGAGACCGGTCACAGCAGCACCTTAGTGCACTGAATGCCACACAGATGGTGCTTTATGATACAGTCTGAGGCAGGATTGTCTGCGCACAGTTTTCAACATTGAGATGGCTGAGCCAGCAGCTAGCAGCTAACGGTGCAACTCAGTTAACAGAGCTAACATTGCTAGTTGGAGGAAAACCAGAGGGTGGCGGCTACGCCTTTGCGATGAAGCTGTCCTGATATCAGCGGTAACCATAGTATGAATATAGAGATCGATGTGTCTCAGTATTATTTGTGTGGACAGATTGACGTCCCCCGTGTTAATGTGTAATCTGTAAATATAAAACACCTTCCACAAATACAAAAAGATATGTAAACTAAAAAACTATAAGCCAAAAATTTTTGACTTCTCTGGTATAAATTCCTGGGATCATCCACATCATTGGGCCCATAGAGCAGGCACACCAGAACTTCTCGCCCAAGCTGGCTACTGCTGGTTTAGCGCTATACTATCTTGAATAGAAATAAAATGATTTAATCATGTGGCTCTTCTAGACTTTCAAAATGTTTGCGGACTGAATCCATTCTGATAGTCTATCGAGTCATTTCGCAGGGGTTGTGATGCTCAAAAAATGTTACACTGATTTACAGACAGATAGTCCATTTGGGTCCAATGGCATCATGTAATGGACCTCAAATTGGCTGTAAAGTCTGGCACACCTCCTGGTGGCCTGAATTACACACACAGGAATTCACAAGCATGAACTTGCACCCACTGCCTGGCTGTCCTTCACAACATCGGACAAAGAAGCTCAGATTACAACACACTGACACCCCTTTGCACCAACATGAAACTGGTTTCGTTCTGATTCCTGCACCTAGTTTTGAACCGTTCAGAGCATTTCATTCTCTGCTCAGGATGCCATTACTCCACTACATCTTTCCATAGCAAACAGTGGTCTGCTCTGAATGTCACATAAGTTCCACACACCCTCACTGTATTTTGTTGGAGGTGAACTCTCAAAGGTCTCACAGCCCGAGGTAACCATTTAATATAAACTTTGATTCTGCTTCAATAACAGGGCTCTGTGCAGTCTGAGCATTTGTTGTCTCACAGTCTTTACTCATCTTGTCCTTCCTCTACAGGACCCCTTGGAGCAGTACGGTATATCAGATGAAACTCGTTTCCAGGTCAACAATGGTCTGCAACTTATGCCTAGAGATACCTCCTCCCTGTAGACCGGCGCCCTGTGTCCACATGTACTTTATTTTTCATTTTAGTTCACCCTGCCATTCCATCACTCACTCCTCACTGGTTTAAAAGCCGTGGCATTACCATAAGCACACAACCTTTTTAAATCTTCAGTGCTCTGCGTTTGTGAGGTCGTGCAGAGTAACGGATCGTGCTGATTATTTCTTTTACGTCGATCATTACAGGTTACACGAGACACTGTCTTATTTTCGGTTTATGGGATTTTACAAGCCATTTTCTGTATCGTATCATTTTCAGATTTGCCTTGGTTAATTGGTTGTCTGTATAAAACATGTTTTATACTTTGTTTTCTACTGGACATACTGTACTTTTAGACAATGGGATTTTGAGGGAGCCTAATTGTATTCGTGCTGTAGAGCTGCGGCTGTGACTTTCTTTCAGGACTATTCGTAATACGAGCACAACTGGGCTTAACAAGAATAAAATGCAGGACATATTCATAATGTTAATCAGATAAATATATGCTGTTTAAAGAAGCTTTATGATTATTAGATACAGTGCCCAGTTTAGAACATTTTTGGCAATATTTACTGTCCAGATTTGAACTGCATGGGCGCTTTGATCTGCTGAGTTGAGCCACCCATTATGAGAAAGACTTTTTTTTAGCTGTCCTATATGTATTTATCATATAGTGCATTAGACTCTTTAGTTTTAAAAACTATACTTTTGCACACATTACTTTACTGGGTGTTGAGGGCTTTTTAAAATTAGAATTTCAATAACTTACTTGAAGCTACTGTACCTTTTCTGTGGCACTTTGAATCAGATTCCTTTAGATAAGCTGTGGGACAAGACTCCTGACAGGATTTTTGAATACAACTTGTTTTGTCAGTGTAGCTGAAATTTCAGTCTCTTGTGAAATTGTCAGAATGTTGATTTCAGCAGTCAGGAGTCTGTACCACAACCATGTTATGTCATTGAATGTGTCTTTATTTCAAACCTTTTGCACATGAAATGTGTTTAGTCTGTTTTTACTTCATGTCAGATTATATGTTTCACTTGCATCTCTTTTTTTTTTTTACTAATAAAGCCATTTGAAAGATATTGTAAATCGATGCAGTGTATCATCTGTTCGCTAGAAATGATTTGTCAGCACCTAAAATCTTCATTTGTAATTTGTGTATCTAAAGGGAAACTTTTGTGTGTTTCAACCTGGATTGTATTTCCACATGCTTTGTGTCTATGTGACTAATGAAGACAACAAGTTTTGAAATCCGTCTAGTATTGAGTGAGAGTGCTGTAGCTGAAAACAGCCTGCAGTGTAACCACTCAGGGCATCTGTGCATCATCAATTGAACATCCTAAAAGAAAAAGTCCTTTATGTAAGGAGAAAATTGTTCTTATTAACTAGAAACAGCCCTGAAATCTCTATCAGCAAATGCACCAGACTCCATTGAAAGACAGTAATTTAAGCGTGTATAGAGCCTGCATGTTTTTACATCTAACTGGGTGGATAACAATTTATTTCCACCAAAGAAGAGTCAGTGGAAATACAAACCAAGAAGTTTTTTGTGAGCTTTGTTTTGTTTCTGCCAACTATAAATCCAGCGTGTTTTATTATGTTAAAATAATTGTATTAAGAGTTTGGCAATAGTGACTTTGGTGCTGTTTCTAGGCACATAAAGGATCTTACTCTTTCAAAGCCCAGTTCAGACCAAAGATTTGCGACGTGACAAGTTGAAACAGGCAGCAACTTGCAATGCACTGTTCTGCAACGTTCTAAAAACCTGCTGGTTCACACCATGCAACTAGATGAGATGGTGTATCATCTCTACACAACTCTGTGCTTCCGTTCTGATTTCCAGATTTTCAGGCTTATGTTGTGGCTGAATTAATATAATTTATAGCTTCTTAAAATACAGACAGATCACGTGCTACAGCAAGCCAACAACCGGTATGCGGTCATTTTGACTTGACCAGCAGACTTCACTACAAGCAGACTGGCTGTCGAAACAGACGACATGCCTAACGTTCGAAAGCCATCCACCGGCGATAAGACCAGAGTTGCAGGTGACACCATCAGCGAGCTTGAGTCAAACTCAGACGGGCAGATCACGCAGCTGCAAATTTTCTCCGCAACGTACTAAAACTGTTTCGTCTCGTCACGAGTCTTTGGTCTGAACTGGACTTTACAAAAAGTCTGTCTCTGTAGGGGCCTTTCCATACTGTTGTCAGACACCGAATAACAATCTGAACCTGTCAGAGATTCGTTCTAATGTATATTATAATTGCTGCTGAACGGTGCACAATTGCCTATTAGCATTACATTACAGCCTATTATTCAGCTGAGCGCTCTCACTCAATACTGTACCCTTTTATAAACTGTTGTTCCTATTTTTCATTCTGACACAAAAACAAAATAGAGTCCAGGTTGAAAAATACTGATGTCACCCTTTAATGATGCTCGGTCCAATATTGTTTGACAGCAGGCAATGATGCTGCAATGTGTGTCCACTGCATAGATACCTTCGACTATTGCTGTCCACTGTGTAGTTATTCATGAAAGGCACAAGCTTTATCGCTCATTTGTGCTGGTTCAGGTCATTATTTGGTTTAAACAATGACTAGTCTACATTTATCACCATTTACATTTTAAAAAAATAACACAAGAAGAAGAAAACAGTGTCATTTGAACATGATCATACCGTCATGACGAAGTGACTGATAAAAGCTACCTGTTTAATTCGTCACATGTTTTTTGTTTGCCGTGATTTCTCCTCAGGCTGCGCGAGGTGTGGGAGGCAGCCTGCCGCGCTGCGACACGTTTCCTTAGCAACGCGAAATGTGTGATTCAAAAAACAGCGACGTCACATCCTTCCCGTGGTGCTTTGCGAGCCCAAATTGAACGTTCGGCAAAAGAAAACAATTGTACCTTACATGCTGTGTTTTAAAGAGTAAAACGCAGAAAACAAGACGTTTCAACTGGAATTGACAACATCGAGAACAGCAAGTCAACGGCGCGCAACGGGAGCAGTTCATCCGGGCCCGGTAGGTGTTAAAATAACAGTAGATTGTGAGCAAACAATGTTGCTAATGCATTAGCCGGATAGCTAGCGTCGCTTACGTTCGGTCAGCCAGCTGAGCTAGCATTAGCATATAGCTCTCTGTGCTGGATGATTGCATTATTGGGTTTTTCAATCATTTCAGCGTCACGATTACACCCCAGCAATAACCACCACAACTGTGTTTTTGTTTCATGGAGCCTGCAAGCAAATACTCGCAGTTAGGTTGGTTTTACATAGGATAAGCTGCCAACGTTAGTGGTTATAAAGATAATGTATGTGTTGAAAGCTCTCTCGTAGATGATCACATGCACTAAAACTAATGTCACTGTCATTTATTAACAGATTTGCCTACAGTTAGTTCGTTTAACTGGGGTTTGAATCAAGGCACTAACGTTAGAGTACAACAGCTGTTTGGATTGTCAATCGTCAATCGATTTGTCAGGAGTGTTACCTGAGGGTGACTGTAACGTTTGTCTTCTGATAAGTGTGGCACTCTTTTGTCCTGTGATGAGTTTACACAGCTTGTCAGTTAGCCGTCATTATTAACTTTGCAAATGTGGATCACTCGTTCATTTACTCATGTAGTACAACGCAGTATTTCTGAAACAATTAGTCAAATAATCAAGTAGTTCATCGACAGAAAACTCATAATAAAATGGTGATGATCCGTTCAAGGTTTGTCAGAATAGAATAGAAATAATTTTGTTCATCTCTGAAGGGAAATTCACATGTCCAGCAGCTCATAAAAGACAAAAAAAACATCACCCACACTTCCCCCCATCAACAACAATATTAATTAAATTAACTGCAATTTTTGTTTACAAATTATTAACTGAATTTAAATGCCAAACATTTGCAGGTTCCACCTTTTTAAATATGAACAGTTGCTTCTTTTCTCTGTTTTATTAAGTGCATAATGGTAATAGATTCACTGATTGATTGACTGATTGCAAATAATAATTCATTTAATAATCCCACATGATGATGTTGTATTGAGTTTGCTTAACAGTTATTTATGAGCTAAACAGGCTCAGCAGACAGAGATTGTCAAAGAAACTGACCAGAAGTCAGCAAGTCATGACGATGAGAGCATCAGTGTCTGTTTACTTTGGCGTGTACATTGAGGAAACTGTTGTGTGATTTTATAGATGTGTTGATCAATCTCCTGTTTTCAGGCATCATGGATCAGGACTATGAGTGCAGGCTGCTCAGGCAGATCAACATTCAAAATGAGAACGCAAGCCCCATAGTAAGTATACACTTCTGCATTCAGGAGCTTCATGTTCAGCTCTTGAACAAATAGTTCCTAAAAATGAACAGAACCTGCGTCACGTAGCCAAGGCTTACATTTCAAACTAGCATCACTAATGTGATTAGGTCTTTATCTTTACTAAAGCACAATGATAGCCCCTCGCAAAGAGGATTGTTCACCAGCAGAGGACTTAAGATGCACAATGATGGTGTTACTGTCCATGTGTTGGAGGAAAATACGCTTTAACAGGCCAGTCTCTTCCTTTTGACAATGTCACGAGTGTTGAGTGAAAACAAGACCTCACCGGCCAAATGACTGGGTTTTGTGAATGATGCCTCCTGTTGTTAACACCTCAGACAAATGCACCATCTGCCACTTAAATGATCTTCATTACCACATTTTCACTTTTCACTGTCCAAGGCCTGTGGCCTACTGCCAGTAAACACTCTCTCCTCTCTCCACTTGTGTAGAAAGCGGTAGGAGCGGTGCGAGCTCTGACACCCACCAGCTCCCCCCTGTCCTCCCCGAGCAAGCATGGCGATCGCTTTATTCCCTCCCGGGCTGGAGCCAACTGGAGTGTCAACTTCCACCGCATCAATGTGAGTTTGCTGCATTACACCCAGGACTTCACTGTCTTCCCTACCAAATGAACAGTGTTCTCAAGATCACAGTGTTGACGAAAAAAACCCCTCACCCCTCACCATTCTTTATTGCTCGCCTGTAACTGCTTTCAGTGATTGTTTATTCATTTGATTCTCTGATGCAGGAAATTGAAAAGTCGCACAATCAAAACAGAAAAACCAAAGATGGCACAACAGACAGCAACAAAGGTAATTAATCCAACTTTGTATCCAGAGACTAGACATGGAACAAGTTAACAGAACATGATAAAGTGTCTTTCAATGCTGCAGACATTTGAACTGTTCTTCTATCTGCTTGTTTGGCAGATGTTTTACAAAGACTCTGACATAATGTGCTTCATTATGCAGTTATTACATACACTATGTGGTTGATTTCTGAAAGAAAACATGCTTCATTGTTTTCAGGGTGTGTTTTTCTCATCAGATCAGAGCTACTGTGATGTATTGAAGATGACAAGGGCTGAAACTAACATTCATTTTCATAATCGTATAACCTACTGATTGTCCATTGCTTGTTTGGTTTATAAAATGCCCGCAAATTGCAAAAAAAAATCATATCAAATGTCTTAAATGTATTGTCTCGTGCTACTACCAGTCTAAAACCCCAATGTACTAAATTATAAGGATATACTAAAAATAAGGAATCTAGAAAATATTCTAATTTGAGAGGCTGCAACCAACCTCAAAACTTTCATTTCTAAATGCAACAACACCCTTCCGTAATTCTCGACTGGAAAAGAGGCAGAAATGAGGCACAGAGAAAACAGAAAACCTAAATATGACACCTTGTCATCAAGATTCCTGTTTGCTCTGGTCTAATATTATGACACAACCTCTGTGTTTGGCAAAATATGGTAGTTAATTTGCCGTGGAATTTTTATTTGAAAAGTTACGGGCATAGTGGATTTGCACAGGATTAAGATCACAGATAACCTCAGCAGTCATTACAGATGATCAGAGGTCCGTAGGTTATTCTAGTCCCATGTGAATAGGGCTTAAAATGACCAGCTGATTACAAAATTGTTGCAGATGATGGTTGTAGCTCTAGAGATGGCGCCTTTCTTGTGTATTACAATATTACCCTTTACTAGGCATCTTAGTTATTACAGAACAACTATCATGATGGTAACCTAGTCCTGAGTTATCCTACTGTGATGTGTATCTGTGTCTGGTGTGAGTATTACGCCTTTCCCAGCTCGTTTCTACAGGTATCTCTGTCTGCTCCAGTCAAAGTTGATAATTTGACCTTCTGTTGTTTACTAAGCCTCGGCAGGCCCGTGGAAACTGGAGATAAGGACTAAACAAAGCTTTGTGAAAAATTCTCCCTGATCTTTAGAGATGTGAGAGAGAGAGCGCTATAAAATTGCAGAGGGAGCGCAGTGTTTGAACTTAATCATTCCGACAGCCCAGTTTGATTTCCCCTCTGTCTCCTCTTCTGCTTCCAGCGGACGGTCTGGCTTACTCGGCCCTGCTGAAGAACGAGCTGCTAGGAGCGGGCATCGAGAAAGTCCAGGACCCCCAGTCAGAGGACCGCCGTCTGCAGCCATCTACTCCTGCCAAGAGAAGCCTTTTTAGTGTAAAACAGTTAACATTTCTTTCAAAATATTTTTTAATTTATTACTTTCATGGGGAGTTTTTGCTGCATCAGTAATGGCCTGTTTGTGTTTTGTAGTATTCTGTTAGTGCAAAGAGGGCTCTGCCAGAAGAGGATGGAAACACAGTCTCTCCATATTCTCTATCACCTGTCAGTAGTAACAGGTAATATGTTTTCCATGTCATTCCTCAAATGTCATCTCCTCCATTTTGGAGAAAAAGCATCGTATTCCTTTCTAAACTGTGTTGTGCATTGCAGCCAGAAACTGCTGCGGTCGCCAAGGAAACCTACACGCAAAATATCCAAAATTCCTTTCAAAGTCCTGGATGCTCCAGAGCTGCAGGACGACTTCTACCTCAACCTAGTGGACTGGTCCTCTCTGAATGTGCTCAGTGTTGGACTGGGTACCTGCGTCTACCTGTGGAGCGCCTGCACCAGCCAGGTGTGTATGTGTGTGTGATCTGTTTACCCAAAAGTGCATCGAGCAAAGCAGTGAGACAGAGAGGCGTCCAGCAGATGTCTTCACTGTGGTTGAAAAAGATCAAAGAGTATATATTTCTCTCTCAAATACTGTTTCTTATCACATTGGATCTCTCGTTAAAGGTTTGTGTATCAAACATGTTTAATAAAAGAGTCTTAAGGTGTAATTGAACTTCCTCCTTATCTTTTCAGGTTACACGTTTATGTGACCTTTCTGTAGAAGGAGACTCTGTAACATCAGTGGGCTGGTCAGAAAGGGTGAGTCTCTCTGTCATCTGTTATCTTTATAAATTGTTCTCAAGTTACATTTAAAGGTACGCTAAACAGTATTGTCAGCTACTGCTCACCAGCGAAACTGAAAGTGGCGTGTCCCCTCACTATATTTGCATTTTTTTCAGTGCAGTGCTGTGTCTCTTGGATGCCTGCTGCATATGGTCTGGCACCTGGTTGCTACGTTTTTTATAAACAGATCAGAAGCATTCTCACCTACTGGAAATACTCTGTTTGGTTTTGCCGAGGGTTGGCACTTAGGTAGAGCGTGCAGGAGGCAGGAAATGATGCAGATTACACTGTGGTCATGTGAACAAGAGTCTCTTACCAGTCCTTGAGTCTGTCTGGCAATTTCAGCCTCAGCCTTTTCCAACAGAAGTTCCTGAATCTGGCTGTCTCTCCAGTTAGACATTGTTGTCGCCATCTTCATGATAATGACCCTCTTCTTCACCCTCGGATGTTTGTTTTCTTCTAGTTTTGCACGAGCCGCATGATAGAAACGTCATCAACACGCCCACTCACTCACTCACTGTAAATCCTCCACACGATTACCTGCGCTATTCACACATGGGCTCAGAGGGACAACACACGGACTTTGTACTCATGGGCTGTCAGGGTGACGCCTGTTTAATGCCCGATCCGTATGGCTGAAGTTACACAGATGGACCTGACAAAGATCCATCATGAAAAATGGTTGTTATTTGACATTTAGTAAAGATGCAAATTGAGCTTTGGTGTGCAGATGCTATTTAAAACTCCTGTCCTTGTTTTGATTCTTTTTTTTTTGTGGATGCTTTTTTGAAGTCATTACAGACTCTATGTACGTCAAAGTGATATTCAAAGTGTACTGTCTTATGTTTAGGGTAACCTGGTGGCGGTGGGGACTCATAAAGGCTATGTGCAGATCTGGGATGCAGCAGCAGGGAAAAAGCTCTCCGTACTAGAAGGACACACGGCCAGAGTGGGTGAGTCGGGTCGCTGGAGAGATGAAGGCGGAGACTGTCGCAGGAGTTTAAATATCACAACCTTCATTAATTTTCACACAGTTGTTCAGCAACATCTCTCATTCATGGCCGATGAATCACCGTCCCTTTGATTTCTTTCTTTCGCTGCCAGGTGCGTTGGCATGGAATGCGGACCAGCTGTCGTCTGGGAGCCGCGATCGGGTGATCCTGCAGCGTGACATCAGAGCCCCACCTCTCCAGTCGGAGCGCCGTCTCCAAGGACACAGACAGGAAGTTTGTGGGCTCAAGTGGAGCACGGACCACCAGCTGCTAGCCTCGGGTGGAAATGACAACAAGGTATGTAGATGGAGAATCTCACCTGTGTGAGCTACACGTCACTATCACGACCACTTTTTTTATTTTTTTTATTTCTGTATTTCTCTCTCCTCATTTCAACCTGCCGCCTGCAGCTACTTGTGTGGAACCACTCGAGCGTCCTCCCGGTGCAGCAGTACACAGAGCACCTGGCTGCAGTGAAGGCCATCGCCTGGTCTCCCCACCAGCATGGCCTGCTGGCCTCCGGAGGCGGCACCGCAGACCGCTGCATCCGCTTCTGGAACACTCTGACGGGCCAGCCTCTACAGTGCACAGACACCGGCTCTCAGGTCTGCAACCTGGCCTGGTCCAAGCACACCAATGAACTGGTGAGTCACCTGAAGGTTTTCAGTTGGACAGTGCTGTTGAAAAGTTGACTGAACAAAGCTGTTCACCATTGCTTCCAGTCTGTCTGTACTATAAGCAGGGTTATGGAATAATTTTTGACAGTATACAAGAACATTTATCAAACTGACAATGTTTTCTTAACATCCAGAGTAAATATGTAAAACCACTTGTTTGTTTTCTGCAGGTCAGCACACACGGTTATTCTCAGAACCAGATCCTGGTGTGGAAGTATCCCTCTCTGACTCAAGTGGCCAAACTTACTGGACATTCCTACAGAGTACTCTACCTGGTCAGTACAAGAGCACAAGAAGGGATCTAAGATAAAACCAAAAATGTAGTTACTTTGATTTTATATTGTTATAATTAGGGATGCATGAATTCAAGCCTTGTATCGGGGCAATACTGACTAAAATAGCTGGATTGGGTATCTGTGACAAATCTATTCATTTCAATTTACCCTGTGTTAAGTCCCACCCCTAAACAGAGACTGGCCAATCGTAACATAGCATTGGGCTCAGACCAGGTTCCGACAACAACACAGCTCGTTTCAGATTTCCTTCATTTTCACGCTGGTTTTGTGGATTTGGAGCTAAATGTTGTGCTTGGGGCACGTCGTGTATTAACGATACTCGTAACCTGGAGAGGTTGGAAAAAGATAAACGTTTCTTCCCTGATCCAAAACCAAAATCAAACCGTGAAAAGTGTAGGGTTAGCTAGCTAGCTACTGAAGATCATCTGCACACACTG
Organism: Epinephelus cyanopodus; assembly: GCA_026686955.1. Lineage (NCBI taxonomy): Eukaryota > Metazoa > Chordata > Actinopteri > Perciformes > Serranidae > Epinephelus > Epinephelus cyanopodus. The sequence goes on along the minus strand of CM048926.1, from coordinate 12,299,010 downwards.
CGATGCCACACAGTTGGTTCAATATCAGCACAGTTTCCCTTTATAGGTATTGTGTAGCGATCAGCAGTGATGTGGTGGTTCACTTTTACACTGTGATCTGTAGCCTATAGTTCAGCTTTAGCTTCTAACTATCTTTGTCTTTTTAACCTGTTGTTGCTGCTGAGTCAGTTTGACATCCTGGATATATCCTTAAAACACAGACTGTAGGCCCCTCTGTCTGCTTCTCTCTGGAATCACTCTTTCATTTCTCAAAAATATGATAATATTTCTTTAGGGAGTGCCGTTAGTTACAGTGTGGGCTCCATGCTTACTCCCACAGTTTGACTGACCATCACAAAGGGGCGGGGCTTAGCGAAAGGTCAATTCTATATTTACATCTCATTACACGTAGCATACTGCGTCATGCGTCAGCACAGCGTTGGTAGACTGCATCACTGAGGGAGCTAACAACTGATATTCAAAGCCCAGGTATCAGTACCAAGTCTGAAAAGTCAGAACAGTGCATCCCTTGTAATAATACGGTAAATACAGTGTTTAACAATGAGTTAAATTTCAGGCCATGTCCCCTGACGGAGAAGCCATTGTGACAGGAGCTGGAGATGAAACACTTCGGTTCTGGAACGTCTTTAGCAAGATGAGATCCACTAAGGTATTTATTATCTTCATTTCTCACTTTACGTCTAAGATTTCTTCTTCTGTTCCTCATCTATCTGTTACTTTTTACTCCCAGTAGTCTTTTTTTCTTACCTCTTTGCTCTCCCTCCCTCCGTCTTTTAGGAATCGGTGTCGGTGCTGAACCTCTTCACCAGAATCCGGTAGTAAGCACGCCTCTGTACCTCGAGGGAATCGAGCCGAGAAGGGAATTTATCTTTGCATGTATCGAGCTGTAAATGGGCCCCTTCTTTGAGTATTCACCTCAGTCGTCTACAGAGGCCCCCCTGGATTGCCCTTTGTTATTTAGCCAAGTTGTAGCTGGAGGTGTGAGGGAGATGGAGAGACGCACAGCCTGCGTGTGGAGGGCGGAGGAGACGTGTATGTACAGTATTCCACTTGGCCCTGACTGATGGAGCCACTGCCTCCTCCAACAGACCAGTGATCTCTGACGACAAGGAGGATTCGGGGGGCGTTTGTCTCCCCGTGTGATTATGTTTTTGTTTACAGACTGACGTTGTGCTTACTTGCCAAATATTGAGTTTGTCCCTTTGATTGTCTTATTTATTTTGGTTTTTTTTAAAACATTTTTAACACATGTTTGTTTTGAAGGCTGTTAGATTTCCTTTTCTTTGTGTACATGCAGTTTTTGGTCTGATCTGTGGAGTATGTTTGGCTTTGTTCAGGTTCGCTTGTCTTTTGTATTTTCCAGAGGGACGATAATGTTTCATGTACACTGATAACCAATTATGTAACCCTGTGCCAGAGCTGTTAATGTTTAACAAGAGTCAGAGAAATGGGCCTGATCTCCTTTTTTAAATCTTACATTAATTTAATTTTTAGTCTAATAATAAGCAGTATTGGCTCATGGTTTCATAATGTCCAGAAACATCTTAGAAGGAACTAATTATTTGGTAACGTTGTACATAAGAACAGTTGCTTATGAAAGTAATTCATGTGAAAATTCGATTTTAATGTGACTTGTGTGGAAAGCTTTTCACTGATCTTGTTTCCCTTCTTTCTTAAATGGAAAATGAGGAGAGGAAAGTTCAAATGAAAACACTTTGGCTTATCAGTGTAGTTTGTAACAGCAACTAAAAGCACACAGAAAAAAACATCTGGGATTAAATCAGAGTGAAATGCCGAGTTTCTGCTCTCTGCTGCGTCTGCTAAGTTATTCAAGCTCCGGGCACTTGTCTTTTGCTACTTCAGACCATTTCTGTGTTGAGCAGTCATGCAAATCTACTTTTTTAAATTTTTTTTTTTTTTATCAAACTCTCATATCATCTGCACCATTTTCTCCCAATTTTGATTATTTCCCTGTTTGAATGTTCGAGTCCACTAGCGTGCCACATTTAAACGAATGCTATTTATTTGTGTTGTGAAGAAAGGTTCTTGTACAGAAATGGCATGTTTGTGTACTAATGTTACCCGAGCGGAGATGATGGGCAGTTTCACTGCTAGGCTTTATGGAAATTTCTTTTAATGCCACTTCAAAATCAAGACAATGCTGCCAACTTGAATTACAGAAAGAATGTTAAAAAGAAAAATATTTCTGTACTGAGAGATAATCGACAATTAAATGATCATATCTTGTACCTTATGTCGTCGGTTTTATTGTCCAATAACTGGAGAGTCTGTAAAATCAGTGTGTATCACTGCTGTGAAAGAAGAGGGGCAATATCGTATTTTTCGTTCCAGCCCAGGCAAGATCCACAGATCAATGAATTGGTCCTATTTGTTGTGAAGCCAACGCCTTATATAACTTATTCCTCTGAGCTATAGGGCACCAAAATTATTAAAAACACATGAATGAGCCCAGCTGTTCATGAAAAGTGCTCGCCTTTTATAACGTTTAATATGTGACCCGTCTCTAAACATTCACATCATCATCAGGAACCAGTGGGTTCGGGGCTAACTGCCACAAACGAGACAGGAAAGTCAAAAAAGTGCTGAGAAACTGCCACGTCGGTTTGTTGACACATAATAACACAAAATATCACCTCACTTTTTTTTCCTTGATTCCGTATTTAGATCCCAAAAGAGGTTCATCTGATTTATGGCACACTCCTTCCTATTTTCAACAGGATGGCCTTATGATTACCAACAGGTCTAAATGAGCATTCATCAATATGTTTTACCACAAGATGGCCACTTTGCAGTGGGCTGCATATAATATTTGGTACCTGGACTATCCAGCATTGGCTGTGAAAGTAAACAAATCTGTCCTGGCACAATTCAATTCTCTGTTTTCCTCTGTTTTACTTTTACTCTTTTTGGATTGGTAATCCATAGATAGCCTAGCTGGGAGACTAAAGACTATTGAGGGTCAGCAAAATATAGAGGAAAAGGTGCCAGGCTGTACATGAATGAAGCACGTTTTAGTTGACGAAATGTTAAAAGAATTTCGTCAGGCCAACAACAAAGATAAATCAAAATTAAAATCTTAAAAAAAATAATAAGTGCTTGTTTTGCACTGACAGGCTCCGATTATTATTAAAAGTGTCTGACAACATTATGGAAAGGATCCCTACAGAGAAAGACTCGACCTCATTGAAACAAAAACAGCACCAAAATCAGTATCACCAAACCCACCAGACTCCATTTAAAAAAACTGTATTTGTAGCATGTATAGAGCCAGTACATTTTCACATCAGACTGGACGAATTAAGGGTTTATTTTAACCAAATCAGAGTTGGTGATTTATTGAACAGTGGCAATACCAACCAAGACTGCTTTTGTCGGTTTTATTTTGTTTCTGTCAGCTTTGAACAAAGTGTGTTTTACAGTGGTAAAACTACTGTTTTTTAAACAGAGTCTGGAGGGTTTTGCAATAGCAATTTCGGGGCTGTTTCTGGTTAAAGAAAAAGGTCTTTCTCTGTTTGGATCCTTTCCATAATGTTGTCAGACACTCAAACTTACAATCTGAGCCGGTCAGCTGCAAAAACAAGCACTTTTGTAAATTGACGGTGCACAAATGCCCTGAGTGATTACACTGCAGCCTGTTTCACCGCTGCCACCTGCAGCACTCTCATGCAAAACTCAACCAATTTCAAATTTGTTGTTCCGATAAGTCACTTAGACACAAAAACATGGAGAACTGGGTCCAGGTTGAAACATATTGAAGTTACCCTTTAAAGCAGAAGTATGGAAGTCAGTCAGAAGTTTAAGTTTCTGGTGTTTTCATACTCAGTGTTCTCTCTGAGCAACATAACTGGAATGTGGTAACTATTAAAAGTAAAATCAAACAAATATTAAAAGGAAAAAGCTTTATGTTTCTTGTCAGGCCACTATGAGTCCACAAAACAGCCACAGACGTTCCCTCGTTTGCTTAATTGATGATGGTGATGGAGAGTAATGTGAATTTATTGTATGTGGAACAATCTGTATTCATTAGGTCTTCTACACTTAATTATCCTGCTTTCACCTTTTCATTTATCACCTGTCTGAAGAAGTCTCAGTATAGATGTAGTTTCCAGTGAACACCAGAGGGAGCCATCCTATGAGCAGCCACTACACTGCTGCCACCACACCCACCATACAGTCGCCACGTTACCTCGAAGGTGAGGATCAGATTGAACACTCACTGAGACAGTATCCTGCCAGTAAGATTCACTGGCTTTATCACAGGCTACGAGGAAGGTTAAACATCCAAACAGAGGTTGTGTTTGGTTTCATTTTATCCTCAGTTACATAGGTTTTGTTGGAATGAGAGTTTTTGAACTGCCACAAAACATCCTGTGGCCTCACATTGTTCCCTGGAAGTCTGCACATTTTCACCGTACTACCAGTCCAGCCCACACAAGCAGAGTTTTCACCCAGAGCATGAAAAATAATGAATGCTCACCGCCTCCCAAAGCTCCTACACCTCTGCTCGTGCCCTGTGGCCTCTCTAAAGTCACTGTTACACATTTAAACAGCAAATGGATTTTTATAACTATGGGAAAAAAACAGCTGAAGGGTCTAAATACATGAAGAAATGGGAGGCTTTAAATGATTTTGCTCCTGTGGTTCTGCTACAGATAGAAATTGGAAAATGGCTAATATTGAATACTGGCTGATAAGATGGACTGAAAAACACCGCTACTAATTTAGTGACTTCAAAAAGGAAAGGTCTTTTTTTGTCAAGTCTCTCTCCGTGTGATGAAGATCAGGTGCTGTAGGCCTCCGTGACTCAGCTTCCCTCAACGCCATAGAGCCTTTCTCCCCTTCAGACTCCATTATAATGTCATCTAAATAACATGCATGATCCATTATAGTGATCAGATAAATCATCTGAATGGAAGGCATTCACTACGAGCTTCCAGCTCATCTGTGGCTCTCGGTGGGCAGATGTTAACATTAAGCCCTGAAAGCAGACGAGAGAACAGAGGGGGATCGCTAATATGCATAATCCTACCTCCTGATTTTTCTATCAAGAGGCGCAGAATGAGATGTTCGTTATACAACTAAAGCCTCACAACACAGAGAGCAGGATCTTCCCCCAGGTTCCTCCCTAAGCCCGACTCTTGAGTTGTATTGATAAGCGGCCTACGGGGGTATCAAAGGAACAAGGCTTTTGTGAGAGCTAATGGCTGCAGCCACCCAGGCTTCTTTTTGGTCATTTCATGAGAGCACGCAGAGGGTCACTCGTGTGCCTTATTCACAAGCTGACATTCACCCCTGCAGCACCTTTGCATTCATAAGACGGGGGGGGCGGTGTGTTCTTCAACAGCCTGTAAACTGTGACGAGCTGTCAGATAGCAGGTGTCAGAGAAGATGCTGATTTAAATAGCTCACTGGGAAAGAAGACAACAGGGTAACATAAAGCCAGGTTGGGCCTGCATTGTCTTGAGGCTTTTGAAGGTTTTATTCAAATGTCACAAAGGGCCCTGAAAGCAGCAGGAAGACATCCTCGTCACGGTGTCCTTGTTATGGGAAATGAAAGGTAGACCATCCTGAAATTGAGCCCTGCTGCGATGACTGCTCAATTAATCGATTCATGTAAAACCAGCTTGATCCAGTTTTAATCCTAGAAAATAAAAATGCTCAACACAGCTTCCCTTTTCTCTGCGTGTTACTATAATACTGACAATTTTAAAACATCCCAGAGGACTTTGGTAGCTTGTGAAGAGAATTCAGGCTGCATGGGGACCCTTTTTCGTTTTCTTGTAACACTGTATATGGTAAGAAAAGATACTACTCTCATAAGGCAGATGCGATCCAAGCGTCTTGTTGCTGACAAAGCTTTTTAATACACCATGCTTTGCTGACAGTTGTAGTTGTGAATTCTGACACACAAGGAGGTAAAATCCAATCCTTACATCTTACCTGAAGTGTCTGAATTTCATTTGTAATTATTTGTAAAGGGAAAATACTTTTTAACAGGTCATTTTTGGGGTGTTTTCCTCTGGTTCAGATAGGATGAATGAGGAGTGGGCAGAGCAGCTTAGGTGCCAGAAGGAAATGTTGGCATTGTACGTTTCTGCAAACCATGAATCTGTAACATTTACCCCTTTCATGCAAATCATGTCAGCAAAAAGTGACATGGTGTATGAGCTAATTTTGTCATGAGGTGGAAGAGATGACAATAACAGGGACGTAGAGGACCTGACCCGCTGGTGTCAGGACAATCTGCTCCTGAACGTCAGCAAGATAAAAGAGATGATAGTGGACTTTGGGAGGAAACAGCAAAGGTACTATGCCCCTGATAATATCAATGGTTTCATGGTGGAGAGGATGGGTCCTTGATGTTCACATCACTGAGGGTCTGAGCTGGGTGCTGCATATTGACTCAGTGGTGAGAACAACAAAGCAGCTTAGGCGCCTGAGGGAATTCCAGGTAGCCCCTTAGATACTGAAGAATTTCTACACCAGCATCATCGAGAGCGTCCTGACAGGGAACATCACGGCAGGAAACAAGGCCCTGCAAAGAGTAGTTCATTCAGCTGAACGTGCTATAGCTGCTGCTCTACCCTGCTTACAGGATGTTTACACCTGCAAATAAGACCAGGAGAATCATTGAAGCCACATTTCAATGAATTGCACTCTTATGATTTCATGTGACAAATAAATTGATTGACTGACACTTGGGCAAAATGCCTGCCAAGTTGCAGACCACTCTTTGAGACCAACAAACAACAAAACCAGTTGTGATTCAGCAAATCGTTGCTCTGTGTCCAGTGACTTTTAGGCACCAGACGTGGGTGTTTTGTAGCAACCTGTCTGTTAAGACCGACGGTAGTTTGGACTCAAAGCAGGACTCAGCACAGCAGATGTTCCAATCAATAATCCTTTTAATGCAGAAATGGGTTCGGTACACGAGTGGGCAGTCAGAGAAGGCTGAAGGTATCCACATTGTTGGGGCAGAAATCAGGGTCAAAAACAAAACTAGATCAAAAAACACTATAAATTGACCCTAGGAAAAGGCTGGGACGCTTACAGACAACTGAAAAGACGAACTGGCAGAGAACAAAGGGAGGCACACTGACTGAACAGACAAGGGAAAATAGGATGATGGGATACAGGTGACACTAATCAGGGCGGGGCAGGTAATCACACAAGGCCGGAAACACAGGAGGACAGGAAGTGAATATCTGAAATGAGAGGCAGAGGTAAGTACAAAATAAAACAGGAAGTAACCAAAAATTCACAAACACAGAAAAGCATTACTAAACTCAGGGACTAGATGTTACAGTGTCACTGTCTTCCCAACATTTAAGGTACTAAAAGTGATTGTTTTTTACTAAGATATTGCTGCTTTTCATGCCGGGATCCACCAAAGCCAAACACGATCTTCCTAACCATAACCAAAAAGGTTTTTGCGCCAAAACCTAATCACACATTTAAACGTATCCGCCACATTATAACATGCAAATGTAACCTATCCGTGGTTTGCTGAAACTTACAGTGCCAACATTTATTCCAGTGATTGGGTTGGGCAGAGTCACCAAGCACAGAATGAACACAGACACCTCTGCTGAGTGTGTTTTACAGTCAGTGCTGCACTGGAAGAGAGAAATCCAATATTATTATACCAATGATACTAAACCCAAACTCTTAAAAGTACAAGTGCACATTTAAATTGCTCTCCTGCACCCTGCCAGCCTACAACTACAACTCAGCTGTCAAGGAGGTCAAAAACAATGAGTAACGGTATAATTTGACGATTATGTCATTTGATGATTGCACTAATGCAGGAGTGACTGGTGATTATCATCTCCCAACACACCGTCTAGCTCTGTTAACCTGTTTTACAGAGCCAGTCATTTGAGCTGTGATTGACAGATGGCTTTAAATTCAGGAACATCAGTTTGTAGCAGCCGTCCTCTGCTGAATTTACACCAGTTGCCTGCAAAATAAAGTGATACAGACTCCCGAGGGCTCCTCTCACAGCACCAAACATCTTTTTCACTGCCTCCCTTCATTTAAAAAAGCTATGAGAACTAGGACAAGTGTGTTACTGTCCACAGGAGACTGTAATGGTAGCTATACAATCATAGTTGCTTTGTGGTGCTGATAGTATCCCCATGGGGATGCTTGTTTAATTATTTATTCGAGCATTATTCTTTTAAGCATAAACTAAGGTCAATGTCCGTTTTCACCTCTTGTTTTATGTCTCAGTCAGTGCTGGGTCTAAGGGCCCTGATTGTGACGAATATTTTCATACATCGTTTCAGCCTCTAGCCTAGCACCTGCTGATTTCTGCTCACTGTTTTTCTCTGATAACTTAAGATCCAGATGTTCAGGAGGTTTTTACTGGGAGCTGAATTATCAGCAGAGGTCTCTTCCTCTCCAAAACAAACAGACAAAGTAAAGCAGTTTCACTTTACAATTCAGTGTTTCTCCTACCCTTTCAGCATGTCACAGACGACGTGCTTGCCCAGCACTTGCAAATGTGTGCTCAGCTATTGTCTCCTCCTCTACAAAACAACACAACCCGGTGATTTAACCAGTGAAAACACTAAATAAAGCAGTTTCATGTTACAAATCAGTGTTTCTCCGATGCAGTTTGGCACATTGGGGACGGAGCACTAATCCAGCACTTGCTAATGTGTGCTGACCTTACTTAACAAGGTCAGGTGGTGTTTTCTGCGTGCTGAATTATTCGCAGAGGTCTCCTCCTCTCCACAACAAACAGACCTGGTGATTCAAACCAGTAAAAGCTGATGTTTTTCCAACACTCTCATCATGAAGGTGCTTCTCACTATGGTCGCTGACTCTATGTAGAGCAGTGGTTCTGAAATGGTGTGCCGTGATGCCACACCAGGTGTGCTGTGGGATTTTGTGATAACCACTCATTATTATTGCAATATTCATCTGGGCATATACAAAATGTCAGCAATGAATTTTTAATTGACTGTATCAGTATGTGTGTGCACCCATTTCCTAATGAAGTGGCAACTCTAGCTAAAAAAAAAAAGTAATTTAATTTCGTTTAATTTAGTTTAAATAACCTATTTGTTGCCGTTTGCGCATGGGATTTATAAGTGTGTGACACATCAGAAGCCCTGATTGGCAGCCAGTGTGAGCGATGATAACAGTTAAAAGGAGAAAGCTGTGAGTGGGACAATGGATCAGTTTATTGTACAGAGCAAACTACAACAAAGCACCGGCGAAGACGAGCTTACACTGAAAGAAAAGAGAACAAAAAACTGTCAGTAGACAGTATCACAAAAGCTACCTGTCTTGTTTTATCTTGTTTTTATTGTCTTGAGAGTTTGGGCTTTCCCTTTGGTGCACAAAAAGTTTGAAAAGCACTGGTCTAGAGCCAGTGTTTGGTTTGTCCATTCTGGGCTACTGTAGAAAGATGGCAGTCTCCACAGATGAGGAGCCGCTCCGTATGTAAATGTAAACGGCTCATTCAAAGGTAACAAAAACACAACAATTCTTATTGTCAGGGGGATTAATTACACGCTACTTATTATATTCCATTTCTGCCTCCCTTTATCCTGCACACTGGACCTTTAAAGTGGCACCAAAGTACTGACTCTTGAAGGGGATCAACTGAGCTTTTAGTTCAACTGAACCAGAAGGTGTATAACTCCAGGTGTATAAATGTATTTGCGCAGGATTATAAATTAAATTGTTTTCAGCCCATTTGTTTTTTTTTTTCTCTCCAAAGCAATTAATTTTTACCATCTACAATTTCCACAGCCCTTTAGGTGTGTAACATTTTCACTCTTGTTGTTTCCCTCACCAATTAATTTGATGCATAATCTTGATCTGCACAGCTCAGGTTTAATTCAATTACATCTGAGCTCCTCGCCACAGGTGCTCAGTCTTTTGCACTCTTGGGACACATGATTTCAATTTAGCTTTTTTGTGCATGTGTGAATGTGTGCGATGTGTCTCCTCCATCAGATTAAAATTACGCGCTGACATGAGGTTAGAAAACTATTGATTTAACCCCACAGTAATGAAACCTTGAACAGAAACCCAAGAATTATCCATCGACACACACCCTCAGCCCCAATGTGTTTTATTTATATGCATCCTTAACCTTCATATAATGTAATTTGGCTGCTGGTTTGGGCCGCACCCTTAACAAGGTCTGGAGGAGAGGAGAGAAAAAAATCCACGTCAATTGGCCTCCCCGCGCAGTCGTCACTCCACCTCGTCCCGCCTCCTCCTTGTCTTCTCCGGGCAGCAGACGTATATAAACACGCTGATCCATCTTCCTCCAGCCTACCCAGTAACATCATGATAACCATTACGTGGAGGCTCAGATGGGAGGGCGCAACAGCCTCCGATCGTGGCTGGTTTCAGCAGAGAAAGCCAGCGGTGACAGAGACGCAGCCTCTCCAGCTACTCATCCAGCACACGCTGCATAACATTATGTCGGCATCACCTGTTGTTTCCCGTCGATACACGGTGAGTCCATCCTTTTGTCCCTCACGCGCATGCAGGGTGTTCATGTGTTTTATTTCATTGCACTCCAGGGTTGAGAAACAAACAGGCCTATGATGAAGCAAAAAAAAAAAAACAACAGAGGCATAAAAGGAATAGCTGCGTCTGAAGGAAATTAAATGACAACCCCTTCCTCCTCTTCCTGCCTCGCCTGGAGGGGGTGAATGTTTATCATGTCGTCATGTTGCCGTGATTTGACAGAGAAGAGGGGGGAAAAGATATCTAAGCTGACTTTAGATCAGGAGCAGTGTCGCTGCGTGGTATATGTGTCAGATATTAGAGGTCTGTCGGCTTTATAACCTCCAGAGAGAAAACTTCGGTGCAGCAACAGGTGGCATGTTTTTTTTTTTTTTCCCGGGCCGGAATCGAGGCGAGATGCTGAGCTGAGATGGACATGGAGGAAAAGTAGGGCGTCATTCAGCACCGAGACGCTGGACAGCTCCCACGTCGAGGGCTACTCATTTCTCTTGAGCTGCGATCTGGACGCAATCACAGGTTCATTTGTCCCCTTTAGAGCTCGCGTTTGAAACCAGTGTTGACATGTCTGGTGGATATTAACATGGCCAGCATTCAGATGTCCCTGCTGGATGGTTTTTTTTTTTGGCTGATGCTTGAATGTGAGCCTGCAAGAGCAACAAATGAATTTGTTTTCAATCAATACTATATTAAAATGACTCCAGTGGACATTATTGATTATCTCCTCTGGGGTCTCCTCTTGGTCTAAATGGAGTGCTGTCTTCGCTCAGCACTCCTCTTTTCTCTAGTTTACACTCCCCCTCTTTCCCTCCTTCCTTGCTTCCTTCCACCCTTTCCTTCTTCTCACTAAACTGTCCCCATCTTCCCATCCCCCTCTTCCACTGACTCCCAGTCTTGTTGCATAGCTACCAGCTCAGAAACATACTGGAGATGCAGGACAATCTGTCTGTCTCTGTTCTCTCTCAGTCCAAATGTGACTTATTGGAGAGAGAGCACATATCGGCGAGTTGTTTCCATTTTCCCTCAATCTAAATGGGGTGTAATTGCAAATTGTGCACAGCTTGGAGGGTTTTCCGTTCATTGCATATGGTGAGCAGCGTTTATTCTAAGTGCTGTGCTGTGATCCTCTCTGTTCCTCCCCTCCTCCTCCTCCTCCTCCTCCTCCTCCTGTCTCCCTCTTTTGAGAGGAGCTGAAAGGTTGGCATTACAACAACAAAGGAAGGATGGAATGTCAACAGGCTTCAGAGAGAAATGGGTTGAGGGAAACACAGAGATGGGAATTGCATGTAGTGTCTCCATCTCCGACATCTGAAGTTCACAAGCTGTCAACACACACCGCTCGCCGCTGGTCGGGTGCTCCTCAGCACCTGTGACACATGCATATCCTGAAACGCTCTGTAACTCTGGGCGACAACGCAAAATCAATATGCTTAGCATTGGAGGAAGAGTGGAGTGCCTCTGTGGTGTTACAACTCTTTTTCTTTTATTGCAGGTTGAAGCCGTGGACGTGGAGCTCCGAACAACAATGAGAGGACGCTTTGGCAAAGTGTTGAGTGGAAGACTAGTGATTTTGTTGTGACGCTGATCAAAGAACAACAAGTCCCAGTCTGCCTCTCAGCACGAGCAGTGCTCTTCAGTGTGCGTCAGCTTTAACCTGCACGGCTCTTCAATTCAGAACGTGCTCACACTTCAGCGTCGGCATTGAGTTTTCCTGTTTATTCAGCTTCAACAATATGTAACCTGCCCTTGGAAGAAAAAAAAATGCACTTAAAATGTTCTGATTCATCCCTGCCTGCACGCCCCGATGTGACTGGGCCTTAATGTTCAGCAGTATTACTTACTGGCAAAATTGCAATCAGCAGCACCATTTAAGCAGGGACACTCATGGAACGGAATCACACACTATGAAAACTGCTGCAAAACCTCAGGGAAATGCTGTAATAATGGCACACAGCAGCACAGTTTGTACAAAACAGACTGAAATAACCCAGTGTTACTCATTTCACCTCCTCTCCAGTCTTTAGTCTACACCTCACTTCTTTCCAGTGGTGCTACATAAATGTAATCACTCACCTAAATGTTCATTGTCCATTCATTAATCTGCACTGGACCTAATTTCTGGCTTTTTATAGGTGAAATAAAATGCAGATGTAAATCTTTTAAGTGTATTTCAGCATTTCCTCACATCAGCAGCACCAACATGACGGCACTGAACACACACATACTACACGTTATTAATCAGATTTCAGCTAATGAATGGACTCAAATCTTCAAAATGTGTTATTCAAAAGGGGAAAAAAAGATTCTGGATTGGATCATGTAATCCTGGCTTTGTTCTGATCTGGTTTAAACCTTCAGTGTGTAACTTCCGCAACATCAGGACACCTTTGATGCAAAAAGGGGAGATTCAGGAAGGATTTCAGGAACAAAATGCGATAAAGTTTTAAAACATATTCACATTTATCTACATTTGGTACTTGGTTTGTTTAAGTGTGACAGTGATAAAGTAGACGTTAGACCACTTATTCTGCCTCTCAGTACAGTAAAGTAAAAAATAAATAAATAAATAAATAAAAGGATGTTGTCCCCATAAAATAATCCCCCAAACCGCCATCAACAACAAACAAAAAATACCCAATTTTCATTTCCATTTATCACTTTATATTAAATACAGTGACACAGTTGGAAGTAGTTTCTAACAATTGCATCCCCCATGCTGTTTCCTGTCCCTTCAAATAAAGACACTTAAAGTGACCCCACGCTGACTCTTCTACCTGTTGTTCTTCACATAGCTAGTAGCCTACATTGTGGTATGTCGTCCTATTTAGAGCACTGGGTGTGTGGATTTTGTAATCTTGAAAATGTTTTGATCAGGGTGATGCAATCCAGTGTTGCCTCGGATGATCTGATCCTGGATAGCAAAACGAGATTTCCAAATCCAGATTATTACAATCGAGTTTCAGTTCTTTGAGTAACTGGGCCCAGGTGCTGAGGATGTTTAAAAAAGCATGACGGTCTCTCCAGTTCGTGTGTCCTACTAGTTACACTCCATTCTTCACTCAGACTCCTCTTAGACGAAATGGCCTGCCGCCAGAAAGCTTTACTTAACACTGTACTACGTGCAACACTCTGAGTGCTTAGAGGACGAAATACATGTCAACCATAAATAAGAGCAGTAGGTGGAGTCTAAATCCCTCTGTGGATGTCAGTGGCTGCCTCAGTCACTGTAATGGACAGCGGATAGCACTTGCTTTCCGTAGTGCCACTGACAACAGCGTGAGGCAGGGGACACATAAGAAACATTTTGACGTCAAAACAACCAATTTGTGCATTTTCTGCATCTGTTTATGTTGTCAAAATAAAATCCTTTGTGGAGGACAAATGCACATGTTTGAAATACTGACAGGGACGTGTCTTCTGCATCCCTCCTGAAAGCTACACCTGTAGCTTCTTCAGTATGTGTCAGAGTTTTGAGTGATCACGTAAAACCAGCAGGAGAGATCATAGCAGTGGTGTGAGAATCCATGAATGCATGCAACTAAAGTGTAACACACACTAAATGATGCAAATATCACAAACCTAACTATGCACTAATTGTCCTAATTATCAAAAGAAGTGACGCTGACCTGACTTTCTGCAACGTGGCTAACACATTGCCATGAAGAAAGCATTCAGTGTAAACTCTGTTAGTGCTCGGGGCCTATTGGCATCAGAATGAATTGGTAAATGAGTCTCTTACACACAGTATCCATCCCTTTTTGTAAATTTTTTGCTTTTTATTACACTCCACTGCCAGTATTTGGTCTGTGTATGGGATGGATGCAGAGCCGGGCCTAATATTAGCAAGCAAACTTGAGCAAATATAAGATACCTGCACTCACTAAGAAGTCTGAGAGGCACGATACACCCTGCGCCTCCAGCTCTGGTGTAACAGATGATTTTGTATTCACATAGATGAGGGAACAGATGACACAGGAGATCAGACAACAATTAAAAGATTCAAAATCACGATGCTTCAGCGTTACATCAAATACCAGCTGTGCCTAAATATATCAGAAGCAGTGAAGGTGAACACAGTTATTTAGAAAAGGGGAAGGAGGACTGGATTGAAATGATGGAAAAGGCTTCAATCGTTAAAAATGTGAAAACACACCACATATATTCCACCTGCCTCCCCCTCCTCCAGGATACCTGCATGAGTGACCTGACAGGATCCCCATTTTTGTTACGCATGGCAGACAGGATGCTTAGAACAGAGTCAAGCCCACCGAAGAAGAAATAAAGCACATCCTTTAAATAAAAAAGGCACTATATATATATTTATGTTAAATGTTATCAGATAAATGCAGTAAAGATTGTTTGAAATACAAACACAAAAATCCAAAGCTGACATGAAGCCAACATGTTAGATACACTTGAGTGACAAATCATCTTCATCTCCGCTGACACAGAACGCAAAAATCAATCATGTCACCGTCTCTTGTTATTAACACACAATGCTTCCACTCAGAGAAGCTCTCAACGTTTTAATTTAATATGCACCGTGGCTGATCGTGGCTGGTCTCATTCACACTGCTCCCTGTAAGTCTCCAGATTGGCGGCATGCTGGTTTTTCATATATAAAAACCAGGGACTGGCACGGGTTGCTAAGCAACACAAAAGAGTCAAGTGCATTTGTTTATCGGCCAATAGGAATGCAGACAAAGTTTCAAGGTTTTTTGAGGAAGGTCCTGTAATAATGTAACACGCAGGAAAAAAATAGAGCCAAGGATTCTCTCATGACCTCTCAGATATTTGTGCGAGTTTATAAATAGTGTTATGTATCAAGATGTTTCCTTCGTTCACCGAGTTCAGAACAGCTGTCTGCCTGTTTGATTAAAGTAAATGAGTTCATTTCTAAAAATGCTGAAACATTTTCTTTAAAGGATCCATTTGGTTCAGTACTGCTGCAGCCTGTACAGCTACAGATTGTCTAGCAAGGACAACGCCACAACAATATGTTGTTTAAATGTTTAATTGTAATTCAGGAGGTGTTGCTTGTTGAGGAATGGTGAATGGATGTAAGTGGGGGTGAGGGTGGAAGAGAAATGTCTTATACGAAGTTGATCTGGGAGGATGTACTGGAGATCAGGCAGAGGGAGACTCTGCCTGAGTGTTGGGTTCTGTCCCAGGCGTTTTTCCACCTGAGCGGATTACAGACCCCCCCGGATGGTATCGAGAATGAGGCATGAGAGAGGTATGCACCAGTCTTCAAGAAAAGATGAGGGTAGAAGGGAGGAGAGGATGAAGGAATGTTGGTGGGTATAAGGTAGGGAGATCGTTACGTTTCATTTCAGAGAAGAGGACACAAAATGCAGATCGACAGACAGGTTGAAGTTTTTGAAAACATCCAGAAACAGGAGGCAACTCAAAATCCAAAGAAAAACAAACAAAAAACCAAACTGAAAACCAACCCGGGAAAAACACGATGAACAGGAAGGGATGCCAGATGAATGCAGGAGGAACACAGACAAACAGAACCCAAAATGAACAACAGTCTCAGCACACGACGAACGATCAACACAGACAAACTGACAAAGGGAAACACAGAAAACTAATCAAGAGGACGAGACACAGCTGGAGAAGGAAGACATGGGCAAAAGGAGGGAAATGGAGATTGGCTAACAACAGGGTGGAGCAGATAAGACTAAATAAAAAACAGGTGTGAAGGAAAGAGGAACAGGGAGGGACTTATGAGACAAGTGTGACAGAAAACAGGCAGGAAAACACACAAAGACAGGAGGTAAATCCAGACATGACACATGAGGAGATAATCTACAAAATAAAACAGGAAGCAGATTAAACATGAATGAATAACATGAAACAAGGAAGAACATAAACAGAAAAGATAACAGGATATGAACAAAAACCCAGGATCACGACAGAGGATGATGGATGAAGGGCTGACATCCTTTGTGATTCCTCTATGATTGTTTTGTGTTAGTTAGTTTTACTCCTACCACACTCACTTTATTCATCATACACGCTTTATACTACTGATGCATAACATGGTCACCTTTAATCAGTGTGTGGACTCTAAGTTGCTGCAAGTCCTGAAGCCTGGTTTTTATCAATGTGTACTTCAAAGAAAAACAATGCACTGTTAAATCTACCTGAAGGAGACATGTTACTGGTTACGTGGCAGATTCGGATTTTACAAACAAAATATAGCCTGATATTCAAAATTAAGTGTGGGATTTAGTGGCATCTAGTGGTGATGATTGCAGATTGCAACCGGCTGAAACTTCTCCCTGTTAGAACTCCTTCAGTGTTCATTGTTTGGTTGGTTTTTACCAAGAGGCTGAATTATCTGCAGAGGTCTCCTGCTCACTGAAACAAATGGACTGCTTGCAGATGGGCTTCTAAGGCTGTCTTTACACCATGTCTTACCATGTCTTGATGCCCAATTCTGATTTGTTGCCTATATCCGATTTTTCCTGACTGCTGTTTACATGTCATTTTCCTTATTTTTCACGGAGACACGGAGGCAAAACAGAACGCAGCCAGCTTCCGTTACTGAGAGCAATTTTAACGACTTACTTTAAATATCTGAAGTTAATCGTTAAAGAATAAATCACCTGGAAAGCTGGCACTGCTCCACATAATTTAAAAGGAAACTTAGCCAACACAGAGTGGTGGAAATGTCCGTGCAGCTGCAGACGGGTGCGGCTGGATGATTGATAGGTACATGCTGATTCGGGTGCTATCAGAGCCAATCTGCGCATCACTATAGCTTAATAATCAACTCAGTCAATAAAAACAACCCGTCCTGTGTTAGGAGTGTATGTCGCTGACAGAAAAGGTAGAGAGACTGTGTAGCCCCGTGTGTTTTTTCGTTGATTCTGTTCTGCAGGTTTTCTGCTGGTACACTGGAGACGGGGATCAAGCAGTTTGTCTCACTCAGGATAGATTGTGCTTTTTTGGTTCATAGTTTTTGATTGACGTGCGATTTATTCAGCTCTCCTTCCTTTCCCTCGCTCATGAGTACGTCATCAAAACACACTGTCGTCGCATTATTTATGATGTACGACGTGGATTGCATGGAAATATCCGATCTGTCTGTTTAGATTACAGACCTATTGGCAGATATTGGCCTGAATCTGATATGACAATATCCAATATCATGCATTTTTTTCCTGTTTACACGTTCATGTTACAGATCCGATCTGTGCCACTTGAGAGGAAAAAATCGGAATTGGATCACTTGAACCATGTAGTGTGAAGTAGGCTTAACAACCTCAAAAACACGAATGGCCCTATCTAGAGCCAGTATTTGGTTTGTCCGCTCTGGGCTACTGTAGAAACAAGGTGATCCCCGTAGACGAGGACCCGCTCCCTGTGTAGATATAAACAGATCATTCTAAGGTAACGAAAACATGACTGTCATTTTCAGGTGAGATACTTATTATATTATATTCCATTTCTGGCAATATGCAGATAGGCAACCTGCGGCTCCTTAGCCCTTCTCCAGTGGCTCTACGTGGCTTTGACAAAATGTATATGGAAATGAATAACAAGTATATTTAACATTTTTAATTTTTATTTTTCAGTGTTGTAGGATGAAAGCGATTCTTACATGGTCCAGCTGTGATATGTGTAGACTATACACTCAAAAATGTCACCCTAGCTAGGCTGGTTATGGATTCCAAATCCAAAAATGAAAAAGTCTCTGAGGAAAATCAAGAATTTAAAAGTGCTTGGACAGATTTGTTTGCTTTCATAGCCTGCACTGCAACATTAAAAAAATAGCCCACTGGAGGGTAACAACTTTGTGGTAAAACATATTAATGAATGTTCATTTAGAACTGTTAGCAATGATGACAGGCTAATTAAGAGTTATTAGGCTGTGTCACCTATAGGGCACAAATATGTATTGCAGCTACAGACAGATTTCAAAAAAAAAAAATAGGAAAATGGCTCTTTTGATATTAAAGGTTGCCCTAACTTCTGCACACTGGACCTTGACATTCTGATACACCATCATTCATTAAGCATGATATTAGAAGTGAAAGCTCTATTCTGAAGTAAAGCGAGATGGTGTTTGCCAGGGGCCCCCAGACTGCTAAATCCACCCCTGAACAACACACTCAAGTCGTGGCTACCTCTGGTCTGAAACAAGACATGCTTGACTCAGTCCGCAGAGCCCTGAGGCTGCTGCACAGTATGCTGTTGGCTTGTTTATTCAAAGTTTATTAATATCGAACATGTCACATGTCCCAATCACACCAAAGTCAACAATGCACGTCCTTGGGTCCCTGGCTTCACACCCGCCAAGTGTGAAGGAGATTGGATGAAAAGTTCTGGAGATGTGCGAAGGACACACACACACACGCACACACACATATACATATATATATATATATATGTATATATACGTACGTATTCATACAGATATACAAACAGAGATTCCTCACCTTGTAGTGAGATACTTAAAGGGATCAAAGGGACCAAACATGTTGCTGTCCAGCCTTTTGGACCCCAGCACTTCTGCCATCTGCAGGACGGGGACAGAATCACACATTGCAGCCATAACTAGGCACATATGGTGTTTAATTCATCCTGTTTTGCCTGAATTAAAAATCAAAGCCACTCTGACCTTGTGAGACGAGATGGATTCACAGTCAAAGATACGTGAGTTTATGATTCTTGAGTCTGAACAATGAAAGCAGTTGCCAAGAGTCCAGGCAGATGGTTTAATTAAAGAAAGAGAAAAGCTAGAAAAATAGTGATGGATGTGTAAAAGGAAGTGCACAACAGGTGACAAATTGCATCAGACACGTTCTCAAGAGCACAGACCTTGTGTAATGCATGTACTCCCTCCTCGTTGTTATTACTATCTGGGCACCCAGCCTGGTGTGATGGTATGCCAACTGTTCCCCCGCTGTCTGTACTGGCACCCGTCACCAGCACCCTGGCACCTCGGAGGGACGCTGGGGGAGGGAGAGGCAGTCAGCAGTCAGCATGTGGCTATATGTGTGGTCAGGAGGAGCAGGAATCAGGAGAGAGCGTGTCTGCATCATCAAAGCAGGGCTGACATTTGATGAGCCGTCACTGATCAACCCTGTTATCAGACATAAGCTCCACCTCATGGCAGATTGTGCTTGGCAATAAATAATTACAAATACCAAAGCAGGGTCACCTCTAATATCTTTTTGTTGATGATAAATGATTTACAGTACCACAGGACAAATTAACTGCTGTTTGCAGAAAATAGGGGAAAGATATTCACAATGAAATAGCGAGCTTTTGCACGGTCAGTGTGTGCAGAATCTTGACTGTGACACACATCACTCATTTAAAATTAATCCAAAATCATGTAAAAAAGACAATCAAGTAAGTGATAGTCTGTATCGTAATCAAATAACGTTAAGTGTGCTTTTTTAAAGGTTTAATGTATTGTTGTCCATTGTTAACGGATAACAATACATAAAAATGCGGGCCTACGGGTTCAGAGGCCCAAAGTATGAGGGTTCCCACCTGGCCTTTACCTACAAAATGTCACTTAAGTTCAAAGTTAATGAACAGGAAGAGACAGAAAATGACAAAGACATACAAAGGAACTGTAAAGAGACACAAAATAACCAGAAGAAAGACACCAAATCACCTCACAGAGACACAAAACAACCACAAGGAGACTTAAAAGGACCACAAAGACACACAAATTACTAAAATTGACACATTACCTCATAGTGTACACAAAAATACCACAAAAAGACAAAAAATGACTACATAGAGACACTAAACAACCAAAAAGGACACAAAATTACCTAAAAGAAACACAAAATTGCCTGAAATTGACACACGGTGGTGCAGTGGTTAGCAGTGTCACCTCATAGTAGGATGGCTCCTGGGTCGAACCTGGTGTGGAGAGTTCATCTCTAGGGTGGGGGAACCCTTCTTAGCGGATTTTGCATGTTCTCCCCATGTCAGCGTGGGTTTCCTCCGGGTACTCCGGCTTCCTCCCACAGACCAAAGACATGCAGGTTAATTGGTGACTCTTAATCGTCCATAGATGTGAATGTCAGCGTGAATGGCTGGCTGTCTCTATGTGTCAGCCCTGTGATAGTCTGGTAACCTGTCCTGGGTGTACCCGTCTCACACCCAGTGTCAGCTGGGATAGGCTCCAGCCCCCTGAGACCCAGAAAATGAATGACGGAATGAATAACACAAAACACCCACAAGGTCAAGCACAACCACAAGGAGACATAAAATGACTACATAGAGACACAAAACACCCACAAGGGCAAATAAAATGACTACCAGGACACACTGAACAACCAAAGAGTCACAAAATTCCCTAAAAGAAACAAAAACTGCCTTAAATTGACACAAAACAACCACAAGGAGACATAAAATCACTACAAAGACACGCTCAATAACCACAAAAGGAACAAAATTACCTAAAAGAAACACAAAACTCCCCAAATAGACACAAAATTACTTTGAAGAGAGACAAAATGACCTCAAAATGCCACAAAACGAATACAAAGAGACACAAAGACTGTCTGTCTTGCAGCTATGTAGGACAGGTGTTGGGGTCCTTTGCCTGTCTGTGCCCAGGAGTTCACTCTCTCATAATGCTGTTTCTGTTTTAATGTATTTCATAGCTGTCGTCACACCTGCCCAGGTGCTGCGGGTGGAAATTAGCCAAGATGGCTAAACTAGAACATGTACAGAAATGTCTATTAATGTGCACTCTCACTGTAACTTTAAACTGTATGAATAAATAAATATGGGGCATGAGCAAGAATTATGAAGTAATCAGTATTGATTATGACCATGTTTAGCTTATACAGAGTGTCTGCTGCTGTGTAACTAAACAGATGATTAGATGATTCTGACACTAAATTATCAGCTGTGTAAGTTAACAGTTTCTGCTCCCCTGATTCCATTGGCCTTTAAATACAGAAGCTAATCAGACATCTCATTAAAACAGGCCACAAAAAAGTGAAGTACCAGAACAAGAGGGGAAGTGTTGAGTCAAACTTTCATCCCAAACTTTAAAAGCATGTCACATATCACTAACAAATTGTCTTTTTCTTTTTGTTAGGCTTTTTGTTTCGTGTGTAATTGTCTGTTGTTGAATAATAATATCTTGGTTATATTGTTGCTGAGCCCCTAGAAACATATTTAACAGATTTTCCCGAATGCGAAAGTGTAAAATTCATAAACTAGAAATTTAGCGAGCTAAATAAGATCATCTGAGTAAGTTCCTGATGTGGTCAAAGTGATCCATCCACCACAACCAGGCCACCAGCATGAAAAGAAATAACAAACCTCTCATACAATAAACAAACTCTTGTCCAGTGTCTTTTCTTATTCTGTAGGTGCAAACATGAAGCTGCACTGCATGCTGGAGCCTGGCATGTGTCTTGAGGGAAGGTTGATTGAACTATTCCTCAGAAGATGAAGGTGCTTCTTACACTCAGAAACAGACACACCTAAGCTTCAGGAGTAATCTGATTCATGTCAGTGAGCTTTTCTGGCAACAACCAAAGTAGACTGTAAAATGTGCCTTACACTGTGCTTTGAGATTTTTGTACTGTAATGTTTTTATAATCATAATTTAAGAGTGCTTTGTGGAGGTGGACAAGTAGCCTCTATTTAACTTAAATTGACAGTTCACCCTGAAATCGAAATGACATATTTTTACTTCTTACCTGTAGTGCTATATATCAGTCTTGATTTTTTTGGTGTGAGTTGCAGAATGTTGGAGATGTCTGCCGTCTCTCCAGTGTAATGGAACTAGATGGCACTTGGTTTGTGGTGCACAAAGCGCCAAAAAAACACATTTGAAAAACATGTCTTTTTCTAGAAATCATGACCTGGTTACTGAAGATAATCCACAGACCTTGTTGTGAGCAGTTTCATGTAGGAACTATTTTCTTTCTACCAAACTACACCCACCAACCAGCCATTAATGTTTACATTTGCACAGTTATGAGAGCGATCCTCTCGTCCATGAGTCAATGCCAGTATCCTCTGCGCATTGTTACAGTTGGCAGGTGTAGTTTGGCCTGTATTCTCTCCAATATAATGGAACTAGATGGCATTTGGCTTGTGGTGCTCAAAGCTAAGCTTGCACCTCTGAGCTAGCGAAAATTACAGCTCAGCTGAGGGGGGCACCATTAATGGTTATATCTTGCGCTGTCACGAGTACGAGCCTTTCGTCCATGAGTAGATGCACTCTTCCTTCCTCCAGTGCAGTTGGCAGGTGTAGTTTGGTAAAGAGAAAATAGTTCTTATATGAAACTGCTCACAACAAGGTCTGTGGATTATCTTGAGTAACAACATCATGATTTCTGTAGAGACATTGCTGTTGAGTTTTTCACATGCATATTTTCACACTTTGAGCATCACAAGCTGAGTACCATCTAGTTCCATTATATTGGAGAGAACGCAGACATCTCTACAGCTGATACCTCCAACACTCGACAGCTCACACCAAAACAATCTAGACTGATAAACAGCACTACAGGTACGAGGAAAAATATGTACAATTGAACTGGGAGTGAACTGTCCCTTTAAATATGTGTTAAGCTATGTGACTGTTGCATTTGAAAGGTGAAGATGGGTGCTTTGGATAAAATAGCTCTGAATTCAAGCAACACTTCTGACGAAACGTGCACAGAGTATCCATTCATTGTTCTCAACTGTATTCAGAGAGGTGGAGGACACACGTCTCTCCGCTCAAGTAATTGTATGAAGAGGGGAGCTTTACATTCAGTTACAAGGCCAATATGCACATAGGGCTTACATTTAATTCTAATATTATTCACATTCTATTCAATTGTGCCACTATATCAGTAATGTGTACAGTAGATACAATACACAGATAAGAATACTGAAGGTCGTACGAGCAGAGCCTCGGATTATGAATTATATCTGAAAGTGCAGAATGCCATGAAGTAAGTAGGCACTATGGGATCATCTCAGACTGAACAACCACGGTGGAAAAATGTGCTAATCTGATAAATTTTGAATACTCTTCTATTAAATTAATGTACCATGGCGTAACTCATTCACACAAACGAACCAAATATCAACCGCAACACATGAAAATAATTTTCAAGCAGCTTTGTTTTACGTTCATAAAAATGTCTCCGATTATATTTACAGAACAAAACATATGTAGTGTCACAATGAACAATATTTTGAGGCCTGAACATGTCATATCACATCATTCATTTTTTTTGGCAAATAATAAAGACTTCAGCCCAAAATACTAAACAATGTTGGTATCCAATTTTGAAGTACATAAATAGTGTGTCGCACAAACACCGCTGAAACAACTTGACATCAACATCAGAATTTTTCATATATTATTATAATGTAGAAAACTTGCAGTTTACATAATGAAACAGAAATATGATACATGACTTCTTTTTCTTTTTTTTTAAAGAATGATCTGTGATTTATACCCATGATGTGAGACAGTCAGGTCTCGTCGATGCCTAAACACTTCAACTGAAATGGTGGTTCACTGTGATGGTAAAATGAGAACACTGGTCAAATGAATATCACTTCCATATTCAACAGATTGAGGCCTACCCAGTGACACATATAAAACACAGAGGACAAGTTTTGCCGAAACCAGCAACACAGCCAGATATTCCAGATGAAATAAATAGCACAGGCATATAAAAGTGAAATGAAATACGAGTAAAACACAGAGGTATAGGTAAGAAAGCTGAATTCGTTTTAGTTTGATGTGTTGCTTACAAAAAGTATGAATTTGGAGTTTCAAAGTTGCACTATACAAGTGTGATTCAACCAAAACAAACGTCTAGCTCCGTTTCATCTGCTGGGCTATACACATGGTCTCAGACCTGCTTTATTTACACAGAAGAGGACCCAATAGTCATACATTAAGGTCAACTTATAATTAAGAATCAAAAACCGAGATGTCTCGTGAGGTGAGAATGAAAGAAGCCAAGAGGCCCAAAAAATTCAATCAAACAAACAAACAAAAAAAAAAAGACGGGGCTTTTGATCTTCGGCACATCGCCTCCCGCTGGAGGAAAACTGAAATCCCTAACACTTTCACAGGTAACGACAGGTCGGGTCAGAGATGAGCCGTCAGCTGAAGATGAGACCAGACAGTCAGTACTAGGTGGTCTTCACCAGATCGTAGACGTGGATGTGGACGTCATCGTCATATTTGATGTAGTATACTGTGGGCTTAGCCGGGACCTGGTAAATGACCAAGCCCGTCCTCTTCAGGCCGTTATCTGTGACGTACTCCACCTGTTTACCCACGAGGCTCTCTGGCTCCTCACCTGGCTTCCTGTCTGCTGGCAGCAGGTGTTTGTTCTCTGGGTGACGGACAGATAAACAACAGCCACATAAGTTCGGCAAAATAAGAACAGCATAACAGGAGCAAGCAATTTCTTCTTTTATTGTTTTTAAAGGAATACTAACACCATGTGTTATGGTGAATTCATAAAGAAAAATGTTCTTCTCGCATGCCTCCATGTTGCACAAAGAATCCACTTACAGAGAAAATTCTTGATGAATTAAAGTAAAGGGGGGACTGCGTTTAACAACAGTAAAACTATATTAAAATATCTGTTTACGAACTCCCACACAACTTGTGCGGTATAATCCAAGTCTCATTTATCCAGTCGTATGCTCAGCACTTTCCAAAGACATGTATTTTCACTAAAACCTTACATTCTAAAACATTTTGGCATGAAGTCTCGTGCGCCTGGGCAAGCGAGTGGGTTTCAACTCTGTTCAATGGAATGCACAAGCTTAAATGCATGCACCTGTGTGGGCACGCTACTTGTACGTGCAAGTGTTTTGAACAGTAAAGTTTTTGCAAAAATGCAAGAGTTTGGAAAGTATTGATCTTTCAACTGGATGAATGAGACTTGGATTATGCGGCACAAGTTATGTGAGTTTCTAAAGAGATGTTTTGATATAGTTTTGCTGTTGTTCAACGCGGCACCCTTTTATTCCAATTCATCATGAAATTTCTCTGTTTTGGGATTATTCATTGAACATGGAGGCATGACAGCAAGACAAAGTTTTCTTCAAAAATTCAGTACCTGGTACTAAAGAACATCTACTTGTGTTCTAGTCTGCTGTTAAATGCCAAAGGAAGAACATTTTCCAGGATGGAAGAACAACAACAAGTGGAAGACAGCAATTTTTTTTAACTCTTTGCAACAGAGGTGCCACATATTTTTACTGTGCTACAAATACCAGTAGTGTGACGAGGTGCTGCACATTTGGCTTTTCTTTTTTTTTTTTCTCCTTTTTTTCCCCTGGTCACTAAGAGTTTAAAAATGTTCAATTTTGGGTAAAACACTGCACTTGTCACTGTCACTGCCACATTTTTCCCAGTCGTCCAAACACAACGTCACATCTTACAGGTACAAGTACTGAATAGGGATGGGAAATATGGCCCTAAAATAATATCCCAATATTTCAGGGCATTTTTGTGATAACGATATTCTTGACGATATGACAAATTAGTACAAAAAATTAATTCATATAAGAATAGAACTACAGCAAAATAAGTGATATAGTTTCAGTCTGCCTTCAAATATTCAGTAAAAACTAAACTAAAATGATCTCATTTCTTCAGTTTGTGAACAACAGCAGCAACTCGGAGTGAGATTCAGCATACAATATTAATAGTTCAT
The DNA here is from genome assembly GCA_026686955.1 of Epinephelus cyanopodus. NCBI lineage: Eukaryota > Metazoa > Chordata > Actinopteri > Perciformes > Serranidae > Epinephelus > Epinephelus cyanopodus. Next base: position 12,272,806 of record CM048926.1, on the reverse strand, counting down.
CAAAATAAAATCTACCACAAATTACACATTTAAACAGTTCCCAAATACAAAAAATGTCCCCTGGGATCTATATACATATATATGAATCAACAGGTGATTTCATTCTCTTTTAGTAAAATCCTAAATGACTGAGTTGGTTTTTTTTGCTCTGCCATTTCTCCTCTAATCATCACGCTGTAACCTGTGACGGGCTGTTATACTACAATAACTATTGCACGTTAACATATATGTAGTTTTTTGTTGAGCCACGAGGTTTACGACCAAATCACTTGACGACACTGACACCAACTCCTGTGTGCGCACGGCGAGAGAGGAGGAGAGGGAGAGACACTGTGCTGCTTCCAGAGGAGCCGCTGAATGAGTTCCCTGTGCAGGGAGGGTAACTCACTGTAACTCATTAAAAGAGTCTGAGAAGTCCGGGGCCTTTCATAAAACATTCAGGACTCCACAGCTTATTCCACACTACTGAAGCTGCTCCTCTTTTTGGAACCAGCAGTCTGTGATAATTTCGCTTTCAGCCATGTTTGTTGTTGTCGTGGGTAACAGTTAAACGTCAATATGCTAACAAATCAATTTTTTTTTCGTATCATATTAGAAATCATACCAGTATCATCGTCGATGATATGATATGGCACACCCCTGGTGCTGAACAACAACAACGCAGGAGCAATATGTTAATATACTGTAGGTTATATTTATCAAAATCATGACGCACATAGACTACTTTGCTTTCAAGGGAGATCATCAGGGGTTACAAGAGTATGTTGAAGCACATGGGATTTATTGTTAGTTTTGTCCCCCCGTGGCATCAAATTGGGTATCGACTCGTAAATTTCTGGTATCCCGACATGCACAATTTAATGTAACACAGGGTGAATAATTAATATACAAAGATCATTTCCTCTAAGTTTTCCTCTAAGCAGCCAAAGTTTAAACAGTTGCCAAAAACCCCGCAAGGTTAAGACAGTAAATCATCTGAACTTTGTCTCCTACTAAACATGTTTGCACCAGTTTATTTATTTACTTCTCCTCGTCTCCTTTAATTAGTTACAGATAACATTGTCTCTTCATGATAAAACATGACTGTCCACAACAGGACAGACTCTCTTACTATTAAATCAAGCAAAAACTCTGCACAAAATGTTCAGGAAAAAAAAAGAAGGCGGAATAGAGATTGGAGTGTTTTATAATTCTGAGTATGTAAATTTGTCCTGCTCTCTTCCTCCCACCTTTCCAGGAGCATCTGAAATATGAAACACTGACAGTTTTATGCACACAATCAGTAAAGCTCTCTTTACTGTACCTGATTCAGGAAGGACACGTAGATCTCCATCCTTATAGTCGTCCCATAGCTGGTACATGTACAGCACTGGGTCCTTCTCATAGGTGATGTAGTACCAGTGGGTCATGATGGGGGCTCGGGACAGCACCATGCCCCGCCACTCGTTCTTCTCGCCATCCTCCTTCTCAAACAGATGCTCCACAGCCCGGCCCACCAGATCCTCCGCCCCGGGAGGCACCTTGATTTTATTGTTTACTGCGGGAAGAAGACACTCTGATAAGTTAACTGGAAAACTTTACAGATCCCAATATAAGTAGGACATTAAAATATTATTATATTGTGAAATGTTTTAGATTGACCAGAACAAAAATGACTGACGATCAGACGCTTGCTTCGAATGTTATCAGCCCATGAAACGGCTGTTATCTGTTGTCATCCGGAGCACACATTTAAGGTGGTATGGCTGTATTTTACCTCCTATATTTACATTTATGTCAGCTGGCAAACTCTAGTGGCTGTAGTGATTATAACGGAAGCAAAGGTGGACGACAGTTGACGTAGTATAAAAAGGAACAAAGTCTGCATGTCAGGGTGGATGAATGAGTCAAACAAACACAGGATTTTCACCCAGGAGACTGCTGTTCATGCCCCATGTGGAACCACTTAACAGTTTAACTTAACATACTCAACTTACGTCACAAATGTTGACCGGCCAATAACACAGATAGTGTGCCAAAATGGATAAAACAAAACACAAGGGAGGTGCGGGAGAAACTGCATGTCAGAAAAATGCTGTTTTCACACTCGTTTTGCAACTTGCTGGCTGCTCAGAGTAACTCAGTCGCTTTCTCTCCTCTCTCGTCGTGAGCAGGCAGGCAGGAGAGAGTTACTATGGTTACACAAATTGGCATATGTAAAGTCAGACAACAAATGTGATAGTCCATGTAACATGGATGTTGTCATGCCTGTCAAAATAAATACAGGCCTGTGTGTGTGCTGGGGGGGCTGAGGAGTGACACAAGTTAGAGCAGGATGAGTAGAGTGTAGTGTTATATATAAGACACACACACACACACACACACACACACACATATGGCTTTCCACCATAAATAGATTCAGAAAAGGCCCAAATTGGTGCAGCAAAATCCACCAGACTGCCAGAAATGAAGTGCTTAATGCTCAAAAAGAGTCCCAGAGCCCCTCTTTAATATGTGTCCTCTCAAATGTTGAAAGAAACCTACACCTTTGTATCATTTTATATAAATATGACTTAAATTTGTGTGATCGATTATCGTGGGTCTGGGCCAAATGCAAGGGCAAACATTTTGCCCCAGTCCACCCATTGTTGCTATTTAAATAAAGTTGATTTGATCCAATTTTTTATTGATAAACTTGTCATTTCACAAACAGAACAAACGGCAGTCTTCCTGTAAATTAATACTTCTTTGCCGCTCTAAAACAGCAGCCTACACAGCAAGTTGCACTGTGCCACCACTGGCATCTACTGTTTTAGGGGCTGTACTCATGCTGCGTCTTTAACTGCCTGGAAAACGAAGGTCGGGTGCTGGGTGCTACTCTTGTGCCTATTCTTTTCCAACATTAAAGGGCGCAGAGGCACGTCTGAGGTTGCTGAGCAACCATAACCAGCTCTGTATCATAACCTACTGGCCAGAAGTCCTGAGTGCGTAGCTGATCTGCTTCCAGGCATTGTTTTGTAAGTGTGTATTAGGCCAAAAATATAGTCCGTGGGACAGATGTAAAGCTCTAAGTAACTCTACACTCAAATAAACTTCTCCATATTTACCACAGACTGACATTTTTTGGAGGAATAACTGCCGGCTGTGATTGGTTGTTCCCCCTCACATGGCATGTGGTGCGCGCTGCTTATGTTAGGGCGCAGCCATCGCACTCTGAAAAACAGGTGCTTGGGAACACATGCACCCCGCGACAGCGTCTCTCCAGCATTTGAGCACACCTGTCACATATTTACATTGAAAACAATTCATTTGAGGGCACAAAAAACGCAGTACGTGTACAACGCCAAAGAAGAGGAATTAATTAATAGTAAATCCAGTAACGTTAGCCATTAGCAAATATTGTCATATTAAATCATTTTAAAATTCTACACCATTCATTTCCTGTATGTATTTAGTTATGTTAGTCGTATACAGGTGTTAACTTTTTTTTAACGCAGTGTTATCGGATCGATACTTAGTATTGGCCAATGGGCAAGTTGAGGAATGGTAATCAGTTTTAGGATGTGAAAAAATGCATCGGAACATCTGAACCCTAAACCTAACAAAACCACAACTGTTCCACAGTGTTGGATATACACCTTATGGTCTGGTTTGCCCTGTCTAAAGCATTGTAATGACACTGATAACACCTGATGACAGCCATTTAATTGACTGATAACATTCAAAAGGGGTGGTATCAGATTTAACTACTTCTTCTCACTAAAAAAACTCCAGTATCAACTGGACTGAAGTGTTCACACTGTTAATGTTTTCATTCCAAGAGTTAACCCCTCCAAATTTTACATTATGATTGTTTTGTTTGCCTGTTTTCTATAAGCCATTCATTCATACCTAGGCACTAAATCACTGATAAGTGTCATTATTCTGTCAGCCACAAACAAAAGAACAGGACAGTTAGCATTAGCAACCATAGTCACCACACTGGAGGAAAATGAGGAAAACACCAACTCAAGCTTGACACAGAAAATCCTGAGGAAAGGCAAAGTGATCCCTGGTGTACTGAGAAACACACGGCATAAATGACCTGAGTAGTTACCATACGTGAGGTGACGCAGACGACGGAACAGTTGGCTTTCGTCGCCGCTGGTTCTTCGATGTCGGTTTGGTGTGTCCGCACCTTAAACTTCACTGCTGACAAAACAACTGTGAAACGCAGACCCAAGCAAACCAAAAAGACGCTGTCACACTCACCGACTTTCTCTGTCAACACCTGTAGGTTCGACACCCGGCTGTCTTTGAAGAGCTCGATGCCGTACACACAGTCAAAGCCGTCGTATTTGACCATGTAGAGGGAGCTGTTCACAGTTAGGCGCTCCAGAACGGTGCCTTTCCACTTGGTCACATTGCCCTTCTCCCTCCAGGTGTGCTGAATCCTGCGGCCCAGCAGGTTGTCAGGGTCTGGGCTCAGGGTCGACGCTGAGCTCTCACTCAGCTCTCCACTGCTACGCTTCCTGTTATCATGAAGTGAATAAGATTCACATTAGAGTTAATACATCAGTTGTAAATCTGAAGCATGATGAGCATTTTGGGTTCTTTATGAGCTATTTTTTCAATATTACTGTTGGATTTCAGGTTTTTTTGACAGAGGAGGTATTTAAGTTATGAAATGAACTGGTGCTACGCCTTTATCAAACATCCTGTTGTCACAAACAGCGAGGACTCAAGTCTATTGAAATGTTACACATGCACACAAGGGCGTAACCCTGTTATTTATTAATACTACCAAGTTCACACTATCAGGGGAGAGGTTCCTCTTCTTCAAAGTGCTATATCTTGACCAGTGTCTGTTGTGTTTAGTCATCTTCACAGTGATGACAGCCTACTGCCTCTAAACATGCCTTTGCTAACATGAACATAACAGGGCAACTTCACCAAGTGTTTGCAAACATGGTGCAGGGGGGAGCTTTATGAAGCTGTGAAGCTTTATCTGAGCCAACAGCACTGTAATATGACAGCAAAAATATGTTTATTAATACATTAGTAAGCTCAGACTAATTTAACTTATAAATAGCATTTGTAGTGTTTATGACGTGGCAATGCCTTAAACCCCACAGATGTTTGGCACATTCACTGTCACAGGCTCCTGTTGTGCTTACAAACACAAGACAAACCCACATAAAATTGTAATCATAATCTAAGTACAAAGGCCAAATATGCCCGACTGAATCACAGAGAACTGATCACAAAATAAAATTGCATTACAAAAAACAACTGACTGTACCCAACCTAAATTTGATACAGCTTCAAGAGGAGCAGAAACAGGAAGGAAGTGTAGAACATAAAAAGATGTTAAACAGTTTTAGAATAAGGGACAGTTCAACCCAAAATCAAAAATACATCATTTCCTCTTACCTGTAGCTCTATTTAGCACTACAGGTTGCACTTATGTCGTGGTGCTCATGGACCCCAAAGATGGTGTCTGTTCATGCCAATGAAACTGCTCGCCTGGTGCATTTGCCAAAAAAAAGTTCATAGCTCCCGGGTTTGCTTCCACGGCATGCGGCTCGCTGAATATGTGCAGTTATGCTTCTCCTACAGGCCCCGCCTACAAGTTACTGCTTGGCTCCTAGACTTGACACTGATTTTTAAATAGCTTTTCTCAGATTCAGGTTAGTTTTACAAATATAAAACATCCATGGATCAAAAATTTATGATATAAAAAATCTTAGGTGACCTTAGTTTGCAGTTTGAGGTGTCCCGTCAATAGTTTGACAAGTCTACTGAAAAAATGGGGCCGTAGGGGATTTTTTTCACTGCAATACTGCGAGTGACCACTGGGTAAAGACTGTAAGAAAGGCTTAGCTGTGTTCTTGGGGAGGGTGTGGGATACTCAAGATAATCCACAAACCTTGTTCAGAGCAGTTTCATAATCACCACACAGAAGTAAGCGCACATCTACTGCTAGCTCTCCTAGCACGACTGAGCTAACATTACAGCTCAGCCGATGAGGACGCCATTCATGTACATCTCACGTTGATTAGATTAGGGCTGCACATTTAATCAAAATATTATCATAACTGCAATACTGCCACTTTTGAAGAGACGCCCCGGCCTACAAATTTTATTCCAAACATAAAGGAACATGCCTGTTCAGTACAAGGGTTGGGGGAGAAAAAGTCGGTACAGCATAATACAGCGATATTTCCGTGTGGCAAGTATCTCTTTTTTATTATTATATAAATTATTAATATTACAAACACAAATTAAACTTTAATAATATAATCAATACACCAGATACATTTTCCTGCTGCAACAAAATGGCTGAAGTGACATGAAGATGTTGACAAAGTTTTCCTTTGGGGACATAATTTACAGGTGAAAAAAGGTTTTATATATATATCGCAATACACTGTATCGTAACACTCATTTAAAATCGCAACAATATTGTTTCATGGCTTAAGTAGCGTGATAATATCGTATCGTGGGTCCTCTGGTGAGTCCCATCTGTATTCGGTACAGACAGCAAAAGTCACATTTTTTGGGTGAACATGAAATACAAAAATCATTGCAGTCACAATATCTATCATAATAATCGCAATATCACTTTTTTTGTACTCTACTGGAGTAGACGCACGCTTCCTTCTGTGTGGTGGAAAGAAAATAGCTCCTACATGAATTGGCTCACAACAAGGTCTGTGGATTATTTTGAGTAACCGGGTCATGATTTCTGGAAAGAGACACTGCAGCTCAGTTTTTCAAATCAGCACTTTGAGCACCCAAAGCTGAAATCTCTACGGCCAATATCTCCCAACACCTCGCAACTCACAGCAGAACGATCTTAATTGACAAATAGCACCACAAGTAAAAGGAAAAATATGTTTTTATTTTTATATGTATACTTGGGGATGAACTGTCCCTTTAAAGCCACAAGGCTGCAGTTGACTTTACTGGGAATACTGGAAACACTGGGATTGAAGTTGTCAGTAAAAGTTACAAGGCTTAAAGGGTGTTGCTGTGCTATTATTAGTGCACAGAGCAGTACATGTCATACACTGAAACACATCAGAGTCAGGAGTTTCACAAGAGTTTCCTACCTGCCCCGTTTCTTTGACATGTTTCCATAAATTCACACAACCCTGTGAGACACAAGACAGTCCAGTTAGTGACGCTCACATTCTTCATTAACACACATCTTAAACTCATGTGAATCTAAAGTGTTTTTGAGAGTTAAAGTGTGGCAGGCTGCTTGTTTTAAAGGTCTACTAACCCGAGCTCAGTTAACCACAGCCATGCAAATGAGCCCACAGACCCCGCATTACCGGATGTAAACAACATAACCGCGACCAGCTAATGCTAATGCTAACTAACGTAGCTCAGCGCTAACAGACACCACAGGTTATATATTTATACAGCTAACCTGACAGCTAATAAATGTGTAACTTCACCGACACTCGCTGGTTAAATGTCCAAGTGTCGAGTCCCGTCGGGAACATGTAGCTACGGTGTGTCTAAATTAGGAAACAGCTTGGTAGCCTCAACCTTAGTGAATCCTCACAGTCACTGTTTATCTCTAAATAAGTGACATTACTGAGCATTTGGCTTCTGCATTTCTACACATAGGCGAGCTGAACAAAAGGAAATGCATCGCCATGTAAGCGCTGATTTTGCACACTGCTTGTAGCGACAGGACTAAAAGACAAAACAAAGACTGAAAGGAGGAAATTGACTGACATTTTTAATCCGGTCGACGAGTTCAAGAGGCGCGAGCCGGCAAAATAAGCTGTTTGCCCTACCTGATCAATAATTTCACATGTGTTTGTCTTTGCAGAGCAGATTCCACCACCTAACTAACGTAGGCAAGACACACGGAAACGACCCTAATTTGTGGACTACAACTACCAGTAAAAACGGGCCGCTCGCAAAGCATTCTGGGACTTGCAGTCAGACTCGATTACTTCCTTTTGATCGCGTACAACTGCGTACAACGTCGGAATTGAGTGGAATTGGCTGTTAACATCACAGCTAGCCAACATTATAGTTCGCCAGTTAGATATTCACATTGTTAATATTTTATTCTCCTTTAGATGTTTAGATTATGAGCATGCAAAAAATGTCCCGAGACTACATTTCCCATCATTCACCAGAGATCAAGCCCACATTTTTCTTCCTCTCGTTGACTGCTGCACATTTTCAAGACTTCACCTTCCTCCACATTGAGTAAGTATTAATTACAGTCATAAACTGAGCTCGATTTAATAATCATTTTTAGACTTTATTTGTCATTTTTTGGAAGGCTAATAGAAGAGAGAACAGGTAAACATAATACAAAAAATCCAAACTACAAAACGTTTGAAGGCCTAAATATGACCCCTGCTCTCCCATCCAAAAAACTATATAACAAAACCAAAGCAAATAAAAATATGACAACGCAAAAGCGAAACACAGATAAAAACAGACAGAGATATTCCATTTCATTTCACTAGAGTTGTGACCTTGCAGTTTGAGGATGGGACTCCAGAGATGATACATGGAAATCAGGGGTTATGGTTTCTTTTTAGAAATATTTTGAAATACTTTGAATATAGAATAGAACACTCTCTCAAAAGCACTTTATTGAAAGACATTAAATATAGTCCACAAACACAGTGTTTCCCAAGTGATACAATTTTAGGTTTAAATTCTAGGTAGTCCTCAGTCTGAGATTTCCATTTTGGAAAAATAGCCAAGAAATCCCAAATATACACGACACCTATATATTAAATATGTATACATAATGTATGAATGTATGTAACATAGAATAATAATAACAATAACATGTCTTTATTAATTCCAAGAAAGCTGTTTTGAGTTGGATTAAACTGAATTGGATTGAGTTTAATTGAATTGTGTAGCCTTGGTTTAATTAGGGGGAAAGTGCACTTAACTTTCTGCATTCTGGTAAATTTTTATCTACCAATATGAGCCTGTATTTCATTAATTACTGCACACAGTCTAAATATTGAGGGGGCGCCCCCCTGTGTCCCCCCTGAAATCTACACCTTTGTTTTAAATTACATTTTCTATATACATATTCCTCACTTGCACTCCCAATGCATGTATTTGATCATTTTACAGGGAAAACATGAAAGAAATGTAAATGTCTTCTAAAATACTTTTAGTTAAGAAAAAAACACACAATTGGTTTGGGTTTTGTCCAAGCCCGTAAATATGGTTTAAATCACTAAATTGGATTGACAATTCAACTGTTACGTTCCTTAAAAAAACAACTTAATGTGTTATTTGACTGACCAATAATCAGCCATAAGGTAGGCTAACGTTAAAACACACACATTATAAAATTCTCAACAAAACCTGCTGTAACACTTGAACTCTCAGTGGGGGAAGAAGTGGCCTCTTCATGCAGCTGAAGTGCTAATCTTCACCACAAGATGTCACACCAAACACAACATCTCTGCCACCGGCTCTGTTAACAGACTTCAGCTGATGGACTGACCAGTGTGGAGAGTGAATGATGCAGTACCCTTGGGTGCCTGTCTGACAGCTTTTTCAGGGTGAAAGCTTTTGGTTTTATCTTGTGCCAAAGCACAAGCACCTGCGTGTGTGTGTGTGTGTGTGTGTGTGTGTGTGTGTGTGTGTGTGTGTGTGTGTGTGTGTGTGTATGACTCACCTGTGATGTTGAGATGAGGAAAAGCACACTGCATAAACCTCAAACCTTCAGTGGTAAACTAATTATACAAATGAATTCATGATGGCGGCTCCATTTCTTTTTAAAAAAATAACCCTCACATGGACTATTCTTCATTCATTTTTTCATACATTTATATTTAGTGTAAAATGCCAAGTACTTTGACACACCTTTACCCAAATACCCATTTTGTGACCAAACAGGACATTAAGAAGAGAAAAGGTTCTTGGCCTTTATTGAAAACCTTACTAACCCCCTTGAGATCACAGTCTCTGCCATTTTGTGCACCTATTAATTAACTATATATGCCAAAACAAAATCAATTTCTTTGCATTCTTGAATGAAAATCCAATCTTGATTTCTTCAAATGAAAGGTGACGTGTAATTATCTAAGATAATGCCAAATAATTTCAACCAATAATATCATGACCTCCAAACAATCTGCATCTCTAAGGTTGAGTTAGGTAGCTAGTAACTCAGATTACGTCGGTTTGTCTTTGTTTCCCCAAAATACCGTGGTTACGAGCCTGCAGGCTTGTTCACTTTGAGCAAAGTGGCATTTGTGACAGCTCCAGGTTATGCACAAGGCATTTACAGTGGACTGCCTCAGCAGCTAATGTTACATGGAGCATATGGTGGACTTTGTTGTCTTTCCTTGTTGAATACTACCATCTGGTCACCATGAGGGCCTCACTTTTCCATGATCAGATTAAATTCAGTACAGTACGAGTGCCCACTAGCTCACCTGGTAGAACAGGCGCCCCACGTACAAAGGCTGTGTCCTTGCTACAGCGGCCATGGGCTTGATTCCAACCCCACGGCCCTTTGCTGCATATCATCCCCCCTCTCATGCTGTAACTGTCCTATCGAGTAAGGCAAAAAGCGCCCAAAAATATCTTTAAAAAAGAAATGTTACAATACTGAAGATACTCTCTAAAGGCTCTTTCATCTGGACTTTAACGCAAAAGACACAATGACATCATTTCGGGCTCGCACACCCTTGCGTTGAGCAATCAAAAGCAATCAGGATGGCTTAAGCTGGGGATAGGCAATATATTGATATTATATCGATACTGTGCAATTTTTTCCCAGCGGCTACTTGTGGTATTGCAGCAAGAAGCATTTTCCCTACAGACCAACATTGTAAAGGATGCGTCTGTAAAGCTGTTGACAGGACACCTCAAACTGCAAACAAGGTCAATTATGACTCATTAAGTTGTGAATTTTTTAGCTAATGAGATTTTATATTTGTAAAGCTTTCCTCGAGCCAATGATTGCTGCGATTGGTTGTAGGTCTATCCAGTTGCATCCAGAGGCATTCTGATGTACAGCTATCGATTCGGCCCTTGGAAATCGGAAATGAACTGAGAGGTTCCAGACTAATATGCATTTGTGATTTGGTCTGGCGATGTCGGGCGACCAATTTACAGAAACTGAACAGTTAAGAGAATGAATAAATTATGATAAATCCAAATAATTTGACCTCATTAGTATCAGGTCAAAGCTTTGTGATGGGGAGGGGAGGGATGTTGAGTGGGATTAAAATCTCATCTGCAGCCCTGACTTAAAAGTTGGGTGAACCTCTTTCCAAAAATAGACAGGTAAATGTAGGTTATTTTTGTTGAGGTCAACCTCACCTAAATATACCACTGAGGGTCTAAAGCCCACTGGGGCATTTCAGAAACTGTTTGTTTTCACCCAGCTGTATTAATTAGATCATTTTACCCACAGAGAGAAATTTGCTGCCTGCCATTAGCAGCCATGGCGGTCTGAGTGGTTACAGCCGAGTTCACTCTCTCTAATGATTAAATTCTGGATGAAAACAGTTTGACCACAGATATGTCAGATCAGTTCACTACAGACGGAATTGCTGTGAGGTGTGAGTCAGTGTTGGTGCTCTGTAAAGCTGACAGCCTTCGGGAGAAAAGCCAGTGTTGTATCGACACAAAGCTGTCCGGCATCGAAGGTTGCCTCCTCTTGTCCTTGTTGTTGTCACAGCAACAGAAAAGGCCTGGATGTTGGAGAAATGGGCTGCTCCTCTGTTTTTTTGTAACATTTAGTCCCATGATGCTCTACAGCAGGCGCTCAGTAAATCAGTGGAGGTCATTTAGTTTTCAGGGCAAAAGGAAGTAGGAAGTGAGTCTGCAACTCAGCACATTCCCAAACCCAGTTGTCTCTGCCACTTGAATTTGTGGACTTATTCTGACTGTAGTGCCGTCTCAAGGCCCCAAAATATAAATCCTTACTCGTCTGTGACTGACATCTTCTGCTGCTCGTCTCTTGCAGGTTTCTCCTGAGCTGCCATCTGAGGAGGGGAGCCCACAGCGGCCTTCTCCCCTGGGATACCATGAGAATACCGTCTCCAAAAATAGAGGTCCCCTCCTCTCCCTTCAACTCTTCTGCTCTTCCAGGTATCTGTCGCTTCCATTCGCATTACTGGTTAGAGGACACACACTTACTCCCGCACTGTAATGATTTGCGCCCAGCTGAGAAATACTGTTGATGGTTTTTGTCAAGTATTGCAGGGAGATTGCATAGCAGACTTGTAAAGTCAACGCAAGGTTAGTGTGTGTGTGTGTGTGTGTGTGTGTGTGTGTGTGTTTGTGTGCATTGATTAGATATCTCTATTATTAGCAACATATGCAACCTGAACTATGGTAGCTTTAAAGGGATGTCATTTCATGGCTGTATCATACAAGTCTAGGGTTCAATTGAACTTGACAGTGTGGTGTGTGTGTGTGTGTGTGTGTGTGTGTGTGTGTGTGTGTGTGTGTGTGTTTGTGTGAATGAAGCAGGGTGTCGGAGCTAAAAAAGAAGCGTGCTGCTGATGACTGTTTTCAACCACGTTAATTAGCAGGGTTCTGTTTCTGTCTGGATCACAGCTCACCTCTCCTCTCTGAAGAAAAACTGGAAACAATGAATACATTCGACAAAACCCTGTGAGCTGAATCGAGACCAGACATGTAAGAAACAGTATCTCGAGTGTTGTGATTCGGGTTATGAAGAGTTTCCAGAGGCTGTGAGGACAGTAGATACAGAACAACACATGAGCATGTGTACTCGGCCGGCTGTCGGCTATACCTGTGTGTTCTTTCATGTGCAGATGAAAGCTAATTCCCCTTTAGTGCTGAGACTGTTTCACATATTTGATTTTTGAAATTCGTTTTCTAACAGATCTATATATCCCTGGAGAAATGTTATCCATACAGAAATGTGGAAAGATATTTTCTAGAGTTTTCACAAAGAGGTTTCACACCTGCCTTTGGCTTCTGATAGCAACCCTGTTGCCAGAATAAATGTTTGCATTGTATATTTCTGCAATCCACAGATTTGTTACACCTGTACTTTGTGTGGATACATTGAAACTTCATATTTTAACAACAGTTAGGTTTAGGCACAAAACCCACATGGTTATGGTTACAAAGGAACGTGTTTTGGCTTTAAATACCCACTTTTTTGGGCATTATTTCATCTGGAAACACAGTGATGTCTTGGTAAAATTAGCTTCCTTCGGTGGCACTATCCCCAATGGAAACACAGCAATGTCTTGGTAGAAACCAGCCGCTTTTTATGGCACTGTCCCTGCTGGAAACTGAGTGAAGTCTCAGTAAAAATGGCTGCTCACTGTGGCATTATCCTGGCTGGAAATTCAGTGATGTTTTGGTAAAAATCAACCCCTTTCCCTGGCATTATCTCAGCTGGAAACACAATGATGTCTCAGTAAAAGCAATCACTTTCCGTGTCATTATCCCAGCTTGAAAAGCAGTGGTCTTGGTAAAAAGCAACCACTTCTAGTGGCACTATCCTCGCTGGAAACACAGCGATATCTTGGTAAAACCCAGCCACTTTCCCTGCCACTATCTTGGCTGGAAATACAGCAATATCTTGGTAAACGACAACTGCTTTCTATGGCACTATCCCCCCTGGAAACACATTAATGTGTCAGGTAGAAACAACAGTTTTTCGTGGCACTGTCTTGGCTGGAAACGCTGTGATGTCTTGGTGAAAACCAGTCACTTTCTGTGGCACTATTTCTGCTGGAAAAGCATTAATTTGATGATGAAGTTCTGTTTTGTCAGGTTGACTTTTACTCGTCTATTCTTCAACTCAGTAATGTGTAAACAAATGAGATCAATCGAGCCTCGTACCTTTTGGACAGTGTGGTGTTTGGTGTTTCCATGCTGTACCACCTTCTGTTTACACATGCTCGAGGATTTATCTGGTCTGATCGCCAGCTGGTCGTAAGGCTGTGTCAGCAGTTTTGGAATTCCTGCAGGGAGTCGATATCTGTAAAAGACTGGCGTAAGAGTACATCCGTCTGTCTGTCCAGTATGTAGAATATTTCAGAAGCGCAAAAACCCAGTGGGCTGTCTTAAATAACAATGGCAAAGTACAAAGTGCCACAGAAATAACTCCATGATTAACAATGGTCCTCTCTGAGAGCTGAAGGTAGCCGTAGCATCTGCCATCCAGCACTTAACCATAACACTAAATGTTTCAGTGTAATTATATCCAGTCGGTGTGATAATAAGTAAATCCTCTCATTAATTGGGTCTTAGGATTGTGTAGCTCTTGCTGTCACAGCTAATTGACCCCAAGAATGAGGTGGAGTACGACTGCCTTCATTTATGCACAACTCTAATTAACACCAGAGAGGGACGCATTTGTGTGAGCATATGTATATGTGTGGTGTGTATGTGTGACATAGGATCTTTTGACCCCAATCAACGAAGACGGACCATATGGAGACAGAATGTAGTACAATCCACAATACACACTCTTCAATTTCATACTATTCTGGTATTTACGTCAGAAAATATTATACTCTATCGTCTCTTTTTCTTTATCACAGCAGACTCAGTTGTGTGTGTTTGTTCTGTTAGCACTTGGTGTGGCAGAAGCTGGATGTATCAGTCATTTATTCATTGCCTTTAACCAAACATTTAGACTTTCTCTGCTAACTTGCTAATTGGTTTCTTGTACTCTCAATTGATATAAAAGTGTAACAGCTGATTCAGTCGATAAGGAACTGAAGCCTGTCCTGTGCAATCAACCTGCAATAACCAATTTTTTGGGCCACTTGGGGGAAGTGGGAACAAGTCACACACACAACGCTGACATTTAAGCACCTTTTAATGCTGTATTTCTACTGCATGGTACAGTACGGCTGTACTTGCTCTTCTTTGGTTTTCCATCAGCAAAAGTTGTGGATAGTACTGCTTTTTTTCTTTGGTACTGCCTTGGTTGAGGTTTCAAGTGAGCTGACACGATATTTGAAGGTGGGGTTAAAAGTTTGCAGCCCTCTGATTGGTCATTTAAGTGACACAGAACAGCGTGCACAAACCAAGTCCCAAAGAACATTGACATAGAGGTCAAACCGTGATTTACGGGTCCAGCACGTGTTGCCATGGGGCCCAGAAAGACTTCCAGTCACAGACTTACATTGGGAAATCTGTGGATACATTTTTTGAGCATCACAACCCCCATGAGATATCTCGTTTGAGTACTGGGAGTTAAATGAAAATGAAAAATGTCCAAATTTCTCAGCTGGTCATATTGCTTTTGGGGAAAACATGCTTTTCCAAATTGATTTGAAGGTCCATTTACTTGCCACTCCTATCCCAAGTGACTGAAACAAATGGGAGGGGTTTAGCGTCTTGCTCAAGGACACTTCAACAGGACTCTTTGTTATTGATGGACAGAGTAGCTGTGGTGGAGATGTAATCTGACACTGTCTGTTTACGTGACCACGAGGCGGCCACCTCAGAGGACACAGACATCTGTGCTTTTCCTCGTCACACTCTGAGAAATGATTTGAGTTTTATGCTCCCCTGCTGTGATAATAGACCCTGCTGACTGTATTGATCACTTCAGAGGTGTTACTGCTTCTAATGTTGATGTCAGTTTATTTAGATGAGTAACAACACTGTGTTACTCTCTGTAGTCTCTCCAGCGAGCTACTGGACTTAGTGGACTCTCTATCTGTCTGCCCACGCTTTCTCTCCCTTGTTCTTCAATCCTTTAATCTCTGCATAAACCCACTCTGACTTCATAGCCCTGAGTCATACTGTATCACATCAGACTCTCCTCTCCTCTCCTCTCCTCTCTCCTCTCCTCTCCTCTCCTCTCCTCTCCTCTCCTACCTCGTTTTTTTCCACAGTATATTTTTGTGTTTCACGATATGTGTGATTTTCCCATCACTGTTACACAAACAGCAGGGGGTGCTGCTCTATCGATTGCTCACGCCGCTTGCTGATTCCATAGGAGCAAATCCAGTGGCTGTATACAAAACCCTACTCTTTAGAACGCCAAAGTCATGCAATAACACAAGCTAACTAACTGATTGAGGCCGTGGTAGACCAGCAACTCCCGTATTCAGCAAATTGAAATTAGTCCATCCATCCATTTTTATCTGCATGTCCGGGGCTGGGTCTCGGGGGCAGCAGGCCAAGCATAGCACCCCAGACCTCCCTCTCCACAGCAACACTTTCCAGCTCCTTCCAGGGGTTCCCAAGGTGTTCCCAGGCCAGATGCCCGAACCACCTCAACTAACTCCTTTCAATGTGGAGCAGCAGCTCTACTCTGAGCTCCCTCTGGATGTCCAAGGTCCTTACCCTGTCTCTAAGGCTGAGGAAACTCATTTCAGCGGCTTGTATTCGCGATCTCATTCTTTCAGTCAGTACCCAGAGCTCATGACCATAGGTGAAGGCTGGGACGTAGATGGACCAGTAAACTGAAAGCTTTGCCCTCCAGCTCAGCTCCCTCTTCACCACGATGGTCCGGCACAGCACCTGCATCACTGCAGATACCACACCAAACCACCGATCCATCTCATGCTCCATTTTACCCTCACCCATGAACAGGACCCCGAGATACTTGAACTCCCTCGCTTGAGGCAGTAACTCTTTCCCATCCCAGAGGGGTCAATCTAATGGTTTTTCCGGCAGAGAATCAAGGCCTCAGATTTGGAGGAGCTGACTCTCATCACGACGGCGTCACACTCGGTTGCAAACTGGAGTTTTCTTCCCAAATTCAATTTAAGAGGGGGTGAGTAATTGATATACAAATGGTCTTTTGGGGGTGAAGTATTCCTTTAACTACAGTACTTGAGTAGATATACTTAGTTACATTCCAAGACTGTAAAACCATGGCTTTAAAAAGTGTTATAACTGCACCAATACACAGCAAAGATTTGTTAGCACTACTCTTGTTTTCATGAGAAGTCACAGTTGGTTGCCGGCCATTTGAACTTAAGCAGCGTCTTTTCTTCTCAGCATGCTGCTGTTATTATATATTCACTGCTGGCAAGTACTACTATAAATATAATCCATCCTGACCAATCAAATAAATGCTTTCTGCCCACTGAGCAGTGTAATAGATAGGATTATCAAGCTTTGCCAATCACTGATTTGCACACACTAATTTCTGCTCCGGAGGGCTGCAAGCTTTCCAGTAAGTGGAGCATGTGAGTTTGATTTTTAAACCAAGTCTGAGGTTTTGTAGTCACAGCACAACATATGGGAAAGATACATCGATCGAGGCAAATTTCATATGCAACAGCAATGTGGTCAGATCTACAAAATGCCATCTGTGACCGCAGGCTGTGGCTATTAAAATGGCAATACATCTTCAATCTGCTTTTTGTTTCTGGTGATGCTAGAATGAGAAACAATGTGAAGCTCATGTGTGAATAGAAAAAGCCAGTCAGATGATGTCACATGTACGTCATGTGAGTGAAAGGCCTGCAGTCTGCTGCTTTAGTTTTTGAATAAATGTTTTTGTTTTCCTGTTTCTGCTTTGTTTTCACAAGTCTCAATGACGAAAGCAAAGCTGGTAACGATACCGCAGGACTGCTGTGGAGTAACAATATGCCTCATCCTCTTTCCTGAGCCCATCGCTCTCTCGGGTTGTGAGTGTGCGTAAGTGTGTATTCGGTGGTGTCGGGGTGGGGACAAGCTGTGTGTCTTGGTGTGGGGCTTGTGGCTGAGGAAGAGACAGAAGGAGGAAGAGAGCTGGTCTGCAGCTTTACCCTTCCAGTGACTCAGCACTTTCAGAGATGATTTTTTTTTTTTTTTGTAAATAATCCCCTCTTCTCATTTTTGCTTCCTTCACTCCTTATCCCCTCTGCCCTCTTTGCACCCCACCACCACCTCTTCCTTCCTCGCTCCCAATAATCATTTATGTCTCATTACTTAATTGCTTTTGTACATAAAAATAACATCCCATCACTGTAATGACTCTCAATTAGAGAAAAGAGGGACGACAAATTTGGGAACTCATCCTCACACATCCATTGTCTTATTATTGTTCCTTTCTAGAACGGTAGGAAACATAATCTGGTGAAATTAAAAAAAAAAAAAAAAAAAAAAAGGCAAAGTCATTATTTAGATCCTGTTGGTTTGCGGTAGGATCTTCAGATGAACACCCGTCACTGACAGCCCTCATCTGTTTAGTGCAGAGAGAGACGTCAGTGGCACTTTGCTGAAAGCAGAGAGACGCAGGGACAGAAATAGACCATACTGGGATATCTGAGGAGAGGAGGAGGAGGAGAGGGGAGAGGCCCTGGGTATTCTGCCATCCTAGATAACACCGACTCTCTCCGGCATGGTGGGATGGAGAGACAATGAGGAGCATGAGCGTGCACTGGGTCACGCACTGGACATGTGTGCGTGTGAGCCATGAGGTGGTCGCAGCAGCGGTGGTCTGATGGAAGACAGAGAGAGGAAGGGGAAAGGAAATGAGCTTCCTATTAGATTAGGAAGAGAGTCTACAAGAATCACTGGAGAATGTTTGTAATGCAAGAGAGCACGTGTTGTGAAAAATGTAAAGTCAGCAGAAGATATTGAGCATTTTTTTAATGATCATTTGCCAAGTTGGTATCAGTTATCAGCACATTTTGGAGACTGACTTGACGTTTGACTCTTAACCTAAGTAAGTAAGTTTAGTTTTACATCATTATACAGTTTGACATTGTCTTCTTCTTTGACTGTTTCTGTTCATGAGGGCAGTGACTGACACATTTTCCGTTTGGTCACAGTTCCTTGACGCTTTTAAAGCATTGTTTTTCACACTTGAAAAAATATTTAAGAGTTATCTCTCTAAGCTGATATCCAACAACACTAAGAGTCTACAGCCATGCTAGCAGCTCTGTAGGCTGTATTTATAGGTATAGTTGTTGTGGCAGTTCACTTAAAACCAGAGCAGTCCAAATCCAGACGCTGAAAATGAGAACAGGGCTAGTCATAGTCGAGGCTAGCGTGGTGATTCTGAGACACAGAACTGAGTCAGAAAAGTACAAAAAGACAGAGTGTCAAAGAAGTTAGGAGTTGACCTTGGCATCTGTGCTGAATGATCTGGCAGAGTCTGGATGTCTGAGCCGGGGTTTTATAGTGTGGTGGCTTGATTGTAGATGAGGTTCAGCAGCTGCTGGCACTCAGGAGGAAGGAACCAGAAGGCCCACCCAGCAAACACACAGAGGCAGACTGAGGCCATGTTTACATGAAAACGATCCACTGCGAACGGAATCCTTTCTCGTTTTCGTTTCGAAAAAAGTTCCTCGTACAGACAGCGTTTAATAATAATCACAATGCACACAGATCTGCAAAAATGACCAAAAAGCTGCAGTATACATGCCAGGCCAGTAGCTGGCAGTGTGACTTTGCAATGAAACAACACACGCCTGCACACATGCGCTTCCGTCTACAGAGGGGTGATGTGTACACAAACAAAATGGCAACCGCATGAACATTCATCTGGACGGACGATGAGGCGGAGTTGGGACAATACATCTACACACACAGTAAATCTTTGCCATTGTTGTGATGATCAACTTTCTCGCACACGCCTTATGACAGGAACCATAACGCGCATGTGCGTTAAATCGCAGCTTTCAGAGGAACTGCATATTGCAAGTTTACATGACAACAAAGACGATGCTGTTTCCAAAAAAATTGCACTCTGGAACTCGTTTTCAAAACATTGCGTTTTCAGGCACCCAAAATGCAACTAAGGTTTACCGTTTTCAGTTGAAATTGTTGTCATATAAACAGGACCTGACAAACAAACAGGAGACATTAGGGAGAAGAAACAGGAAACACAAGGGAGAGGCAAGAAAGCCGAAACTCTAACAATAGTGATGCTTTTAAATAAACATGAGCGTGCCCATGCTAAGATACTCACAATGATAACAGTAACATGCTGATGTTGAGCAGGATTTTCCGATCTTCACCAGCTTGTTAACGTGCTAACATTTACTTATTAGTACTAAACACAAAGTACAACTGAAGCCAAATCCAAATCAATAGGATTTTGGTCGAAACTAGTACTGGACAAATTTGGATCTAATGATAAGGGTTGGGCAATGTGTCAAGATTATCAGTCAACACGATGTCAGCTGGCTATGAAAATGGTCCTCGCATGTCCATGATTACAGAAAGATACTGAACCATGTGTAACGAGTGGTATTCTGACCCAATTTAGGCACAAAGGAGACCAGGAACAGTTGGTAATGAAGTTTACTGCGGCCCGGCTGGTTAGGTAGGAGTGAGCGGTGGTGTTAGTCCAACAGGAAACACAGCTCAGTTCAGGAATAGGGAACGGTACCATGGAGGAGCCGGCAGGGGACATTATCCAGGAGGCAGAAAATCTGGAATCAGGTAAGTGCACAGTCCAAACACACGAACCAGAAAGGAGCAGGCAGACGGCAGGTGGAGGCCAGGCAGACAGCAGGTGGAGGGTCGAGTGGCCAGCAGGTAAGTGCTCTCAGGACGAACACACAATGGCGAGTGTGGCAACATGGTGAGGGTCTCTAGACCACAGGAAACCACAGGTAAGCAGACTGAAACACTCAGTGTGGCGTTACTGTCAGATGGTAATGCCAAGCAGCCACAGGCAAACAGGAACCAAGGATGGGACGCAGGTCTTGTCGTCGGGGACAGAAAGCTGGTGCATGTATCAGGAGTTAGACAAAGCAGGCAGGTCAAAAGCTGGAGAGTCTTGCATGAGTGGTGAAGAGCAATCTGGTGACGAGTGACTGACATGCTGGAGTATAGACTGTAATCAGGAACAGGTGAAGTGAGTTGACTTGATGAGGTGGGCGTGGTGGACAGGCTATCCTTGAGATAGCTTGTAAAGAGCGCACAAATGAAAAACTCAGACACGTTGACAACAGTTCTGAGGTCTGGAACCAGGCTAACCCGGAAAGTCTTCATGACCACAGCTGTGGGTTGTCATGACGACACTAGTGAGCTGGGCTCATACACCCACCCAGCGTCATACAATTGGAAATGATGTCTCTCTGCATTCCCAAAAAATCAGTGGGTTTCTCACATCAGCCACTTCAGATTGAACAAAGGGTCACCATGACTGTATTTGACTTTTCCTTAAAGCTCACTGTGCCCAGGACTCACTCCCACTCATGCCCATTGCTCACCACTTATTAATACTGGTATGACTTTTCACATTAAGGCCAGATATGATTTACAGGACTGTGCATGCTGTATCTGGTTCTCTCTGGATAACATGGGTTACAGAACATGATGACTAATGTGCAAATAAAGTGGTATTTTGTGGGTTTAACATCTCTGTCTCATGTTCGTCATGGCTGGCCTTAATAAAATCTGCTGAGCAGAATTTTATTTATTTGTTCATTTGTTATATTTTCTATTTATTAGTCTTGTTTGTTTTGGTGTGAGTTGCCAAGTGTTGGACATATCAACAGTAGAGAGGTCTGTTTTCTCTTAAGTATAATGGAACTAGATGGCACTTGACTTGAGGTGCTTAAAGCACCGATAAAGCAATGCAATGTCAGTAAAGCATATTTTAATGTTATTGCAGGTGGAAATGTGCAAAAAAGCCCATGTTCATCTAGTTTGATTTCACATTTATGTTTGCACATGTGACTCAACTTTAGTCCACTCCCTTGCTTATAGGAAAACACTTGATTCCCCGGACTGGAGTAGAAAAAGCCGTCCTTTAATGTCAGCATGATATGTGGCCAGTCACTGTTATAGTTTAACGGCGGTCAGCGGCATCAGGGGGAAATGTGGCGGGACAAGAACAAAAGTTAAGGCAGCGAAAGTCCGACTAGGGCGGGTGGCAGTGATGGCGGATGGGTCCAACAAACCCCTACTTTCACCGGGGAGAGCGGCGTTCACGTCCCGTAAGATTCTTAAGCCAAAAGCCAAGTTGTGTTTTCCTAAACCTAACCACGTGCTTCAGGTGTTGGAGGAAATAAAAATCAATTTGCATTGTTGTGCTGACATAGTGCATTTATTTTGAAAGAGATTGTATTCAAACGGTAAATTTCAAGTGAAAACGGAAATGTACTTTGAATGAAGACAATGCATGTAACAGGCAGAACTTGATGCAGTGTCCCAGAACGTCAACAACCAACACACCCAGGGTACCTTGCATGTTGTATCTGGACGTGGAAAGTCCATGACCAAACATCAAAACAAAAGCAGGTATTTTTTATACTTACTTATACACTTACTTTCCAGCCATGTATTTGGCGATTAACTGGGTATTTTTTTTAAGGAGACATAAAGACATTTCCAGCCTTGTTTGTGGCAACCAAACCAGGTATTTTAAGCCAACATGTGATGTATTCCAAATCCTAAGCAAGTGGTTTTTGTGCCCAAACCTAACTGCACTTTAACCACAGCATTATCATGACCTAAAATTTAAATATAACGAAACAAAATTTGAAATTTTAACAACTCCATGGTTTGCAGAGACATACAATGCCTTCATTTATTCTGGCAATCGGGTTGGTTAGATGCTAAAAAAAGTAAATAGCTTAGTTGCAACAAATAAAAATAAAGATGTCATGGTGAGACACAAACACATGCACCACAGGGCACACAGAACAGGCTCATTAAACACTGTCTAAGGCACAGAGCCTTTTGGTACATTTCTATTGCATTTGTTTGTCTTAGCGGGACTCACCCGAGGTCTTTTTGTTCCCAGGTGAGAGATAGAGACGAGGGCGCTGTTAGGACCCAGGGGTGCTCTGTGTGAATGTGATGGATGCTGTGGGGTTTCTCTATCCTCCTGACAATTAGACCGTCACTGCTGTTCCCCCCTCACACCCAGAAACAATGGCCTGCTTGAGATGCCTCAGTACACAGTCATCAGTCTTTACTAAGGCCACTTAAAATCACTACCAGAGATTATGTTTCTGCACAGAGTGCTGGATTCCACTAGAAAATGCAAAGACCCCGCAGCCGTGTATTAGTGATTATGGTCACAGCACAATGACGGAGCAGAACAGACTGGCCCCTGGGCTAATGCTCGACAACAACTAAAATCCCGACACCGCCAGAATTAAATAGCTCGGGTAAAGGGTCACAGCAACAAACAGTTTATCTTGTTTATAGTTTTCCTCTGTTTTCTGTCACATCCTCTTTGCCTCCTCTCACGTCATCTCTCAGTTAATAGTTTTCACGCACACAATGAATCAATACCAACTTGGAAACAGGATAAATGGCCCTGCAATTTCTGCAAAACTAAATTTGTGTTGCTGTTTATTTCCCTTTGCAAGTGTGACAAAGTGAGAGAAATGAGTTGCTGCAGTTTCAGTTTGAATATCGTTGAAACGTATAAAAGCATTTCACCTCAAATTTGACTCATCACAGCCTGCATTAAAAAGAGTCTGGTATATTTCAAACTGGATCTGGATATTTTTCCTCCTAACAATTTCCAAATGAATTTCAATATGACATAAATCATTCAAACAGTTTGTAGATGCCCATGCAGTCACCTACATTATGCTTTCAATATGCACTTTTATTTATTCATTTTATTTATAAGGGACAGATACATGTTACCATTTGATGAGTTGTACCACAGTGAGAGTAAAGCTTGTTTTCATTTGCAGTTCCTTGACAGGTGATAATTAAGCGGAACTGAACAAAAGACAAAACACACAATACAAAAGAATTCACAGCAGTAGCCCATATCACACACACACACACCATGTCAGCAGTAAGTGTGTTAGACAAGTTAAAAGCAGGAATATTTGTACATAAAGCGAAAACAACACTTGGAACCAGACATTTAAATTTGACTTTAAAGCTACAGATAAAACGGCAGCTGCAGCTGGTGTGGTTAGTCTGATAATTTCTGTGCTTACTTTCAATAGGACTCACCGACCAGCACTTTAATGATTTATTTAAAGAAACAGTTCCCCCAAAATCGTGCATCTACTCATGGACGAGAGGCTTGCAGCAGCTCGAGATGTAAACATTAATGGCAAGGTTGTGCTAAGTGAGCTAGCAGTAGATGCACACTTTCTTTTGCAAAATGACACAGTTGGTGGGTGTAGTTTGGTAGAAAGAAAATAGCTCCTACATGAAACTGCTCACAACAAGGTCTGTGGATCATCTTGAGTAACCAGGTCATGATTTCTGTAAAGAGACATTGCTGTTGAGTTTTTCAGATATATTTGTGTGGCGCTTTGAGCACCGCAAACTGAGCGCCATCTAGTTCCATTATATTGGAGAGAAGGCCGATATCTCCAACACTCAGCAACTCACACCAAAACAATCTAGACTGATGAAGGTCACCTCAGGCCTAACATAGGTTTCAAGTGTACTTCCTTCATCATAAAACCTTTGCAAAGGCAATTCTTGGATGATTTTAAACCCTGCATTGTTTACAGCCATTTGCATTTACTAGCAGTCTTCCTCTACACTGCCTTTTTTGGCACATTGCTACATCTCTTGGCATGTTACTGCCACCTGTAGATCAGTGGAGTAATTGCAGGAACATGTATCATGTCACCTGCGTCATCGTGCGTATGCATGATACAAACAAATCAGGGACATGCTCGTTAAAGCATTGCTCCTTAATCCTATAAGGCCCCAGTCACACGGAGCACGTTTTACAGGTTTCACTTAAGTAAACAGAATTGTAACTTTAAATCTGCAGAAAAACGACACTTGGGGAGTGGACACGGGGAAGTGGAGATCTGTACAGGTACATGAGATCCTCAGAAAGAGGAGAAATCACAGGGAGTACCAAGCTTCACCTGGATGATGATCAGTTCAAGGCATATTTTAGGATGAGTCGAGGACAGTTTGACAGTCTGCTGTGAATCGTCAGACCCATGTAGGGTTGGAAATGTAAGACAGTAGTTGAGGCTACAGTTTGTTCAGATATGTCTTGCAGCCCGCCAAGGGTGATGATGGAAGCCAGCTAACATTAGCTTAACACTGTACACTACCACTTGATGTCATTACCACTACAGGAGGCCTCGCTCTCAATTCAACTGATTGAACAATTGGATAAACACCAATGACGCTGGGCGCTTTTTCCACTCTAAGTTGAAGTTTTTCAGCGTGAGGCGTCACGGCGCTCTTGCAAAAACACTCAAGGACACAAAAGCAGAGAGCAAAACGTTTTACTGTCAACGAAAACAGTTACAAGAAGCTGCCCCAGGCCGTCTAAATGTGCTCTGTCTGACAAGGTGCCTTTAAATTTAAAAGATAAACGTCTGCAATGACTTAACACACGTATAAAGAGTGTGTGTTGACTTCAGTGGGTGCTATTTCATTCTGAATGTCTGATTGGTTAATAAAAGCTTTGCAATGAGGGGCACACTTGGATGGTGAATATTTTTGTCTGTCACTCTGTGTGTGTGTGTGTGTGTGTGTGTGTGTGTGTGTGTGTGTGTGTGTGTGTGTGTGTGTGTGTGTGTGTGAGACGCAGCGTGTGAATGTGTGAGCGTGTCTGCTCTGATGAATAGCCACAGTGTCACTGAGTACAGACCTTGACAGAGCAGAACAGATGAGATGATTCAGAAGCCAAAGCATTGTCCTGGCTCTCATCACTTCAGTTGGCGGCCCAGAGCAAATATTATCGGTGGAAGTGGATGATGGAGTGAAATCACTGAGCGGGGGCCTTTGTTTCCTGTCGCAAAACAATCACAGCTGAAACAGCCTAAAGACCTGGAGGAGATTAAATGTTTTGCAAACGAAACAAAGTGCTCCGAGAAAAAAAGGTAATAATATCTGCCTGCAGATTTTTTTTTCCGTTTTTCTATGAATCATATTTCCTCGCATATCGCTGCTTCCCTTTCTGCAACCTTTTTTTTTCTTTCTGCTTCATCCTCCCTTTTGGCCAGAGGGTTCATGGACGTTTCTGGGTCGTCTGTAATGGGAAGTGTTTAGCGGAGCAGATGCATGGAGTGCCGCTCAGACCAGCTGCTCACAGAGAGCCCAGCAGCCAACAACCTTTCAGCTCCTCCTCTGCTGCTTTTCTCATTTTAAACAAAAGCCGCAAGAGTGTAAACTTCAGAAAAAATAGTTGCTGAATTATCGTTTTACTTTGAAAACAATACTCAGGGACTTTCACAGGAAGCCACATTTAAACGGCTCATCATTTGCATAAAACATTGTATGTATGAGCTGCACACTGCATGCAGGATGTGCCCTTGTTACTGCCGTTGCCCTCTTCCTCCTCCTCCTCCTCCTCCTCTTCTCCCCCAAGGGACACACTGCTCATTACATAATGTGTTGCTGTAAGCACATATACAGTACTCGATAAGAAACAGTGTTAAATTCTCGACTTTAGCTGCCAATTGTACATCACAGGTCTAAATTCACGTCTCACTATTCAGGGACATTGCATAATAGGCTGTGTAAATCGAAGGTGTATGAATTTTAAACCTCTTATAGGAGTTCCGTATGATATTTAGAGCGAATCTATAATGAAGGTTGTCTGCACATGGCTCTCAACATGGAGGCTGAGCTGGCAGCTAGCAGCTAACAGTCTTGACAGAGCTAACAGTGTTAGCCGGGGGGGAACTGGAGTGTCGACGCTGTGATATGAGCGTTAACCACCACATGAGCGAAATACAGAGCAGCGAGAATCAGCTAGCCAGTAGGATACACTCAAAGGACTCGCATGCACTCACATGCAAGCACAGTCAGACCGTCTACCACAACAAAACCCGGATTACAGCACACACACAGAGAGTAAGACTTCATTCTCTGCTCAGGACACCGTTACTATACCTGCCAGCCCTCCTGATTTTCCTGGGAGACTCTCCTTCTCATTGCCCTCTCATAGAGTCCCAATTATCCCACATTTCTCCCCATGTGCGACGTACCTTTTTTCCCCTTTTGTCACAACAACCCCTTCCTAGCATGTAAAAGCCCTACAACTCCTTCCTCGCCATTGGCGCTTCCCCCCTCTTTACTCCGACCCCCGGGGCCAGAGAGAAGTGCCACTAGGCCTGCTGGAGTCGTGCACTCCACTCTTAAAGGGGGTTTGAGGGGCATCTTGGGACTTGGGGCAAAGCTGGCTTGACCTCTTTTGCCAAGTTGGGGTAATCAGCCGTCTTTCAAAAACTCTAAGCCTCCAGTTCCGCTTTGCCTCGGCATCCAGGACCCAGGGGTGTGTGGGCCAGGGGAAGACAGCCCTGGCATGGGACAAACCTGGCCTGCCTTCCTCCTCCTGGTGCTCTGCTGGAGTACCAGGGGCATGAACCAAAAACTAAACAAATTAATAATATTTAACATAAAAATGTTGCTGCAAGACAGTTATCATTTTATTTCATTCATTAAAAATCATCACAATGAAGGGTGGACATTCAAACCACCCACTTTGGTTTCAAGATCTTAGGGATGCAAGTATGGCCATGTCTCCCACTATATCTTTACATAGCAAATAGTTGTTTGCTTTGCAGTTATTTTCATATTCATGTGCTGAAATATAAATTAGTGTACAATGCAAAATTGATGAGAAAGTAGCCATAATCATAAGAAATAGGTTAATACAATGGAGCTTGGCCACATTTCAATAATTGGTTTTAAGTTTAATTAGTTGTTTGTTGCTACAATCTGAGAAATCATATTCACTTCACAAAACAATTATAATACAGCTGGATTTATGTGTACAGTATTTCATACCATCTGTTTTTGACTAGAGGTTGTATATCAGAACGCACACTAATCATAAATTCTTGAATTACTCGACTCTGTGCCATTTCTGTCTCTTGATGTATGTGTGTAGTAAGTGTGCCTCTGAATGACAGACTGAATTACCGCTGGGTTAGGGTCACGTGTTTTATGGGACATATGTCCTTGGATGAAGGCTACATTGATCAGTCAGTGGAACATCTCCCGTTTTGTCTAAATGAGGAATAAAGTCAAACAAACTCCCTCAGGGACCGAAGATAAGAGGACTAACAAATTAAATTTAAATAAGATGACATAGCTTCTGGAAGACCACGTGACCGTCCCCTCCTGTCGCTTACTGTGTGTTTTTCTCCTGATCACTTCAGTCTGACGCACTTCTCACTTCCTCCCCGGCCCACTGTCCAGCAACTGTGATGTTGCTGAGGCTGCCTGCGGCTGTAAGATGATTTACTGTATCTCTCTCTCCCTCTCTCTTTGTCTCTCTGTCTCACTCACTGACTCATTCATGGACTCAGAGCTTGGACCAAATGCTAATCCTGGCATTCAGATTTTAGCTGTGTTCTCTAGATGCTCCCCGGTGCAGAGAGATGTGGCCGAAGCAGCTTCAGCGGGGAGGAAATGTGAGGGCAGAAGGGCGAGTATTTGTGTCACTGTTTTCTTCCCAGGCACACACATACACTCTTTTCCCACCGACTATAGTGCATGAACGTGGGTTTTTTAAATGCATGAAAACCTGTTAAAAATAGGCGACAGACTGCTTTCACATTGCCAGTAGACCAGAGCCATGTATAAGGCTCTGCAGCAGGCATGTTTTTTTTTTCTGGTGTGTCACGTTTGGTATCATAGACGGGCCAGAAAACAGAAGTAAACCATAAAAAGGACCATTGAGGCCACTGAAAATGTTACGGTAATAATATTACTATATTAAACCGAATATTTGAGGCTTTGACTTGACGCAACAGGATGCAGGTTACGGGGTTAAATTCATATATGCTGATCAACCACCAGAACCTGACTCAACTTTTATAGGACTTTGCGCTGCTGCATCTGTAACTTGTTAATAACTCAAATGCTGCGGATTGAGCTGCATCACTAGATACAAAGCAACTGCTTTATGGACAACCGTCTGCAGTTTGTCTCACCTTGTCCTTTTCCTCGTAGGACAGCCAATTTAAATGGTTGATGCAGGCATCAATGACAGCACTGAGGACACTGACCTCATCGGTGTCTGACATTTGCCACCTCCGTCACTTCCACCAGTTTATCGGTGAAAAACAAACAAACAGCACTGGAATACTGATTTAGACGTTGATTACTGTGGCAACAATCGAAACTTGAAAGCATGCGGGTGCTGGCAAAGGGGCTAAATTAGCGCATCCACTTGGGTAACGTATTTCTATCACTGAGAACCGGAGCTGATCGGAGGCAGAGCCAATAAATACCCATAACTTCTGCAGAGTCATTTGTCCTGGAAGTAAATACAGATTGTAACCGTTCCCATTAAATACAAAAGTCAGATTTTAGTGGGGGTGGCACGGTGGGCAGTGGTTAGCACTGCCGCCTCACAGCAAGAGAGTTTCTGGTCCAAACCCAGGGTAGGGGAGCCCCTCTGTGTGGAGTTTGCATGTTCTGTGTCAGGGTAGGTTTTCTCTGGGTACTCCGGCTTCCTCCCACAGTCCAAAGACATGCAGGTTAGGTTAAGTGATGACTCTGAACTGACCATAGGTGTGAATGTGAGCGTGAATGGTTGTCTGTCTCTACATGTCAGCCTGGCGACCTGTCCAGGGTTTACCTCGCCTCTCGCCCAATGTCAGCTGGGATAGGCCCAGTCCCCCTGCGACCCCTAACAGGACAAGCAGTGTTGGAATGAATTATTAATTGAATTGATTGGATTTTTATGAATGAATAAATGAAGATTTTAGTGGGTTTTTTTTGTCCAGTGAGAAAGGGACTATAGTTTCCTGTGCACATCCACACCTGCGACAACAATAACAAGCCGCACCTGTCCGCATGAATCACAGTTGCCGAAAATGCTGATTGTGCTTGGAAAAACCCCGGAGACACAAATGTTTTAGCCTCTAAAAATGGGCAAAACAGGACGTTTGCGTCCAGTAGCGCACGCGAGGGCTGGTAAACGGGAGATGGATGGGAGGGGGACGAGGATCCCAGTAAGCAGCTAAATAAGCAAATTGCCCTCTGGAGGTAAACAGCCAGGGGGGTAGTGCAGGAGATGCTGATATGATTAATTGAAGTAGGACAGCCAGGGACACAGTAGAGGACCAGCACTGCAGAGGAAACCAGGTAGAGGACAATCCTTGGCCTTATACAGGATGAAAATATACACCCAGACTACATATAGCTTCACAACTTGGTGTAGTAGCTGCCTGCAGCCACTATCAGTACATTGCTTCCTCATTGAATTACAATGAAATGGATAGAGAGGGAGAGGGAGTGTGTGTGTGTCAATAGAGCGGACGAGAGAGAGGACATTATGTCACGTCAAGGTAAAACTACGTACACGCACTGCGGATGGCCTCACCCACATTTGTACCAGCCGCATGTAGATCTGAGGAGGCAACATGAGTGGTGTAAAGCTCTGTGTCGAAACCTCACCTTGCATGTAATTTTAATCTTTCTATCTCAGTGTGCCATGCATAATCACTGAGGATCCAGACAGCAGTGTGTGAGTGCGTGCGTGTGTGTGCGTGTGTGTATGCAGGGAAAGGAAATAGACGGAGAGGGAACGGGTGGGAGCTGCTCCCAGGCTGCCAGAGGAGTGTGTCCTTGGACTGCCCTCATCTCTGACGCACACACCCACCCACCCTTTCACGCACGCACGCACGCACACACACACACACACACGTACATACACTCCTGCCACTGGTTCATTTACTCTCTCTCCATATCAGACAAATACAAAACTAGGGCTTGCATGTGCACACACGCGCTCCTAGGTACAGGAATAAATACACTTGCTGATATGCCGTACACACACGCACACACACACACACACACACACACACACACACACACACACAGTGGAAGCTCTTAGACTGAGCTCAGACATCTCATCAGGGATGCAGCAGAGCCCCTGTCTGCAGAGAGAGAGAGATCTCATCTGATGTGGGGTAGAATGAGGGTGGAGGGGTTGCTGGCTGATTTACAAGGTTGAGGTGTGTGTGTGTGTGTGTGTGTGTGTGTGTGTGTGTGTGTGTGTGTGTGTGTGTGTGTGTGTGTGTGTGTGTGTGCAGGTACCAATGGTAAGTTAAACGTTCTGTATCCAATGCAGTGCGCCGGCCAACAAAGACCCACCAATGAATAAAAGTCCACACACAGAGGTAAGTATGCCAATGCGCTCATCTTTTTATTGCACAACAATGTATCGTCTTTTTACGAACGCTTAAACGACATTGCCACTGACTGACAGACCAGCTTATTGAGAGAGACCAGGGTGTGGCTCTGTATTCTCGGCCAGCAGAGGTGGTGGACAAGACAGCCTTTTGGACGCAGGCTCAAATCAGCCCCCGCGCCCACTGCCGTCAGCTGTGCATCTCAGTCTGAAAGGACTGGACGGCGACAAAACATCGCCAGCATCGCAAGTACAGTATCCCCCTGATCCTTTGAGATCGATTTGGAAGTGCTGCGGCTTGGGCCGGGAGCTGATTTGCCCCTGGACTGTAGACATCAACTTAGACAGAGCTGGAGTTCTGAAATACTTGAACCTTTTCATTAAGAGCAGAAGCAGAGCACAGCCTGAGATGGTTGCAGATTGGCCTCCAGAGAGAAAGAGAGAGAGGACACATGCTGTGTCAGATATCTGTGCTGTTGTCTACATGGTGCTGGTAAAGTGTGTCTGGATGCCCACACCGAGCTGCTCGTGCAGGCTGTGGAATGCTACTAAGTCTAGGGATGTGCTGAAGTCTTTTCTAGGAGCATTACAGTGTCGTTTTTTTTTTTTTTTAAAGAACAAGTGAAGTCGTGATCGTGTTAACACTTTTCCAGCTTGTGCTGGCGTCTCTCTCAGCCTCACATGGGTTTCAAACCCCCTAAATGGCATCATATTCTCAAGTGGGACCAACATTATAGAAGGAAAGGCACAGGAACACACACACGCACACACAAACTCAAGCACACAATACACAGAGTCCTGAAGCAGAGAGAAGGCTTAGGTAAGCTAAGCAGGCTACAGTAGCTACGACACAAAGGTTTAACTGTTAGACTAAATAAAATCATTGTACAGTAGTTGGTACACGACAATGTCTAGATTTGAAGGTCCCACTAAGAATTGTATACAGAACTCTGCTTAGATAAGAAAAAACACAAGCATGCACTCTGCTGTTATCTGTCAAGGTAGCTCAACCCGGGAGTCGAGCTCGTGACTGCTGAGCCAAATTCAGCCTTGGAGAGATCTTTTTTATTTTTAATGGCAAACCAGATCAGTGTGCAACCAGCATCGGAGTTTAAAGACCTGTGCAGCATTATGGTTTGGGAAAAACTATCGAGCATGTGCACAGTTTTTGTCTCGGTATATATATTGTGCAGGCATCTCCACAGTTTTCTTATTTTCCTTGTCATTTTTGTGTGCATCAAGCAGGTCATCTAAGCTAACGTCTAGACTGCCGATATCCACCAGAAGCCTGTCAGAGCTCACCCTCTCACTGTAGAAAATGTTTCTTATACAGCAGGTTGTGGTAAAACACAACAATGTGCCCCACAGCTCTGTGTATACCATATGTACAGAACATGAAAGTACAGAGTACAGCGCGCATGGTGTTGGAAGGCTCAAACCAACAAAAATGTGCAATTTTGTGTTTCCCAATCAGGGAAAATTATATATACTGACATTGTCATTTTAATTCAGCAATACTAGTCTTCATCTACGTTTTTTTTTGTTTGTTTTTTTACATATATTGCAAGTTGAAAATAAAAACACGTATTTGCATTTTTACAGGCACATACATACCACAAAAATAGACTATGTGGAAACTAGATATACTAGGCACAAGGTATATACAGTCCGTGTGCATGGGGCACATTGCAAAAACAATAACCAAACAAAACAAAGTATACTGATAAATCAAAGACACTTTTACAAACAAAAAGAATACCCTGATTTGCTAACATATCAACACCAAGGCATTCGGTACCCTTAATATCTGGTACAGCAAGAATGAGAGGTTTGAAACTTAGAAACTCTCAATAATTGTCAGTCAGTGTCAAACATGTATGAGGGATTTCAATCCCACTTCACAGCAAGGTCCAGAAGAAGAACCATTAAACAATCGCACTTTGAACCCCCCGTCATCAGGCAAATACAGCGCTATATCACACACACAGCTCGACGGTGGCTGGGCGCCAGCTGACTGAACACACTTGTGACACAGACACAAAACAGATAACTGACAGAAGTATGTGCTTGGCCAGAGCTGTATCGGCCTCATGGCTGAGGGTTGAAACAAGAGTGGTACTGATCAAAGTGTCTGGGATGCCATCCTTTGAGTGGGAGTGAATTACACACTACAGTATCTTACTGGATGGATGCAATGAAACAGAGACGGTGTCTGATATTGCCTGAAACATTAGCTCTTTAACTCTCCTTCCGTCTTGCTCTCACTGACTGTGGACTCATTCAAATAATATCAGCACAGTCCTGATAGCAGCTTAATAGGGCAAACTCTGGTATTAGCACAAAGGAATAGGGAAGAGGACCAATTGATTGCACTGGAACAGTATTGAAGCACACAACAGCTCGAATGGACTCGATTCATTCACAATCGTATTGGCATTTTGGCATGTACCTTTCCCGTAGGAAAAAAAAAGCAATACAAAGTGTTGCTGATGGAGCGGGCTGCAGCACTGTGACCCGGGTATGACGAAGAGAAGTTTAGTGCACGTAACTGATCAAATGGAAAGCGGGGGTGTGGCTGCTCTACAGTGACAATGAGCCGGGGTTTACAAGCCATGTAATGAAGCCCTTGGATAAAAACAATCACTTGCTCCTTGTTTGAAACAGCTCTCAAGTGATCAAAACAGAACGGCAGCGAGTTTTGTTAATAACAATCCGAGGGTTATGACTCCGCTCCACAGATACTCCTTTTTCTCAGCCAATCAAAATTCAAGGGGAATCTTTCAGCATGGTTGAATCAACAAGTTGATTATGGGAGGATGGGTGAGTCTACATAAATCAATGGACAGCCACGCTGCGGCGATCAATACATCTCTCTGGAAAGGTAGCAAACCTGAGTGAAATGTCCATCGCATTGATTTTACAGTTTGGCTCCAGATCGATGCTCGGAGCTGAAAAAAAGTTGGACGTGGTGTTTACTTAACACATTGAATCAGCTGCCTGTTTTCTCCCCCAATTGGATTCACTTTTCGTCCTTTAACTGGATAATGGGTCCAGGATGAGTACTGTAACCGTTTTAAAAGAATAGAGCATTGATTTTCATTTTGATTACAAGGTCGAAGTGCAACACAAGGTGCTTAAACTGAATGTCCTCAGTGCTCATTTTGGACCGAGGAGTTCAAAGTGGTTACGACTCGCTCTCGTTCACGCCCGCCTCAATAAAGGAACTAAAAGATAATGGATCCTCTCTTGTGATAGATCTGGGGTGTGTTCGGGGGGGTGGGGGGGGGGGGGGGGGGGGGGGGGGGTGGGGGTGGAGGAAGGGGGTTAACATACAGGTTAAATACAGCAACGTTCTACCCAGAGAAGCATCATCAAACCTAAAAAGATCGCACAGACACTCAGCAACACATACAGAAATGCCCACAACCCCCTTGCATCATAAAAGCCTCTTTAAATCTCTGTCCATTTATTTACATGGCAGTTTATATCTGATTAGCTGTCTTCCTTCTCGTATGGCATACATTCAGCAAGAGAAGGCTTTTAGGTTCAACAGGATCAGAATATTTAGGACAAACCAAGCCTCAACCCAACACTGGAATTTGAACAATAGGATTGTTGTGAATCGAAACGTTGAGACATTCGTGGGTGATATGGGCCACAAAGAGACTTCGATATGGAGCAAAGACTTTTTACAGGTGAGGCATTCTCGCCCCATATTGCCCACCCCCGTTCAAATTTAACACCTTCAAATGGGCTTTAAAGTGACGTTTTTGAGGATCTGACTCTCTGAACTCAAAGCGTGGATTCCTCCTGCGGCTCCGAACCAGTTTTGAGCAGTTTGTCCCGTCAGTTATTACGAAAATGACACGTCCTCTCATTCCCTCCCAACATTTTTGGTTAAGGTAACAACATGGTCACTGGATTACAATACTTCAAGTGAAGCCACAATAGCTGCTGGATTCTTTAAGATTTCACATTAAAAAGAAAACAAAAAGGAAAACTTTTCCTGTACAGCATATGTATAGATATTTATATTCATATATATTTATATATAGGCGGGGTAGAGTATTGCAGAATTATATTGCATGTGTTAATCAATAAACCTAGACAAAAACAAGCAAGTATACAGTATGGGTTCACAAATGTTTCCTTTCGATAAAGCTCAGATTATTTAACCACCTTTGCCTTCAGGGTTACAATCAGCGCGCTGACCAAACAGCTGACCGCCTCCCAGATGTTTCGTGAAAACAGGTCAGTGCCACCGTCAGCGTGTCGAACCAATCGCGCTTGACAAAGCAAGTGTAGAGAGTGTGTGAGTCCATTCTCTGAAAATAGAACCGAAACGTACCAACAAACTCACGCGCACAAACTTACACCCACATATATACATACACACAAAACAAATATATGGCTTCTAACGTTGAATCAAGGCAGTTAAATAAATGGCATTTTCTTCTATGTTTCTTTTTTAGTTGATACAGACACAACCAGACTTTGTGTTCAAGCTCAACTTTGGTTTGGGTAGATACAATGAATATATAATATCCCTCCGTACTTTTTTCGTCAACTATTTACACATCGATGTAAGATCGACCAGCGGTCTAAAACACTATTTTCACTACTATTTTAAACAATATGAAGAGCAATGTGTTCTTTTGCTACGACAGCTTATACGGAAAAATTACACTCAAAACACTTTTTGAACGCTTAAAATGTTCATTGTCATTTGATCTCAAGTCCCTGATTTTCATTTTTAAGTCCAGCTCCTGCTAGATTGCATTGCATGGATTCTACACAGTATGCAATAGTTACATGAATCATACTTTTCTTCATATCTTTACAGTAAAGACAGCGATATACAGTAGGTGTTTGGAAGCAGAGTGTAAGGGGTGATACTAAGACTAAAGGTGCTGGCACAGTAGACTAGACCAGTTCAACCTTAAGTTATACTAGTTTAATTGTATAGACTCCTCCTAGCCAAAGTGTCTCAAGACTTTGAGTTGCTCTTTTCCTTCTGCTGACACCAGCACACAGTGCATCCAGGCCGAATGACTGGTGGCGCCGGCGGTAGCTGATTGGTCATTTAGCAGGCTGACAGATCAGCTGGACTGACCTAAAACAAACAGATTCTCCTACAAAAAAGGCATCTTTCCTGAACTCTACCAGGGTCACAAGTTGGAAGACAGCCGGGATCTGGCAGAGTCTAGCTCTGGAAGGCTGACAATTGAATCTTTCTTGGGAACTCCAGAGTCTGGAGGTCCTGATCCAGCAGCTGCTGCTACTGCCCCCATTCCAGCACCACCAGGAGGGGGTGTGGAGGCAAAGGCCACCCTCTGCTGAGCTCCTGCTGATCTCCCCACCCCTGAAGGCCCTGGCAGGCTGGGGTGGGAGGACTGAGGGGGACCAATGGAGTTGTTGGAGGTGCGGGTGGATTGTGGAGGGCTGGGGGCTGCAGAGGCAGCTTGTGGTGTTCCCTCCTGGGGGAGTGAAAGCTGGGAAGCAGACAGGGCCCGGGTATCCTGGCTCAAGCTACTTGCATGAAGGGAGTGGGTGCTCTTGTGTGACGCAGGCCTCTGCTGGGTCTGTGTGGGGCTGGGTGCATGGTGCTGTACTAGGGACAACTGGGAACCAGAAGGTCCTGCGCTCGCCATGTACTGGAAAGTCCGTCCTGAAGCTGCGAGCGGGCTCTGGACAGGTGGGCTGGAGATTGCAGATCCAAACGCCCCTCCGAACGTCTGAGGAGGTTGAGACTGAAGCGGAGACATTGAGACTGGGCTGGCCAGGTTTTGCATCACCTGGAACCTTCGCACCATACGAGGAGACTGAAGAGTCCCTGGACCCACCAGGGGACTCGCCATTTGAGGACAAAAGCTCATGGCCACAGCCTGCTGCAGAGTGGCGATAGCGGAGCCTGTCGACGGCTGGCCAGGGGGAGCAAAGATACCGCCGATGGAGGGGGTCATGGACATGGCCCGCGGCCGCTGCAGGTCCACCCGCTTCACCATCTCACGGTCATACTTGACAATCTCCTGGATCATTTCGTTCTCCTGGTTGTTGAAGACACCAGAGTTGAGATCATGCTGGACCTTGTGCATCAAGATGGAGTTCTTTTTACCTGCAGAGAGAAAGAAATAGATGGATTATTACAAAGCTACAAACAGAGACGAGAAAGGACGGAGCAGAGAGGACAAAAGGCAGAACAAAGAAGAAATATATGGAAACAAGAGGATTGGGAAAGAAAGAACAATATGAGTTAGATATAGCATGTGATGCCCTTCACACCAGGTACATCCTCTAGCAGAACAAGCCCCGAGGAAAATGAATGTGTCACCCTGTACTCTCATCTACTGTTACAGTGTCCCGTGTCATTCTGAGGGAACAGCACGGCTCATTTTACTGCCTATTTCAACATTAACATTATGGAAACATTTCATAAGCACAATATTAATTTGTTGTCTGTACATGGGGTTCATTTTAGAGTCTTTTTTATATTTAAAAATGAAGACTTACAATAATGCAATACAAATGTTACATGCTTTTGAACTGCTGGTCATATGTTTGACTGCAACGTACCCTAATAAAGCGGTTCGTATGAGATCTTATGATCATGGTGGAACATGGTTGGGGTTGTCACATTAGTAATGTAAAGTTACGTAGGATAGGTTCAGTAAAGGTATCATAGTTTGACATTGTTAAGTTATGTACTTAACGTAAAATTACGTATTTAAAGAAGTACATCAGTGCTGAAAAGACAGCCTTTTAATAAAACTAGGATGTCTACACAGTAGAAAGATAGTAGTACTTTTGAAATTGATGCTACACAACCACAGAAAATATAGAAAAAGGATGCTTTTGCTCAGGAGGGAGAAAACTTACTCGCAGCACCAGACCATGCTACACATGTTGCGAACATGTGTAGCACTGAAATATGTTTCTAAAAACATTATAGATGAGAAATTCGCAATGCAGTAACATGATCTCGATATATATTCAATCACCACTGCCTAGTTTTACTGTCTCTTGGTCTGCTTCTATACTCTACACACTGCCCTTGGTGGTGACACGGGTTGCGAGCAATATGAAAATGCGGAAGTACAGGCTGTAGCCCGAGAGCCAGCGAAACTCTGTTATGTCACCCAGTGGAGTTTTGCTGGGGGGGTAGGAGGGATATCTAGGCACTGGTTAGATGGAGGAAAATTTACCACAGTTCATTTACACGTACTACTCACATTGTTTTGATACAAAGCCGGTCGGAAATCACTAAAGTACTCTTTTAATGTAGAATTATGTAGGTAAGGGTTACGAAAAGAATCATGGTTGGGTGTCATCACGACAATGATGTACTTTAAAATAACTCAAAGTTCACTTGGTTTCACATGGGACACAAATGCCGGTCCCCTGGGGAAATTTCGTATGTTTTTTAATCCATCTACCCACCAACCTGCCTCCTTACACGGACTATAATTCTCAAGACTTCCATTCTTAATTCCTGTCACTGCACTCGTCAAGTTTACATACTACCAGTACATGAGAACACCCTGCTGACTGCATGAATGTACTTGTGTGTGATCCTCTAATCCTAGGTATGCATGCACAGGAGGGACTTATTACCTATACGGTCTAGACGGTCGATGGCAACAGTCTCGAAGGCGCGTCTCATCATGGGATATTCCTCTAGCACCTCATTGAAGTGGTCAACAGATAGAGAGTAGAGTCGACAGTAAGTCTCTGCTCGCACACTGGCTGTTCGCCGACCCCTTGTCAATAAACAGATCTCTGAAAGGAATATGGAGAAAATGCATCAGCTTAAAAAAAAAAAGCAAAAAACTGTGTGTAAATGTGTAAGCCACAAACTTTGTCCTACCTCCAAAGTACGAGCCATCAGAAAGTTTCATTGCCAGAGTGCCTTTAGTGATGACGCTGCAGACTCCGTGCTGAATGAAGTACATTTTCTTCCCAATGGTGCCTTCCCTTATAATGTAATCATGCGGCTGGAATACCTCGAAATGCAGCTTGGTCAACATGGCCGTCACAAAGTTTGGCTCTGCGTTGGCAAACAGCGGCATGGATGCCACCAGCTTGCGGCAGTTGAAGTTTACAATTTCCTGAGAAAAGACACATAGTTTGGTGAGAAATATCTGTCAAATATGAAACTGAAGCAAAGCGCTGCAGTCAAGTGCCTCCTTCTGCATGCATCAACAGTGAGTTCAGGGATTTCAGTATCAAAGTTCATCTTATATAAGCACACATCAAGTATATGTGACGAATAAACTACAATATAAAGACGAAAAACAAGCACTGTGTTTTTCAGTACTTTCAAAATCAAACACACACCACTAAAAGGAAGATCAGTAAATAATTTGAAGTATTTCAAACACAAAAATAATCTTTTAATAATTTTATGTGGTAATTGTGTGTCTTATTGTGTGTTTATGTGTCACCTCTCTGAGGGGCTCGCTGAGTTCTCCCAAGATGCTCTCCTCATCAAACATCTTGCCCTGGTATCTGTGCTCATAGTAGTCATGGATTTTCTGTCGGAAGTCGGCAGGCAGCTTGTGGAAGGACATATATTGCTCCACTTGTTTGTACTGAAAGGGACAGAAATAATGTTCTGTTAATACAGTGCACATAATAAATCTGACAGCATCTTGTATACTTTTTCCGCTGTAACGTTGTTCAGTTATATTGCTGCTGTTAAAGGGAGAGTCTGGTGATATTCTGTATTTTTCTTATTGTCAGAAAAATCCCATGAAGAGGATCCAAAATCAACAATGCATTGATCCCACCAACAAGTACTGTGTGTGTAGCCAAAGCCTGATACAGCTCACTCGTCTGTGCCAACGAGCTCTATTGTTGTCCAAGAAATATTAAAATACATCAATGAGCCACACTGTTGCTTTGGGTGACATGTTCCTTCATTATGATGAAAATGGGCACTGTAGTTTAATTCAAGTTAATCCCACAAACACCGTCCTGCTGCTGGTAAATACAAAAGAATCCAGTGTGTATTTCTCCACTGCTGAAAATAGTCAGCGCCCAGCTGTTGAATGTAAGTATTTAGCCTTTCTTAAAAAAAAAAATATAGATATATATATAAATAAATAAATGATTGTATGATAGCTAAGAGCTATAGACAGGGCAAAGAAGCAAACTGAAGAATCAAGAAACAGACACACTGGGTGCTTTTGGACTGGAGGAACTTTTCATAGTTCTAACAACCTCTCTTTTGTTGTGTCCACACTTTAAGACGCAGGAACAATTGTTATGATCTTTCTTTGTTCCTTTTCAAAGTAGGTTCTCTCCCAGCACAGGA
Organism: Epinephelus cyanopodus; assembly: GCA_026686955.1. Lineage (NCBI taxonomy): Eukaryota > Metazoa > Chordata > Actinopteri > Perciformes > Serranidae > Epinephelus > Epinephelus cyanopodus. The sequence goes on along the minus strand of CM048926.1, from coordinate 12,232,556 downwards.
GGAACCATGAGTGACGCAAGCGTGTGGTGACTGGTTGAAAACAGCCAATGCAGCACCAGCAACGGCCCTTTTTAAAGACCCGATAGCCATGCAAACAACAGCTTGAAGAAAATGCTGACAAACAGACCGGCAGTGAAGTCAAGGCTTTACTGAGCATATATGCATTGGTGGAAATACAACATGAATTTGACTCATCATAGCGAAACTGACGTTGTTATACCAGTGCTATGCCATTGTTGCTAAAGCCCAAAATTCCAAAGCCCCATTAGTCTGAAAAATGTCCCATTGGACAGACAGCCCATTTCTCCTATAGCACGTTGTCACACAAACAAATGCCCTTTGCGCCAAAGTCCCAGTTTTCCGAAAGCACACTCCCTGTAGTTAGTTTCAGTTTCCCAGAGGTGCTTGTGCCACTGATCCCTGGTGTTTTTCCTGACTCTTCCCAACATTTTACAGTGGTGTTTGAGCCACCACCAACAGGTGGTTTTACCGACGTTTCACAGCTTTTCCCCAGCGACTTTTGTGCCACCAAACGTGGCTGTTATAAGCCAAACATGTTTTCCTAACCACAACCAAGTGTTTTTTGTGCCTAAACCTAACCGCACATTCACCACAGTGTCGCTCACAAATGTAACGTATCGCTGGTGTACAGGAACGTACTATGTAAACATTCGGCTAGTTGGGTTGTCTAACTGCTGGTAGTGTGTATTTTCGGAGAAAGGACTATGAAGCAACAGCCTTTGTTTTGGGGATAAGGGACTGTTATAGAAATTGACTTTAAGTCCAATGAGACATTTTTTGGACTACTCGAGCTTTGGAATTTTGAGCAGTCAGAACAATGGGCAGTCCCTACTACACCACAGTGTTCTTATTGGCAGTACGAATGCAAACAAAAAAAAGGACTTGGAGGTACATAGTTCTCAGTGGAGCTTCCTCGTGGGCAGTTCCTCTCTGGGAGGCCCCAAAACTGGTTTGGTCCAAAAACGCCTTGTGTTGGTTTTGGCCTGTTTATGGAATTTGTTGTCAAATAACAAATACTATATAGACTATTGCCAGCTTACCCTCTACATAGACTAACAAATAAATAAATTGTAATTTTATAAAAGCTATGAATAAAAGACAAGGTCACCCACCAACCCTGAAAAATACTTGTAAGGTTATGATTCAAAATGTTTAAAGGCACAAGGGATAGCACGTCCATATCTTTACACTTTTTTTCTGTCAAAATTCACATACAGCAATTTTGAAGAAGTCTTTAGATGTTTAAATGCGGCCACCCCAAGAGCACAGCTAAATATATTATTTGATGTGACATTTAGAAAGCAGTTACACATTTATTTTTTGAACTACACTGATTCCTACACTCAGTTGGCAGTCGAATGCAACAGCCTGGCAGTAAATCGTACCTTCACGAAGGTTATGATGTTCAGTTTATGTTGAAACTGTTTTAGAGAGGTGCCTGATTCAAATTTATGGCCATTTTGGAGGCCGTAGTTCATGATGTTGAATTGTATTGCAGTTACTATTTTATTTTTGGGTGGATGAAATATTACAGTATAAACACCTCTCAGTGTAAAGCAACACTATAGAGGTCCTGAGAGCCAAGTGAGAAAAGAATCTGGTGATCTATTTCCTAGGCATGATCTCAACTGTTTTCTCTCCTGTGTTTGTCTTAAGAACATGTGAAAATAAATGTTTTGCCAGGATGAACTTTCTAAGTTTACTTTTTTTTTTTTTTTTTTTTTTTAAAAATCTGTGAAAACAGGTGGGAAGTCCTGCCAGGCGAAAAAATGTTTTGCCAGAATAATTTTTCGAAGATGTTTTTTTTTGTCATCTGTCAAAACCAGAGAAGAAAGAAAACTGGAGACAGTGTCAGAGGAGGGGTCCCAATCTTTCCAGTGAAAAGTTTCTCAGTGGTGCATGAAACCAATAAAGTTCGACTTTGCAGGTGTAAAATTACTCAGATCTTCCGCTTCACTGGGCCCACAGAGCAGCCGTGTGACAAACTTTGACGGCCGAGTGCCTAGTTTAGTCCTCTGCTATCTTTAATGGGGATGAAATGATTTAATCATGCAGCTCTTCCAGACTTTCAAAATGTTATCAAACCGAATGGACCAAATCTTGACAGTGGAATAAGTAATTTCATGGGGATTATGATGCACAATAGCATCATGTGACGGACCTGGAAGTTGCAGTCACTATGTCAAGCTGACTTCAAAGTCCAGCGCATTTCCTGAAGGCCTGACACTGATGCAAACCACCTGCTAGCTACTGCCAGCTGCCAGCTGGTAAAACACCCCACTCATAAGAGGTGAGGTGTCCCTGTTAATTTGACTACAAGTACAGTACACTAACCTAGGCAGTAATTATAACGTATACCAGGGGGGACACATCCCCCCCTAATATTCAAATATGCTCAAAATCTTTCCCTGTAAATAATTATTGAAGAAAAAAACATTTTTTGCACTGCTATGACAGGTTACCTCACACTGCTGTCCAAAATGATTATTATGTAACCATTAAGTAAACCAACCCAATCTCACTCCCAACTCATCAAATACAAATGCTTGAGAATTTGCCATTGGCGTCACATACCAACACACTGAGACACAGTTCACATCAGTATGAAACGCACTGGGTAGCATAATTTTTTTAACGCTCTGAGCATCTGCTGTAGTATATTCTCCACTGCATATCTCATATACTTGCTGCCTAAAATAGCACTCAGTCATTAAAACTTTGAGAGCCCCTGATCTAAAATTTTTGTTTCAAAATGTCTGTTGCCCTAGTTTGTGCAGTGAATCCCACACCGTTGTCAGTCCGCTGTTTTTCTGCTGATTCAGCATGTTGAATCGGCATCAGTGGAGCCTGTTGGTGAATGAATGATTGGCAGTTCAGCTCAGCGCACGAAAAGCGAAACAGAAGTGAGGAAAGTAAACAAAGAGCTACAATCAAGAGGAAGTGACACCAAAACAAACTTGTTACATGAGATTATTTTGCTTTCGCCATTGAGCTTTTTAACAGAAACATTTCCTTATGATCCGTCTTACTGTTCACTAAAGCACAGTAAATATGCTTTGTTCCTTCAACACTGCATTGTGTTGTTCATATGCTAACTGGCTAACTAGCATCACTATGGTATTCCGTTTTCTCTTTTTGAATGACGAATACAGACTACTGCCGTCTGCTGGTGTGAAGGGGTATTTCCTCTCACACAGGTGCAGAACATACATGCTTATTGGTCGTGTGGGCTGTAGCCTTTGCAGTGTGTTCATGTGCAACATTTTGGCTGAAACATAGGCTATATAGGGCAACGCAGCAGAGGGTTTTCATCACCGCTAGTTCTCTGAAGTCTGTGGTGTGTTTGGGCCTTTTAATTTTCCTTTTAAATAGATGATGACAGCCCTGAAACTAACATTAGTTATGCGGTTGACCTAACCTAGAATGAAGCTGTTGATAAGCCGTGAACAATATGTTTTTCACTTGCCAACTAGCGGGCTAACAGCATATCTTTTTCACCTGTTCTTACGTCATAAACACAGGAGAGAAAATCATTTAGATCACACTTAAATGGATCACCAGATTTTTTTTCTTACTTGCCTCTCAGGGCTTTTGTACAATACGATTCAACAACAACACAACCTGCAGCCTCCAGAGAAGATGAAGCTTACCAATGAAAATAAACAAGGTATCTTTGTAAGGATGACGCAACAGCTTTTTGTCTGTATTTCTTCCACTCAGTCAACAAACGCAATACAAACAACCACACAAGACAGTGTAAGCACATGCCCTTCAGCTGTCAACTGAAATGAACACACTTGCCCTTTGATCAATGCTGCCTAGAAGTTAATCAATGCCAGATCAATAGGAAGTAAAGAGTCCAACATGGCAACAACACAAACAATCAGCTCCTATTGTTGAGATATGCTAATCACAATCCATCCAAAATGACCACTGAGAGCCCAAAAAACTGTGGCCAGGCTGCAGAGAGGGAAATGATGGATGTGGCGATGAACAGAACAGACAGTAAACTGTTGAGAAAAAGATTTCTCCTTGTACTTTGCTGTCAGACTGTGTGCACTTCAACCAAGCACAAATGGAAAACCTCAAAACAGCTCCACCCTGCACCTATAAAGCTGTCCAAAACACAAGTTTGAGAGGCAGTGACAGCTCGGCGGGCGGGCGGGCACGTGCTGTGTACTCACAACTTTCAGGGACCGAGGAAGTCATCATCTAAACTGCCTCTATCCCATCGGTCCTGAATCTGTGCGGTGGATGAGCACCACGGAAATTGTCAGATGGCATCAAGTGACATCTCCTGACAATGTCTTTCAGCAGGTTTGCTTCAGAGCAGCAAGACCGCCGCACAACTGGAAGGTCCCTGCTTCACTTCTGGTGATATTACATCAGCAGCCATGTGTACTGTCAGAGGCCCCGAGCAAAACAATGAGGTCCACCTGCTCACACACTAAAAGCTCTGGATCCTCAACAGCATCAGATAAATGCCTGTATTGGAAATTGTTTGTACTCTGAGACAGACAGACTGGCTCCCTGTTTCCGAAAGAGAGACATATTTGGCAAACAAGGATTTCTAGTTGTACATAACAGAATACTTGTGTACACAGGATGAATCCTGCAGCACGGAGCAATGAAATCCCCACATTCTCAACAGCAGTACGTTCACTCACAGATAAAAAGCATCCTACTATAATGTAATACAGCTGATATTGTCTTTGCATCTGAAACATCAAGCAGACCTGCCTATGTAAGTACAGTTTCAAACAATCAGGGTCACATTAGCAGCAGCAACTAAATGATCTCAACTGCAGAAGTGACTTATAGCATTTACAGTGCAGTCAGACAGTATTACAGTTTGCTGCATTGATTTGATATAAAAGAATATGTTGAGGTTAAAGTGCTGACTCAGGCTTGAGTGTGACTACATCCACATCAGATAAACTGTGTAGGAACCGCAACGTTCTTTTATCGACAGTCATTCCATGTCAAAAGACAGAAAGTAAGTTAACTTGAAAAAGGTCTTCGTATTTCAGATTTAGGTGCAAATCTTTTGCTGTCAATGGCTGGCTGGACTCTATGACCCGAAGACATCAGCAGGCACTTGGCAACCTCCCTGGTGATGCTCTGCCAGGATTGTACTCTTCAGTTCTTGCTTATTTCAGGTGCTTTTTAAAGTCCAGTCTGGTCTTCAGTAAAAGAAACACGTACTCTGGGAGATTGAGGTGTGTGTGGGAATATTATCCTGGTGCACTGCCCTAAAATTGGGGGACTATAAAGGATTGCGAGTCCAATATTGCTCATCCATTATAGATGTGAACACCAACAAACACACCATCAACACCTTGTTCAGGAGCTTTCAGTCTAAAGTAAAACAAATAGACTGTTTGTGATTATAAGACCCTTGCGATGATTTTTGACACAGTGTTTTCAACGATGTAATATTGTGTTGAACTGTCAATTTAAATGCTTTTGTGCTTCTAAGGTAGGTAAACACTGTATCATTGAAAGGGTAACTTTGGCATTTTTCAACCTGGATCCTATTTTACCATGTTTTTGTGTCTGAGTGACTAATGATGACAACAGTGTAATTGGTCCAGTATTGAGCAAACATCTTGCACTGTAATGTTAATGGGCAATTATTACTGTCAATTTACAATCACTAAAAGTACTTGTTTTGCCACAGACTGGCTCAGATTCTTGTTCTAAGTGTCTGAAAACATTATGCAGGGGTGGGCAACCTGCAGCTCCAGAAGTGCATGCGGCTCTTTAGCCCCTCCCCAGTGTCTCCCTGTGGCCTTGACAGAAAATTGTATGGTAATAAATCAATCATCATCATTCTTACCAACATTTTCATTTTCATTTAATGTTGTAGGCCTAAAGTGATTTTACATTCTTCAACTGTAAAAATGCACAGCCTATACACTGATTGAGAAAAATGTTTTAACATTTCGTCAACTAAAATGTGCGTCATACGTCTCTGGCCTGGCGCTTTTTCCTATAAAAACATCACTAGTGATGGCTACAGTAGTTTTGAGTCTCCCTTGCTAGACTAGCTGTGGATACCAAATCCAAAAATGGAAAAGTCTCAGAGGAAAGTTGAGAATTTAACAGTGCGTGGACAAATTTGTTTGCTTTTATCAGCAATATTGCAAAGTTAAAGAACAAAATAATCAAAAACAGCCCTCCACAGAGTAGCCACCTCGTGCTAAAACATATTAATGAATGTTCATTTAGATCTATTAGTAATGTTTACAGGCAAAATTTAACTTAAAAGGCTGAGTTACCCTTTTTATGAGGCTAAAATATGTATTGTGGCTCCAGACGGATTTTTTTTTTGTTGCCAAAAATGGCTCTTGTGATACCAAAGGTTGCCAACCCTGACATTATGAAAAGGATCTCTATAGATATAGACCTTTTTTTTAAACCAGAAACAACCCCAAAATCTGTATCGTCAAACCCACCAGACTTAAATAAACAGCAGTTTCATCATTGTAAACACACACATTAATCAAAGTCGACAAACAAAATTAAACTCATAGAAACTGTCTCAGTTCATCTTTCCACTGTTCGGACAGTAATCAACTCCGGTTTGGTTGAAATAAACCCTTAATTCACCCCATTAGATGTGAAAATATGGCGTGTCTATACACGCTATAACTACTGTTTACTTAAATGGAGTCTGGTGTGTTTGGCGACTTTGGGGCTGTTTCTGGTTAACAAAGGGAAGCTTACTCTTAAACATAAAGGTCTATTACTGTTGGAATCCTTCTGCAATGTTGTCAGACACTTAAAATATTAATCTGAGCCTGTCGGTGGCAAAAACAAACACTTATAGTGGATGTAAACTGATGGTGCAAACAGGCCCTGAGTGATACTATGTACTGCTGCCTGTGTCGCCGCTGCCAGCTGCAGGTTTCTCACTCTGGATGTTGTCTCCATTTGTCAATTAGACACAAAAACATGAACAAAATAGATCCAGGTTGAAAAATACCAAAGTGACCCCTTAAGGGTTTTTGTTAGGGTTACCATTTAGCTCAAGGTACCACTGTGCAGCTACACATAGCTGTAGCTGTGTGTGAGTCTAATCCACAAAAAAGTTCTCATAATACTAGTTGTCTGTAAAAGTTCTTACGCTAGTTGCATATGGGGAACAGTAGGTGGTAAAATAGAGTAGACTCATTGCTTCAAATCCACTGTGCAAGACTACAGAGCCAAAACAGGGAAACAAATACCGTCTGTACGTTTCATGCTACCACATACCGTTTCTGCACAGGGGATGTTGATATAAAATGACCCCACACTGGTAGGCATGAAAAGTATTGTCACTCTGCCCAGAAAGAGCGATGCATGTTGCTGACTGATACCGTCACCCACACTGCCTCCTTCTGCCATAAAACATAAACATAAATACACCAAACATGCAACATTTGAATTATTCAGCATGTGGTTAAGTCTCCTGAGCGGGGGGGGGGGGGGGGGGGGGGGGTGTGTGTGTGACAGCTGCACAGCTCCTCTGATGGAGTTACACAACACACAGTCTCACCTGCATGAGTGACTCTGCTTCCTGACATCTGCAGATGGAGAGTGGCCTGAAGAAATGACCCTGTGTCACAACTCTTTACCCGACGTGTCAGAGCTAACGCTGCAGCTGGTGAGCCTTTCATAGAATAGAAGTGCTGATTGTGAACAAAGTGTAGGTGCTGGGCGGAGTGGCGGCGAGGGAAAACCTCACACTCCCCCCGTGGAGATGCAGCGCCCGAGCAGCTGTGCTCAGATTGTGACTCGGCTAAAGTCTGAATGAATGAGGCAGCAAAAGCCTATCTGATCGAGCTTAGATGGTGGCATTTAACAACGTGACTTTGAGGAGCCATGTCACAGCGCGCCGTATCGATCGTCACCAGGCCAACCTGAAATCTCTTCTGTGTCACAGAGGAGAGGGAGCAGACACTTGACCGGTGCGTCACAGCACCCACAGGGGATTGACAAACACCCAAATGAGAGTGAAAATGACATCCATTTTCTGTGTCACTTTGATGACAGTGTATGCGGCGGCAAAACGCTCCACTGACATTTTGTCATCTAAACTGCTGCTTTTGGAAACTCTTTGCATTTTGTGATTTCTTAGTCAGATGAAAATTTATGGAGAGTTTTGTTTCTGACTTTGATTATATCTTTTCACTTTTAAGCCCATTAAGTACAGACCCAATATAGTCATCAACTTTGTTATATTTCCTCCTCCTTCTTTCTGTTCTTTTATTTTATTTATCTTCATTTTCTTTAGTTTACTTTCTCATCTCCTCCTTTCCTTTCCCATCTTCTCCTTTCCTTTCCCTAACTTCTCCTTTCCTCGTTCCTCTCCTCTCTTCTCCTCCTTCCTCACTTCTCAATTCCTCTCCTCTCTTCCATCATGCCTCTTTTTCTCTCCTTTCTCATCACCTCTCATTTCCTTCCCTCTTCTCTCCTCTCCACCCATCTCTTGTCCCTTCTCTGCTCTTCTCTTCCTTACTTTCCTCTCGCCTCTTTCCTTTTCTTTTCTCTCCTCTTCTTTTGCTCATTTCCTCTCCTCTCCCCTCTTCTCTCCTGCACCCTTTTCACTACTTTTTCCCACCTCTCCTTTCCACTCATCTCCTCTCGTCTCCTCCCATCTCTTGTCCCCACTCTCCTCCTCTCTTCCCTGCTTTCCTCTCGCCTCCCTTTCCTTTCCTCTTCTCCCCTCTCTTCTACCCTCTTCTCTCCTTTCCCCTCTCCTCTTTCCTATCCTATCCTCTCTTCTATCCTACCTCTCCTTTCTCTCCTCTTATCTCCTCTCATCCCTTGTCCCCACTGTCCTCTTCTTTTCCCTCATTTCCTCTCTCCTCTCCTTTCCTCTTCTCCACTCTCTTCTTTTCTCTCATGCCATCTCTCATCTCCTCACTTCACTCTCCTCTCCTCTCCTTTCCTCTCCTCTCCTCATTCATCCCACAGCCTCTCTCCATTGGAAATTCTAATTCGGGTTCATCCCAAACGGCCATGTGGATGTATAATTCATTCACTTAATTCCCTGCTAAATCGCCTCATTATATTATGCAGCACATTCACCAAAGAGAAGAAAATCAGATAGCGGGTAAGTCAGAGCTTGTCTTGTCTTTCTTCAATTCAGAGATGTGTACACAGGGAGGAACAACACACTGTGGGGTCTCACACAGTACAAAGTCTCATTAAATGAAATGAGGCTTCTAAGGAAACACTGAAAATCCTACAGTTCAGTCAAAGGGAGTGACGACCAAAGGAGACTGATAAGGGTTTGTTCATCAGACACTTTCTACTAGAGCACTGAATATCATTTGGCACGACGAAAGGGACGCTGTTTTTGTTGTAGACGTTGGCGTAGGAATCTCTTTGGCCACTATCTCTGCAAAGTCAGCCTGGTTCTGGATAATTGGAGCGATCAGTGGCAAGCAGCCTGGCTAAGAGAAGACAGATGACTGTTGTTGATGGTGGCGGTGGCACAGAGAAGGTGCGGGGGAGGAGGGGGAGAAGGTAGAAAACAATCTTGTATCCTGTCTTGTGCCACATCATGGCAGGGAGCTCAGACTTATGTCTGCTCTCTGTCTCGCTGACTGAGATTAGTCTCTGCGACTACAGGAGAGGAGAGCTGATTCAATGTAAAACCCCCTGTGAGGCCATTAAGAGCTAATTATTGATGCAAAAGGTGGATCTGTGTGGAGATATATGACTAGTCCTCTGTCTGCTGCTTGGCTTAAAGGCACAAACTGTGATGTAGAGAGAAGCCTGATTATCTCTAATGGTTTAATAAAGACATTAATGAAGACATTTTGATGTGTCACATTATGAAAGTCAACACATTCTCACTCTCCGCTCAGATACAGCAGCTTGGTCAGTGGCCCTACGCTTTAAACTATGATGCTTTAAGTACCCCTCTAGTGCCAGTTTTGGATTTGTTGATTTCTTTGTCAATTTCCACTCGTTACATGCTGTCTTTCAAATTAATCTTCCGTCATCACAGGATTGTACATTTTCTCCACCAAAACTACTTTAGGTTTAGGAGGAAACTACTGAGTTAGGTTTGGAAAATGATCACGAAATGACTATGTCATGTGACGTATGCCCACCGTTACGCGGTTAAAAAACTCAACCTGACTTCTGGTTTCACACAATACATGAACACAGGTCTCCTTGGTAAAAGTTGAGTGCATGTTTGGCCTATCAACCACCTTGCCCTACTCGGATTTTGTCGCTCTGTCTACTACGTTACTGCCACGGACGGGATTATATCGTAGGTAGCTGAAAGCTCAATGCGTCTCATTCACACACTGTGGGGTGTCTTGTCAGTGACAGAAACCGAGGGCTACTGACAAGACTGCCGTATTTGACGCCCTGGGAATAAGGACAGGCTGGAAAAGCACAAGTGTAAATAATAAATGTGATGAACACTACATTCAATTTAGTTGCTTCAGCTTCAGGGTCCTGTAGCATGCTGGCTCGTTAATGTCATGAACAACACCTGTTCTTTTCCTGCTAAAACAAGTAAAAATTTCTGCAATGAGAAATGTGTTTTATATGTACATCAGCATATTAATCAAAACTGTAGTGATGTAACTTCTAAAGCAGCAGCTTAATGATTTCAGCAACACTCTTAACTGTCCACTGTTGCCTTATGTATGTTCTGATGAAGGTTTAATTGACCAAAAGCTTAACAACAAGTAAAACACTGCATAGATGTAGGTGTGCGGAAATCTTTTTCTACCAGGCACACTCTTAATGACACATAGTTATCTTGTTAATTTAGCAAGATATCTGTCAAATGATGTAATGCACCAACCAGATATCCAAATACCTTGAGCTGCAGTGAGACCAAAATTTGTGTGGCCAAAAGCAGGGCTGACAGGAAATAGCGTGGGCAGGGTTGTAAACATAAACTGCTGGAGCTAGCATGGCTAGCAGGCTAACAACAGCTGTCCAAAAAGTTGTTAATTATGCAGCGTTTTATCAGACATTTTACTGTGATTAACCTCTGTCACTGTCCTTGCAGTCACTGCAGCGTGGCAGCAACCTTCCTTCACTGCTTCCTGCATCATTCTGCAGCGTAGTTATAAAACGAGAATATGAATAAACAATATTTTCCAACTGAGAGGTCAATCACACCCCCTCTCTTAATCCGGCTGGACGCTGGGGAGCCCCGTGGTTCAATCAGATTGAACTCTGAATGAAGAGAGTGCAGATGAAGATTAGTCTGTATGTATAAATCTGACATTTGATGCTCATGTTAATTAATGTGCTTTGTCCCTTCTCAGAAAAAAATAAACATAAACATAAGTGAAGGAGGCGGGTCAATTCAATTGGAAGCAAAAGTGTCTTCCACAACAACACAAGTGTTTTAACTTATTCTGGCTTTTAAGATCAAACTTTATGAACCATAACCATGTTTCCATCAGCCTGTTTAGATGCGCATCTAGAAGTATCGCATCAGAAAATTATGATAGAAACGCCAAAATTCAAATTAAAATCCCCTGATTTGAACAAACTGCTGTGTCTTGCATATAAATAAAATCCAATATTGACACTAACATAATGGGCTCACTTGATTTAAAAGGTGCTATTCACAGTTTCTTTGTATCTGATTTCACTCATTGAATATATAAAACCGGAGAAGTAGCAGTGGAGGTAACCATCTTGGAATATCATGTGAACATTCAGGTCGAAATAACGGGAGGTTTTCATGTTCTTCTTATTACGCCAGCAGTGTGTAAATGCAGCATGAGGCAATCAGGCAAAACAAGTGAAAACACCTGTGTGGGTGCACCATGGAGTGTGAAGGGCCTTCACTGCTGCATTTGCCAGTGACCTCACACCGGATTACATAAAGCAGGGTAATGTCAGAATCACAAAGTCAAAATCACAGAATATAATGTGGCCAAAAAAAGAAGTGCCTCTACTGGACTAACATACAGTCAGAACTCTGATGTGCAAATTTCAGAGAGCTGTAATCATCAGAGACACATGCCTGAATTTGTCATTGTTTTCAAAGGTGCATTAAAGGAAGACTGCTTCTTTCTAGGTCTACGTGCCGCTCTGCTGTGTGTCAGTGTGCACTCTTACTGTGTATAAATAACTCATGGGTCTCTGCACCAAAGCCACCAAGCCAAATTCTCCCTAAATTTAACCAGCATGCGTTGTGAGTCTGATGACATTACGGCCGGGCTGAAATGGAAAACCTCCACACAATGCTAGCTCGAGCCTCACTGGGGCTATAACAGACTGCCAGCAGACTTGTTTTGCTAACACTCTCCGAATGATAAAAATGTCACTCACTGTCCTATCTGGAGGCGTGGCGAATTCGCCCAGCAGCGTCGGCATCAGCCTCACTGGCATGGCTGGCACTGTACGCATTTTTTTTTTTTTAAATAAACACGTCTTCAGCTCAAATGCTAATCCTCATAGAGCAGCGGGGAAAAAAACTTAGCAGCAGGAAAACAGAAAATCTGACAACTGGTCAGAAAAAGGGTTCTGGGGAAATGCACTTCACTGCCCTCGGCAGAAAAAACATATATTCTGAGATGAGGTGATGATGCATTAGAAAATGATGAGTCTAAATGTGAGTGCACAGAGCACACTGCATTATGAACACAGTTCTGATGTGGAAGCATTTATGATTCTTACTTCTCAATTCATCCTTAAACTGAGTAAAAATACAGGCTGTTTGAGGATTATACACACTTATACAACTCATCACAGCTCTTAAATACACAAGACAAGACTGCTTGTGGTGCAAATTTACCCGCATATTTAAAACTGAGGTGAAAACTTAAAGAGACAGTTCATCTCAAAATCCAAAATACATGTTTTTACTCTTACCTGTAGCGCTATCTATCAATCTAGATTTGTCCAGTGCTGGAGATATTAGCTGTAGAGATGTCTGCCTTCTCTCACATATGAAGGAATTGGATGGTACTCGGCTTGTGGTATTCAAAACGCCAAAAAGGCACAACTGAAAAACTCATCAGCAATGTCTCTTTCCAGAAATCATGACCCAGCTACTTGAGATAATCCACAGACCTTGTTGTGAGTAGCTTCATGTAAGAACTATTTTCTTTCTCTTGAACTACACCCATGGATGTGAGGCTCATGCTTGTGACTGCACAAGATGTAAACATTTGTTTTCTATAGGAGGCCTCATTGTCCGTTGGTAGTAATCTGCCACCGGAAATGGAAAGGGGGTTGTTCATGACAAGGTCGTAGTAGGGATGCACTGAAATGAAATTTGTGGCTGAAGCCGAAGCCGAATAAAATTAAACGCTTGGCCGAATACCAAGTACCGAATGCCGTTGTTTAGTTTTTCATTAGTTTTTGCAGATGAACCCCCTCCAGATTAGTGTACCAAAATTGGGACCCACCGTACGATACCAGTGAAAGTATCACGATTCTGAGTAGTATCACGATACCACAGCAAAAATGAGGCAGATGTGCCTTTTGTCATTTATAGAAAGATAAATCACTTTTCTATAACACATCAATGATATTTCAATGGAATAAATTACTTATTGCCTTATTCATACTTCAAAAACGGCATCAATAAGTGATTAACATAGGGGGGATCAAAATAAAATGAATAAATTCAACAAATCAACCAGCCACCCTCCTCCCCTGACAAGTAAAGAACAGTCCCTTCATAAGTAAAGAACAGTCCCTAAAGTGCGGTGAGGTTTGTGGACCTTTACCTGCCACAAAGAGAGAAATTTGAACGGCTCGTTTCTCCTCTGACACGTCACATACCTGTGTGCCGCCACGGCTCGGCTGTTCAGGTACTTTTGGACAGTCATGATGCCAAGAAGAGGACATTATTGGAGCTGGACTTCTCCGTCGCCTGTAAGCTGTTATCTTACGCCGCAGAGCACTATGGCCGCCGTATTTGACAGAAATACATTTCTGTCTGTGTCTGTGATCCCCGTTCAACCCACAACCGGCGGGATTCGCCTTTCGTTTCTGCTGCTGGTTGAACTCTGTACTCACACAGCGTGCTGAATGATTTATTTTGCTCGCACAAAACTATTTTTAGTCGCAAATGCCAGTGCGGTGATGGACGGAGTAAAATATCGCCACACTGCCGACATTTTTCTCTGTCCGTCACCACACGCTGTTTGATTGCGTTATCAAAACACGCCACTATTATTCAGCCTTGCTTTTCACTCATTCCACCGAATACTGAATGTGTGTGTTTTTGCAATATTTGGCCGAATATATTCAGTTACCGAATATTCGGTGCATCCCTAGGTTGTAGTCATTGTAGTCTTATAGCTCAGTGAAAGTGCCGGCTCGACAGTGCTGTGTGCATTCCTGGAGGAAGAATGAGAACGAACGAAAAAGTTTTGCAATAAGTTTAAACAACTGCACAATGGAATACTCGCTTGTAATCAACCTTCGCAGTATGATGCCTTTGAACACAACACCAACATTCTTCTTCTGCTTCTTTTCTGTGTCCCATTACATTGCCAAGGTTTCCTGCCGGTTGGCGACACCCAGGTAAAGAAGCATTATCGCCATCAAGTGGGCTGTGTAACGCGTATAACGCTTCAGAGTCAAACGAACGATCAAGTGAAGTTTACACGAGTGTGAGGCAGCTGAAAAAATAGATCCACAATCGAGATGAATAGCGAAAAAACACGGATGGAAACCACAGTTTGCTACAATTTTTATGTCAGAACATCAACGAACACCACTGACCACTCGTGAGTTTCATGGCTTTGAAAACAAGCTTTCAGGGTGGTTTTAGGACAGATTGACACATGGCCATAGGCAGCACTGTTAAACCAGGCAGGGGAAAGCCAAATTTTCCGAAAATGAGCAATCGTCACTATTTTGGTCTTAGCTGCTCTATTTCATCATTAACAACCCCAAAATGGGGCTCAAAGTGCAAAATACCGGACTTCTTCTTTAATGGCGCCTTCCTCAGCTGAGCTGTAGCATCAGTTAGCACAGTGGTGCTAGGTGAGCTAGCAGTAGATGCACACTTCCTTTTGTGCGGTACGATACGGTTAATGGATGTAGTTCAGTAGAAAGAAATTAGTTCCTACATGAAACTGCTCACGACAAGGTCTATGGATTATCTTAAGAAAGCGAGTCATGATTTCTGGAAAGAGACATTGACGTTGAGTTTTTACAACATATAGCACCACAAGCCATCTAGTTCCATTATATTAGAGAGAAGGTCGACATCTCTACAGCCGATATCTGCAGCAACTCACTCTAAAACAAGCTACATTGATAAATAGCACTACAGGTCAGAGGAAAAATATGTATTTTTGATCTTGCCATGAACCGTCCCTTTAAAAACCATCAGCCAGAGGAAAAGGGGGCAGAGTAATGGTCTTTTTCTTGGACAGGTTGCTCATTTATGTGACCACCACTGTGTGAGAAACCATTCCTCGCAGCTAAAAACACAATGGGTTTCTGTGTAGCCTTTTAACACCCATCATCCAGGACACACAGTAAAGACAAGAGCAACAGTAAGCACTCAACTTGCTGAGTCGTTGTCTTCTAAGGCATTTATTGGAAATGATTTATACCCGAGCGTCCAGCCGCATGGCTGAAAAAACCCTTTGGGGAGTTCCTCACAATGCTAGCCAGACAAAAAGCAGACAAAAACACTCTAACGATGTGAGACAGACACTGTTCAGATATCTCGCAGTGCACCAGGACTCGTGTCGACAACAAGGCCCTACCGTCTCCCACAGGTTTCCCCTCCCCCCCCGTGCTTTGCTCCCAGTAGCAGACAGTTAGCAATAGCACTGCACCTCTCAAGGACACCACCACCAGAGAGGATACAGAGAGGGAGGAGAGGAAGAAAGAAAGAGATTCAGATCAAGAGGAGAGGAGAGAGATAAAGATAGGAGGCAGATGGGAGACAAAGCAGGAAATCAGGTGGAGATACGTAAAAGGTGGAGGGGAAGAAAAGAAGGGATGAGATGGAAAGGGGGATAGTTAAAGACGCATAACAGATGATACAGAGCGCAGGTAGAGTGAGAGCCAATGAGTGAGTGATCAGGAAGAGAGAGAGGAGGGAGGCAGCCATGGTTGCTTACGTCACCTTCAGGATGACATTGGCAGGACACACAGGTCTGCTGCCTCATCAATTCTACTGCTGCCCAAGGGGACATCATATCTCACACACACACACACACACACACACACACACACACGCTATCTCTCTCTCTCTCTTTCGCTCTCTCTCTCTCTCTCTCTCTCTCTCTCTCTCTCTCTCCCACATCAGCCCCCCCAAATACACACGCACACACATACGTCCAGCCCCTGGCGACGTGGCTCTACCTGGCCGAACACACCCGCAGCCTCTGATTGGCTGCTGAAAGCCAGCAACACTCCCCCTGCTCCCCAGCCAGCGAGACTCTGCTTGGAAACAGAGAGGCTGCGCCGTTACCACTACAGGCCACTGCTGCAGCACTGTTCAGCACTGCTCTGATCCCCATGCTTGTTTCAAAAGATGTCTGATAGGCAAAGAAAAATACCACCCAATGGCAATATGAGTATCTGACAATGTGTGATTAAGGTCTTAACTGGGAGGAAGGTGGTCTGACCTGACGCTGTTGCACCATATTACAGCTAACACTAATTTCCCACTCATGTCAATGGTTAACAACATGCAGTACAATTAAATGAATGTGTGAGGCTACAGTATGATATATTTTTACTTAATCAGGAGCAAATATTCAAACCTGTAAAATCAGCTGCAGCCAATGACTAACAAAGAGACAGGAGGAGAAAGAGAAATAACGAGCAGTACCATTTCTTTAAATTGACCTCTGTGGGAGCTCTTCAATCGCACTGACCCACCAGTGAGTCAATCAGTACAAAGCTCACACTGTGCAGCTGCAAAGGGCTGAAAAATGAAGCCAACACACAAGTGCCAAAACCTGCAGTTCCTCTAATGGCCATTTGAGGCTGGCTCCAAAACAAAGTCAATCCCCATAGAGCCCCATGTTAAAATGCCCATTACAGCAGAAATAAACATGTGTACAGCCTGGTGCATTATACAGTTTTGGTCTCTGGTGATAATTTCCCCCTGTACTGTACAAGAGTGAATATTTACATAGCTCACTCGTCTACATTTTATTAAGGCCTAAAGTTATGCATAATTAAGGGTGTAGCTGCTCTGAGTGACAGGCTATCTGAAGATAATTTCCTCAGGCTCTCAGTCACATCCACCTCTTGCTCCTTCACAGCTTCACCCTCTCATCTAAATCTTGTTCAAACATTGTCACTTCTGGCTCCAAAAATTCGAAGTGATGCCATAAACCAAGTCTATGGCAGCCACACACAGTGAAACTGATCCAACTTTTTCTCCCTTGATACAGATTCTCAAACTAAAGGTATCAGCCAACTGTAACAGAGTACCGCCCTGACGCCAGTGATCTTCTTTTCCCAAATTTCAACTCTAAAATTCGTCTATATGTATGGTAATTTGAGGTTGTATCTACATATCATTTCCTAACTATGTGAGACGTTCATACAGCTTGAGAGGTCTCCCTTGTAAAAGAAATCTTTGATCTCAGTAAGACATACCTGGTTAAATAAAGGCTAAAAAAATCTTTTTGAACTCATTGCCATTGTTAATATAATATAAAATCAGACCTTGTTTTCTGAGCCTCTCTCTTTTATGAAGCTTTGTTAAACGTGTGATAAATTCCTACATGCAACCTTTCAAAAAGACCTAAATCTAAATGTCAGTGAAGATTCTCAGTCATCCAGGTCATGGTAATCTTTAGTGCTGTATCGTAGGCTTAAGTTCTTTGGTAACACTCAATAACCATGCATGTCACTGTGTCGACACTTTCGGTATCACAGTAAACACCTATGTCACTGGTCCTGGTCAAGATATAGTTCAACACACACTGTGATGTCCATATGGATTAAACAAACAAAGATATTATGTGTTAGTTAAAGAGTTTTAGAGGTGGTGGTAGGTGGATTTCCCTGTTTTAAATCTTAATGCTAAGCTAAGTTAGCCAGCTGGTGATGGCAGCTTTTTATTTACTGTACAGATGTGAAAGTTACTGATTCTTCTATCTAGGTTTCAGCTAGGAAGCGAAAACATTTTAAACTTTTCCTTTCAGGGGAAATAAAGTGTAAAAGTGGACACATTGGACACAGGTGATCTGATGTAGCTGCTCACCTTTTCCTGATACTGCCGTCTGGAGGAGTCCAGGGATTGGATAAGAGCCGTTGCATGGCCAATGAAAACAGCATAGCAAGTAGCTCCTACAATCATACTCAGCATGGTGAGCCAGATATCTGATAGACTCTCCGGGGCCTGCCGGCCATAACCGATGCACAGCATGTGGCTCATTGCCTTGAATACAGCAAACGAGTACAGCTCTGACCAGGTATCATTCTGTGGAGAGGGAGAGAGAAAAGGGAGATAAGCAAACAGTTAGAGACATCAGCGTTACATAAAAAGGCATGTTTTGAGAGAGAGTGGTGGCACAGAGTAGGGAACCAGAAGAAAAGCTTTGGGGAAAGAGGGGTCGTGGAATAGCACTTACACAAATGAGAACTCCAGGGAAGCAGTTGCATTAGAGGGAAAGAGGGAGGAAGTGGAAACGACTTCAGGGGAATCCTTCGAGGCCTAATCAGTAAAGTAGAGACGGTTTGGAAATTATTTCCTCTGAGAGGAATGATAATGAGAGGTCATTAAATATGCCCTTTCAGAGCTGTGTGAGTAGGAATGTACTACAGGCGGTGACAGCCAGGCAGCGGCCACCAGGCTGCTTGTGTTGAGATTCATGAAGGGCTAAACCTCTGGTCGTAAGTTGCAAAAACATCAAGGGGCATTAGTCATGTTGTCAGATCACTTTGAGAACATCTGATCAGCACTGAGTATGCTTTTCTAAATGTAAATAGCAGCTCTGTATTTTTCCACTGTAGCTTTATGCCAAAACTCCCTTCCTCACAAAAGAGACGGGTGAATGAGCAGTCCGAACAAGCTCCATTGATCTGATACTTTTGTCCACCAGCTCCCTTTGTTTCCCTTTTCTCTTTCATTAGCTCTGAGTGGTGACTGTGGTGACCTCGACCTTAACAGACTGCTGATGCCAATTAATTCAAGGTAAAGCCAAAAGCCGGGGTTGGGGCCCAGTGTTTTTGGTTTTTTTTTTTTGTTAAATTTAAATCAGGCTACCCGGGGAACTAGTTTCCTGTGTAATGAAACTGTATTATTAAAGCAAAGCTTCTGTCCACAGAAAAATAAAGTTAAAAACAGCCTCCTGAAAACCTCTTAGAGCCAGGCTTCAAGGGCACAAAAAACATTTTCTATCATGGTTCCAGACACACACACACACACACACACACACACACACACACACACACACACACACACACACACACTTCCTCTCTAAATTCGTACTGTAGCAGGCTACACGGAGGTTACAGTCTGCACTCAGACTACAGTCTGCACTCCTATATCCTCTCTTATAAACTTACAGAGGTCCATTAGCAGTCTATTAGTGCATGTGCCATCACATTATAATTTCCTTCCCTTGGCTTATTTCAAACAATTAAGTTCGCTCCCTCACTGCCCTGTTAATAAATCCATACATCTCCAAAATGTCAACTTCTTGTGTGCTGCGAAAAGTCATTTTATCATTTTTAATTAGGTTATTTTAGGGTCTTTAAAGGGATTCAACAACAAAACTATATCAAAACATCTGTTTAAAAACGCACATCAAAATCACACAACTCCTGCAGTATAATCCAAGTCTTACTTATCCAGTTGTATGCTCAGTCCTTCCTAAACTCGTCGTTATACTGCACGACTTGTATGAGAGTTTGTAAACTGATGTTTTGGTATAGTTTTGCTGTAGTTAAACAGGAAGCCCTGTGACTTTAATCCCTTAAGGATTTCCTCAGTGATTTCCTCTTGATTCTTCGTTCATCGTGGTGGCATGCAAGAAAAACAAAGCTTTCTCTACAAATTCAACGTGACACAGGAGGAGTAATTGATAAACAAATGATCATTTAGGGAGTGAAGTATTCCTTTAAGTGTCGGTCTGCCAATCACCTTGGCCTCTGGGAAAATGTAACAGCAATCTCTTAAAATCTTCTGCAGTTATATTGATTAAATGATAAACATTTCAATGGAAAAAAAATGCACAAGAATAATTAATCAATAGTTAAATTAATCATTAGCTACAACCCTTAAAAGGTGAACTGTAGAGCAAATGGACACAGTCCATGAACAATACAACAGGTCATGTTGTTGGTGGCTGGGTGGTGGAGCGGGTGCCCCATGTGCAGGGCTGTTGCTGCAGCGGCCCATGTTCGGCTCTGGCCTGTGGCCCTTTGCTGCATGTCACTCCCTCCTTCTCTCCCCCCTTCATGCTTGTCTGTCCTATACATTAAAGGCTAAAAAGCCCCACAAAAAATCTAAAAAAAAAAAACAAACAACAAAAAAAACCATGTCATGCTGTTGTATTCTATGGTCTGCTCTCATCTAAGAGACAAGACATTAAAGGGCCAAGCAGTGATAGAAGGTCTCCTCCGTCACGAGCAGAGAGAAAATGAAGACTCCAAAAATAAATACAGCTCCACCAAGTGGGCTGAGGCTAAATGGTGTATATGTGAAAACAGAAAGAGAAACAGTGGAGTGAAACAGATTGAATAATAGATGAACGATGAGCACTTTGATTCTGAAATAGCACAGGCAAGAGAGAGGGAGAGAGAGACTCCGTATCCTTATAAGTCTCAACAGCCCTCCCCAGAGATTTCAGTTTGGGAACTATCCGTTGCTTTGTTGGTAATCACCGTCTCCATTAGCTGCAGATAGTCTGTTTGAAGTTGGTTGATAACGCAAAGGGCTTTAAATTTATCTTCCAGTGTCCTAAAACGCCTCTTTGTATGAGCTGCTGCGACCTTGCTGTGCAGCAGGCCTCATATCTCACATATATACTCAAACGTAAATTTCAGCCGCCAAACAGAATGACCAGGTGTTACTCATGTTACTTCCAACAGTGACAAAATGTACCAACATTTGGCTTTAAAAATAGTTTATGGCCATGCTAGCAGCTCTGTGAGGCTGTAATGCTCACTGTGGAGAAAACAAATGCCAGGTAGAAATATTAGTTTTTAATCTTTAGCAGTCGTGCTGAAGTAAATTTAAAAACTGGACAGAGGGTGATGCCAGAATGAAGGTCTTTGGTAACATACATCAGAGGTTCAACAAAGGTTTGTCATGAGAATTTAAGTGTGAGAGGGAGCCTATGTGTTCGTTTTCCAGTTTGCACTTGTATTTCAGGTTTCTACTGAAACATGTTTACATGCTTTATATGTCAGAAACTTTTTAATTTCAATTATATTGTCTGCTAGAACACCTGTGTTCACCCTCTGTCTGAAATGCTTCATCTTCGTCCCTGCTTCTTCATGACAAAACCCAGTCTGCTCTGATTGGTTTGTGTTTTCCCTGGTCTTCCTATTTTTGCTTTCAGCGTATCTGCCAGGCCCACAGGAAGTGCAGCGGGTTTTGAAGCCAATTTTCATGGTGGCCAAACACTGTAATTACATCTGTCACATGATGCCCTGTGGCCCTGTGAATCAAGTTAGCTGAGGGCTAGGCAGCCAAAGTCTCCACTGCACCTGCTCTATGGGCCACATCATGGTCCATCATCCAAGTAATTTCATATGCAGCAGTTGAAATGTTTTCGCTTCATGTCTACTGAGCAACTTTCATTGGAATGAACAGGGATGTGCCTCCAACGTTCTATCCAGTTCTCTTTATACATCCAGGGAATGACTGTAACAGAGTATTGTGGCACTTTCTACCATGAAAAAACACCAATCAAAACTTCTAAACACAACTGGACATGTCTCAGCTGGAATGTGACCCAAAATCTGTTTTCATCATTTTTTTCCACGTGCTAAGATTTGCTAAGTATTAGGGACGCACTATAATATCGGCACATCATCGGTATCAGCAAATATCGGCTTCAAACTGAACTATCAGAATCAACCAACATGCTTTTTCTTATTTTCCACAATGAATTTACAGAAAAAACTTGATGATCACTAAAATTTGGTGTGGAAAAAAGAAGATATATCTATATCGGTTATCAGTCAAATGAGTTGTTATATATCGGCAAATCGGCAAAAAATCCAATATTGTCCCTATAGCACAAAGTGGCTACTGGTAATGTTAGCGGGAAACATCTGGTCCAAATTGCATGCTAATGCATCTAATGGTTGTCATGGCATTTCACTCTGATCCACAAATGTTAATCTTGTGGTGGCGCTAGAGGAAAGGTCCTGGGATCACTAAAATCATTTGGATCCATCCTTTGGGGAACTATGGATGTCTGTAAAAAAATTTATAGCAATGCATCTGATAGATGTTTCAGTCTGGACCAAAGTGTGGACCAACTAGGGCTGAACGATATATCGTTATCGTATCTATAATGAGATATGAACATGCAAGATATTAATATCCCAAAAGGCAACAATATTGACGATATAATTTCCCCGTGAGTTTCCCCAGCTTGACCTACATGTACAGCTGAGCCAATCACAAACATCCTTTTTACGCTTGCCTGAAATGTACAGCTAAGGCCAGCCAATCACAAACATCATTTCCTGCTTGCCTTGGATCGATAGCAAAACCAGCCAATGACAAACATCCCCTTGAGCGAGGGAGACGTGCTGCTGCTGCTAGCAACTTGCGAGTACATACAACACATTTGCAACTAAAATAGATTTGTTCAAGCAAAATAAATCATTCAGCACGCTGTGTGAGTACAGATTTCAACCAGCAGCATTATTATTATTTTGATCCCCCCTATATTAATCACTTATTGATGCTGTTTTTGGAGTATGAATAAGTCAATATGTAATTTATTCATTGAAATATCATTGATGTGTTATAGGAAAATGATTTATCTTTTATAAATGACAAAAGGCACATCTGCCTCATTTTTGCTGCGGTATTGTGATACTACTCAGAACCGAGATACTTTCACTGGTATTGTACCGTGGGTCCCAATTTTGGTACCGTGACAACCTACCGAGTACTGTCATGAACAGTGCCTTGCAATAAAAGACACAGCGGGGACATCTGGGGCCTCCTGTGTCAAGCCCAAGCAAGGTCGGATTGCCGATGCATTCAGTAGCATAATGCCATACCAATCGACGTCCAGCAGGCACAAAGACATTACAAACGCTATAACGTACCTTATTGCTACACATGATCCCCGAGTATTCAGTCACTAAAGAGGGCTTCCAGAAAATGGTTCGGACTCGTTTTTTTGCTTAGATTTCACTGAACCCATAGTCATATCGTATGTATCGGTATCGAGATATCTAGCATAAATATTGAGATATGAAATTTTGTCCATATTGTTCAGCCCTAGGACCAACCCAACAACACTGCCATCCCTCCAGTTAAAAATGGTGAAAGGTGCACCCAGAACAGATGAACTTCTGCCCTGTTTCCACTCTCATCAGTTCCCAGCTCCCTGGCTGAAGGACTGAGGGTCTGCAGGACTGATAGGCGCAGGGATGGAAGAAATGACAGAGACAGGGAAGAACCTGATAATGGAAAATAAAGTTATATCAGACAAAATGAACGATCGCTGTGTGTGTCCGACAGCCGATAAGCTGGACAAATATCAAAAGATAATCGACACACATGTAACAAAGCCTCTGCCCTGGCCCTGTCACACACCCACCAGGTTTAGTTTACAATGGCTTATCGGAGTTTATTGTACAGTCAGCTCTGTCTCCTGCTTCCTCTCACTCCCTCTGTCTCTTTCTTCTGGTCTGCCTCAGTGCGTGTGCGTGGGGTGGGCAGTGAAATATGTTGCTTGTGAATGTGGAAGGCAAGGCATCCTCTGTCCCCTGACAGTTCATTTGAAGGCCAAAAGAAAAGTGGCTCTCAGTATTCAATCCGTCAACACAAACACCATGTGACGGCTGTCTAGACTGGTGTAGATGGTTCCATTAATTTAAACGGTAATTCATGCCGTTTAAAGTTCAACATTTTGGGAAATATGCTCATTAGCTTTCTTGCTGACATGGTAGGATTGATACCACATGTCTGTGTGATAAGTATGGAGCTAGCCAGCTTGCTTAGCTTAGCAAGACTGGAAGCTGAGGAAAACAGCTTGCCTGGTTAGTTCCAGCACAATTTGTCGTTTTTACATTTCTGTTTGTGTATGGATTAATCCAGGCTGTTCACATTCACTGTTCGGTCTTAAACCGAAGAAAAGTAGTGCACTATTATGCGTATATAACCCATGTAATCGTGAGCCAAAAAGACAAACACAGGCCTTTGACCCAGGGTTTATGTCTTGTGTAAAACCAAAAGTTAACATTGAGTTATTTTAAGTTATGTACCAACATAACATCATGTCGTCATATCATGTCAGCATGTTACATAAAGTACGTAATGTGATGATGTCAAACCATGATATTTCTCCCAAACCTAACCACTAGGACCACCAATTTGGAAGATATCATATTAACAGCAAAAAGTTATGTATAATTATACATTGATTACACAATTAAACGTCTCCATTACAACAGTGCAACCCACTTGAAGGTGTGTCTTTAACTGCTGAGGCTTGTCTTGAGTCGATGACGTTTAAACGCAGCAGGCTGATCCACAGCTAAAGGGCCCACCTTTTGTTGCTGAAAGTGTTTTTTCATCACACAGCACGGAAGGTAAAAACAAGTTTACCTGTTGGAAGTCAGATTTTTGCAGAGGTGCATTAAGATTCTGCTGTCTGCAACTCTTCATCTAACATCTAACAGTGGCTGTTTCTGCTTGTACTCTTCCTCCCTCCAGTAGTGCCCTCAAATCCATTGCTTTCAACGCGTGGGATGTGCGGCAAGTGTGCCCAAACGGCATAGGGATGACGTCGCAATGTGCAAGCATTCCCGAGCGCCTACTTTTCAGGGCGCGACGGCTGCACCCTGAGATAAACTGAGTTAACCACCACAAGTCATGTGACAGGGAACAACCAATCACAGCCAACAGATATCTTTCCCTTCTTCAGTAAATATCAGTCTGTGATAAATATGGAGAAGAGTTAATCATTTTAGTGCAGGGTTACCCAGAGCTTTTCATCTGTCCCACGGACCGTATTTTAGGCCTACACACTTAAAAAAACCAGCACATGGAAAACGATCAGCTCCGCACTCAGGATTTCAGGTAAATAGGCTATGATTCAATGCTGGTTATGGTTGCTTAGCAACTTCAAACACAATCTGTCTCTGTGCCCTGGAAAGTTGGCACAGAGTAGACACAAGAGTAGCACCCAATGCCCGACATTGCATTTTCCATGCATGATACATGTTGCAAAGTTGCGAAATGTGTACGGCCCCTCACACAACTGCTACAGCTGAAAGCGAACATGAAACAATAAAAGACAGCAGATATGTAAAGTACAAACAGGGACGCGGGACAGAAACTAAACTACTGAGAGCTGACCACACACAGACTTTTAAAAACGCCTGGCTGTCTCGTCTCCTGCACAGACAGGAGTTGAGTCTTGTAATACACGCTTGCTTGATGGAGACCTAGAAGGAGAAGAAGGTCATCAGGGGTTGGCTGTGGTCAGCGAGACATCACCGCTACCTGCTTGAAGGTGGTCCGGCATGCTTTCGTCTCGACTCTGGAGATGGTCCGCCTCAGATGCAACTCAGTGGATTTAAACTAACGAAATCGGCGCAGCATGATTTGACTTGGGGCGGCTGCAAGTACTAATGGAACAGCCCTAAAATGTTAACGGTACCAGTATCAGTCTATGCACATCAGACATTAAGTAACATTGACTGTATAATAAGAAACCAAACTATATCAGTATGTGGTTCCTTAACTCATAGTTTTCAACTAGCGTATATAGACTAACATTGTAATCAAATTTCTGAAATTTAGTTACGGCTTCCAGTTTAGGTGTGCAACCCCAATATTTTCAGTGGGCCCATCTGGTCACCCCATATTCTTGGGCATAGTGCAAAGGGGAGGTCAGGACTTTATAAAAAGGTAGTGACCAGGTGCCAGATCATAAGCAGCATGCATCCAAGAAGAAGAACCAAAAATTGCAGACACAATGCTGAAACACCGCCCACAAACAAATATACCGAGGCAAAACACCAAGTGGGGTGAATCTGGGGTTGGCTTTCACTTACTCTTTTGCTGGTGATACTGTTTACAAACAGTAACTTACAATTAATTCATAGTATCCCTTTAAGCCTCCAGTTCTGTTGTTGTGGGAGTCTGGGGTACCACTGAGTTTGCTTTGAACATCATTTTTACTTTGAAGAAAATTTCTCACTAAAATGTCATGATGACTGCGAAAGTATCACTTAACTGGAGAGGGCTTGGTTGGCAAGATGGATCCATTCTGAAGTTTTTTCAAACCGAACGCCACTTTTACAGTGATCATACGGAAATGTCTTTAAAACAGCAACATTTCTGCTCGAGTAGTTTTCAACACAATTACTGATGCTTAAGTAACGGTTAAGTGCAGTAACTGTGCTTCCTGCTTGGGTCGGATATTGCAGCGCTGCTTGTCCTCAGCACAGTGAGATCCTTCAGAACAAAAACACCTGAGTTCCACTGGGACTGAGATAATCACATCCTTTCTCTCCTCGCCCAGGAAACAAACACCACCTAATTTCTAGTCCATTTACAGAGGTTAGACAGCAGCTTTCACTTTTCATGTTTATATGCTGTTACAGGCCTACTGAGGAGTTTAAATCCAATTTGCAACGTCCAGCAGCAGACCTGTAATACCGTTTGGTCAAAATAGGTGCTGTGAGTAAATAAAGTGATTTAACAGCATATGTAGTAATTACCGGCTTATCTCCTCCAAGGGAGCAGACCACTGTACTGCAAAGCCCCCTCCTGCTGATGGCAGTGGGGGATAATAAGAAAGAGACGTCTCTGTGATGTGGATACAGTAAGGGATGGGTACACACACGGTTGTAATTACAGAGTTGAAACTACACACCCTGTGTCTGTCAGTTAGCGCTGCTGTCACTATTATTACCCAGTCGCCTCCACTGATGCAGCGAGGCTCTGCCACCAAGCTGCACTCGACCGTGGAGATTAAATATGTGGCTGACAAGGCTGCATAATGCTAAATATAAAGCGAACGAAATTAATAGATGGAAGTTGGGGTGCACTGCAAAAACAACCTACGTTCCCTGAGGTATTACAAGTTCGACTGAGTCCAATTACTGGTTGGTGGATGTCATCCAGAGTTACAGTGTGTTCGCAACGCCCTCCATGGGTCCTGCCTCCAGGCCCCACACCACCGTTGCCACTGTAGGGTGCGAGGCATGATGGATGGCTTGCTGCAACACGATGGCTAATGTTACAAGTTGTCAGCCACTCAATAGGGGGCGGTCTCAGGTGGCTGTAGGCAGCCTGTACCATGCCAGTGCGGCCCCTTTAGTTTGAGAGTGACGGCTCTCTGGAGACTGACTGTCTTTGGTTATACAGACATAGAGAGCAATGGAGGAGTCAGTGGCCTGTCAGCCCCAAACTTCATCATCCTGGAGTTCAAACTCTGCGCTGCACACAGCACAAGGTTGTCCTCTTGAGTGGCGTGTAAGTTTATAAAAGCTTAAATATTCAAGTTTCCCTCAAGTTAAGGTTGTTGTGCTTGCAGTGCCTTATGGGGAAGGTCAGCACAGTTTGTGTTACTTCTACATTATACGTTCATTCATTCATTAATTTTACGTAACCACTTATCCTGTTGGGGGTCATGCCTGGGTACACCCTGGACAGGTTGCCAGACTATCACAGGGCTGCCACTAACGATTATTTTCATTGTCGACTAATCTGTCGATTATTTCTTCGATTAGTCGACTAATCATTTCATCGAAAAATGTGTTAAAATGTTGAAAAATGTCGGTCTGTCTCGCCCAAACCCCAAAAATTACGTCACCTAATGTCTTGTTTCGTACTCACGCCAAAGGGTTTTAGTTTACCGTCATGGGAGAGTGTGTAAAGCTGCCAATATCTGAACGTAAGAAGCTGCAGTAAGAGTATGTTGGTGTACTTTTATAGTACTTTTCTATGAAAAATGACTCAAACCTAATCGTGGCAGCCCTAGCTGACACATAGAGACAGACAACCATTCATACTCACATTCAAACCTACGGGCAATTTAGAGTCACCAGTTAACCTGCATGTCTTTGGACTGTGGGAGGAAGCTGGAGTACCTGGAGAAAACCCACGCTGACACAGGGAGAACATGCAGAATCCACACAGAAGGGCTCTTCCACCCCGGGATTTGAACCACCCACCCTGGGTTTGAACCAGGAACCCTCGATGAGGTGACAATGCTTTTCACTGCACCACCGTGGCGCCCTATATTTCACATGCATGAATAAAAAAACAAATAAAATCCTTATTTACAGATTAAGTGTGTCTGCATATCAGTATACTTAAGGTTATTATAGTTAACTAAAACTAAAATAAAAACTAAAATTACGTGTTAAAAAATATTTTAGTTCGCTGAAAACAAAACTAGACTTAAGAAAATAATGTGTACTTAAAAAACTAGCAAATAAACAATAACATATACATAAAATAAAGCATGAGGAGGCACTGGTGCATACGTTTTGAGAATGAGCTGTCCCCCTGACAAATACCCCTCAATGTAAAAGACTAAAACTAATACTGAAACTAATAAAAACTACACTCTGGAAACTGAATTGAAAAATAAATTAAAAATGAAATTAGTAAAACTAATGAAAAACACAAAACTATAATAACTCTGCCAGGGCTGCAAGTAACAATTATTTTTGTTATGAATTAATCTGCTGATTGTATTTTCAGTTATTTGATCGATTGTTTCATGCACAAAATGTAAAAAAAAAAAAAAAAAATTCAGAGCCCAAGACGGCCTCTTCAGATAGCTTATTTCATGTTAACAACAATGACGATTAATCGATTATCAAAATAGATTTGGACTCAATTTGTTACATACAGAGTTGCGTGTGTGTATGTGTGGAGTTAAGGACTCAGTTTAAGGCAATGCGTGATGGAGTCTTTGAGTTTACAACATCAAAGACTTGGTTTGATTATGGTGGAGAGTCAGTCTGAGGGAGAGTGGATACACCTGCTCTGCCTAAAGTGTCTCAACATCTGCGCATGTCTCAACACACAGTCATCGTAACACTGAGGGACGTGTAGCATAACTGTCGTCTCTTATTATTTATTTCACACTGCGGTGTTGTTGCGAATCTACTTTCTGAACTTTTCTCGATCGTGTCATCATCAGCTAATTCTGATTAAATATTACATGGAAGCACCATTTATCAAGCCCAAATTATCTCCACATTATTGATACAGAGTTCCTGAGTCAGTATTGTAATGTATGTCTTTATCAATACTGTCCAGCTCTGCAAAATAGTGCTGTTTAGGCAGCAGTACGTCTCAGTCTGACATTAAACAAAGACGAATTAATTTCCTTTCAACAAAATGAAAGAGAGAACATTCATTTTCCTCGACACATTAACTTGTTTTGCTTTTGTACAATGATTAAAACAAGAGCAACCTCTGTCAATACTTTGAATCTTAAATTTACAAGTAGTCCTGGCAGGCCCTGCCGATGTCGGGGAGCTGGACCCAATTTGTTTAAAGCCCCATTTGGACCTGTGCCTCATGTCTGGGTTAGCGTGGCCTCCCCTCACTCAGTAAAAGGCTGGGCTCACAGACAGGACCTATAAACAACCAGCTTTTATCTCTCTGAGAGAGACATGGCAACAAAGAGCCCAGCTGCCAGGCCATATCCCCCCCATCCCTCTGTTTTCCCCTTTTATCTTTCCTGTCATCATCCCACCACGCTGAAGAGGAGGCACGGAAGGATCTAGAGGTGTGCTTCAATCTCCCTGGTTTCTTCTTCACAGCTTCTTCATTTTTATCCTACGGGTGTTTTGTCTGGCACACCGACTGAATGCTGCTGCAGAGGGCAGTGATATGAGTAATTTCCTTGATTTGTTGGAAAAAAAATACTGACTTTTCCTCCTGAATCAGTAATAGCATAATTGCAACAAACCTTACTTAGGATAATAATGGTTCCCTGAACAGTGCAGTGCACAGTTTTCAAAGTGGACTACACTGATCCAAATTACAGTATATTACTATCACCACTAACCTAGAGGACCCTTCATTTTTAGCCACGCTAGAAGCATGGAAATGTTGGCCTACCACTTTAGTTCAGACTACTTTGCCGATTTTCAACCTGCTTTGTATCATAGCGATGTGGGTGGTGTGTGTAAATGAACTGTGTTAAACTTCCCTCTATGTTGCCAGCGACCAGATCTCCCTGCTCATTTTCCAGTGAAATTTTCTCTGGCACACAGGCTGTTGCTCAGACTACAGATTGTACTTCCTCATTTTTGTATGACCGCCGACACCACAGACACAAAGAGTATAAAAGCTGATAGAGACAGAGCCGCCCCTCTGTCTGTCTCTCCCAAACTCAGAACAAACAGTAAATCCAGACAGTTCTCACATGAATTGTTTCCACAAACATATTTTAGTTCACTGTTTGGCCATGTTTAAAATATTAAATGGCAAGGCTCCTCCATCACTCAGTGCTTTTACTAAGCTTTTACAAAGCTCCTTCAGCCTTGCTTTACGTCAGGGGTGTCAAACATACACCCCGGGTGCCAGAACTGGCCCGCCAAAGGGTCCAATCAGGCCCACTAGATGACTTTGCACACCTCATATTAACACACCTGTGAAGGCCAACCCATGTCAGGTTGTGAGTAGATACTTGATGTAAAATACTGCCTAAGAGTCTTTTCCACGCCGACCAGAATACAGCTCTCTGAAATAACAATTAATACTTTCTGTGGTCAGATTTAAAGACATTGAAAATTTTGCAAAATATTGTCAACCAACAGCTTCAGTAAAAAAGAATCTGTATCAGACTTCTATCTTAAAACAATACGGGAGGAGCCCTGTTCATTGCCTAGTGTTGCGTTCACATCAGGCACAAATAAAACAATTCCTGCAAGTAAATTACTGTACATGTAAAGTCAATGTAAAGACGCGATTAGACGTAAATTCCCAAGGCGGTGCGATGGATGCAACGCGACTGATGCCAAATACTTGAATGACGTGAGTGAGCAGGATTTTGTGTCATACGCTTTTTCACAAGAGTTGAAAAATCTGAGCTTCAGCGACCCATTAGCTCCGTGATAGCTAGGGTTGGGTACCAAAACTCTGTACTTTTTGTACTTGGTACCGATTCACGTTGGTACTACTGAGTGCTGATTAACTTAAAATGAATCGGTGCCAAATTTTGGTACCTGAGGTGGACGCGGAGCGAGAGCGCATAACTCGCACCTCAGACTCAGCAACAATGGCAACAAAAAAAATGTGCAGACAAAAGTTAACGTGCAGCACTGTTTCTAAATGTTCTCAATAAAATGTTGAAACTGAGAAGTTTATACTTTATAAAGTACCGAAATAAGATACTGTTTGGTACCGGTATTGAATTCCAGATACCGTTACCGGTGCCGTACCGGTTCAATTATGAAGGGTACCCAACCCTAGTGATAGCCAATCAGCATTGGGATCCTCCGGGGACATATGACGGCGAAGACGTAGAGATGGTTCATTCATCAATGCAGCAAAGCAACACAAAATATTTTAGCATTCAAACTCTCAAAAGTAACTCGGTGTTGGTGTGAACACAACATTACACTGACAAGACTTTAGACTGTAAATGGTTTGTAATGCAGCAGATAACTTAACCTGCTTCTTCAATAGCTTCCTCTTTAGTGGGAAATTATGAAAAAAGATCACGTAATGAAAGTGAGTAATAGACTGACAGAATGCGGAAAAACTTACTGTCGAATTTGCACATATTTTCCTGAGGATATTGTGGGCTGTTCATCACTTGATTTGTAAATGGATGAACGTTTTCAGAATGAACTAAAAAGGGAAAAATCGGTGTGTTGGTACTTCATGTTGCTTGCAAGTCTGATTGTGCTCACATGGAAGGGAACATGAAGTGAACGGGAAGCGGGGGCTGTACTGTTTCCTGTGCCAGAGATCAAACACTAAGACTAGGCAGTCCTGAACAAATATGAATCAAGATTCTGTTCCTGGGTTGCCTATTTCTGACCTCAAATGTTTTCAGAAACATACAGTCATGGAAAAAATTATTAGACCACCCTTGTTGTCTTCAATTTCTTGTTCATTCTAATATCTGGTACCACTAAACGTATAATACAATGAACACAACAAAAAATGCAGCTGGTCACATAATACTTTATGTCCTATTTGACATTCTTAAGCTTAATTGATTCCCAGGGTATATAAGAGGCCATTTCATGTCACAAGCAGCACTGCACATGCAAAGGCCTAGAGTGGTTTCCTGCTTACATTCAAGCCGTAGCACAACTCAGAAGTTGTCAGCTCTCACATAATGCCTAAAAAAAATTATGTGACGCCACAAAGGCAGCCATCTTGGCACTGCTGGAAATTGGCATGAGTGAGAGACAGGTAGCGAAAAAACTGAAGATCTCCAAGACATTTCATTACAACAAAAAAAAACAAGCTGAACATGGCACTACCAAATTGCTACCTGGCCGTGGCAGGAAACGTCTTTCTACCCCACGAGATGACCGTGCACTCATCCGTTCCTGTGTCAGGAATCGTCGTCAGACCTCCAGGGACCTTAAAAATGAGTGGGCACTGTCGAGAAATGTGACTTGTTCGGCAAGGACAGTTCGAAACCGACTTGTTGAAGCTGGTTTGAAGTCACACAGAGCACGCAAGAAGCCCTTCATCAATGAAAGGCAGAGGAAGGCCCGGTTACTCTTTGCTCGAGACCACAAGGATTGGACTGTTGATGATTGGGCTAAGGTTCTCTTCAGTGATGAATCCAATTTTGAATTGATGCCCACTCCAGCCAACTTACTGGTTAGGAGGAAGCCTGGAGAAGCTTACAACCCAGACTGTCTTGCCCCTACAGTAAAACATGGGGGTGGATCAGTCATGATCTGGGGTTGTTTCAGTCTGAGTGGAACAGGGCAAATGCAATTGTGTGAAGGCCGAATGAACCAGGTCATGTACAGGACTACCCTTGAAAACAGTCTTCTTTCATCAGCTGGAAAACTCTTTCCTGCCTCGAATGACTGGATTTTCCAACAAGACAATGCCCCTTGCCACACGGCAAGGTCAGTTAAAGCCTGGATGGAGAACCACAACATTCGCACCATGCCTTGGCCTGCTCAATCACCAGATCTTAATCCAATTGAAAACCTGTGGAAAATCATCAAACTCAAAATGGAGAACCACAAGCCCAAAAACGAAGAAAATTTGTTTGAATTTGTCCAACAGGAATGGGCTGCTGTGACAGCAGAACAATGTCAGAAGCTGGTGGAGAGCATGCCAAGACACATGGCTGCAGTCATCAAAAACAATGGTTATGCAATCAAGTATTAACTCTTGTGTGTATCATGTGTTTAAAGCAAACAGAAAAGAAAACATGGAATGCTTAAAAATAGTGTTTTTGGCAGTACAATGCCATAGCTATTGATGTAAGAATTTAAGTAATTTTGGTTATTATCAAGAAAACCATGGAAAATGAATAGTTCTTAGTTCTTAAATTAAACTCTCATGAGCTATTTTTGTTGTTATCATTATAATTGTCCAAACAAATGTACCTTTAGTTGAGCCAGGCATTAAAATTAACAAGAAATTGAAGAAAACAAGGGTGGTCTAATAATTTTTTCCATGACTGTATGTTAGCTTATTGTGTAACTGTAATATGAGATCTTTTGTTATCAGACGGCCGCCATATTGTTTCGGACAGGCAACTCACATTAGTCGCCCAACAGCAGAAGAGTTTATTGTCCGGTGCAGTGCTGTGCATTCTGGTAGTTGTAGGTTTTCTACTCTTGAGCACAAGTTAATGATACAGCCCTTTTCCTCTGTTCTCTCTGGTCATGTAGCACCAATTTCAAAGGTACTACATTTACATTTTCTATCATCTTTTTCATATACGCTGACATTCCATGTATTTGTCATGCAGATTGTCTATATTGTCATTTTATCATCAACATCTATTGTACGTCTGTTCGGCCAGTAAGAGAGAGATCCCTCCTTAGTTGCTCACCCTGAGGTTTTAAACGTTTCTCTCCCTGTTAAAGGTTTTTTGGGGGAGTTTTTCTTTGTCGGCGCCAAGAGTCTAAGGACAAAGTGTGTTGTATAGTACAGATTGTAAATCCCCCTGAAGCAAATTGTGATTCGTGATATCTGGCTTTATAAATAAAACTCACTTGACTTGACCACAGCTTCACAGAGCTGCTATTGTGGCTTGCAGCAATAGCTTGTTTATAAAGACTTGAATTATGAACCAGAGGGTCACCAGTTCAAGTCCCTGTCCAGACCAAATATGGAGCGTGGACTGGTAGCTGGAGAGGTGCCAGTTCACCTCCTAGGCACTGCCAAGGCACCCTCACAGAGTCACCGAACTCCCAACTGCCCGGGGCACCCTTACCATGGGCAGCCCCCTCACTCGTTTTTGTATGTGTGTGTCTTTCAAGCCTGTGTATATATGACAACAGAGTGAAGAAATTGAATTTCGCCTCAGGATTATTAAAGTACATTGTCTTCTTCTTTTAGAGTCTTGTTTCAGTGACCAGAACCTACATTTATCATTGCTTTCCCTTGTAAAGGAAGACTCAATCTTTAACAAATTTCCATCGTTGTTGAATGTCCCATGTTCCTCCAACAGTACAAGAGCCTTAACTGCCAACAGACATGATTTTGTGGCAAGCAAGATAAGTTGACAGCAAATTAAACCAATTTTCTGGTCAATAAAATTAAAATAAAGCTCTTTCAAACAATTACACACAGATTTGAGGCTTTTCTCTTTCCTTTCAGGACCACTGTTTCCCATTTTACTAAAGACAAGAAAGAGTTTATCATGGTCACAAAGTACTGATTGACATTCAGCCAATATTTTCTGATGGCAGTCAAAAACTTCAATCAATATTCTGTGACCTCTGTTAGCTCTTTCCCAATCATCTCAGAATAAAAGATGCAAATCCACCTCGGGCTGATATGTGCAGCTTATGCGCAGACATGATTCCCTGTCACATACCTCCATCTTGTTGAGGGACACCCAGCAGTCTGAGGGGAAGTCCTGCAGCATGGGAACGAGGAACTGTAGGCAGCCGTCCCAGTGACACAGCAGCAGCATCATACCAATCAGGTTAAAGATCCGCATCACCGCACTGGCCAGGTCATAGGTCATATGGAAGATCTGGGGACAATAAGACGGGGAGGGGAGTTTAAACATGGCTGAGAGGTGGAGATAGAAAATATGTTGGATTATGAATATAAACTCAGTGAAGAGGGTTTCATAACATTGTCAAACACTTAAGACCTTGAATTCCTATCACAGTGACAGCACTGGCTTCCCACTCAGCTCCACAGTCTCCTTTGGATTATACCAAGTTTGATTAATGAGCAGGGGAGACCGGTTCCCATCAGTCCCACATCAAACACAGCAGGAGCAGGCAAGACATTTGTTACACAGGGACACATGACATCAATCAGAGGCTCAAACATGAACGCAGTGTCCAGTTGCACACACAAGACACTCACGCAAGCCCGCAGGCACACTGATACACTAACAACACAGACAGACATGCCAACACGTACACAAATTTAAACACACAGAGTGATGGACAGGGACCATCATGATCCTTAACAACTGATAGTCCATGTCGTCTCACACATCAATCATTCTGAGTCACTGGACAGTCACTTAGGCCAGTCATCTATCACCTGACTGAGTTGGAGAAGCCACCCTTTGTTGGTGCTTAATGTCTGTGTTTAATACCACGATAATCTTTATAAGGTCTAAATCTGTGGAAATAATTACAATAGTAAGATGTGTAGGAAGGTCCGATAAATGGGTCATTTCTTACTCAGTGCAGCTGAGAGAGGAGTGATACTCTGTGATGGGAGAGATGAGGAATGAGACTGGACATGAATCACATGTGCTGATCTTTCTAAATGCCGCTTTAACCTTTATGGGGTTTTCACTGTCAGTTTTTATCAATCAGTAGCTGACAAAATAGAGTAATT
Source organism: Epinephelus cyanopodus (assembly GCA_026686955.1). Classification (NCBI taxonomy): domain Eukaryota; kingdom Metazoa; phylum Chordata; class Actinopteri; order Perciformes; family Serranidae; genus Epinephelus; species Epinephelus cyanopodus. The sequence goes on along the minus strand of CM048926.1, from coordinate 12,196,408 downwards.
TCTCATACTGTGTTCACTGAAGATGGATGAGAACAACTGTACTGTACATGGTCATATTGTGGCAGCTGGTAGGGATGTTCAGCACCATGGACAGCTCCAAGAAAGTTACAGGACCTAAAAGAAGCTGAAGGCGCAGACTAGGGGTCTCATTTATAAAACAGTGCGTAGGATCCCTACTAAAAATGTAAAAATATGGACAAAGGCCAAAGATGACGTGCACCAAAACATATTCGACAAATTCTACAATCAGGCTTCCACCTCACCATCTGCGTCGCCTATTTTCCGTCTCCAAAATGTTCGTAAGCATGGGTCAAAGTTTCTCCCACCAAGTCTGTTTTTATAGATCACAACTTTTGTGTGGGAAGTGGTGTATGCCTGTTTTTGTGCATATGCAATGTTTATAAATGAGACCCCAGGCCCCGAGGAAGAGCACCAGGCTTTGAGGCCACTTTCCGCAGTGACCAAAGAGTGGTATTGCAATTTCACATGATGCTTTTGGGCCCATAAGACTTTTTCCCATAGCCAAACATGGCGAAAGAGAGATCTGTAAATTAGTGGATACATTTTTCTGAGGTCAGAACCCAGTGAAATGTCAGTATCACAATTTGATCCATTTGGTCTGATAACATTTGGAGAGTGTAGAAGAGCCACAAGATTAAATAATTTTATCCCCATACAAGTTAGCAAAGTGCTAATCTGGAAGTCAGACGCTCAGCCATCAGAAGTTGGTCACTTGGCCGCGCTCAGTGGCTGTAAGTCTCCAGTGCACCTGCTCTATGTGCCCCACAATGCAGAAAATCTGGGTACTTTCAAACTGCAGATATTAAGCATTAATGTGCCTCTGAGCAGCTTTCATAGAAATGAAAGAGGTCCTGCATCCAGGTGTCTTAATACATCCATGACCCTGACATACCAAGCCAAGAGTCGGCTGTTGGTCAGTGTCGGGCTGTCGGTGAGCATCTGTCGCCCTAGAGCACCCAAGACCAGTACAAGACAAACCCATCAACTTGATGTTGATTTAAAAGCTGCTACAACTTTATGGTGTAGTGAATACATATGAGGCCAAACAGAGCAATAATCCATTTTATTCATTTACTTTAGTCAATATACATTAAGACATGATTCTCTTACCCTAAATATAACCTTAACCACCTCTCTATTATCACTCATAACTAGCTTAACGCTAACTGAGCATTCCGCTTCTGGACCAAAGAGCGACGGGGGCTGACTGTACTGTATTAAGAGGTGGTCGAGTCATGTAGCTGGTGGGCGGATCATGTAGCTGCTCGAGCTGCAGTTTTACCTACTCAGCTGCTATGGAGAGTTATTTCCTGTCATGAAGGCACAGAACATAAATGCTAGTTGGCTGTGGCTGTAGTCTTTGCGGTGTGTTCCTGTGCAACTTTTTGGCCAAGACACAGGCGACCTGAGGCAATGAAACAGTCGGCCTTTGTTGTCACAAGTTCTGTGATGTTGGTCTAGTGTGTCTGGGCCCTAAAGGAAGCTGAGGATTGAGTATCTTGGATTTTCAAAATAAACTGACACATAAAGTCAAACAGACTGGGCTTCTGAAACTGGGAATTTTCCCTGTCAGTGTCTCACTCTCCACCACATCTCCACTCTCATTCTCCATGCATGCCAAGTATCACTTCCCATCATGCATCACTGTGTGTGTGTGTGTATGTGTGCGTATCACATCATATCTTCAGAAATCCAATTATCCAAAGGTCAAGTTAGCAGCCGAGCCCCACTGCGCTGCTCTCACCACTGCAAAATGCCAACACCGGGCTGCCAATACTGGCATAAACGAAAAGTCGAGTGATCTCGTGACATGGCCGGACCTCCTGTCTCCCAAGCTGCTCTCCTTCCATTTGAGGAAGGAGTCCGGTGGAGAGGCTGGAGCAGGGCGCCGACAAAGTGCATCCCTCACAGAGTGAATAAAAGCTGAGTGGCCAGGAAGGGCAGGACTAGGTCATTGAGTTCAGTCTACCAGAAGTGGGGACTCTACCTAGCAACAGCACCCAGCTTCACATCCAGAGTCAGGCCTCCGGGGGAAATGCCAGCCTCTCTAACCTCTCCTCTCTCTTTAAATGAACAATTAATGACATATATAATCGCAGTCAACAGCCCCCTAGTGGTGCATATTATCTTCACCCTCTACCCCACCTGCTCCTCCTCTGGCGCCTTAATTGATTAACTGTGTTTGCCCCGGTAATAGGCTGCTTATTAGACCGCCTGATGCCGCCTGTGGGACTACCAGGTCAGGCAGGCAGACAGAGGGGTAGGGGGGGCTTGTGTGACAATAACAGTAATTAGAATGCAAAGTTTGTTAAAGCTCAAACATCCTGTTGACATTATACATTTCTCACCAGGTGGCAGGTGAGAACATTAATATCCAGCCTCCAGGCGGAGGAGAGCGGGCCGCTCGGAGCAGACAGGGAGGCAGATTGCTGGTTTGGTCACGAGCCAACATCAGCATATTGGAGGCAAATCAGTGACCTTTTATCACAGAGACTAGATTGGGCGTTTCCTCCTCTGTGGCTCAGAGTTGTGTGATTAGAGTTAATGTAATATTTACTCAGGGACGGTCACTAAACGTGTGCTCTTACCTCTTCCCATTGGTGAATGTAGCGTATTAATCTGGAGAGCCTCAACAGCCTCAGGAGACTCAGGATCTTGGTGAAGCGGACGATCCTCAGGGCCCGAGCCGTCTTGTACACCTCTGAGTCGATCCCCTTCTCCACTATGAGGAATATGTAATCCACTGGGATGGAGGAGATAAAGTCCACAATGAACCAAGTTTTTAAGTACTTCTTCTTAATGGTTTGAGGGTCCAAAATGATGTCTGAGTTGTCCTCAATGATGATTCCAGTGCGAAAGTTAAGCACCAGGTCCATGAGGAAGAAGGTGTCGGAAACCACGTTGAAGATGATCCAGGGCGTTGTGGTCTCGTCCTTGAAGAAGGTGATGCCCACGGGGATGATGATCAGGTTGCCCACCATAAACAGCAGCATTGTGAAATCCCAGTAGAACCTAGCAGGCGTGTGTGTATGTGTGTTTGTGTGTAGTTGTGGTGTGTGTACATGACAGTGTGTTATGTGTGGAGTACAGGAGGGGGAAAGGAGGGGGAGGGAAAAAGACAAAAATAGAGTCAGATAAGAAAAGGGAGTTGCTGTGGAAAGCCGATAGGCACAAGAGACTTCTTAACTAAAGATGGGAAAGTGTAAACGAAGAGCAGGCGCTACACTTTGCCTGCCTGAGCATGCAGAGAGTAATGAGATGCTGAACTTACTTTTTCCAAGATTCACATATTATAATGATTAGTCATAACAATTTGTGCATACGTTCTATATTCTTATAATGTAAGAAATCGAATTTTGTCTCTGCTTGTAGAGACAAAAGGATAATTTTACATTTTTTCTCGTCTATGATGGTGGAATGTAACAAAGTAAATTCTGTCAAGTTCAGTTCAGTTCAGACAACTTTATTTATCCCAGAAGGGCAGTTCAGTTTTACAATCTACCCAGACCATACACAAACTCACAGGCAGAAACAAGCAGCAATCAGCAAGCAGCAATCAATAGTAGTAATGTGTCAGAGAGATCAATACATGGGCATATAATCACAGCACTGTGTTAAGAACAAATTTAGGTGCAAATTTGAGGCACTTGTTCTTTACTGGGGTATTTCCGACTTTATACTTCCACTGCACTACATCCCAGAGGTAAATATTGCAGTTTTTATAGCACTACCTTTGTCTGACAGCTTTAGTTACTTTTCAGATTTCATTTTAGTTTTCATACCCTTCCTGTCCAGTAAAAAATATTTATCTACAGATGTGTTGATTTTGAATGTTTCTGGTAAACTTAAGGAAAAAGTGTTCCTTTGTGAGTTGAGAAAATTCTCCTACACCTTCAACTAAATAAACTTTTTTAAAATTCCTCTTGGATCAGCTGGAAAAGTTATCGCCACAATGCTGAAAACAGGACTGGTTTTTTTCTGACACCATGATAACAGATATGTGGTCTCGCAGGACAGCCACGCTACAAACATATGACGATCCTATAGAATATGATGCATTGCTGTAGATTCAACTATCCAACAGTAGAGAAGTTAAAATGAGCAGGACCTTGAACATCTACAACAGTAAAATGCAACATACACATTAATTAAGCAGCAATATTAATCCAAACCCATTGTATATAATAGTCAAAAAGTGTCATTTTACTGCATTATCAATACTTTTACTGTTGATACTCTAACATTAAGCACATTTCGCTTTAAGTAAGGTGTTGAATGCAGGACATTTACTTAGTGTGGTATTAATTCTTTAACTGAAGTAATTAAAGGATCTGAATATTTCTTCTATCACAACTTAAGTGATTTTATTTAAAAGTACATATTAACAGTAATATGTATTTTCAAGGCAGTGGGTTAAAAGATGGAGGCAACTTTCAACCTCCTTTCTGTGTTGACATAACTTACCCCACTAATGTAGTGTAAAAGCAAGTACAGGGAAATATAATTGCAAAAATGTTCACCAACTTTTGTGTCATTTTTCCCCTTTTCTTCTGACCTTATCCAAACTTTATATGTAGAAAAGTAGTGAAGCAGTAATTCCTCCCTTTGCCCCAAACTGAGCTAGCTACATTTTAAGGACTAGCCTACTTTGCCAAATGGCCGCCATTTTTTTTTCCTGTATTGTAAAAATGGAGGCTGAAAATACTGACATTAAACGATGAAAATAAGCAATGCTAGTGAAAAATAAACCAAGGTTATGTCACTGTGTATCCTATTTTTGCCTTTAGTGTTTACAGAGTCATATTTTAGCTTACCATTTAACTGTAATTCTCAATCGTTTATTGCCGCCTGGCCGCCATATTGTTTTCTGTGTCAAACGGCCAAGTTCAAGCTACGTCACCTACCGGTGCATCTAGGTGCATTCTGGTAGTTGTAGGTTTTCTATCTCTTGAGCTCCTGTTTTCTCTTGTCATGTAGCACCAATTTAAAAAAATTTTTTTGCATGTTTTTACTGCATAAACAGCCCAGTATTATGTAAAGACCTTTCCAGCGGTGGAACACTATTTTAATAAAGTTGGCAGTTTTTTTTTTGTTTTTTTTTAATCTCATTTGTTTCATGTTTTCTCCATTATCCTGTTGCGCATTGAGTTTACCTGTGTATGAATTGTGCCTCACAATAAAATTAACTTGACTAATGTTTGGGGTTAATTAGGCCCTCTTATGAACAAAGTATTGCAAACCTTTAATAAGATCTCAGTCAGGGTCTCTGACTCGTCAAACAGAAGTCATTTTCTGACATTTTCATAAAATTAGGACAGACCCTTAAATATTAAGCTGATAAACCCATGTTAAATGGATTTCTTGAGCTATTAAATAAGGCCCAAGGTCTCCAGGACCCCAAACTGAACATCAGGATTAATTTATCAGACTGTATTTGGAGCTCTTATCGACCTTGGACACCAAGAAGGTCTGTTATTCAGTGGCAGTGGTGATGTGGCTGTGTGGTGAGTGGGACAGACAGAGTAAGGGTAGTGAGGTTTGAGCCCGTCAGAGGAAGCTCTGCAGGACAGGTGCAGCGCTGAGTCATTACACTGCGACTTATGCAACAAGCTCTGACTCCTCCACTTCACGGCAACAACAATAACCGCCCCGACGATATTGTTTGAGGCAACTTTGCTGCTTTGACTATGCATTAATTAGCATAAGAATCAACGGAGGGGGCAGCTGCAGCTTCACACCGTGTGGGGGCTCGCACGGTAAAGGAAGGTGTCCTGTCGTCAAATTACATCTCTGCTGTTGAAGACATGTCTCAAGTTTAGGCTTTGGTGATCTACTGACTCGGCGTTATGTGATACAAATAGGCCAAACATGAATGGCGCTGTGACGGGGAGGGTTGAAGGAAGCGCTCAAACGTGTTAGACGGGAGCTGTCCAGTCTGTGTGGTGCTGAAAGCAAGCTGCCCAGCCGAGAGGGAAGCCTACTGATTTTCTGACCCAAATGCAATTCAGGGGCTGATACACGTCGAGGGGGGGAAAGGCTAATTCATAAAGCCCGAGTCACGAGGAGCCTTCTTGTTTTCTCTAAATATTTTGTCTGAATAAATAGCTGCTGGATGTCCAGCTGGGTTATCGGTGTTTGAGCCGAGATAAACAGAGCGCATCCGTCATTAAAATGCAGGATCCGGGGAGTCGTACAGGCGGATATGTCTCCAGTGAGCATGCTTGAGGTTTTCGCACACTTGGCTCAAGGTGACATTCCATTACTGAGTGCATCGCATGCACACACACACACACACACACACACACACACACACACACACACACACACACACACACACACACACATACTCACACACACGCATAGCCTACATCCTGTCAGCACGGCTCTTGTCGCAGAGCTCACACTACAACCAATATTAGCCAGATCTTTGAGACATAACGGCATCTTAAATGAGGCTGAATAAGCGTCAGAGCGCTGTCCTCTTTGTTAAATGTGAGCGTGCTGCAACGGAAAAGTGGAGATGTGTTAGCAGGCCGGGCTTGTTGAGCATCCCAGACATGCTACTGTACATGCAGACCGGAATAGGATTTGTTTACAACCTTGAGAGGACAGTCTTTGCTCAAGTCCATTTGCCTGACAACAGGTTGTTTGGGGGATTAATGGCAGCACGCTGCAATGCATCGATTAAAATCTCTACAGATTCAATCATAAGGGAGGAAATGAATATTCAGCAGCATGTAGCTTTGAACAATAACCATGCATGTGCTCCCTTGGAGTCACAGTGGTTACTCACTATAAAGTAAGTTGTAGGTGACAATGAGGACCCATACGGCCCCTCATGACTTTCAACGTGCAACCAATGGCAGCCCCAGCTCTTACCTGAAATCGCTGTAAGGGTGGATAATCCAATTTCCAGCTGATTTTACCCTCTCCTGCTCTCTCTCCACTGCTTTTTGACTACCATACATGCGTAAAGAGAATTTGTTAACTCCAGGCTGCAGCATACTACTAAACTGCCGCTGCATGAAGCTGGCTTGGCTGCCCTGAGGCTCCGCATCCTCGGCGGGCACAATTGGCGGTCCATCCTCCTGCTTCTGGAAAGTGACAGAGTTCCTGGGCTGCTGGGTCTGAGTCTGAGTCGGGCCGTGCAGCGAGGACGAGGCTTTCCGGCTCGGTGCGTTAGAAAAGGACACCTTGGAGTCCTTTTTCTCAGGGACACCGCTGGACACGGGGGTAGTGCCGGGGTTTGCGCTCTCTCCTCCTTGCCCCCCGGTCAGGGACCCGCCTGGTGTGATCGAGCCGTCCATGCTGGCGGTGGTCGAGTTACAGGCTCCTCGCTTGGCGCTCCCACCGTCCTCGGCCCTCCCCGACCCTCCTGTCTGCTTCTCCTGCTTGGAGATGATTGAGCGCAGGCTCCCGGTACCCGAGTCCCTCCTGCATTCTCCGTTTTTGTTGCATTTCATGCTGGAAATTGGAGCGACACTTTTGCAACCATCACCCGCAGTCGCGTTTGAAACCTCTATCGCGACCGCTGATTCCGACGCCTCCGCCCCAGATGCTCTGCTGGTCTCGCCGCGCTGGGCAGCATCGCCCGGACTGGGTGTCTGGGTCTCGGTAGCTCTGGAGGCAGCAGTGGGCCGTGGAGCGGCTGGAGAGTCCTCTGTGTGCGTATGGCAGGGCTCCTTGTTGGAGTTTCTCCTGGAACCCGAGGACGCGGCTCCCCCTCCTGGCGTAAAGTTCTTCATCCTGATACTGCCGCCTCCTCCTCCACCTCCGCCGCTGCCGCTCCCCCCGGCTCGGCGCAACCGCGGATGCTGAAACTTGGACTCCTCTTCTCCGTCCTCCGTCTCGTCCATCACGACGTTACAGGCCGCACCGGGCTGCTTACCGCTCGGTGTGCCGGGAGAACCGGAGTCCAAGCAGTTCTGGCTGCTGTTGCTTCTTGTGCATTTGGACGCAGCAGCCTTTTGTGCGCCGACGTGGCTGCATCCACTGCCGCCCACCGCCTTCTTTTTCATGGTGGCAGCAGACGCCGGTGAAACCTCATTCCTGTCCATGACATTGAGCATATCAAATTTTGCCTCCAATTATCTTTGGAGAAAACCAATCAGAGACAGAGGGGAGATGGAGGGAAGAAGAAGGGAGAGGGAGAGAGAAAGGAGAGAGGGACAGAGGGAGGGGTGGACGTGACTTCTTTGCAAACTACTGCGCTTTTACTTTCACTAGTCATTGTGTCAAAGATGCTCAAGCATCAAGCTAATTGAGCCCTTTGACTGCGTGTCAAATATCATTAAATGAAATTAGCTTATGCTGCTGCTAATTCAACTCAAGCTGCTTCCAGCTGAGGCCTCTCAGTCATGACCTGAAGCTGCAATTGCCTCAAGTAGCTCCCTCCGAATAATCACACGGAAATAGATGCTTAACGTGTCAATCACAGCATATACTAACATCAGAAGTTTAATTACCACGTGTAAATGGAAACTCAAATGATGTCATATGTTTTAGAAGGTGCTTTCAATGACAACCCCTCTGAACTGTGCTGCTCATAGTTGGTGTTTAGCGCGCCCTAGCGGCCTCACAGGGGTGGCACATTAGGTGGAAGGCAAATGTTCAGTGTTAGATGACTCTGACACAACAGAAATGTTGAATTTTGTAGGCAGAAACATGAACATGTTTACAGTTTAGGTCAATTTCTCTACAGAAAGGTACACTGATCATTACACATGTCGCCTCAAAGGTGCCTGATCCTTTGGGTGCTTGTAGGTGGGTTCATGCCCCTGAGGGAACACGCTGTACCTTCCCCTTCTCACATGGTGCATTTTTTGACTTTTTGATTTATCCCCATTGCAGTCTGGTCTTGCTACTGTGGAGGCACGGATGAGGAGACTCCAAAAGGGTTTTGGTGCATTGAAAAGTACACAATCCAAGCGACAGAAATTGGTACTGTTTTGGCACTGTGTGAGCACAGAAACACCACAGATCATTATTTTCTACAAGTGTGAGTATGAGAAATACCAAAGGAGCATAAGGGGTGATCAATTAGCTGGTCACGTCAGCTCAGTCAGCTACTGCATAATCTGTGCAGGTACAGGGGTCAACAAGTACAGCAGAGGTATTCATGTAGTGCACACACTGACAAAGGGATGCTGCTGCAGTCTGATGCAGGTTCAGCATCACTCGTGGACTATTTCGTGTTCTGGTTTACACTGCATGGTGATTACATTTCCATTCACGTGCATGTTGGAAGGAATTACACACATATTTAAGACAGACTGAATGCATGTTTGTGCCAGTGTCCAAAGCTGCAGAGCTGCAGAGCTGCAGAGCATCACCCCAACACATCCGAGATATGGGCCATGATAATCGAGTGCTTTGTCACTTGAGATAAAGTAGTTAACCTATTTTCTTTGTTCTAATTTTGGTCACATATGTGAAGGATGTTTTACACACAAATACTCACAAGGGCCTACTTAACAACATAACTGGTGCCAGTCTTTACACAGCATCCCTGCTACATTCTAACTTTTAAAATAAAAGTAGCATTGAATCTTCTTCCTACATGTTTCTTACCTTTTGTCATCAGTGCTGGGAACTCATAAGCGTCATCACTCCCTCCCCCGCCCCTCTCCTTTGTCTCTGTCTCCCTCTCTCTGCCATCTTCACTCCACTTCATTAGACAAAACGCTGCATCTGCACCAAGGTTCACTTTAATTTCCTGGTGGGATGATGCGGCAGCATGACACTCTCAAACTGTTTTTAACAGCTGGCTGAGATCAAGAAGACACAGTGATTCACAGAAATGGCAATGCAGTTGAAATGAGTGTTAAACAAACTCTAAATATGTTGGCAAGTGGCATGAATGGCCTAGAAATGTGTTACAGTACCATGCAGGGGCTAAAAGGGTTTTATCCATTAATCAAAATGAAGAGTGTTAACCTATATAGGGAAGATGAAGTAATGACCTTATTAGTCCGCAGCAAAATAAACACAAATGCCCTGAATTAATAAAAACAACAGGAGGAAAAATTCTCATTCCCACAGTTTAACAACTAATTAAGTCAGCACTGCGCCTCTGTTCTGTCAAGGTCATGTAAATAAGCTATTAAAACCAACCTAACAGCTTTTCCTATTTGCAGTGGGTGGCAACACCTCGTCTATTTGCTTTGGTAACTTTGGGACCATCAGGAATATTTATTTAATTTGTTATTTGTATTCATTTGAATATAAAAAACCTTTGGTCTGGTGACTCAGCTGCCACCTGCTTGTTAATTATTGCAAAAATATTCATAGGCTCGCTGTGACTGTCTGACAAATACGATTGGCATGCAGCCTTGTTCCATGGAAGTACTTGAAGACCTTTGAGTAATTTTATCAACATTCATTTTGAGTTTTGTCAACACCATAGCAACAAAGGGCAGACTTACACTGCCTGTAAAACGTATTCAAGCCCTGAGGAAGTTTTCATGTATTTTATTTTATCACTGACTTGGAAATTTTCTTCTATCCTTCCCAAATCAGAGTTGCTCTGCATGTTCCTTTGTCTTCATGGTGCACATTTTGCCTCAATACTAACTCACCAAACATTAGAGCCTCCTTTTAGAAGTGTAGCTGCACAGATCAGCCAAAACATTGATCATCTTGTACAGTGCAACACTCTGTTGGGAAATCTTGTGTCCTGGCATTCATGGAGATGCTACTTGACACACAACCCGCCAGCCCAAGCACACACACACACACACACACACACACACACACACACACGCACACGCCCCCCAGCAGGACAATGCACCATGCATTACTGCAAAAACTGCTCAGGAATAGCCCGAGGAAGGTGACAAACAGCTCAAGGCATTAACCTGCCCTTGAAGTTCATCAGATCCCAATCTGATCAAGCATCCGTGGGATGTGCCAACACCCCAGAGCCAAGTCAGATCCACCTTGAGGCCTCCTTGGATCAGACGTGGCTCTGCTCTTTCAAAGCATGGACACAGGACCTCTGGGGGCGTCCTGTGATGTGTGAAACCAGGGCGTTAGCGGTAGATCCTTTCAGTCCTGTGGTTTGTAAGGTGAGGTGTCCACACATTCCATATACGCTCAAATCAGATTTGGGAAATCTAGAGGCCAGGTCGATGCCTTTAGCTCTTTGTCACGTTCCTGAGCATTATGGCATGGTGCACTGTCCTGCTGGGGTGGTGGGGTACTTGGTCTCCATCTACGTTTGGGTGGGTGGAGCTTGTCAAGCAGCACCCACATGCCAGGACCCAGGAGAACATTGCTTTTTAACAAGATGATCGAAGATATTCACGTCACCTGTCAGTGGTTTTTGTTGTGGCCGATACAGTGGTGATTTAGCTGTGTCCTTGAAAGGGGCAAATACAAACAAACATTTTCTTAAACTCGTAATTCAGATAACTTTGTGACATCTGCTCTCACTTACTTAGTCTCACATTTAAGGGCATTTTTCTGTTGATCAGGGTTAAAAAAAGCCATATTAAATCCACTTTGATTTAATGTTATAAGGCAATAAAACATGAAAACTTCCAGAGGGGCTTATCTTTTAAAAAGGTGCTGTAAATTTCAGTTAATGGGAATAAGGTCAAAGTTGAGACCTGGCAGAAAACAAGTGCTACTGCTGCTAAAAAGAGGCTCTAATCATCTAACAATCACTTTACTACTTTATCAGTTAAAGGTTTCAAGGAGTAGACAAGGCTACCTTTCATTAAACACTTTGAAATATAACCAGGTCAATTTGTAAACGTTGTTTGTTTTAGCACTTTATTGTGACTGTACGAAAAATCAGTAAATAAAATAATAAACACTTGGTTTGTGAAACACATTTGGCCAGTTTCAAAGAGGTAAGATGTTCCCATGCCTTGTTTTTTTGTTTTTTTACATTGCTCAATTTGTGTCTTCGGCAGGGGCTCAATAAATAAGTATGTGTGATTTTTTTTTTTTTTTTTTCATTTGAGGAATAAAAATGTGTCCACTGTTGAGCTGTGAGGATCTTTACCTTGTCAAGATGCACCAAATACACTGGATCAAGCTCTAATAAAAACAGAATCTAATAAAAACAAAAACAAGTCCTTAAAGACTTATTCAATGCAAAAATGTGAAAAATCTTTTTTTGTTCAGTAGTTTACCTAAATTCACATTCTCATCATCAGAATTTGTGCAAAATAAAAAAATCAAAAGGTGCAAATAAATAAAAATCAGATGCATACACTCAGTTTCCTTTTACAAGGTTTTAGTTTGATCCACCAGCTGTACAGTGGTTCAAAATGAATTCTCTATCTACTACACATCTATGGACTCTGCACCACCACAGGCTATGTTTTAAAAAAAGAGCATTCTGTCTTTTAAATATAAAATGTGCCCCAGCCTTGTGGCAAAGACATGTCTCCGTCAAAAAGCAGTCCACTCTGGCTCAAACTCTGCTCCAGCTCTGTCACAATCCCACTTTTATTATTATTATTCACAACCTTTCTGGATCCTCCTTCAACACTGCGCAGTCCCACCTCCTCAAACACTCAAATATCTGGCAACAATAGCAGCAGGAGCTGGACCCGGAGTCCGTTCAGCACAGGGGGAGGAATGATGACTTAAAGTCTGCAACAGATTCAGAGTTCAACTCGACTCATATCGTCCCCTAGAAGTGAGACGAACTACTGTCCTGGTCTCAGCTGTAGGTAGGAGCCGTTGGGTCTCATTTGACGTACGTTGTGAGGTTTTTCAGATGTGAGGTGAAGGTGACCGTGAAAATCTATGAGTTGCTGGCAGCATTCTCATTGCTAGGTGAGCTGGGGGAGGAGGAGGATGAGGAGGAGGGTGAGAAGTTCATTCCTGATAACCCCGGTGGGTCTGTGGCTGTGTTCTGTCCACTGAGACTCTTCCTGCACACAGGACACGTATCGTGCTGTGGAAAACAAGGATGAACGACACTTATGTTAACAGTTTTCTCTATTTCTAATACATTAGAGAAGGGGTCACCAGCCTTTACTATTAAAAGAGCCACTGTTGGCCAAAAAAGAAAACTGGCTCACCATCACTAGCAACACATTTAACTGAAACTGCTGGCTGCTGTGTATCTGTATCGTTTTGCAGTGCACTTGCTGACTTTGCAGCACATAAGGAATAGCTTCTGAGGTTTTCACAAACAACAATGGGTTAAAATTAAATTATCAAAGACAAATCTGGCTTTATAAAGCTATACAGCTTGGTGTAGTTTATATCAGTCAAATACTATGATCAACATCTGATATTAATCCTGCAGATCTGTTTGGGACATTCTTGATAGATATACATACCTGTTCCAGCCATGGTACTATACAGTCATTGTGAAACAAATGATTGCACGGCAGTTGTCTAACATTCTCCTCGACGCTGTAGTCTTCTTTGCACACAGGACACTCTAAACCAGCACCTGCACAAACAGAGAGCAACATACTGTCTGCCTGACTGCGTGTGAGAGACCCTTGGTTACATGCACCAGCTGCAGGGAAGACTGGGAACATACCGATTCTGTTTATTTGAGTTTAGGTTGTGTTGTGATGGGTAAGATAAATATTCAGACACTTCACAACCACTAACAAGAAGTACATATATATATGTATGCAGGGATCTTCCTGCACATGTGTGATGATATAAAAGTAAAAGGAAAATGTAAAAGACAGAATTTTCAGAGGGTGATTATTGTCGGCTGCCTTTTCATACTAGAGAAAATACTTTTAATAAACTGACTTACAGATCAATGCAAAGAGGTAATTTTTTATGTGGCATGCTAGAACGTTGTAGTGACATCCTTGTCTGAATGAAAGCGGTACAAACATTACTCAAAAGGAGAACTCTTTTGTTCAGACAGATAATTCAAAAAGCTGCTTCTAGTGCAGAACAGGTGAGAGCTAATGAGTGAGTAACTGTGAGTGAGAGTCTAATAGAGAGACATGGACTTACCCACGTGTTCCTCTGTAATGGTAATCGTGGGTAAACTCTTTATTCTTTCTCTGTCTGCAGGAGGGGGACCCGTGTTTTCAAACTGGTTCAATAACTGCAAGTGAAAAAGAAGAACAGAATAGAGCAGAATAAATCATTATAAGCAAGGCTGTTCTGTAAATGACAACTTTTAGATATTTACTCCCATTAGAAATGACCCCGAAGGGTCGACTAATTGATCTGTGGTAAATGGACCTGCACATGTATAGCACCTTTCTAGCCATCTGACCACTCAAAGCACTTTTTACACTACGAGTCACATTCACCCATTCACACACACATTTATACGCCGGTGGCTGAGGCTACCATACAAGGAGCCACCTGCTAGTTTTTAACACACTCACACACTTATGGAAGAGCCATTGGGAGCAATTTAGGGTTCAGTATCTTGCTCAAGGATACTTTGGCATATGGACTGGAGGAGTCTGGGATCAAACTGCTGATCTTTCGATAGTGAACAACCTGCTCTGTCTCTTGAATTAGCTTATGAAAGCTGCTCTGTCCAAATCAGATTAATTAATTTGGTGTTTCAGCTCATTTTTTCTGGTGTAAAAAGAGGATCCAAACTAGTGCAAATGTGAGTATGAATCAATGACAAAAAAAACATGATTTGACTATCAGCTGACGATAAGCAACACTTGATGAATCAGATTTGTCTATGTAAATTCTTAGTGCCTCTATGTGTCTGATTCAAAGGACAAAGCCTTCACAGAATTTGATTTACCAGCTTCATTCTGGCACAAACGTGCTGTTTCTTTATTGCCCGCAGAGAACCATCCATATATGCTCCATTCCATGCAGATGTAGAAATCACTTTTAAGACTTTACACTTAACAAATATGCTATAAGTTATTTATTATGACGTTAAAAATAGGTTAATGAAAAAGACTGTTGGGACCCTGTAGCCGCCTACTTTATACAGTTTTATCTCCATTGTCATGTCACAAATAACACTGTTAATACCTGTGTAATGATAGCGTCAAGACCATTGGCACCCCAGGCGTAGTCCATTGGATTGGAATGTAGCATGCCCCTGCAAGACAAGAAGGAAGTCAACAACAACAACACAAGAAAAAAACAGTGATATGAAGCAAGTAAACAAACATGCATCACAGTTTCTTATACTTACCATGGTCCCATCCCGATATTTGGCATGGCTGTAGGTGCTATGATTCCATTTACTAGCTGCTGGATAATTCTGTATCATTAAAAAACAACAACACTTAAATCAAATTAAGAAATCAAACTTGTCTTCTTACCTAAATTGCACAGATTGTAAATGTTTTATGGACAAAAAAATATGACAATAATACAGATGGTAACACTAGATATCTGCTGTCTGGTATTTATAAAAATACCAGCTCTTTATTAAAATGGTAATATTGGTATTTTACGTTTCACACTTTTTAATGAAGTAATATTCTTTTTCTACAAGGCATGACAGAATATTTCATGTTTTTCCCCCCACTGGATCTGATACTTCTACTTATGTTTACATGTATCTAAACACATCATGTAACTGTGTTACAAAACTGGAAATAATATTGTTTAAGTGTTTTCTACTGTAACATGTGAAGCATGTATTATTCATATATATATATATATTTTTTTTTTTTACCCATGTCCTCTTCTGTCCCACAACAACCTCCATCACACTCTACTGCTGAAAATGTCTCACCCCTCTAATGTGGGCACTCCTTCATGGCGCGTACCCTGTCGTCGAGGAACATGTCGACCCCGTGGCTGCCGCGCGCTGTACCGTTGCCGTGACGCCATTTCCCTTTCTCTCCTGTTTTCTGTCTCCCGGTTGTCCTCTGTGGGTAGCCGCGTTCGGAGGTCGAAGTTCTCATCAAAAATCCCAAGGGCAAACGGACCGTACCCGGAGGGAAATGTGAACAAGTGTTGGTGATCCATGTTCTGGTAGAAAAGACAGAGGCAATGTCAAATCATGGTGCAGTGTGCACAATGTATCCTGGACTAGCTGATTTAACAAGTCACACTGACCTCAAAGGCTGGGCGGTTCTGATCACTGGTGGAGGACGTGGAGGCGGACCCATTTTCAGCACTGCACCAACACAGTGAAAAGCTAAGACTCAGAAATCCACTTAAACATCTCATTAATCACATACATGAAACTCAAAATAATCCTCTTTACCTTCTTTCCTCAGGAAGCTCCTCAATGAAACCAGATTCACAGCGTGGACAGGTGTAATCCTACAGTGAAATATATGTGAATATCCTGTATGTAAACACCATAACTAACATAAACACAGCTACCTGTTTATTAGGTACACCTAGCTGAGAGTAAAGTGCTCTAATTCAAGAGCTCGGGGAAAAAATGCTACCCTCATGAGGGTTATAAAGGTTAGTTTAGAGTATTAGAGAAGTGTTAATTCAACTTAATGGGCATTTTGAAAGCTGTGTGCTGCTGTTGAACTGTACTGTGTTACACTGAGACATGTTTGTAACATACAGTCTACTGTAACTGATATAAATGGGGTAGAAAATATAGCAGGAATAAGGGCTGCAACATATGAAAAAAAACCTCATAGTGATCGCAATATGAGTTGTGATTTTAGTGAGAATCGTTATTTTTTTTATAGTTCATTTTCACTGGAAAAATAAATAATCTAAACTGATGATGATGTGATTTTTGTTGGGGTGTGTACTACACAGACATGTCTCCTTACATCTAGAATATAATTTGTAGGTTGAGGCATCTCTGTAGCACCACAAAGCTTCATTTTATAATGGTATGTTGTGACACATTTTATCCTTAATCAAAAAATTAAAGCGATTTGGATACTGCACTTGGCCATATTGCCATTTCGATAATATTTTAATAAATTGTGCAGCCATAGTAGAAATGCCTCTAAATATAATGCAATACAATTCAACAGTACTACAAATTATTGCCAGTCACCATAAATTAGGGCTGGGCATTATATAATTATTATGGCGTTATTTTGATATGACACTAAATTTTGTTGGTGAAGATTCTCAGCATCCAGGTCATAGTAATCAAAATGCTATATCATAGGCAACTGGACTTGCTTGCATTTCTTGGAAGCGTTTCGCCTCTCACCAAGAAGCTTCTTCAGTTCTGATGTCGAAGGGCATTACTCCCAAATTGATTGGCAACATGTCGGTGAAGATTCTCAGTCATCCAGGTCATGGTAATCATTAGGGCTGCCACTAACGATTATTTTCATTGTCGACTAATCTGTTGATTATTTCGTCAATTAGTTGACTAATCTTTTCATCAAAAAATGTGTTAAAATGTTGAAAAATGTCGCTCTGTTTCGTCCAAACCCCAAAATTACGTCATCTAATGTCTTGTTTCACACTCACGCCAAAGGGTTTTAGTTCAATGTCACGGAGAGTGTGTAAAGCTGCCAATATCTGAGCATAAGAAGCTGCAGTAAGAGTATTTTGGGTACTTTTATAGTACTTTTCTATGAAATGACTCAAACCGATTAGTCGACTACTAAAATAGTACCGATTATTTTAATAGTTGATTAGTCATCGATTAGTCGACTAATCATGGCAGTTCTAGTAATCATAAACAGTATATCACAGACAACTGGACTTGCTTGCATTTCTTGAAGACGTTTCACCTAGAACTGAAGAAGCGTCTTGGATGAGAGGCGAAATCTTCAAGAAACGTGAGTAAGTCCAGTTGTCTATGACATAGCAGTCATGACACTAGATTTTGTCTTAGATTTTGGATATTGTAATATTGTGGGTGTTGTCTTTTCCTGGCATTGCTAC
Source organism: Epinephelus cyanopodus (assembly GCA_026686955.1). Lineage (NCBI taxonomy): Eukaryota > Metazoa > Chordata > Actinopteri > Perciformes > Serranidae > Epinephelus > Epinephelus cyanopodus. The sequence continues at coordinate 12,178,627 of CM048926.1, read as the reverse complement.
AGTAAAGTGATGTCATTTTCTGAAGTTACCAGACTGTTCTAGCTGTTTTATTATTTGTTTTTTTTTTTTTTTTTTTTGCTTTTACCCATTTAGTCATTATATCCACATTACTGATGATTATTTACCAAAAATCTCATTGTGTGCACATTTGTTAATACTGGCATCAATGTATTTAGTCAAAAATATCATGATATTTGATTTTTCTGTTTTCAAATCACCCAGCCCTAATAAATCCTAAAACCAGTTTCAACAAAAGCTAAATATTACAACCTTCAATCAAGTTAGGTTTATGGCAGGACTCTTGTATTAAACTGCTTTACTTTCAGCTAGGTGCACATCTACCTGATAAACAGGCAATTTAGTATATGATTGCTAATAATGGAAAATACATGATTAATAGCACACTATGGCAGTGTTGATGTAGACCATGAGTGTAATCATAACCATCCCTTCCAGATGTCTTACAGACAATACATTAAGTTAACTTGCGGTTTAACAGATGTTACATGCTGTGATCAATTAGTAAACACAATCACCTGACAGTACGCTGTCACACAGGTAAGCAGCTCAATGAAGTAACTGTTACTGTAACATTCAAGAAGCTTCCCATGAATGGTGACAACAGACTGCTGTGGCAGGCAGGCGGGCTGTTGAACAGCAGTGTTGACTGACTTTAGATAGAAGTGATACTGTCAAAGTTTTACTTCTCTTTATGGTACAACCAAATTAGGCTACCATGAAGCCTTTAGGGAGGAAACATGAATTTAGACCTATCAGATTAGCTGACTGAGAGTCATCAAATCAAAACCAAAACATGCGATACGCCCCCTGACAGGTTTGAAACGGATTTAAAAAGTGAACATTTCTTCTGTTAGCTCGCCTGCTGACGTTTAACGCCACCACTATGAGACCTGTCAGTGGTCAAAATGGGCGGTATCTGCCTGCTATGTGTTATCCGCGATATGACTGAGCTGAAATTACATGTTTAAAACACAACCGCATAACGTGACTGAACCCGCCAACTTAATTACTACCACTTGACTGTCACTCCGGACCGTTGTTGCCTATGGGGCTAGCTAACTAGCGTAGCTAAACAGCAGCAATGGGTCGACGTGACTGGGTGTGCGCCACACACACACACACACACACACACACGCATAAAACCACACAAGTCAAAACGTCATTTCTCATTCTTCAAATAGGCGAATATGTCTCCAGTGTTCTTACCGGTAAACGAGGACTAATCTCTGCTGAACACCGGTGACAAAAAAACCGGCAGGGCCGTGGAGGAGCTTCAGCCATTTCTAAGCAAAAGACCAGTTCGTACGATACGGACGGGAAGCAACAAGGGACAACAGAGCCTGACTTTTGCAACGGGAAAGACCATGGTGGAAACGGAAACGCACGCACACAACGTAACGTTACCATGGCAGCTAGAAAGAATTACCAAGAAGACGACATCCGGTTTTATATTTGCCTTCACAGTCGAAACTGACTGGAAAACCTTTCTCATGAAGACAGTGTTTATGGACTCAGCATGGACAATAGCAAGGATGACTTTCTGGCTGATAACAGTAAGTTTTATCCACATAAATCCATGTATAGATATAGAAATATATTAAAAATTATGAGATAATTATGAGATATATAAATAATTATGAATAAATAAATATAATGTGTCGATTTTTTTTTTTATTTATTCAGTGAATGCGATACGCCTCCGTAGTCTACAGATATAATGCTTTTATTCTGAAAAATGTTGACCGGAAGTACCGTCCTTGTGTTTCTCGTTGGACTCACTTCACAAAGCAGCTGCCGTAAACGTTAGTACGGTATCAGCGAAAGGCCCTATTGTAATCAGGGAGAGACATTTTTGAAAGACATTTCTTCCTCCTGCTACGAACATGGAGCCCAGCGACTCAGGTAAATCTTTCCTGGCAATTTGAGCGCGAAGCTAAGGCTAAATCTGCTGCAGCTGCTCTTGGTAAACGTCCAAGTTAGCCTCGTTAGCCGTTAGCTGTTCACGTTAACTATCTAGCTTCTATAGGTTGCTGGCGTAAGTAGTGCACAACGTTAGCTAACGTTAGCTGTTGGGTAAGATTAACTTAGTCATCAAATACGACAATATGCATAAAAGAGTTTCCTTTACCCTCCAACCTATAATGTCCATATGTAATGGCATGAATGTCGCTTCCCCCAGCTCTTAAAAGTTGTTTGTTGTTTGACCAAGAGAAGCTTGTTTGTGTAATAGTCTGAAATGCAAAGTTAGTATAATTGGGTTTATCAAAGTTTGACTTAGCAACAGCAGCATAACAACACAATTTATAACAGTGAATCCTCAAATGTATTAAACAGAACAGTCATCATTATTAACGTTTCTTGTGTAAGTTAGCATATGTTGATGCTTTGAGGAAGTGAACCCTCATCATATCCAGCTTTTGGACAAATGTCACAGGCTGCATGTTGTATTTGCTGCCTCACTGTCAGCTGCACAGCTGCACAGCATGTGTATTGTTGTGGTATATTGCATTTTCCATTTCATCTTTTTTAGGGCGAGGAGGATGGAGGTCCAAGCCCATCCAGCCACAGAAAAACAAAATGAACATGAATATTCTCCGCCAAGAGAAGCTGATAGCTCAGAAGAAGAAAGAGATTGAGGCCAGAATGGCAGAGCAAGCAAAAATGAACGTGCAAACCACGAGCAAACCCCTGCCTCCAAGGTAACGCCCTACTTATGGACGCGCTAATATGGCACAGATGTGAAAAATTCAACATGTGGAAATGGGTTTTTTTTGCTGCCAGTCTAGTCATATATTGTTATGTGTGAATGTTTTCTTTTATTCTCAACGTGTGCCTTACATTAGAACAAAGTATATTTAAACATATTTCATCCCAATAGTTCTCCCAGTCATCAAGGAGCTTCGTCAAACAAGTTTGCAAATGATGGAAGCTTCTTACAGCAGTTCATGAGGATGCAGAAGGAGAAATCCAACAATGGGTCAGGTTAGTACTTTGATCCGTACAGTTTTGACTAAAGGTTTACAGTCATGTTTTTATCGTCTTATCCTTATCACAAGTCATGCATTACTGTTATGTTGTGTATTTCAATTTAATACAGCAAAGGGAGTGCTGGAACACAATATACTAGCTATAACCCTATAGGTTTGGCATATGTAAAGGCAGATAAAGAGGCTTCAGACTGTCTATGACGTCCTTGACTGCTGTACAGTTTGTGGGAGATGGACATTTTTAAAGAGGGCATCCTGACCTAATGAAACTAGTTTAGAATTGGGACCATGAACATCATCTTTCATAAATTACTTTTGTTGGTTATCTGGCAAAAGTTCTGAGACAGCTATGCTACGCTTAGGGGCGCGGTCAGGTCAGCAGCAGGTCTCAAAGAGGCCTTGCAGTCAGGCTGCTCGACTTCTGTGGCAGCCGTGTTTCAACTGTGGTCTCACAACTCTGACGGAGGGAACACAGCTGCCCAGATAAAGGGGCGCTGGCTGGTTCCAGTATAGCAACCAAGGTTAGAGAAAGAAAGGTTGCCCTGTGCCCCAGACACAGTAGACTTACTGTCTCTTCCTAGATACATGTTGTGTGTGAATGGTAAGAAATACTTGGCTGTTTAAAGTCATGACTAATAGAATCTTCACACACTGTAACAGAATATTGGTATTTGAGAATATGCAGTGATTCTCACGGGGAAACTGTCAGGGGTAAATATAAGGTTTGGACAAGGACACCCTCAGAATATCTGGACGGCATACACTGTGTTACACTCTGTTTGTTCAACTGTGATCCTCCTTGATCCAGCCTTCATGAAGTACTGTGTGTGATTCATCGAACTCTCCTGCGCCCTTTCTTCAGCTACTAGACCATCAGCTCCGGCAATTTCTCCTCATCAAAAAGCTTTTACATGAAGACATGTACTACATGTTTAAAATGGGTCCTGTTTCACTGTTTCTAGGTTCAACCAGTGATACCAAAACTCCCACAGGCTTGGCTTCATCACCAGGAGGAAATGCACTGCAGAAAAAGAGCATTCTTGTTGGCAAGCGGCCTGGCCTTGGAGTCAGTAGCATGCTTAGTCAGTTCAAGAACTACTCAAACTCCAAGAAGAATCCTGTTCTCAGCCAGAGGCCGAGTGTGTTTTGTTCTCCCGATGATGAAGATGAGGACGAAGAGGCCGATTACTCCAGATTCTTAGAGATGAAAGGTAATTCAAGGCCTGTGTTTTTCAGTGTATCTCTGGACAACTCCGTGGCTTGGACATTTCAATGCATCTTCTGCATACTCCAGTGGCAGAGTTGCCTTGTGACTGGCATTTTGTCATAGGTGCCATTAGAGTAAATGTACTCATAGCCTGCTTAAAGTCTCTCCCCCAGAGGATTCAGACACCAGACTCATTATCAACAAGATGGCCTCTTTTGTGGCGGAGGGAGGAGCTGAGCTGGAGAGAAAGGCCAAGGAGGACTACAAGGACAATCCCGTTTTCTCGTAAGTTTGAAGGACAGTGCAGCTCATCCAGATTTACTTATTCGTACAGTGTTTTCAAAGTCATCTGATTCTAATGTTCTTCTTTCCTTTTAGGTTTTTATATGATAAGAGCAGCGTGGAGTTTCTGTACTACAAAAAAAGGGTTGCAGAATTGAGAAAGGATTTGCTAAGACCTGAGAATGCGTCAGATGATGGTAAGATTACCTCATCTTACACTCTGTCTTTTGTCTATGTCCTCTTTGTCTCATCTTTCCTCTCAGAAATACTGATTGCAAAAGGGTTAGCAATGAGTCAATAGAGCATCGTCAGTTTCACTTACAGTTGCTAGTTACCACAATATGGCTTCACAGGGACATCTATAGACATTATGATTAATACCTCTAGACATGAGCTTGTGTGTATCCGTTCACACCCAAATGTGTGACTGTGTTACTGCCGCAAGTTTTCAGTTGCATTAAAAAAACATCTGCATACTAGCTTTCAAGACCACACCATCATACAAAAATGGCTTCTAGTCAAGGTACTTAAGTTGTTCACTATCAAACTGCTTCTTATTTTACACTGCGCGTATACAAGTCACGGCTTCTTAAGTTTTTTCCTGTATTTTCTTGTGTTTAATAAACAAGGCTCCTATGAAGTATAAAAGTATAGAATTTGATATTAGTAATTTCCAGGTAAAAAAAAACCCCGAAAACAATAATACAGTATTATTTATTCAATATGCTAAGGGAAGTAAGACGGGTCTAGGTAGCATAGGTTAATTTACTTCTCTTGGTGTGGTGTTAATTGATTTGTATATGCTGCAGTACCTGGCTACGACCTTCTGGCAATGTTTTTCGTCAAAATAACAGAATACAGAATGTGACATATGTTCACAGTTGGACTTTAAAACCATTAATTTACATAACAAACATCTAGCTATTTGTTCTGAGAACTCTATTGAGAAGTCTGGAAAAATATGGAATGTAAAGGAACCCTTAATAAACCATATTTGTTTTTGGATTGGTCTTTGAAAGCTGCAAATGGAGTGCTACACTTTCGTCAGTAAATTTGGATATACACTACTTTGTCCATATTGCTCACTCTATGTTGTGCCTAATTGAATTAAGAATTTAAAGATGGAGTACGTTTTCTAGTCTCACATTGTGCACAACATTACAAATGCAGATCCAGTTTTCACAGCAGGCATAGTGTGTGTGGTGGAGCCTCTCTCCGCTTTACGTGGTCTTCATTTGTTACAGTAAAAGCCTCACATCCATACAGTTCCCCATTCACCACCCCTGTCCCCCTTGCTCCTCCTTCCTCTTCTTATCCCCTATTGGCTCTAGACTGGTGGTGTGTGAGGGCCAGTTGAGTACGGTACAGTAGTAGAGTGTGAATTGAGTCCCAGTACTGATAGGCTGCTTAAAGTCTCCCCCCCAGTGGACCCGGAAACCCAGCAGGTGGCTGAGAAGTTGGCCAGGATTGTGGCGGAGGGTGGCCCCGAGGTGGAAGCCATCACTGCTGAACGTAACAGAGACAACCCTGCCTGCAGGTAAGTCGTTGAATATGCAACTATGTTGCTTTACACTTTTTGGGTTTTTTCCTGGTCTTACACAAAATATCTACTTTCCCTCCTGCAGTTTTTTATATGACCCCCAAAGTCCGGCCCATGGCTTCTACAAAGAGAAAATACAGGAGTATCGTGCTGCGGCATCTCAGAGCTCTCTACCTCCAGCAGCAGAGTCAAGGACAGACCTTCAGCGACCAGCTGCTCCACCATCAGCAGGAATCCCCCCAACGCTTAACCCCACTCCTCTACCCCACGTTCAAGAGACAGAAACTCCGCCTGTCAAACGGAAGAGGAAGAGTAGATGGGGGTCTGAGGATGACAAAGTCGAGTTGCCCATTCCTCCCATCATTATTCCTCCGGAGATCAGTGTCCCAGACCCTAACACACCCTCTCTCTCCGGTACATGAAATTGTTTTTCACATGCTGTATGTCCGAATTTACATAATTGAATCTGATTCGTCAAGGCTTGCCTGGCGTCAACTAGTAGTCATTAGTTTCCATTTTTTCCACACCAGACAAAGAGACAAAGGGGATAAACCAAGCATTTTATGTAAAATTAGACATTCAGCACCCTATATAGTCTGAGTGGAATGATCCTTTTGTTTCATAACCACATTTTCCTGCAGCTACAACGATTCAACTGCCAGTCTGACAGTTGAATCAGGCTCTCAAGATTGAATCATCAAATAGTCGACTATATGGGGTCACCTCTAGTATGCATACACATTTTGTTCTTGTGGGGCATGCAAGTAATTAAAATGTAAAACTTGGTGCAACCACATTAGAAGGTAGGGTTAATATGTTTTTGATGCTGATGCCCCTTTTTTAAAAATATTTTCCACCCCATACATGCCAATATTAATGTGTATTTTTGGAAGAGTCATAGAAGATACTTTAATTATTGTTTAGAAATTAGTACTGATATCATCACACATATTGATAAAATCTCACCAAATATTGCTTTTGAAGTCACATTTTAAGTTTGGCCACATTATGAGCCAATGCAGTAATTCATTTCTGAATGTATCAGTTTGTGGTGATGTCTGTTTCAGCCCAGGAGCTGAGGGGACTTGGATATAAGAAGGGGAAGCCTCTTGGTCTGGTAGGAGTGACAGAACTGTCTGAGGACCAGAAGAGACAACTTAAAGAACAACAAGAGGTATGGAAGTGCCATCTGTCTTCTCGATCTTAACAAGCATTACATTTAAATGTCTGATACCTAAAGACACCCTGAATTTACTATTAGAATATGTTTTGCTCACTATTTGTGTGTTGTGTTTTCTCACACACACTCTAGATGCAAGAGATGTATGACATGATCATGAAGCACAAGCGTGCGATGGCAGAGATGCAGGTGATGTGGGAGAAGGCCATCAGAGACCACCAACATGAATATGACAGCGATGAGGAAGTAGACCAGCAGGCGGGCACCTGGGAGCATCGTCTACGAAAGATGGAAATGGAAAAGACCCGTGGTAAGGCTGAACCTCAGTGTGGGAAATTGTTCTTTTCTCTGCAACAGTAGCAGCTATTAATGCTTGATAATACGTTCTCTTATACATGTGAAGTGATCAGCTGTTGCTGTAAGAGAAACCTTCTTTGTACCTCTCCAGAGTGGGCAGAATCTCTGACAGAAATGGGTAAAGGGAAACATTTTATTGGTGACTTCCTTCCCCCTGAGGAGCTGGAGAAATTCATGGAGACCTTTAAGGCACTCAAGGTTAGTTACCCTCTGAATTAACTTGTTTCTCACCCAAAAAGGACAGTGTTCGCTGTTGTGCAAATACAAGGATTCCCCTTATCTATTCATTTCGGTTTTAGAGGTAAATGAATTAATTTTTTGAGTCATAGAAGAAAGCACCAAACAAATGTGAATACTTGTTTTTCAGGCAACCTACAGGTCCTTGTTGAGGTGTGTTTTGCACAGAGAGCAGTTCACCTATCCTCTGCAGAATCTTTTCACACATCTTTATTGTAATTTCTGGAAGCTATTAGCCATTAAATGTCTGCTTTTCCTCAGGAAGGCTGCACACAATTTAGTAGGGCTAGGGTCAGTTGGTAATGTCTGTAAACAGGATTGTAATCATCCATCCATGCCTCTGTTCTCAAGCTGCTTATCCAGGTCAGGGGAGCTGTGGAAACAGCCAGCAGAGAAACCCAGACGTCTCTTTTCCCTGTAAATTCCTCCAGCTCCTCTGAGGCATCCCCCGGAGGAGACTGTAATTGCCACTTGTTTATGTGAAAGTCAGTTAAACTCGATTTGGCACTGTTATGGAGACCACACTTTTTTTAATCCCTTAAAAAGTTGAAAAACAGCACAGTAAGTGAGTAGAGATTTTTTTTATCTGCTAGATTCATGGAACGTTTTTGGAAAGTCAGCAGTCAGGTATCACCCACGATGTAAGCATGAAAGGAATACTTCAACCCCCAACTGACCATCAATTACTCACCCTGTCTTACATTGAATTTGTGAAGAAAACTGTTTTTCTGTCATGCCGCCATGGTGAATGAAGTAAAAAATAAAGTTTGATGAATTGAAGTCATAGGGGGCTGCAACAGCAAAGCAAATCAAAACATCTGTTCACAAACTCTTGAAAAAGTTGCGCAATGTAATCCAAGTCTCATTTATCCACTTGTATTTAATGAGAACCACCAGCGCGAGGTAAACAGACTATTTTCCACTTAATCAACTTAATGATAGAAGATTGTGCCTCAGCTGAACTAAACTAGTATTTAATAACTTCTCCACCCTCCTTAAACTTTAGAAAGAGACAAAATGGTTCTGGAGACAGTGAAACTGTGCAACACTTCTTTGTTTTTGCCATGAATGCAGGAGGGCCGGGACCCAGATTACTCGGAATACAAAGAATTCAAGTTGACGGTGGAGAATCTTGGTTTCCGGATGCTTATGAAGATGGGCTGGAAGGAGGGCGAAGGCCTGGGCAGTGACGGACAGGGCATCAAGGCTCCTGTCAACAAGTGAGTAATCATCTCCAGTAAATTTGCCTTTCATTACATTTCTGTATCATTCATGGTACACTTGTGGATGACTGAAGTCTTTATGTCCATGCTTTAAAGTGAAGCAACATCATTGTTGTTTTTAAGCATGAAAGATAAATTTTCTAGTTCCCTAAAATACTGACAAATTCAACAAAGCAAAGTCTTTTGTCTCCTGTCTTTTTTGTGAACATACATTTCTTATTATCTCACAAGTCTAGCTATGTAACTCTGTGTGCCATTGTGTGTCTATTGTTGGCATTTACACCTGAACAGACCTTTTCGGGGTTGCCACAGTTCTGGAAAGTACTTGAAAGTGTTTGGATTTAAAAGAGGTCCTTGAAATTGCTTGAATTGAGCCCGCCGCAGTCTCTGAGATTAAGCCTCTGTTGGTTGTTTGACGAAAGTAAAACGTTAAAGTAATGAAACTGTCAAATTTGCCATTAAATGAATTTTATGAACAAAACTATTTCTAGCGCTTTTTAAATTACTGTACAAATTCACTTAGCTACTGTACTGTGTTCAACTCAAATACACTGTAATACAGTACTGTCTATGAAACATTTGAGACATTGACAACAGCTCTGTTCTATTCTCGTGTCCCAGTAAGCCACAGTAGTGTCACTGTGACCCGGCCTGTTCAACACCAGGACTGTGGAATTCAGCCATTCATTCATCGTCATTAGTAACACCTGTGATGTTTTACACTGTGAAATGTTAAAATATCTTTAGTGATGAAATGCTTTATCCAGTGAGACAGAGAGTAACACTAATATTTTGTTCGGCCTCAAATAACCTTAAACTAATTTTGAGTCTCTCTCTCTGTCCCATTCTAGGGGAACTACTGCTATGAACGGAGCAGGATTTGGAGTCGACCGGCCAGCCGAGCTCACAAAAAATGACGATGAATATGACGCTTATAGGAAGAGGATGATGCTTGCTTACCGCTTCAGGCCGAACCCACTGGTAACTTTAAATAATTTTCTGTTTGTTGTAACACTACTCTGTGAGTATGCATTGAGTGTAATAGCATGTAGAAATCCATACTCATTACCTGTAATTGGATAATAAGCTCAGCTCTTCATTTACTGTGCTGCTGATCCACTCAACAGGGTCAAGTGTCCATTGCTGTGATATTTGAATTTAATCTGGTGTTTCTTTTTCTGTTTCCACAGAATAATCCCCGGAGACCATATTACTGATGTAAAGGACTGTTTTTTTGTTTATTCTTGTTTATCTTAACTTAAATGCTGTCTTCTGCAGCGGCCACAGCTCTGCACGGTTGTGAAATGGACACTGTTGCACAGTAGAAATTTTAAAATTTGAAGTGGAGACATTGGTTGATTCTCCATTATGTTTGAGGTTTAATTTGGGTGAAGAAAAAAATCTTAAATGTTTTCTTTAAATAAACGATCACCTGTTTTGTCCCATTTTATTTTAATACTGTAACAGTCAACTTAAAATATATAAACTTACATTACTCTTCAGTTTGTGTTACCATTTTATTCCTGTTCAGAGCTTGACTCGACTTTGAATTCCCATCTATGTAACACAGCTGTATTAGCACACAATCTTCTGTATAATGGTTGCATTGAGTAATTTTCCTCACTGTGCTATAACTAATTACGAATTCCTGTCATTCAGTGTCACAATAAAACATGGCCACTTACTGAAATGTGGAGTTGTCACAGATATGTCTCATAACCACTGTACTATCTTTTTATTCAGTGTTTATTAGGGAATTAGTAGGAGCTAAGATAAACTCACCTTCAGTTCATGTTCATATTCATATTCATGATAAGCCATCCGTATTAATTTCTGTATGGCTCCTGAGAGCAAGGAGCCGTTGAGTAGACTCAAGCTGCCAGTGGTGAGGAGGAGGGTGACAGATCAGTGAAATCAGACCTTCAGTTTGCCATTCCCCTGGGCGGTTTACACGGGATATATATAACTCCAAAATCCCAGCTAAGCAAGAGCCACTCTGGTGTTGCCCAAAGCATCAATGAGAGGCAACTGAGCCATATTATAAGGTAAACCAAGGCGTTAGTTGGTTTGGCATGGTGAAGATTTTTAAGTTACAAAAAAAAAAAAAGTTCCTAGAGGTCAAGTTGGTGTAATCAAAGGGCTTGTTTCCTCTAAAACTATCCAAAATAACACATTTGAGAAGTTGAAAACAGAGAAGGTTGGGTGTTTTTGTTTGGAAAAATTATGATAATGACAATTATTTTTCTGTAAATAAATGAATTAACTTGGAGTTTAAGCTTGGAGCCACTGGACAGTGCAGCTGAAAGTGGGTTGGGATGTCATTAAGGGGAGTACAGTATGTAATCAGTGTAAATAAATGTATGTTTGCCTCATTTTAATGCTGGTTATAATCAATTTTCATAAAAATAAACACCTTGAGGAAAATTACGGCAGCTGTGAAGGGTTAATGGTGTATCGTAAATTCCTAGATTAATCAATGGGATCATACTACTTAATTAACTTTAAAAGGTTGAATAATTTGCTATTTAAATTATTTATTTGCATCCCTGTTTGACGTGCTTCTCTTTCCTGCTCAGTGTGTGGGAGGAAAAAACTTTGATTTGACGCATTAACGTATGGGCTGTCAGTGCGAGTCGGGGGGGGAGGTAAACAAGATGGCGACAACCTGAGTAGCAAGAGTAACACGAAGAGTCAGAAAATTTAACTGATATACCGATAGACCCAAGTGGAGCATTTGTTCCAGTCAGGACGGACACTCAAAGACGGAATTAAACCTGCAACGGGAGCAAGATTCATGTGGATATAGGTGAGACCCGGTAACAGGAGTTAACTAGTTAGCTTGTTAACTAGCTAGCCAGCTAGCAATTTACAGTGGAATCTGAACGGCTTGCTAGCCAACGCAACTCCGGTTAGCTCGCGTTAGCTGGATGTGCCTGGTGTTTCTCCGGTGTAGGGGCAGGTATCGGTTTTGGTATTGTGTGAGCGTAATGCAATGCGGTCAGACAACAATTTCCTTCTCCTATTTCGCCGCTGCTTTACCGGCAAACGAGGTGAAGTTAGCTACCGCTAATCTGAACGTGAAGCAAAGTTGGCTATTGCTAGCTGGCGCTGCATAACTACCGTTAGCTACAGTTGTGTGACGACGTTTCGGTTATCTTCCACAGTTGTCCACCGTTTGTCCTCATTCACATCAAAATAGCTGGCGGTGTTTTAAAGCGGGCGTTTGAGTTAAAACCTGCAATGGTCGCTGAAGGTGTGTATTGATGAAGCACAGAGTGGATGTTGTCAAGCTAGTTCATTCAAGCAGACGTGCTATATTAGCTTTCCAGTTAGCTAATAGTTAACACTTTAAAACATGTTTATTTCAACTGAGCAGCCCTAATGTCTGTCTGAACTCACACACGACTCTGTTTAATTGAAGTTTGGTAATAAATCTGTACTTGCATAAATTATATTAATTTCGCATCTCATGTGAAGCAGAAATGAGACCCAGTAAGGTTAACCGGTCAAGTGTTGATGTGTGGACAGATTCCTCAACAGAGATTGCTAACTTAGCTCACAAGCAATTTTAAGCCATGTGTGTTTTTTTTAATAATGTTTGAATTGCCTCTTGTTTTCAGGCACCGGGCAGTAGGGACCGTGGTGGCATGGAGGACACCTGAGGACGGTTGGACACATTGGATGGCTCAGTCGACCTCCAGGAGCCGGCTGATACCAGAGATTGGGCTGATACTGCTGCATGCGTTTGGCTGTAGATCTGTGCTTGGATCCAGTCCAGCTGTACGCTCCCATTTATCTTGAGGAAACCTATGCCATGAAGCATGGACCTCTGACAGAAATGCTGTGCTGCATGGCCTTGAAGCGGGACTCCTTGCCTCCACCTAAGGCTGAATGGTATTAAAGTTATATAGAGGTGATTAAGAGTTAAGCAGACAAGAATAACACTTTAGATTTTTCCCCCCTAATTTGCGTTCAACTGCACTTGTCACAGATGTAGTACAAAATGCACAGTATAAAGCACTAACTTGGCACTGGACCCAACAGGTTCTTCACCTCTGTTCGCACCTCTTCAGTGAAAAGAGCCCTAATGTTTACAAGTTGGGATTGATCCCCCACCTCCTCCCTCAGCTCTCAGGCCTGATTATTCCCTCTCCCATGTTCAGTATTTTGTAATTCATCCATATTCCATCTTGTGGAATTAAAACACTCAGCTCAGTGCTGAAAGGTTACCAGTGGATTACTTTCCAGCAGCAATCATAGCTATTTGCAAACGTTTTTGCACAGGAGGCTTAAGTTGTCGCTGCTGAACTATCAGTCATGAGTACCGGCGAGTTGCATCATCTTGACTATCTAAATGAAAATGAACTGATGGAGATGGATACGTTCATCCACCGCATTGACTCCACAGAGGTGATCTACCAGCCACGGAGGAAGAGGGCAAAGCTGATAGGAAAGTACTTGATGGGGGATCTGCTAGGGGAGGGGTCTTATGGCAAAGTGAAAGAGATGCTGGACTCAGAGACACTATGTCGCAGGGCTGTGAAAATACTGAAGAAGAAGAAGCTGAGGAGGATTCCCAATGGAGAAGCCAATGTGAAAAAGTGAGTGTTGTTTTTCTTTTGGTTTGCCAATCTGCTTTGTTTGACCCTTTATCACCATTTTTTCCTCTGGACTCTGACAGTTTACGTCATAACACCAGTGTCACTGACTCCTAAACTGTGCAGTGTGATTTATGCATGATAAGGTGCAGGGTATTTTCAGTTAGGCATTGTCAGTTATCCTGATATACAGTGGCATTTACTTGACTGTAATGCTTGATCTTAATATGAGTTAATTAGTTTGAATCACCCCACTGAAAATTTAATGACAACAGTCAAATGGATTTCTTATGACTGTACCACAATGAGAACAGCCCTTCATGCCTGTCCCGCTTTATTAGCCATCACTCCCTATGCACAACTCTTAATTTTCATTTCAGATATTTCACGTGAAATCTCAACTACCTTACTTTCAGTACAAATACAAAAACAATATTTTTTTTTACTTTATACAAAAAGCTTGTTTCTCTTTTAACTAAGTAATGCATCTCTGACCTCATCTGGTTAAAGGTTGCGTGTCTTGTGCACCCGCCTCACTGTTGAATCTGGTTAGAAGCACGCTCTGCTTCACCTGTAACCACACCCAACAGTGATGTGAAGTTGCACTCTGCACACCCTAAATACACTTCTGCATCACTGCATAAAGGTGAGAATTTCAGTCAGCAAAGGACGACGAAAAACTCCTTGCTTGTGTGTTATAAAACGTTGCCCATAAAGTTTTAAATTTACAAAATGATTCTTTAAATCAGAAAATGGCTAGACTTTTAACAGCAGGTGCCATTTAGTCAGTGCCTATTAATACAAATGATATAATTTGTATGGCAATTACTGAATGGCCAATTATGAAACTAATATGACAACATGGACAACGTCTTAATCTTTGCATACACAAACAGGGCTTTGTCAGTTCTTCGTGTACAACAGTCATAATCTGACACAGAGCAGGACTGCCAAAAATCAGAGCAGTTCCGGAGTTAAAATGTCCACAGTGAAGGAGGAAATAGAGGTTACACTTCTGCTCCATACAGTGAGTTTATATGCACTTAAATGGGTCAACTTTTTTGCAATAACCCAGTTTTGTAAATGCATAGACATAAATGTAGTCGCTGTGGTCGAGGTGAAGGAATAAGAGAAACTTGGCCAACACAAACCACTGTCTGTGGTGACAGAACATGCATCTGTAACCATATTTCTCTTGATTAGTTTGATTTTCTGCACATTAATGTTGTCAGTGCAACCAGAGATGTTCTTTTAAATCTACGAAAGAAACTATACAAATACAATGTGAAGTCAGTAATTTATTTAGAAAATACAGTGATGTTTGGTGCCAGTGTTTCTTAACGCAGCACACGGAAATGCATAATTTTATTTTTTGTTTTGCTTAAAAAATGACATTATGTTGAGAACATCACATATTTTTTTCTTATGCAGTTAGTTATACATATTAAAATCAGGATTTTTTTAAAGCTTAAATGCTACCGATTCTCTTCCGTCTCTCTTCTCTGTCCTAATGCCTCTGTGATTTGGCTGTCATGTCTTAATGTCGAAACTTTTTTTTGCATCCCGTTTCCTGATGAGTATCAGAAGTTTTAATCACACAGTAGTTTATTAAATATTACTCCAGCCTTTCGCTGCGGGCCTGTGCTAATAATAGAGGGAGCTTTAGAAAACTGTCACAATGAGTTCACAGGGAGGGAAAGAAGACTGCAAGATGGAGTGTTTTTAGGCTGCAGTCAAGACAGCAGCAGGAGAATGATGAAAAGCCTTTGGTGACAGCTCAGTAAAAATTATTTTGTTGGGATTGTAAAGTATTTATCAGATATCCAGCCAACTTCAGTGAAGTCTATCCCAGAATATTCTGATAACTATTCTAAGCCGGACAACTTAAAGTTAAGAGATGCCATATTTCACCATCTCAGTCTCCAGTTAGTTGGGACTGAAAGCAGCCTGTCAGCAGCTCGACGGCAGCAGCTGCAGTTCTCCATCAGTGTCTACACTGAATCCCTTCAGCTGTAGTATTGCCTTGCACTCAGAGGGGCTTTTATAACGCCAGCAGCCCAATTCACCATTTGCTAACATGCTGACGTTGGCAGGGGTGGGGTGGGGGTAAGACTAAAAAGACACTTCAGGTCACATTAAAGTGTATACATGCAAGCTGTTACGCCGTTGTATGCCAAATGTTGCACTGAAAAACTGAGGTGTATATCTTTCTTGAGATGGACGACTAAAGAATGTGGCTGTTAGCTTGTGGTTCCAGGTTACATTCACTTACCTAGGTAAAGTCTAATCGCTGGTGTCAGCATCCTGCTAAAACCTACACCATGAACACAATATTTCAATCATCTCTATATTGTTGTTATGTTCATGTACCAATCAAGAGAAGCATTTCTAATCCTGCTATATTATATTTTCAGACAAAACTACTATGGTAGACTAAATGGTTGTGCCACTCTGTTAATAAGAGCACAGCACTGTTCCTTGATGCGTGAAATTAATTTGTTTGTGTTGCCTGTGCATGTTCTGTTTTTTCTCCAACTATCTCGCTTGGTGGAGGCCTTATGTTTGCCAGCCTTAGGACGCTGGATCCTCGAGCCTGTGAAGGCCCCGTCTGTGTGTGGATGCCGTAGTAGACCCCGGCCTCCCCATTCAGCCTCTGTTTAGCATTCCTGTCCGCCAAACACTTCCTGCTTTTACAGGGTTACCATGGGGATGGGCATGCTCATACCCGCATTGATCGAGCAATGCCACTCCTGTTTCTACGGCAACGCCCCAAGAATGCCGTGCCCTTGTTTGGAATGACAGGAGCACAGACACACACACACACACACACACACACACATGCCCTAAACTAGACACGACTCTGGAGCAGCACAGTGTAGATGCAGATTTTGATCAGTTGGCTATGTTGCCACTGTGTGCCAGAGAAGCTGCCATATCGCTGAGTGCTGAAATCCTTTCAGCTCTGTAGCCTGCAGCAGTGTTTCCCACAGGATTTTGTGAGATCATCGGATCCTAGATGGTTTGAGGTTCACCACCCGGAAGAAAATGTTTACACTTTAAAGTGAAATGAATCAATCTTGTGCACTTTAAGAGCAAAATTAAAAGGCTATATATTTGAAGAACTTTACGCTCTGTGTTGTCAGAGATGCCCTGAACTGAAATATAATAATTCATTCTCAGAAATTATGGAGCAATGTGTTTCTACAGTGTCTCAGGTATTTACAAATGCAGCTATTACAAGGTGCTCAAATGTGGGACAAATTGATACAGTAAAAACACTTGATTCTTATTCTGTAAATAATCTGAGCTTAATAAAATGTAGAAGAAAAAATTCCAGCAAACCAAATAAATAAAATAATTTCCCTCACAATTTATTGGGATTTCTGATCTTATAAGGGACTCCTGTGAGGATTATACAATTATTTCTATTTCCATATGGGCTATATGTATTTTGTTTATGCTGTATTTCGAAAAGCGTCCGCAGTCGCATCTATCCTTGGCTTGTTCAGTGCATTTACCAGAAAGGTCAGAATAGGGGGGGGCACTCCAATTTCAGCAGCAGCTGCAGTCAAACTAGCCGTCACTAGCATCTTTGTGGTCAGATCAGCCGCTGCTAAAGTTGAATACAGATACAGACAGAGCAGAGCGAAGCAGAGCATTTTTTTACTTTGAGCATTGGCCCATTCGAGCATTTGACTGATTGCATTTAAAGGCCCGACGAAACTTTTTACTGGCCCCGGGCAGGGCCTTCAGGCAGTCCTATTGTTGGACCCTGCATGAACACATTGGTTGTATAGACATGAATGGTGATAACACAGCAAATCAGTCACGCCTACAAAGTGCGGGGCTGACTGACTAGGAGTGAGAGATGCTTTGCTGAAGCAACAGTGCAAAACACAATGTTTGCTGTCTTTTATGTTAAAATATTTTGTAGCGGGACAAATTGTGGTAATTTATGAGAAAAACTGCTGCAGGCCTTGAACGCTCAAGGTCCATCAGCTCAGATTTGAACACAGAGACTGCAGATGGACTGCAGCAGTCACTGTGCCTTAGTGGCAGTGCCGCCTCTGTTTTATGATTTGTTTTATGGAAACAAGCCGTGATGCAGATGCAGCTTGGTTTGCTATATTTCAGATATGTTATCTGCTCTTGCTATTCAGCCGAATAGCAGAGATTATGTATGGCTTAAAGTGATGGTATCCATTATGCCTCACCGTATTTTAATCATAGCTCTGTTTTAATGTGTGCATGAGTCAGCTGTGTCTTTTTACCAGTGCAGTGATGCAGCAGTAACTGCTTGTGTGTGTCTGTGTGCAAGAGAGAGGCTGACGAGGCCCAGAATATCCATTCGTCAGTAGTAAGATGGTGTACAGTATAAGGCGGAGGACTGACACAGCTCATAAACCGCTGGCTGATACAGGACAGAAGTGCTCCAAAGTGTTTGTTGTGAGATTTTGTCAAAGTAAAAAAGAAGACAGATGATGCCTCAGCACCGTAGGGGCCATGAGGATTGTTTTCTTTTTTGGCTCAGGCGCACTCCCTTTACAGTTTTGACTTGTCATTAAATCACATGTATTTTCAGGAGAGGTGGGGAAATCTATTTGAATAAGAGTAAAGATCAATAGTCTCTATAAAAGTCGATCAGAAGAACCAATCAGATGATGCAAAACGCAGGACAGTTCCTCAGCATGTCTTGTGTCATGTCTTAGACGTCGGTTACATCATGGTTTATGTGATTATGATGAAATGGCCAAGACAGAATTCAATCTCAGAACCCACATGCTATCAGTCTGATGATGATTTGGCCTTTTGGGGCAAAGACAAATATTTCAGGAGTTCCATAGTTGCCAGCGGATGTCTGGATAACATATCTGAGCCAAGACTTCCTCTTCCGTGCCCTTGTCATTCTTTACAGTCCAATTAGAAACTTGAGATGCTGCATACACAGAGTTATGACTCCCTGTAAACAGATATCTGCATGAAAGCTGATACAGAGTTTAAAAAGCTAATAAAAAGCTAAAACGATGTCCGACGATAGCTGATGGGTTCTGAGGTTGTGTTTCCGCCAATGCATTCGGCCCTTTTTGCTCCCAACACGGCCTGTTTTCTTGCATGCAACCGAAGCCCACTCTAACAGAATTGGCAAATACTACTCTGACTACAAGCGGATATTAGAACAATTCAGATACCAAAATCTTGTCCCGCTGCTGACAGATTCTGCATGAGTGCACCTAGGTCCATTATGATGTCAGACATAGCTGTGTTGGTACTGCATGATGCTATGGAAGGGGGGAAATGAATTTAACCAGCGCAAAATTTTATGATCTCCTAATGAAGAGGGAACTTGACATGGCTCAAACAGTACGTAAGCTTTCAGAGGCACAATTTTTAGGGTCCTCAGAGGGCTGTGCTTTAAAACAGGAGAGGGATTTACTGTTTTTCATCCAGTTCAATATGAAACATAACTGGCAGTCAAGCTAATTGGTCCTGTTGGAAGTCGTCGTTTGACTGAAACATGTACACAGGATTGCATATAGTATTTATTAAATGCTTATTTAGACACTACTGACAATATAGTGCAGCACTATCAGCTATGTAGCGGTGAGACAAATTGAATCTAAATTTAATCATACAGTTCCTGTCCCTAATTGTCTGGCAAAACCTCAGTATTTCCTCTGTGTTTGCATGTCGGTAGGAAGTCCAGGTAAGCCTGTGGTTTGTACGTCGTGCTCCTCTCCTCCAGATCGAAATTCATTAGCGTCCTCACTCGCAGCTCTCTGATGAATGTCGAGTCTCCTGGGTGGTTTGCCATGCTGGTGATTTAAACCACTTCTCCCTGGGTAGCGAAGTGAACTGTCAGGTTATCTTTCTTTATGAGACCACTGTAATTGACTGCAGCTGCACTCAGACTATATCAAGCCTTACAGTATCATTGCTGCGATTTTGTTTTGTACAAACCACCTTCTGTAAGAGTCACGTTTTTTGTTGTTTTTTTATATTCTTTACTTTTTAATGGATATACAAAGTTGGATTGTTACTGAATCACAAAATTCATGTGACTTTCATATAAAGAGAAACCCAAAACAGCAACTACTGTCTTAAAATTATTTGAGTTTTCTCCCCAGCTCAGCAGCTTATTAGAAATGCCAGTAATTAAACAGATAATGTACTTGTGCTCGTGCTATACAGTGCCGTATTAGTGCGGCTGTGCTGATGTATGGCACCTGACCTTTGCTCTGCGATCACTGCAGCCAAAAGCCAGTATTAGATGATGTAACACTCCCTGTACATTTGCTTAATTAATCTTTTGCATGATTTTTGTCCCTGTGTTCATTTATAGGGAGATTCAGCTGCTAAGAAGACTCCAACACAAGAATGTGATTCAGTTGGTGGATGTGCTCTACAATGAAGAGAAGCAGAAAATATATCCTTGCATATAAGATTTTCTAGATGTTAAATGTTTATGTTGCTGTTGGTGAAGGTTATTTCTGTGCTTAAATGTTTCTACTTGTTAGTTATGAGCTTTATAATGGGCTCACTTTATTAAAGGATCTATTTGTTTGATTTGGCAAATCCCCTTGACTCCTGACTTACGTATATGGTGATGGAGTATTGCGTTTGTGGGATGCAAGAAATGCTGGACAGCGTCCCAGAAAAAAGGTTTCCAGTATTTCAAGCTCACGGGTGAGTGTCTGTTTTTCTCTCCCCTCTCTGCTCCCTCTTTCTCTCAGCCTCTCTGCTATATTTAGACTAAGCCTCTCTGCAGCCATCGCTCCAGGCCTAAGTTTAGCTCCAAGACTGCAGGGCCTCTGCTGTTAAAATAACTGACCATAGATTGTTGTGAATGTGTGGTCGCTGCTGGGAAGCCGCTGACGCCAAATTACTAAGTGATCTAAGTGATGAAGGTTCATGAAACCACAGCGACAAATTGTTTGATGCGTTAATTTCTTTTTCTGTTTACATTGTATGCAACACTTTTGCTCCTCTTTTAATTGTATCCATCAACCCTTCTCTTCCTTTTTACAGGTACTTTTGCCAACTCTTAGATGGCCTTGAATATTTGCACAGCCAGGGAATAGTTCACAAAGACATTAAACCAGGGAATCTGCTGCTGACCACAGACGGGGCACTAAAAATCTCTGACCTGGGAGTAGCAGAGGTGAGCTCATTCTGCAGCATAGTGTTGTAGACCATGTATGGTGGCGGGATTTTATATAACTGCTAGATTTTGGCAAACTTTCAACATAAAAGTTATATTTTTGTGGACGCAGCCATCACAGATATACACAAATCACAGTCAGTGGAAAAGAACTGTCCATCAGGAAGCTTTTAAGCTTTAGTACGCTAAAAATAATTGTGTAGAACTGGTTTCTTTATCTGTATTGCGTTTTAGATAAATGTCCACCCAAGTGGGTGAATTTGCCCTTGTTACTGTAGATTTTGTATTTTAGAAAAAGTGGATGAGTGTAAAACAGATTTTGTCTCCATGTGTCAAATTATTCTCTGTTTTTATTATCAAGCTTTATCATTAGTTGTGATTCTAGTTAAGATAGTGTTGCTCAAAGCTGGAATAGGCAGATGTGGAAAAGCAAAAAAAAAAAATGCCCTCCTCTTGCAGCCCTATCTCTCTGTCTTAACCCCCCCCACCACCACCACCAGACGGCCACGGGCATATGCATGTGCTTTATACAGTAGCCCAGTGATTCCCTTACATTGATATTCAATCTTATTTCATTGTAGAGCTGCACGCAGCACATTCACTTGGCCCCGCTCTCTTTCTCTTTGTTTAGTAGACCACAAAATCAGACAAGAATTAGCTCCCCACCCACGGTTCTTCCTCTTGCTCCCTGCCGCCATGGACTGCTTCGCTAGGAGGAGAGCGGGCAGCAGTTTTGGAGCTTTGATTAGTGGCTGCAGTGGCGCGAATTCACCCAGCGCAAACCCCCCAGCACAGGGTGCCACATCAGGCTGGTGGCCAGCGGTAGCACCAGGTCTAACCTGTGTAATGGCAGCAACAGATGTTGGGTATTCTGTTGTCATTCCCCTGGAGCTGGGATTTGTGCTGGCTGGATTCAAGTTGCTACAGTGGCTGGGTGTGGGTCTGTCTCTGGAACTGCTGCCCACTCTCCTTCTGGTGAGGTGGTGTGAAGTGGCGGGCACTGAGGCAGAGGACACTCTCTGATTCGAGGCTCTTGGTAACGTTACCTACATAAACATGAACTTGAAGCAACAGCTGTATGCCTTGGGCTCAGGTTTGCAGAAAGATTCCCTATTTGCAACATTTTCTCTCCCTCTGAAATGCTCTGTCAAGACTGACACGTGTTGTTTGATAAATCAGGCTTCCTTTTTTGGTTGCTTTGCAGTGTAGGCTTTTGTTGCCAATGTTGGAATAGCAACTTACTCTGCAGGGTTTTCTAATTATGCAGAGTAAGTTAATCAGGCTTTCACCAAAAGAACATGTATACACATCTGTCTGAAAATTACCTGTGACTCTGTAAAGTCTCTCATCGTACGCTAGATTTTCTAAAGCCTGAAAACCGAGCCAAGAGGAGGTGCAGGAGTCTTGTTTTCTCTTCAATCGTTTGAATTACAATATGCTCAAAGCTTTTTATCTTTAAGTAGCAACAAATTATTCGGCTATTTCATAATTCCTATTAGTGGTTATAGATATAAAGAAAAAGGAGCTCAAATTCTTACTAATCTTATCATCCCTGTATTTTTTAGGCCCTTCACCCATTTGCAGAGGATGACACATGTCGCACCAGTCAAGGCTCTCCGGCCTTCCAGCCTCCAGAGATCGCCAATGGACTGGACACCTTTTCAGGGTTTAAAGTGGACATTTGGTCTGCTGGAGTAACACTGTGAGTCGTCAGGGCCTCAGTTTGCTAAAGTTTACACAGAATGTCTTAAATTTCACCGCATTTTAAAGGCCCAGTAATAGACAAAAGTTCTTGTAAGCTGTTTTAATATCTGCTATAATCAGATATTGGTTGCTCATGGTACTTTATAATTGTCATAGAAGGAGGCTCCTGCTCAGGGAGCTCTGAAGTAAGATACCTCTCAGTCATTCTTCTCAGTCCTCTCTCTGTGTACTTGTCATACATTGGTGTGCCTGTGCATACATTTACATTCTGTTGTCCGCCCCTAAAGTCCTCAAAAAGAACCTTTCCTCCTAGTGATTCTGAAAGGTTTCAGAGAGGACTGACAAGTAATGGTGTATGTAGTCATGTTATACTGTTAGAAATAGCCAGGGCTGTGGTTCATAATTGCCACAAGGATGCTGTTAGATTTTACAGAACAAAGATAACACCAGAAAGGTCTATCTGAACATTAGATATGTGAGAACCATTGTGTCAACTGTTAGCAGTATCCCAGTCTATGATACACTTACAGTATTTGTTGACTCCTCCTTCCATCCATTCAGATACAACATTACAACGAGCCTGTATCCGTTTGAGGGGGATAACATCTATAAGCTATTTGAGAACATTGGAAAAGGAGACTACACTATTCCTGAGGAGTGTGGACCCCTCCTGTCCGACCTGCTGCGAGGTGAGTGCGAGATAAATGACACACTTGGCATGTGCGCTCCTCCTCTCTCTACAAGGCCACAGGCCCCCTCTGCTGTTGCAGCCTCTTTCTGTAGCATATACAGACAGGGCTCACTAATGTCAACTTGAAGGCATGCAAACATGGGCTGCGGGCTGAAACATAGATTTATGCTTAGAAAAAAAGCACCAGAACCCAAAAGGACGAGTGCAAATGGCAATGCTAGTGCTTGTGATGTCAACCTCAAACACACAACGGTAACGTGACTGAGGCACAGCAGCAGTCCAGGACATGTTTCAGGCTAACTGGCTGAGAATGTATCTGTAGCTCAAACATAACAGTGAATTGAGCTGCTTGATTTGTAAAATGTATGGTGCTTCACATTTTAAAGGGTGATGTCAAAAAAAACATTAACTTTAAAGTCACCATTCTGGTAGTGTTTCTCGCACAGCAGGAAAAGAATAGGGCATAGAGACAAGAGACGAGAGAGAGTGACCAAAGAAAGACGAAGGACCAAAGTGGTGGAAGAAGTATTTAGCTTTTTTACTTGCGTAAAAGTATTTGATATCTTACTTAAGTAAAATAACAAAATATTAGCATCAAAGTATACTCACAGAGCAAAAAGTAAAAGTACTCATTGTGTATATTGGCCCATTTTAGAACATTATACAGGCTGTTGTATGTATTGACTTATGTTTATTGATGAATCTAATTTTGTAGCTAGTAAAGGTGGGGCTAGTTTGTCATTATGTATACTACTAAATAGCTTGAGAATTTCACCAAGGGATCAATAAAGTTTTGTCTTTATCCATATAATACATATACATTACTATTTATCTGTTGATTACATTTGTGTTGAAAATCTGAATCTGCAAAGTATCTCGTAACTAATCATGTACACTGAATGTTGTGAAGTTAAAACAACAATGCTGGCTTTCAAAATTGAGTGGAGTAGCAGAATAAAGTAGGAAAACATTGAAATACTCAAGGAGAAGACAAGTACCTCAGAGTTCCACTTAAGTACAGTTTACATCGGTAAAAATCCCCCCCTGCTGAGGACACTAATGCAGCTCGAAGAGACGACCACTAGAGAGCAGGAGAAAGAGACAGCAGATTACAGCAATGTATTATAGTTCAGATTATCCCAAGGACAGCAACAAAATGCAGTCTGAGCTAAAGAAAGGACATGGAAATAAGTCTCCCCCCAGAGTGTATAAATCTTTATGTGAAGCGTTTAAGGGCGGGGGATTCCCCGCCATTTTGAAAAATAAATTTCAGGCACTGTAAATGTTTCCATAGAGCCACATCATACTTTCCCATCAAGGTGTTGCCTTGGTTACATACCTATGCCGTAGTAGTGGATGACTCATAGTTCAGCGTGGGTTTTGTCTATTGAGTGCTGTATTTTTGTCATAACAGTAGATGGCTGTGTCATGCATCATCAGGCAGTGTGATGCATTCATTTTCACAGTGGCTGAGGAAAGATTTTCACCTGGTGTGTTTATGACAAAATGCACAAACAAAGAGTGGATTGGAGGTATAAAAAAAAAAAAAAATCTGCAATGGAGTTGGTCCGGTGCTGTATGCAGTGAGAAATCACATTGAAGTCCTCGCCAGTCGCACTGTGATCTTTTCTGTATGTGTCCAGTAGGTGGTGCTGTGACACTGGAAGTCACTGTGATTTCTCAGCATGCGAGGCTTCCTCCAAACTGTAGAAATCCCTCCAGCTGTTGACGTAGTTTCCATTGATCTGGAGCCAGCAGCAGAATACTAAACACTTCATAGTCAGGCGTTGCTTTTCCCGACTGGAATGCTGCAATGCTTCTGCCCCCTCTAAAAACCCCATAAAAGAGTCAGGAGTGTTTTATGTTGAAATGTATAATCGGCTGAATGGATGTTAAATCCAAAAAGAATGTTGGGAAGATTATGTTTGCGCCATCAATGAAAGAATGAAGTTGAATGCCTCATATTCTTGATTGTTATCCATCTTATCTTTACCTGGTGCCACATGGAGAGATTTTGAACAATGTCTTATTGTGAATAGGGGGGAAAAAATTGCCACACTCTGGCGCTGTTAAAACTCATCGAGCCTCCATCCCCCATTTTGTGTGAGCGTGTGACGTCTGTGTGTGATGACGCAGCACCTGAGAGATAGTCAGTCCATAATTACATGGTCTAAAATAAGCCCAGTGCCACAAAAGGTGTCCTTCAGCAGGCGCAGCACTACTATCAGCACTCTGCACGCTGCCCCTCTCTGCCTGCTGGGAGACAATTACATTATTAGGTCTGGATAGGCACTGCATCACTGCTGCCTTATCACACTGGCATTCTGCTTTTCCCATAGATTCAGCCCACATTATGATAATTAAGGGACAAAATCTTCATTACATTGGTACAGCTGTTAATGCTACTCATATTGATGTTTCCGTACTGTACCTCATTGACTCCTGAAGCTTTGCAGGATGCCTACACACACAGTGATGAATGAGATTATTATGTGCATTAATTAATGTTCCTTGGACGAGTTTATCATCTGTCTGCCGTTAGCTCGCTCCTCGCCGCTGTGGCCTCCCACCGGCTTATGTTAAACTCTTGACAGATAGATGATGTGAGTGGAGAAATTGTTCAGGATTGTTGTGATCCAATTGACCTTTGCAATGTTTGTTTTTCAGGAATGCTTGAGTACGACCCTGCGAAGAGGTTTTCCATACAGAACATAAGGCAACACAAGTGAGTGATCTAGTGCATGGCATTCATCATCCATGTATGTATTTAAAAACGTTCGTGACCTACTGTAAGTAACATTGTTAAAGTCTGATTCATTGTGTTTATTTTCTCCCTGCCTTTTTCTTCAGCTGGGTGCGTAAGAAACACCCTCCGTCTGAGCCCCCTGTGCCCATCCCTGCCAGTGCAGAGAGCAGGGATCCTTGGCGGAGTATGACGGTGGTGCCCTACCTGGAGGATCTGCACGGCTACACAGAGGAGGATGATGACGAGCTCTACGATGGAGAGGATGAGATCATATACACTCAGGACTTTACAGTGCCAGGTAAGCGTGAACTCCGACAATTCTTACAGATGAGCTCAAGATGCATTTAAATATTTGCCGTGTATAGATATTTTCCAGCAGTTTCGAGCAGTCTGTTTAGTAAAATTCTTGTTTGTTGTTTTGTTTAAGTCCTCTATTCTCTGTGTTTGACTTTGGGAAGATGAAGAGCTGTCTGATGTGTCATTGTTAGCTACTTCCTCCTCTTGTATGACAGCGCTGAATTGTCCTTCTTAGGCGTCTGTTACAGAAAACGACATAGTAGGGCAGCAACTAACAATTATGTTTGTTACTGATTATTTTCTTGATTAAACAATTAATCGTTTGGCCCACAAAATATTAGAAAAAAAGTGAGACGAGCCTGTTACAACATCCTACAGCCTGAAGTGACTTCAGCACGTCTTGTGTTGTCCAACCAACATTTTCAACCCAAAATATTACACAAACTATGATTTGAAGACCAAGGAAAGCAGCAAATCCTCATGTTTGAGCATCACCTTTTTGGCATTTTGCCTGAAAAATGACATCAACAATTAAAGTATTAACAGAATAGTTACAAATTAATGTTCTGTTAATTGTATAATCGATTGACTATTCACTGCAGCACCAAACTTCTTCCTTGTGTCAAAAATGGGGTTCAAATTTTAGACTTACATCAACTACTAACTAACCCACATTAAACTGTAGCCTGTGACTAAAAGCCATAAAAACTATACTGAATGCTTTTCACCAGAAAGCTTCAGCTTTTTTGCGATATACTGGACATGTGCCTTAAAAGACAAGGTTTAGGTTTAACACAACATTCGAATGCTGTGCTGTTTGCACTTATCGGAAGATTGGCAGTTCGATCCCTGGTTCCTCCAGTCTGCGTGTCAGTGTATCCTTGGGCAAGATAATGAACCCCAAATTACTCTCGATGACTGTGCCATCAGTGTGTGAGTGAGTGTGAATATTTAACTGCTCAGCAGGTGGCACCTTGTATGGTAGCCTTACCATTGTCAGTTACCAGCAGCGGCTGGCAGGGATCATTTCCGACTTGTGTGATCTAAACATTTCCAATAACTGCAGAGTGTTTTAAGCCCAAGGTTCAACATTTATCAAAAAAACCCAGACATAATCATTTCCAGAATTCATGCTGTGTTTTTCTCTAACAAAATATTCTGCATTTATTTATATTCGTTTAGCCTTTTACAAACATTTTCACTGCAGTCAAAAAACACAAAGGGAGACATGCACATGTATTAACAGACGGGTCTAATAGCACTATAAATTACAATCCTTTAATAAAGAAAGTTGATTTAATCAAATTAACCACTTTGTATTTATTTATTTAGGGTGATAACATCATAAAATGTGACAACAGATATTCAAAGCACAATTCGCATCCTCAAATGAAGCTTCCTATCTTAAAAAAAATACAGGCTAGATGTGGGCAAAGACTCAGAGGTCTGAAACAGGCTACAATTAAGTCAAATTATTTTTTATTTTTTTTTATTTTTTTTTTATTTTTAGAAATGCTGAGATGTTTCTTACAGTGATCCGTATGTACAAACTTTACCAGAGTGTTTACTGACTTTGGGATGAATAGATAATGATAGCATCTTTATATTTGATTTAATTTGTTCCCCAACTCTTCTTTCATTTTCCCCCCCAGAATTCAGATCCTTTATCTGTTGCTAGGCAACAGCCGGTAATAATACATGCAGTCGTCGGTGTCGGGTATCTAGAAGTGGTGCCCCACATAAAAACCAAACGGAGCTGCAGAATGTGAATGAAGTGATCTAAAAATAGTCCTGTTGAAATGGTTTTGGTGTGGGCGTATGAATGGTTTTCCAGGGTTCACTCCCACACACACCGTTTGATAGGATGCTTCATGTGAATTAAATGAAATGAGTGTTTGGTAAATTAAACAGCAGTATGACCTGATGTTTCACTTAAGCAGTAACTACATCTCACTGATTTTAATATTCGCCTCGATGTCGCAGTTTCTGTGTGGGAAGTAATTTAAAGTTTGTCACGCCCCTGCTTCACACACACACACACCTGCACTTGAAATGAACATTAAGGTTAAGGCCTATTTTTCACTCAGCTGATTTCCTGTGGTTGTAGGTTACTATTTCTCTTGTTTCTCATGGTTATCTGACCTGACATTTCGCAGGTGCTGCTGACAAATGAGCTTTTTAAAGGTCCCCTTTTAAAAAAAACATGTTTACTGTTTTTACAGCAGCAGGTCCGTGGTAATTTCCATCCATGCAATCACTCAGACTCGTGCTACTACCTCACGCTTGCTCAGTGATGCAGCAATCAAGTCAGCACTTGTGTGAAACTGTGATGGATTTTTTTTTTTTTTTCTTAAACCTAATGTTCGTGTCTTTAGGACAAGTGGCCGAAGAGGATCGGGATCAGGGGCACGCGGACCACAGTCCAGCTCTAGCCAAGCCAGTTTGTGTGAATGGGACAGAGGGGGGGTCTCTGAACAGCAAGGCCAAAGCCGAACGCCGATCCTCCTCTTCATCCAACCCCTCACGTAAAGGAGTCTCCACAGCCAGCAAGATCCGCAAGCTCTCCACCTGCAAACAGCAATGACCCCCTCCCCTTCCTCCCTCGGCAACCACCCACCTGGTGAGTGTGTAGACTGCTCACAAAAGCTCTGACTGAACTGTGCTGCAGAAGTGCTTAGAGGACACCTTCCATACAGTAGACAGAGGGAAAAGATAAACAACCAAGGAGAACAGATGAAAAGATAACAGCGTGTTAGAACAGACGTAGAGATGAGTATCAGGAAGGAGGAAATCAGGGAGGAGAGAGTCTGTGTTGATATTCAGAAAGCAGTGCTCTGACTCACCACCACTCCCAAGGCAAACACATGGGCGGTTTCCTATACAGTCACATAAACTAGATCTGGACTGGTCCGGTTTTTGAGCATCACTTTCCGACTCTCTGTTAGGATTTTATTTCAGCTGTAGCCTTCCAGGGGTTCGTCAGCGGACCTCGTTCAGGTGGAGAAGTGGGGCAGATTTATGCTGCAAGCATACACACCAATTTAACAGGTTGTCCTCCTCTCTTTCCAGTTACCACCCACAGTTTGCTCTTTCAATCTCTCGCACATACAAACCAGTCACGGCATGAGGCTGTTTGTCATGAGTGCAGTGCAGAGGAGATGCTGTGTATTAATTTGTTCAGGCGATGACTCACCCTGGATGAGATAAAGTGGGCTGTGGGATGTTTGTCTCTCTCTTTCTCACCCCGTGGATGATTCTTTCCGTTTTAACAGCACCAATTAGTAGTTTCTTGTTGTAATACTGTGATACTTAAAACTCAAGGAAACTTGCTTTTAGTCATGATATGTGATGAGATACAACGTTAAGAATGCACAGACTGGGAAATTCTGGGCTGATACTGATAGTTAAAACAAGGATTTGGCCGATACCGACATTTTTTGTCGTTTATTTTTTATTTCCCCTTTTGTGCCAGTGAAACAAAGAAATCTTGATTGTTAAAAAAATAAGCGTTGGGGGCTGATCAAGGCATTTTTGAATTAATTGGGATCAGCTGTGTAGAGCCCAATCCCATCATTTCTTTTACGTGCGCTGTCACACAGGTTGGTCCTTTTACTACACCATATCAGCCCGATTATAGCCCAATGCAGCGTTGTACAGTGACAGCTGTCAGATTGTGAACGATGAATTTTGTACGTGATAATCCATCGTTTTATCTTGTGTAGTGTCATAGTAGGCAACAACTGACACCACGTCTGGGACGCCTCACGATGTTCCAACACAAAGTCTAGCATGTTATATTTTTTTTTTTGTCTTTCACGACTGCTCCCGTCACAGCCGTCACTTTGACCAATAGAAATATAGAGCAATCTGTGCCGTGGACAACGTAAGCCAACAGCAGCCCAGCCTTTTAGATATTTGCTCTCGGGACGTTACCACAATAGAGTAAAAGGGGAAAAACGATGGCATGGAACAACAGAGGCACTTTGTTAACCCAATGAGTACTGTCATTAGCATCAAGCTAGCAAAGAATGTAATTTCTTCATAATGGAGGATGTAAAGTAATAACATTAAAAATAGTGGCTTTTACTAACCACAACTGCAGAGGCTAACAGCTTCATTTGAAACAGACTAAATTATAATCAGGCCGTTATTTATGATTCCCTCTATATATATATTACGTTTTATCCACTCCCGTTTGCCTTGATAAAGTTAATGCATCGCGCTGTCATTTCAAACTCAACACTTCCTGTATCTGTATAGAATTTAAAAGCCCCTTATAACCTCGGCTGAGAAAATCCCTTCATTTTTTAAAAAGGCTTTATTGTGAAACATTTGCAGGAACTTGTTGCAGAGGATTCGGTGACTTGCATGTTTGCTCTGAGGTGTTGATAGTGACATCACTGCGTCCCTTCGTTCCAAACGTGTTTTCTATTGTCCCTCAGAAACCGTTAGTCTGGAGCCGTGCTTTTTAACCTGTGCAGGATTGATGACACACAACAGAAAAACATCGGTGAATGTCAGCTTATTTGATGTTAGGCTGATGCAAGTCAACAAGGCAAATACCGGCAGACAAATCAGTGCATCCCAAATAAACTGAAAATGAAACTCCACCAGACATCTGTTATACTCTGTCTTTTGTCCTTCTCAGGTTGATCTGTCCCCGTCCCTCTGTGTCTGGACTCCTCACAGTTGTGAGAGTAACCTGCTGACGTTAATGCCCCCATACCTCCTTGGACCACTGGCCTGCAGAGTCTTTTGAAGATGCGGTATGAGTGACGGGGAGGAGGAGGACAGCATGAAATGTTCTTTTTGCTCTGAGACTGAGGCACTGGCTGTGAAGATGGTGTTTTTTTTTTTCCTCCCATATTTTGGCTCCTTTCAACTCTTGTCATCCAGTTCTGTCATCTCCCCTCTCCATCCTGTCGTCCTCTCAGGAGGGCCAAGTGTTGCACCGGACGTTACAAACACCATCACCCCTGTACCCCACCCATCCACCCCACTCTTCCCCACCTTCTGTTTCTTTGACTACCTTTGTTTTTACAGAACCCTAATGGCAGTTTTTAAAACACATTGTGATGTGTAAAAAATTAAAGAGAAAAAAAAAAGATAACAAAAGTTATGAATAATTCTATATTTAAATCTATAATGAGAATAATTATGATAGTACTCTACTACCACCAACATAAAAAACTGCATGCTGTACAGAGCTGGACGAAAGGGAAAGTGCTTGGTTTTGGGACAGACTGATAGACTGAAGCCTTGAGATCCACCGCTGACCTGTTGGGGATTTTTGATTTCCATTTAGGTTTTTTTCTTTTTCTTTTTTCCAATGAATATTTTTTAATTATTATTTATATAAAATATGTCCCAAACAGGCTATTTTGTTGGATGATCCTTTCTGTTTCATTTTGAGTTAAACACATTTTTATTATGACGTACACGTCAGTGGTTTATGTCCTTTTTTTTTTTTCCTTTTTTTTTTTTTTTTTTTTTTTTTTTTAGTGTTCATTATTTCACCAGTCCTTTACAAGGTTAGACTTCTGTAGGAGTACGCTCGTCTTTCTCTGGTATTTGCACTAGTTCGTAGTCAGATCCTAGAATATCAAGAGCCGGTGCCGCTCAGCTGCAGGCGGTGTGCTGTCACAATCACCCAGTCGTCTGTTTTCTAGCGATGCTGCTCTTTGTTGCGCCGATCACATCAGCAGGAGCCCTGCCCCCCCCCCCCCCCCCCACCCCCTCTTGCGCAGCCAGGCCCATCGTCAGCCCCTCTCTGGGAATAGATCAGAGAGCAGGTGAGTCACAACTCTGAGGGAGGGAGAAAGCAGCGCTTCCCACGTCAGCAAGGTCGACAGAGAGATCCTGCGTTCGACGAGGAAGGATGAAGAGATGTGTCGCTTTAACAGGCTGAAGAATATTTCAGCAGTATGATTAGTATGTCAGGACACCTTTTGCTTTCTGTTCTCATGGTAATGACTCCGCTGTTAAAACGTTTTCACACAGTACATGAATCACATTACAACAGCATAAAATCACAGGTTGGGGAGTCACTTTTATTTGTTTGTTTTATTCAGAAAAATGTTCAGTCCAAAATGAATATGTGCCTCAGTTGGTCCCACAAGGTCTAGCCTTTGTCAAGGCTGCACATTTGGATTTTCTGCACTACTCTTTTTACAATAAAGCAGATGGTTCACCATGGATGAGGACAGAGACATGAGTTTCATAACATACACACAGTCATGTACTGTAGCTCAAACCCAAGTCCGTGTGAAATGAAAGAGGGACAAGCTGTACCCACCATCGCAGTTTCCCAGATGACATCACACATAACATGCAGCAATTTTCTCATGTTGAGGAGATGCAATTTGACATGAATGCAAAACGAATATTACATTTTACATCCGTACTGGCAGAGAGAGTGGAGGGAAAGCTGCTAAACCTGTGACGTGTGAAGACAGGATATCTGCAGA
The DNA here is from genome assembly GCA_026686955.1 of Epinephelus cyanopodus. Lineage (NCBI taxonomy): Eukaryota > Metazoa > Chordata > Actinopteri > Perciformes > Serranidae > Epinephelus > Epinephelus cyanopodus. The sequence continues at coordinate 12,145,931 of CM048926.1, read as the reverse complement.
GTATTACCTTAAGGGCAGGGCTGCCAATATTCTGTATTTTTATTAATGTCCACAAATTGAATGAAAACCAACAAGGGTTGTTTCTTAGGGGTGTAAAGCACAAGTTACATCTCAATATGATATATCAGTTCTTCGGACAACAATAACATTTGCTGTTGCCAGAAAATCTGCCATGATACGATTTTGATTACATTGAATTCAGGAGGCTGCGACTGATGTGAGACGATACCACTAAATTTCCTCATCACCTTTTTCTTGGCTGCTTGACATTAGCTGCCTCTGTTAAGCGGCTAGCACTGCTTGAATCTTGAAGAAGACAGAAATGGTATCACAGAAGTGCCATAGGAATTTCAAAATAAAGGTGTATCCTAAAGATGACAAGATGAATCACTTCACATCAGTAACACTGGATCAATTGAATTGATTTCTCGATCCATATTAATGTATCCCGTAGTTGTGGGTGACAAATACATGCCTTTATTTTTTAAAGGCTTAATAATTTACTTTAACAGCTGAGCACTGTGGGGGGTTTTGGGTATATTTTTGGAGTGAAGTGAATTTTGATGCACAGATTTTAAGCTGTGCATTAAAACATTTTGTGCATAATTACAATAGGGTGTCTATAGGTCCTTCAAATGTCTGCTTTAAAAACAGTTTTGTGAATATTGGGCCTTAAAAGTAATTTTAAAGTCTTGAATTTGTGACGTCATAATTGCCATAAATATTTTATCTGGTTTTATTTATCCATCTAAATTTCTCTCTATCAAAATGAGTCAAGACCTTGTGCTTAATAGTCGACACTTCTGATGTTACTAATCTTCAAACCCACAAATCGACTTAATACTGTCCAGCATAGGTGAGGTGGAAATGATACAATGTAGTATCGCGATATTTTGCATGACGATCTTAAGAGATTGATTTGGACGCTGGTATTCGCTGCCTAGCGTGTGAAATTTATACATTATACATTTATATATACATATATATATATATATATATATATATATATTCAACTATTTAAAATGGTATAAATAAATCGTATTTCATTGTAGAGGTAAGTGAAGTTATAGTTCATTACTTTAATCAGCTGCTCCGGCCGGACTGTGAGCTCCACACCTGGGAACAGTAAGTGAGAGTCCGCCCACACACTCACAGTGAGGGAGCTAACTGTTAGCATCACACGGCTACATATTACGGTTATTAACGGGTTAAATGTCAAAGTCGAGCAGTTTCTTAGAGCAAGGTTGCTAATTTTTCATATGCTAACCTTGAATTTATAGTTTATTAAGCTAATTGAAGCCTGTTTGTTAAAAAGAAGATTGTAAAATTGCATTTGTTTGTTTTGCTAGTACTCCATATTAATTTAAAGGTTTTAAATTAAAGTACTACTAATTTAAAGTACTTGAATACACCCATCCCTAGTTTATGGACAACATTGGTGAGGAATAAGCTACAAGGCTTTGGCTACACAAGTAGGATTAATTATTTTTTAGTTTTGGCCTTTTGGGCATTTGTTGACAATAAGAAAAACAGAATATCGCCAGACTTATCTTTTATTTAGCAATACAGAGCAAGTATATCTCATTCTGCCATGGTGTGGGAGCAGACAATGCCACCGCTATTCAGTTTCAACCTCCACTTTCACAGCCTCAACTCTGTGTCACTGGACCATCTGTCTGAAAGCCTGAGAGGCTCCTGTGTCAGTCACTTTAAGTATCATCTGTCAGTCTCCCCCTCAGCAGAGTCCCAGCAGTGAGACAACATTTCACCCGAGCCCACGGAAGCTCCTGGATACCGCCTCCTTAATTGTGATGAATAACAGGACCTCTGACTAACAAAAATCCTATAAAAATAGATGAAATATGAGTATAAAAAATCCTTGATGCACGTATTTTAGATCCGTGTTTTTAATCTGTATAGTCTGGGCATTCCATGTGTCTAGTCACTAGATCTGATGATATGTTGTTAATGATAGAGGGCTGTGACATGATAAGTGTACTACCCATCACCAAATGCAGAAACCACAAGCTTCCAATAAGACATTTACCCTCATGGTGATCGAGACAAGAAGGACACTTGAGGAGGATATGATTTTTTAAAATGAGAGAAATGGGTGACAGAAACTCCACCGTTACCTTTCTTCCCGTCAAAGTGCTTTTTGTTTTTAAGTTAAAACTGTACAGTATTCACATACACATTGTTTGGACATACAGTAGCATGCTGAAAATTCACAGTTAAGTCTGAAAATATTTATTTTTTTCTAAAGATGGGGCTATATTTTCAAAGCTATGTAATGAACTCATTTGATTTTAAGAAAGGGTACCAATAGAGCTCTGCAGGAATGAGTCCCAGAATGTGGAATAGGTTTGCATTTTAGCATTCCCTGTTCTCTTGTCAGTCATTGGTTTTCTTAATGGGTTTTTGGTTATATGACTGAAATAAGGTCTGTGATTAACACAAGCATAAGAGATTTTCATGTTTTGTTGTAGGATATAAAATATGTCCGTTAATACCCAACTCCTTGAAACCTTTACGTGTCTTTAAAAATATTATATATTGTTAACAAATGTTTCAGAGTTCAGAGCATCATCTAGACAAAAACGGGGTGCGTTCTGCCCTGATAAAAAGTATCAAAATGTTTATTTAAACTGAAATGGCAGTGCCTTGAAAACCCTGTCGTGATATGTAGACAATCTGACTTTCAGTATTGCAGGGTCTCATTCAAATCAATTTAAAGGGGCTTTATTGGGATGGGAAACATACTTTTACATTGCCAGAGCAAGAGTGAGATAAAAACAAAATTGTATGCACCATAAGTAAAGATCTGCAAAGAATTTGGTTTGTATACATGTCGCTGCTGATTGGGTAACACCTCTGACACACCCACCAAGCAAAAGAAAACGCACCCCAAAGCCTGTTGCAGGCTGCTTCACAGCATTTTAAGAAAGTGTAATTCAACCTGGAAACTAGCAAATGGTTGGTGCTCATTTGTCATGATTATCTTGCAGAACAAAACAGGTAAGTATCATAAATGTTTGTTTGCCAAAGACCTTATTTTCTGCAATAATCCAAAACCCAATTGAGAAATCACATAGGCGAGGGAACCAGGGCAACGCTAACTTACATGTTGGCCCACAAATAAACATCATCCCTGCAGCACTCTATAAAAGGGAGGGGGCATCACATGTCACATGGCATCACAGTGGAAAATAAGGTCTGAATGGAAACGCTGGAAGAGACTGGCCATCGAGAAAGAAGGTACTTCTGTACTTTAGGATATATTTGTGTTTTGACGCATCAGTTATGTTGTCCAAATGTAAGGGACACAGAGATTGACCAAGTATCTAACACAAGATGATGTTTATAGTGCTATAAACCATTTTGTTTGAGTCTGTCGTCTATAGATAATGGATTTGAAATAAAGTTGATGAAGAAGATGGGCTTGTTAACAAGTTAGATGGGACTGAAGCCAGGTGAGGCTGTGTGTGACACGGTAAGCACACGCTCTGTCCCTCCCTGGCCAAGCTTCTCTGCACTGCGCAGGCCACCATAGAGCCTCTCTTCTACTGACACAGCCAGCTTGTCCGACAGGCTGCTCTCTGCCTCCAGGGAGACTTCTGATAGAATAGCTTGACTACTGTTGTTGTTTCTGTTGTCGACTCTCGGATTCATGTGGCTCGTCTTTGTAGTAAGAGTGGTCAAAGACGGGCTTGTTGTGCTTTCTGTGTCCTTTTTTTTAGAGGCCTGGCAGCCCTCACCGGTTGATTCTGCACAGCTCTTTGTTGCGTCAGTGTCTTCAGAGGTTGCTTTACTTTCTGCGACATCCCCTGCAGCTCCTTCACTCGACACATCTTTGCTCTCTGTGCTTTCTTTGGCTGCTTCCTCACAAGCTGCAGTCTCACTGGCTTCTTCATCGGCGGCACTCGCAATGCGTGACAGTGTGCTGTGATACCTGGTGTCCAGAGGGTAACCTGCGCTGTCACCTCTCCGCAACGGAGTGAACCTCTGCCTCTCCAAAGATGGGGAGTACCTACCCCCAGCGCCTGACCCTGGGTCGCTGTATTGCTTGTGTCTCTGCCACTGTTTCCGGAGGTGAACTCTGGACCGGTGCCTGGAGCGCAGCGGAGAATCCTGCTGGTCAAAGCGCGGATCATGGCGGAGGAACTCGTTGAAAAGAGCATCTGTCTTCTCATCGATGCTGTAGTCACGGCGGCGGAGACGGGGCTTATGAGGACTAGAGGGTTGTGAGATTGGCTTCATTAGTGGAGACATCAGCTGTGATTGTGATTCTTGAGGTTTCTGAGGATGAAGGGATTTCAGAAGCTGATGTGGTTCTTGAAGGGTAAGAGACTGACCGCCATTTTTAGATCTCTCCTTTAGTTTCTCCTCTGTCTCCGTGCTGTCGGCCATCTCATCCTCCAGCTCCTCCTGAAACAGCCGGGCCTCGATGCTCTCGCACACCGAACCTTTTCTCCCTGAGCTGGTGAAGAACAACCTTCTCTCGGAAGCCGTCTTCCCTCGAGGAGCTCCGGGAGTCCCAAAAAGTCGCATTTCCTCAGGGGCCCTGGATGGTGCTTCAATGGAGGCGTAGCCACTGTCCATCTGGAGGAGCTTACGGTTCCCTGCCTCACCCTCTCCTGCAGCTCCACTCCCCACCTCACTGTCCCCACCTGATGCCCCTCTGATCCCTCCCTCCAACATCTCTCCATCCCCTTCTCCTTCAGGCTCATCGTCCAGGTCTTGGGACAAGCAGCTGTCCAGGCCAGAGCGAGCTCCTGCACCACCAAAGGATGAGACGCTGTCGGCATCACTGCGGATGGACTCCCGATCTGTGCTGCTCTGGTCTGAGGAGGCATATTGCTCCAGAGAGGCTCGCAAACTCCAGATGTCCTTGTAAAGGGAGGGAGGAGCCTCCGAGCTCTCCTGGCGGATCATGAAGGTAAGAGATGAGCCTGAGTCGGTCCTCCGTCTGGCCTCAGCTCCCAACACCACCTCGTCTCCATCTTCTGCCTCTGCCTCGCTCTTTTTCCTCACATCTGACGTCATGCAGTCTGTCTTTGTTGTCCTTAACATGTCCTCAAACCTTTGCTGTACTGCGGCTTCTTGTTGTGCGCCAAACAAGTCATCATCTTCCACCGACTCTAGCTCGTCTCCCTCTGCCTCTGTTCTTATAAGTGCACTGAACATTGTTTCTTTTTCTACTCCTGTCCCGTTGGCTGTGACCTCCTCTTGCCTCTGGGCGTGACAATCATTTGTTGGTGAACAGAGATCCCCTCTTCTAGTGCTGCTGCTACCACCTACCTCCACCATGGCCTCCAGCTGTAGCCTGCAAAGATGAAGAACAGTCAGTTGATTAATGATTCTGGAAATTTCATGGTGTATGTCACAGGATTATGGGAAGAGATGTACCTGCTGAGGATGACTGAGGATGTGGGCACTGTGTCGTGGTGAGACAGAGACTCTGCGGAGAGAGACTGTAGGCCACTGGTCTGGATGGGGGAGTGTGGGAAAGAGTCATCTTGGAGAGATGCAGAGTCGTCTTCGGTGTGATCAGTGGTTTCACTTGCGGCTCTCTGTCTCTGGAAGGGCCTTCTCTTCGGGGATCCTGGTTAAAAAAAAAAATCGCATGAAAAGATCGCAGTCTACTTGATGTTTTTTTTAAATTTGTTTTCTAATGTTATTCGTTTGCAGTGTTAGACTTCATCCATTTAGGACAATTATTCAAACCTTTGGCATCCAGGCTGGCAGCCCGGTGACTACTGTCAAATTTCCACCTCCTGAAGTAAGGCCCCGCCCCCTCCAAACTGGCATGGCGTCGCAGTTTAGAGAAGAAATGTAGAACTGAAGTCTGGCCCGGAGCTTGAGTCAACTCTCCTCTCATCCCCCTTTCGCTCTCAGCCTCTCCCCTGTCCCCGATAGCCTCCATCTGACAGAAGAGATGAAGGGAGAGGAGGTGATGAGACATTAAGGAGGGGTTGAGGCAGACGAGTTGAGATGAATCGTGACGGGCAGAGGCAAAGCCCTCAGGGGACAGCAGTTTGTCATATTGTCACTCAGCTGCAGTGATGACTGATGTCACAGCGCATCAGTAGGTTTGAGCCTGTGGCAGCTGCTTTTCACAGCTCTGTTTATGTGCGATACAAGCGGATCAATCTGCGCTGAGAAAGCTGTCTGTGCAAATGTATTTCTTGCCAATGGATGCAGGGTTTCCTACAATTTGCTGCAAAAAACCCCCGAATCGCAGATTTTACAGAAATGTGTTCTTTTCATCGGAACAAAATGTTTCAAGCAGGAACTAAAAACATGCTATAAATGTTTGTTGTAATTGGAAACATTTTTCACAGGCATTCCTGAGAGTCTGACCCTGAAATGTTGACTTTCACTGGCGACAAGACCCCAGGATGAAAATATTGGTTTTGCCTGAGAACAGAAAAACCTCAATAAAACACTGAACATCTCATCTTATAAAGAAGTGATAAAACAAGACCAAGACAGCAACGATGCTCAATTTACAGCTCACAGGCCCAATAGGGTGCCGGATGGCCCACTGACCATTTTCTAATTTACAATGAAAATAAATTGATTCACACTGGGAAGGTTTTTTGTGCTTTGAATGTAAATAAGGTACCACAGTCATGGACGGATTATGAGACGATGAACCCCCTGGGCACAGATACGCAAAGGGCCCAAACATCAGATACATACACAGACATGGAAGGAGCCTTCTGTCCTTACTCTACAGTTACTTTGTTGATTTGTGCACGTTTTCTGAAAGCTTACAGATACAGATAAACTGGAGCAGTACCACTGGAAATAGTGGGGCAATGTAGTGTAGTTCAAGCAAGATACCACCATAAGAAACGACAGAGACAGTTAAAAAAAAATGGTAGAACGGAACAAATCAGTAATATAGTGAAAGGAATTTTCCGTCCACATGTTGCAATGTATTTGATAGCCTCACAAACCACCACCATCTACAACGCTGCCTCCGTTAAAAGGTACTCCCACACGATTTAGTTATTTGTGTCTTTGTGGTAATTTTGTGGGGGGTTTTTTTGTGTTTTATCAAGGTAATGTGTCTTTTTTTAGTTGTTTTGTGTCGTTCTGTTTTCATTTTGTGTCTCCTTTGCATCTCTTCGTGTTCTGTTCATATCTCTTACTGGTCGTATGTGTTAATTTGAGTGACATTAACCAGGGGGCCCCCATGATACTTTGGTTTCCTGGGTATGTGCCCACTAGACCTGTTTATTCATCCATCCATGGCCAGAGTGCATAAAAACATCAATATAGAGCTTGTTTATCAAAAAATGTGCCGGGGGAGGATCCCCCGGGCTCCTTGACAGTGTGTTATTTATTTAGATATTAACTATTAATGTTTGTTTAATAACTGGCCCTTGGGTAAAGCAACTCTGTGAGGCTGTGTGTTTATAGGCACAGCAGTGCTTTGGGCTGGTCTGAACCAAAGTGGTTGACCGACCCACATTACCCTCCTAAGAGTCTGTCGCTAGTGTGGCTAAAAATCTATTGACCTGTATTATATAATGACCATTTTATTACTGTCAATACAAAGTAGAAAAAAGGTGAAACTCACTGTCTGGGAGCGTGTGTGGTGTGCTTTCATGGATGATGATGGCTGTCTGGGGCCCTGGTCCAGGATGGTGGAGTGGTGCGGGTCTCCAGGCAGTCCTCCGCTGAGACTCGGTCCCACCCAGTCGGGGACTCTTCTCTCGGCAGGCTGGAGAGAGAAATCGATGCAGGTTAGAGATGAGAGAACAAACCTGGTTTGGTGAGATTTGTGAGCTAAATAACAGCCAGTGTAAAGTCACCTGGTAGATGGTGAGGGGCAGTTTGGGAGCTGCGGCCTCATTGATGTTGATGGTGCTGCTCTCTGTTGAGTCGCACTCCATGATGGTGAGGATCTTCAGGTCACAGGGGGCTGGAGGCAGGTGAAGGTGGGTGAGCCGAGCCTTTTTCAGGTGGTGGAAGTCTCCCTCCGTCAGAGTGTATCTGAGAAAGAGGACAAGTCATCTAATCTAATTCCAGCTCATCCACGTAATAATGTAAAAATCACCTGTTGAACTGTACCTGCGTCCCTTGTCCTGAGTCGTCTTCTCCTGTTCATAAAGTGCAGATTCATTAAAGGAGACTCTGCGTCCAGTAGAGCCAGTGGAGACAAATCGCTCTGACTCTCCATCATGACAGCTCACAGCTGAGAGAGCGTCTGATTCATCCATATGAATGGTGATCTCTGAGTGACAAAGAGAACAAGGACGAACCGAGGGAGTGAAATAGTGTTAGTGACGACAGTGGACCAAAAGACATGTTCATATGTATGCACTTAAGAAAATACACAGCTCTGACCTTGGGTGGGCTGAGAATCCTCAGCATAAGTGGTGTTTGTCTTCTCAGGGTCATCGCTCGCTCTGAAAGGGAAAAATATTTCTTATTATTTGTCTTTCACAGAAAACAAAAAATGCCTTGTTGCATCACAGCTTTCAAGTTCATATTCAACACAATTTTAAAGGAGCACTACACCCCCAGAATGATCATCTCTATGTCTTATACTCATTACTCATCCTGTGTTACATTGACTTTGTGAGGATAACTTTGTTTTTCTTGCATGTCTCCACAGTGATTGAAGAACAGCAACAGGGAAATTTCTTCATGAATTGAAGTCAAAGGGGGCACAACAGCAAAACGACTGGTGCAGTATAAGTCTCATTTATCCGAATCACACTCAGTGATTCCCAAAACCTTACTATTTAAAAAAACTTCCATGTAAATGGTCTCAGACAAGCCATTAAGAATTTTCTCAATTTTTGGATTCTTCGTTCACCATGGAGACATGAGAGAAAAATAATTTTTCTTAAAAAAAAAAAATCAACCTAATTGATATACAAATGATCATTTTGGGGGTGAAGTATTCCTTTAATCCACTGCTGTAAAAATCACGTTGGTTCTTGTAACCCTCACGTGCTTGCAGATTAACCAGGCCTGCCAGTCCCACATAGTGTGTCCCACCAGCGCTGCACACCCACCTGGAGTAGCGTCGACCACCCATGCAGCAGCGGTGACAGAAGAGGAGCAGCAGGGAGAGCAGGACCAGCATCCCCCCGGCGAAAACACTCAGCAGCACCAACAGCAGCACATAGTTCTCCACCTGGCCCGCTGACACAGGCACATCCTGATCGAGAGCAAGAAAAGAGGTTAGGACCCTCGTAATTCGACTTCATGCCGTTTCCTCCTACTACACTATATATATATTCAGATGTGAATATAACACTTTTCACTCTAATACATTTATTGGGCAGCTTTAGTTACTTCTTGCTGCAGGATTTTATGTTCTGTGATACATATATACAGTGTCAGGATGAATTCAGAAAACATATATGAACCAAAATGGTAAGATCAGATGATAAATCTTGTCACCAGCCTGTATTCTGTCACTGTTTAGGTTGCACAACATCAATTTAATTCCCATTGTTTGTATTCGTTTGACATTGCTGGAGCTCCTAACTCATTCCTTTAATAGCACAGTAAGGCAGCAGCTTACACATCTCTGTTGTCATGTTTAGTTGTTGTGAGCTCGCCGGCTGCGTTTGTCCTGCTGGGACGGTAATTGATTCTTCTCCCTGTGAGCTTCACAGCAATGAGGAATGTCTTTGTCGCATTACGCTGCCAGCTAAGCGCCGTAATATTTAATAAGGAGTGGAATTAACACTGAAAGACTTTCTTAAGTCCCTGTCTACTCACAATGATTCTTATCCACACACACAATCATATACATCCTGCCTGCATACACACACACACACACACACACTTACAGAAACTGCTTGCTACTCTCTCTGATTAATACTCTCAGTCGTGGCTGAGTGAGCTTGGGGATGCTAATCGAAACGTCAGCGAGACCCTTAATTCAATTTCCCAGCTCTCCTCAATGATGGGGGAATGAGGCCTCCGCAGGCTAAAAATGGAAATCGGAGGAGGATGCAGCCACACATGAGCAATCCCCACACCAGACTTTCCTGGCTCTTCTTCCGTTGTCAGTTTCAAAAGAGAGTGAAAATAATTGGGCTCTTTTCACCGTGCACAAATGGAAAATGCCTCAATTCAACATTTAGCGTTACATAACACATAAAAATGTTAAAGGTTGTCATTGTGCACGGACTGTTCACCCTCAAAATCAAAAATACATATTCTTACTTTTACCCATAGTGCTATTTATCAATCTGAATTGTTTTGCTTTGGGTTGCCAAGTGTTGGAGATATCGGCCATAGAGATGTCTACCTTCTCTTGACTATAATGGAACTAGATGGCACACGCTTCAGTGTGCTCGAAACACTAACAAAATTACATTTCGAAAACTCAACATCAATATCTCTTTCCAGAAATTATGACCTGGTTACTCAAGATAATTCACAGACCTTGTTGTGAGCAGTTTCATGTAGGAACTATTTTCTTTTTACCAAACTACACCCACAAACTGTATCACCGTTGCCTGACAATCAGACAGAGTTTTTACACTCAGTTTCCATCTTCAGTCTGACATTGCGTCCACTCTAACTGATTTCTGTAGGGGAGGGAGATTTGATTTTCCCTAACCAGTCCCTGTAGACCAACTTATCTGCCTGAGTCTAACTTTATTCATTCACACTGACGTGTAGCAATGCCAACATCCCTTTTTTACCGGGGTTTTAGGAGTGGAGGAAAGTAAGAACAAACTACGATGTCATATTTATTCAAAACAGCCCTGATAGCAGCATCTATCTTGTCTATAACGCTCACCATCTTGAATAACCAGTTCATGATTTCTGGAAAGAGACACTGATGTTGATTTTTTTTCAATTGTATTTTTTGAGCACCTCAAGCAGACTGTCCTCTAGTTCCATTATACTGGAGGGAAGGCAGACATCACTACAGCTGATATCTCAACACTTGGTAACTCACACCAAAACAATCTAATTTGACAAATATCACTACAGGTAAGAAAAAACATGTAGTTTTGATTTGGGCGTGAACTGTCCCTTTAACAGGAGCCGCAGCAAGGTCATTATGGCCAAAACCCAAAGCCTGCTGCCGACTGTATGTACAGACACCCTGGCTGCAGCTAATGACTATTTCATCATCGATTATTCTGCCCATTACTGTCTCCATCAATTGTTTTGTCTGTAAAATGTAAGAAAAAAGTGAAAAATATATTTGTAAGTTTTCCAAGCTATTGTTTGCTGTCTCCAAATTCCTCGCTTTGTTTGACAAAACCCCAAAATATTTGGTTTACAGCAGCAAAACCTCACAACTGGAACAGCAGCAAACGAATGTTTGACACTTTGATTGAGAAATGACTGTCGATCAACTAACGGGGGTGTAGTAAAATACAGAGTGTGAAATAAAGAGCACGAACAGCTTCTTTCAGGATGACTCTGTTTTCACTGTAAATGGTAAAGACATTTGCGTAAAACAAAGCACGATCTATCTTTGTCAGCAGCAACCACAAGCTCAACCCAACAGCAAGCAAGTCATTACGTGGAGGACAGAGTTCTGCAGAAAACAAGGTGTCATTTTTTTTACTTTATAGAAATAGAAAGGATTGAAGCTTATTAAATGTCAAACCTGCTTCAGGCCTGAACATGTTAAACTCAGTCCCATGTCATTAAAAACACACTCATAGAGTATGTTTTTACATTTACTAAATGCCTACGTTTAAATGGGGAGATGCAGCGTATTGTGTTTGAAGCTGTGTGTAGAATTAACAGCTCCATGACAGTATTATAGCAACATGCACACCTTGATACACCCACAGTAGCATGTGTGTGTGTGTGCAGCACACAAACACACACACACACAGTTTGTCACAGCGACTGTAGCTTAATGAAATCTGCTGTTTTTACAAGCTCAGCCAAACAGGAAGAACAACACAATCAATCAGCTGGAGCAGCGAAGCCTCTCGCCAGTCTTTAGGCCATGTTTCTAACACACACTGTCGAGGCAAACAACAGTCAATTCTCCCTTTTGCACAGACAGCTTTAACTGTCCGATAATCACCGCCGCTGGCTCAGATATCCCCCCCGGCCTCCAGGGGCTGCATGGCACACAAAGCCAGCAGCACACACAGTCTTGTTTTTTGAGTCAAATCCTCTTTGGATACAGATCAGGCTGTCCTCCACCACAGCTCCACCTGGGATATAATACCTTTTACTGGAACACAGTGGTGTTTGCTCACACCTATGGGTTGTTGCTTTTGGCTGAGGTTCAGTTTGAGCCATAAAGTAAGAGTTGTTCACAAGACAGCTGACACCAGCTGATGTGAAGGTGTGAAGAATGGCCAATTTAACATCAGGCTGAGATGACGGCTGAAAATTAGCCTTTTGGCTGGCACGGGTACATTTCGTTGTCCCTGAGAATACATGAATGAAATAGCTAAAATAAAATGTGTTGATGGTGATGATGCATCCACTCAAGATAAAAAAAAATCTTGTTAATTCAGAAAAACAGAATTCTTTTCATGACAGCGTTTTTATTGCTGGCTGTGGTAACCGCAAACACCACTGTATACACTGTATGCTGCTGCTAAATGATCTCACCGTACATCTACAGACTTTTGCATTTGTTGGTTTCTATGATAAACCTCGCTTGGGCTGTTTCTTTCTTGGCCTGCGCTCTCACAATGTTCTACAGATGTTAGCTGCCGGGGTTCACACTGAACTAGGTGAAAAAGATTTAAAGTAGGCTGCCCCTCCTTCCTGACATAATGAGCAGAAGGACTTAAAATTGTCAGAGATGATTACTGTGAGGGAATGTAAGTCAGTTCAAAAGGATAGAGAAAATAGCACTCTTGGTCATTGTAATTGCTCCTCACATTTTCACTGTGTTTTTTGTATTGAATTGTACTACCTGAATGCTGTGCTTGCTTATTTGAAGTGTGTGACAGTTGTACTTGTCTGCTCAGTGGGACTTTTACCTGGTTTAATATATATTTCTCGTATTTCTGGGTTAATACATCGTTAATTCAGAGGGCCAGTATCTTTTTCCTCAAGTGAATGCATCACGCTTCTGTAGTGACAGAGTGGGCAGGGTGCACGAAGCAGTACTCACAGTGGAGTTCTCAGTCAGACTTGTCAGAACAGGCAAATCATTGCTCATGGTCCAGGTCAGCGTGAGTGAACCCTGCAGAAGATGGAGGAAGTGTCGTCAAACAGAGCTGCAGCTTATTTCTGGACAATAACACAGTTTCTGTAATTTAGTTCAAAGCACAGGAGATTTAAACAGTGAGGTGATGTGTGTGTTCTCCACAAGCATCAAATCTTTTAGGTTTTTAAAATACCTTCAACTTTGTGTCATTCTAAAATAATATATGTCCATGTTGTTAATCCTACTACACTATTCCCTGAATAAATCTAACATAATTGACTACATTTATATTCTTCTGTTGGCCTGATATTCACTTCAGAGTATTAAGACCACATCTACTTGGCATTGTTGGGGATCCTTGATTTGCAATTAGAGCAGCCCAGCTTATTATGGCATGGATTCAAATGGAGCAGATTTGTCAGCGAAACATTCGTTCACAACTACTCCAGCACAGTGTAACAAAATCAGGCTTCAAGATTAGTACTGCTGTTTACGCCAAATTCCTACACTACCTACAGTAGGTTATGTAACTTAAAAATAGTAGAATCAGATATTTTTGCCTCTTTTTTAGGTGGCAGAGTGAAAATTAGTCATCCTGAACATTTGTGGTGTTATGGTTTCAGTATGATGACGACAGTTGGAGACCAATTAGAAACAGAAACACGTAGGCTCTACAGGATGTTTTTTTTCCTCAGTAACAATGTACAGTTTTTTAGGCATTAGGCTTGAAAAAATAATCTAGTGCATATAGCTGCTGTAAGTGGAAAAACATGCCCTCAGGACCCCCCAACATCTTGTTCCTCCCCGTCATAGATAAAATAAGATACACCTTTATTGATCCCACAATTGAGAAATTCCAGTGTTACAGCAGTCAAGGGTAAAGAGTCAAATTAAAGATTTCAATATTTAAAACCTTAAAAAAAAACTAGGCATGCGGAAAAAAGTACAAAAATACAAGAAAAAGCAATGAATAATAATAATAATTACAATGAGCAGTGGATAAAAAGTAAGCAATGGATTAAAGTGAAATATTTAGTGCAAAGTGAATATTGAATGTGCAAATAAACAACGACATGGGAGACAGCAATGCTTATAGTGGTGTCTATAAAGTGTCCATAGATTCATCTAAATTCCTGGCTACAGCCCTGACTGGGGCCATGTTTGCTATCCAGTATTCCACCTCCATAAAACTGGAACACTTGCAAGCAATAGACTTAAAAAAAAAAAAAAAGAGTGGTCACAATCTGTGCAGCAGAGGCTCAGATGTCCTGACTCAAAGTCTAATTCGACAGCATCTTTCATTAGACCGTCCATGCCTGGTAATTAACCACGTCTTTCAAACTCCACGGTCCCAGATTGTAATGAAGGCTTTGTGTTACAGTTTTGTACCCCCAGCAAAGATGCCCCCGATGACATCATTTGAGCAGCAGGAACAAATTACACAACTGTTTTCACAGCCTAAAAACTGATCCTCCTGTTTAAAAGCGGTGCAATGCCCCTTTACCGCACAGAAGTAACAAACGCCTAACTCTTGTCTGCTTTGAGCGCTGTGTATTAAACCCTAATGTGTGATTTACTGACATCTCCTTAAGGTGGACTATCACAGCACAGTAACCTCCCCTCTCGGTCTGTAAAACGAGCCTCTGTGAGACGGAGACTGACAGAGACGTGTGGTTAGAGAAGGAGAAAGGCAGAGGAGCTGACAGTATACATAATTATTTACACAGAGCGCAGCTTGCGTAACATCAGCCCATGATTGCATTCCTTACACATGCTGCCGCACATTCCCTCTCCATGTGAGAGTCATATTTTATGTAATATCTCATACATACCAGCAGCTCAAGGTAACTGTGACGAGGACGAAGCTCTGAATAGCAAGAGCACACCAACAATAGAGAGCCACACACATTCACATCCTATTAAATTTTCTGAACACCTTACTTTTACCTCCCTTTTTTAGCATTTCTAAACAGTATATAAGCATGAAATAAAAGATTTAACATACTATAATGTAGTTGTAAGCAGATTTGAGGGTGTTACAACCTATTCATTATGTATTTACTGATTATTCGTGATAAATTGAGGGACTCAAAGTAAAGTCTTTGCTGAATTTTAATGAAAGAAAACACAGATTTGAGACAGCCGAAGCCTTTACAAGTTTGCACCTGATGTTTCTTTAATTTGACATGATCGCAGTCTCCCCTCGAGACAGACAGATGTGGTGAAAACATCTGTCCTCTCTTTGCCGACTGAATAACAAGCAGTTAAAATGGTTTAAAGCTTTACCTCGCAGCAGAATTAAATGGTCTCCTGCATTATATTGTCCAAGGTCTTAAAAATGTCCTTGCTGGCAGTCTTACATTTTCCTTTTCTTTCCTATCACAGCCTCATAAAACCACTAAACCCACACTTGGAGAAACGGTAGCTCTCAGCAGAAGACTGTTTAAATGATTTCACTATATTAACTGACCTGTTACAGCAATTAACCAGCAATTAATACTGCCATAGTGATTTCCTTCATGCATTTCTAACATGTATAATCGTGTGTTGTAGGCATGGGATGATATGAACGTTTCATGTTATGATTATCCTTGCCAAAGTGACTGCCATTCATGATATTTGATCACCAAAATATTGATTATTGATCATGTAAATATGGTTGAAACTCTTGAAATTGGCACTTAAACATACTGGAATCACTTTACCTCACATTTTGTTAAGGAACACAATGTTATTTTATTTTACTTTATTACTTTATTACTTTAATATTTTTTAGCAAACTGTTTTAAATCAAAAGCAAAATTTATCAAGGCAATCGTTGATATTTATTAAGATCAACTTATTGTGAGCTTGTTTTATGCGTGATCTGTGATAAAACTGTAAATCGTCCCATCCCTACTATGTAGTATAATAGTCCTACATATTAACTATTGATTTGTGATGTGCCCATCATGACAAACTCATGCTGTGAAGCCAAACAGGGTTAAAACCCACACAAAACTTTATTTTAAATTCTAGTTGAGATCCCAGAGTTGGTTACAAATCCCAAGTATATCAGGCTAAATTTGGGGTTATGTGATAAAATATAAAAGAAAAATAATTAATAATAATTCTGTTAGCTTAATAACATTTTGGCTACCTAAGTGGAAATAAAAGGAGGAAAGTGTGTGTTAATGTTTGTTTATTTATTTATTTTTTACTGGGTTTTTTTTTTCTTTCTTTGAGAATAATGGCTCCAAAGTTACTATATTATATTTTTGGTTTATCACATTATAATTTTTGCTCAATGTTTTTTTTAAAAAAAAATAATAATAATTTAGTCAAGTATTTTCCCTGTTATACTATTTTTTATTTTATTTTTTTTGTATTATTATATTAGTTGGTTGTAATTAATATTAATGAGGCTGATGACATTAACCAGCTTTGACTTCTTAGCTACATCTTTATTTCATTTTAACATTAAGGATTAGTAACCAGAATAAAATTGAAAACACTGACCCCGACTGGTGGAGAAAAAACAAATCCAGAGTGTGTGTGTGTGTGTGTGTGTGTGTGTGTGTGTGTGTGTGTGTGTGTGATGCGTGTGTGCGCGCGCGCGTCAGGGTCCAATGACATGTTACATCCTTACATCATCTCTCGCTTTAACCATATAAATACATGAAGCAGGCAGACAGATGGACGGGCGGCTCTGACAGACAGACAATCAGACTTTCTAGTTCATTCCGTTAGTGACTGTAATGATGCTCGTGGTGTTTACACCCTTATAAGCACCATCAGTAGTATATAGAGGGAGGAGGAGGAAGAGGGGAGGAAGAGGGGAGGGGAGGTCACTGCATATCACCCCGACGTGTGACTGTATGATGATGACGATGATGAAGGTCTCCAGATGTGCTGTATCTTACGGTCTATACAGGCGGTGTTGGAGCAGCTTCCCTCCGCTCTGTGCAGACTGACTACAGCGACCCGCTGCAGCCGGCGGCGCTCAGCAGCAGCAGCAGCCTCAGCATCAGCATCAGCAGCATCTTCCTCTCTCCTCCGAAAACCCTCCGATCGGGGCTGTCCCACATCTCTGCGTCGTCTGCTCTCAGCCTGCGGGGAATAAACCACCATTAATCACACAGCAGCCCTCATGTGCCGGACACGGGGGGCTCCGCCGTGCTCCCCGCGCGCGTCAAATACCTCACACTAAATCACCGCGATCATCCAGAGCCGGCTGTTGTCACCTGCATCTTATATAATGAAATAGTAGCACATTACACCGCCAGCACGCCTGTGGGTCCGGTGACTGGTGCTGATGTGAGCGGGACAAGGATCGGACTCACCCGGCTGTAGACTCCGTGTGAAGCGGCGGTCCACAGGCAGCCTGCCCCGTCTGCATACTTTAATTTGGGCTTGAAATGAAGACTGTAGTTATGAATGAAACCACACGCGATTAGACACACCCACCGCCCGCTCCCCACGCACCACGTGACCCAGCCCCGATGATGATGGTGGTGATGATGTGAGATGGAGGAGAAAACCTCATTCACAGCAGTTGGTCATGAATGGCAGCAGCTGACAGAGCCATCGATCTGTCAGCTGTTCGATTTATATTAGTATCAATGCAGACATTTTGATTAATATCTGCATATTTTCCATTTATTGTCTTTGAGCCTGTTAATGTGTGTTTTTGTTGCACGACAGATCGCAGCGAGACAAATGGGTGTTAGGGACGTTTTTGTAGTCTCACGTTTCACCACCTGGCGGCAGCGTTGCACTGTTTCCTGGTTACATACACCTCTTCATGCAGCTTTTCCTTTTATGTTCAGACTCACAGCTTCATAAGGAATATTTAAATTAATTCTAATTCAATGGAAGTGATCCAATTAAGAGAATATTTACATCATGTGCATTTGTCGCCCCCTATAAAACCATGAAAGTAGCAGAGAACTTTTATTTTGACAGAACTCAAGACATTTACTTGCATTACTCTAATGTTTCAACTGCAACACTGTAAATATGCAATTCTTTTGTGTATATATTTTTCAACAAAATCCCCATTTTATATAAAACTATACAACTATCCCCAGTCTATTTATCACCCAGTTAAATAGATAACAAACCCAGTTATATCTACGGTCCAAGTACCACCTAGTGTTACAAAATAAATATGCACTCCCCTAACACAACCTCTCCTCATCTAAATATCTGCCAAAATATCTTTTTTCGTGTGTTTTTTTAAGTGATTTATATTTGTGCTTTGTTGCAACTCATCATGCAGCCCATTCCACAAGTCCACCCCACACACTGAAATACACAGACTGTTCTTAGCTGTACAAACACATTGCCTTTTAAAACTAAATTCCCCTCTTACATTACAACCACCCTCCCTGTCACCAAACATGTTTTGAATGTTGCCTGGAAGTGAATTATTTCTTGCTTTAAACATGACTATTGCAGTTTTAGATTTGACCCGATATAAACTTTATAATGCACACTTGTGGTATGAACCACATACTTGTACATATTTCTTATATTATTCGTGCACATATTTCACCCATTTCTCTTTCTTATACAACATATCTCTTCTTATGTATTTCATATTTTATCTAGATTTTTATATTCATATATACACCGATCAGCCAAAACATTAAAACCACTGACAGCTGAAGTGAGTAATTATCCTGCTAGGGGGGCACTGCCTTGGGGAGTACTGTTGACATGAAGGAAGGTTTGAATGTTTGGCTGATCGGTGTATATTTATATGTATATCATGTCATATATTGTAGCATAATGCACATTTTTATTACATAATTTATATTCTGAAGTTACACTATAAATTGAGGTAGAAAACAAATTTGGTGTCTAAATATTCACCAGAATGCAAGAAATTAAGTATTCAGCCCTTAACATTTTCTGGCAGAGGACCCCCAACCCGCTGTTGCAACAAAACCTACCTGCCTGCCACTTAGCATTTTCAAACCCTTTGTAAATGTTTGTCTAACCCTAGATCCAGCTCTAGTGCGTTCGTGTATGAAAATGTCTTGATATATAGAATAATTTAACAGATTGATTGGGGTGCAAGTTTGGGCCTCCTTCTGACCAAGCTAACCCACCTTTTAAGTGTTTGTAATTTGGCTCTGTTTTTAAGTTTTTTCCATAATAGCTTTACATTATTTTTCCTATCCCCTGCGTTAAATATTTCAACACTGCTTTCCCTCACAGTCTAATCCAAAAAAGCTTCTTGCAATCATCCCCTCTGCAGCGCACGCTCCTGTGTGATGTAGAAATTAAATTCGTCGGCTGCAAAAGTGACAGGAGGTCTAATCTGCGCCTCTGTGATAACAGGAAGCAGAGGACGATGTCTGAGTTAGTAAGTCAGACATCTGAAGGACCCATTTCATATTCCTGCACAAAGACTTCCCCCCAAACTTTAGCAAACTGGCCTAAAAGTGTAACAGCTGGTTGAGTGACAGAAATAACAGCTCACATGACCAGTGATTACTTAGATCTGACCGACTCAGGGACGCAGTTCAGAGCCAACAAAGTGACCTACATGTATTTACTAAGTGGAGCTAACAGGCATAATGAAGTCTGCTGGAGGAATGAGGTGTCACGTTAGGGAGATGCGGTTGATTCAGGAATGTGACCACACGTGTCCTCATATGACATCTCTGTGTTAACTTGAATGGCCTCTCGTGTCTTCTCAGGCTATGTATCGTACATTCCAGTATAATTTAAGCTTCTCTAAGCTTGCTTAAGAGGGTCTAATTTACTCTACAAGCAGAGAGCTTCTTCAAACATCTGAAACATAAATGCAGCATGTGGTTTTCAAGGACTTTGGAGTTGTGTATATACTCTAGAAGAAAAAAGGTAGCTCTAGAGCCAACATATAATTATATATGTATACATTTATTATCAGTTTAATACTCTACACATATAGATAAAGTTCATTTTTCTCCCTTGAATACAAAGAGTATCCTGATATCTAAAAAGATTGTATCATTCTTTCAAAACAGTTCAATTAGAGTGGATACAAATTGGTGTTGCAAAAATAGAGACATTGCAAGATGTTTTTCGGACAGTTTTTTTTTATTGTACGGTTAAGCTTTATTTAGATTTAAGTGTTAGTGTCACTCCCAAGATGTGACCTTGAGTTGTTGTTTTGCATATTTGAAATGTACACTGATTCAACTCAAAGATTATCTGTGGTTGCATCATTTCTAGCATGTGCAGTGAACGTCTTTTTACTTTGTGACTGTGAACAGTGATATTATTCATTAGAAATCATCTTTCTTTGATGGTAAAACGGGAGTTCTACAGGGTTCTGTCCTCGGCCCTCTTCAGTTTATGAATGATTTAGTTGAATCTATGTTGTATGTGAATTATATGTGTGTGTATTATGTGTGTCCAGTGGAACTATTTCATCCGTTTCTATGTAGCTGATGCAGAACTTAAAAGCTTAGCATTAGCCATCGTAAGCTACAGGTTCTACCAGACCAAGTAAAGCTGTGAAACCCAGTTGCCGGACACCGACACATTACATTTGTACGTTATTATACAGTCTGTACAATGAAACCATTCAAAAGCACATGCCCCATGCACAGAGCTGTCAGTCCTCCTAACTTGGTGCAGGTGATGGCAGGAAACATCAGATTGTTAGCCAATAAGCAGATACACCGCACACAAGAGAGCTGAATTGGTTCTTCTTTTAATTTAGTCTTCCCTTAAAATGCTCCAAACAACTCGTTTCGCCCATGGCTTTATCAGGTTTGTTGTAACAGGTGCTTTTAATAAGGCTGCAGCTGCACTGAATCCAATCAGCAGCAGGGTGATCGTGTGCTGTGTAGACTCCATATATTGTTCTGTACACATGTACACCACCTGAGAACACCCCATATCATGCAAACAACCAGACATATTGCATTATACACACCCTACTACAGACAGTTTAAGTCACTATATATCAAGGCGAGGGGAGAAGGGAGTGTCCTGTTCTTCTTCTTCTTCCTCAATTTGTTCTAATTGTCTGTAAACAGAGGAAACATACATTAAATCAAGTATCAAGATACAGTTTTACAAGTAGAAAAAACAAAACACTCACTTAAAAAAAAATGGTTCTGGTGGCACTATCCTAGTAGGAAACACAGCAGTCTCGGTAAAAACAATAGCTTTTCAAGGCCCTGTTCCCAGAGGAAAATAGTGAAGAGCTGGTTTGTTGGTCTTAAACAGTGTTCTACAGCCGAGGTGTCACACCATCCACCACCCCGGCCCGGGTTGAGCAATTTTGCTTTAAGTTATTGTGTACCTCTCAGTCACAAGCAGTGCCTAGAAAGAATCAAACCTCTTAAAAGTGATATTAATGTTCCAGTAAAATGTAAGGAACCCATTCATAAATCTTCCTTTGGACAGACGTCTTTCTCTTTTTGGGGGATCAATATGTAGACTATGAATGGGATGATTTTAAATTCAAATTGGAGAAGAGATTAGTCATATTGTTGTGAATGTTCTGGTGCGTGTCATTGAGTTTTATGGTAATTTTGTTGCATCATTGTTATGTTTTGTGCTGCGTATTTTCCCGTTGAGGTTTGTGCATTTGCAAAGGCCCAACAGGGACGGGCATTAGGCTGTAAATGCTGTGGCTATACATGCCCATTAAATATATTTTGAGGTCTGCTGTGCTTTACAGTGTGGGGGTAAACAGATGGCTTAGCTTAAGACAAGGACTAGAAATACATTTAAAGCAATTAATTCAGATTTTTAATTCCAATTTGAGGATAAAAAGTGAGATCAGTGCAGAGTCATAAATGTTCCTCTCCAATGTGTGTTTCTATATTTGACAATGTTCTCAGTCTATAAATTATATTCCTGTTAAAATATGCAGGACTCATTCCTCACATGCAAACGTTTTTATCTCTGAAATTCCAGCGACTCCAAGGTGTAACATACCAGAGGATTGAAACATCTGGGAAATGATGCCATGTGAGGCTGTGGAGGGGTTGGAGGAATGTGGAGGAGACGAGGGTGATCGCAGTGAGTGTGTGTGTGTGTGTGTGTGTGTGTGTGTGCTGCCGAACGGTTGGCGTCAGAGCTGCGTCTGTGCATGCTCTGGAGAGCAGGACATCCTGTTGGGATTGTTCTCAGCGAGGCCTGAGGAATGTAAAGCAGCAACCTCTCCCTTCTCGCCTGTCTCGGTGAAACTTTGGAGTAGCACGCCGCCATAGAGGGTGGGGGAGGCACTGGGAGGAAGGGAGGGCAAGATCTCCATCAAAATCTTAGTGGGACATCGGGTTCATTGAGTCACTTAAGGGGAGAAAAGACAAAGAAGAGATGGGTGTGGGATTTACTGTGTGTGCATAGATCTCAGATTTCTAGAGCATATATTAGAGAAAGAAACAAATAGAGATGAGAAGACTGAAACAGTAACACAGAACAGAACAGACAATGAGAAGATGATTGTTTTTCCTCACATACTGCACCAGTTTTCAGACAGAAAAGACACCCTGGGACAAACAGTGAGTGTGTGTGGGAGGGGGTGAGGCGAGGAAGGGAGGTATGTGATATGGGAGGGGAGTGACGCAGGCTGGATAAAGCGGGGGTGTTGTGGGTGTAGCTATTTTTAGCCACCGTGAGGAGACACATATTAGCTGCATCTCTCTGCCCTATCCCGGCTTCCTACGTCACTTTACTCCAAGCTGGTCCTCTCTCCACTGCGAGTCATGTGACAGGTGCAGCCCCGAGATCCTGCTGTGGACCAGAGATGGGACACGAATACTAAACAGCTGAGGATGAAAAAGACCGCAGAGAACAAAGGGTGGATGGTGGATGCTGTCTGTGAGCGTCTCCTCCCACTGGCTGAGCGGGGGGGATTATACCGCATCCATAGATGTGCATGTGATGGACCGGTCAGGGTGTTTCCCTGCATTCAGCCCAGTGCATGCTGGGACAGGCTTCAGCACCCATGTGACCTTGAAAAGGGAAAAAGGAGGAATTATTCTCTCTGTTGTTCTTCTTCTGTTCTTCTCTGTCTCTTCTTTTCTTGAAGTATACTGAATTTTATCTTCATCTAACAGATATTAGTCATTTAAATTTGTGATTTTGAGCTATTTGAATAAACCTTACTTGCTTAACTTGACTTTTCATTAGGCTTACTTGTGCAGCTGGTAGTCACTAGGCTTAATAAAACTACAAGCTCCTCTTTATTGTACATGTGCAGAATTTTTGTATCTTATTATGGTATTGATATAGCCATAGGCTTAGATTTCATGGGGGGAAGCAGGGAACACATCCCCTCTCAATATTGAGAACATGTGCATTTCATTTATTTATTCATTGTCTGTAACCACTTATCCTGTTCAGGGTCACGGATGTGCTGGAGCCTATCGCAGCTGACAGTGGGTAAAAGGCAGGGTACATCCAGAACCCTCTTGCTGTGAGGAGACAATGCTAAGTTGCAGAGGACTCTTATTTTTACCAAATTAAGGACATTTCTGCCATAAACCGATGCAGAAAGAGCAATTATTGATGCATGAAAATTCACTAGAATGCAGGAAATTTAAGTGTTGACACCCAGAATTTCCTGGGTGAGGACACCACACTCACAAGTTTCATATGTGTCCCACCCAGTGTTGAAAGGAAATCTGCGCCCTTGGCCACATAGGTGTAGATTAGTCGGGTCCATTTCAATATTTATGCATTTGTCCCCCCCAGTAAAAACATAAAAGTAACAGAAGGCTTTTACAAAATTAAAGACACTTTCACCATTAATTGATGCAGAAAATGCAAAAATTAATGCATAAAATGCTCCAGCATGCAGGAAACTAAGTGATCCAGAACCCCCAGTTTCACCTGTGCATCCCCCCAGTGTTGTAATGAAACCTCTGCCCTTGGATATAGCACAATAACACATATTCAAGTCTCTGGGGGCTTTACAAACCAGACCACAAATGCAAAATAACAGCAACTTAACTTTAAAAATGATATATTAGGTACTAAAGGAAACAAGGAGGACTTTACACCTTCGGGCTCACCCAAAGAGCAGCATCTTGTTTTTATGTTTTGTTTTTTTTTACAAATTAAAAATAACAGCTGTTTGTGATCATCACAGGAGGTAAAGTGGATTTGACTATGAGTCATTGTAGCAGCAGCACCGAAACATTGTCTCTGGAAAGCTTTAAATAATGTAAACAATCATTTACTATATCGCAAATCAGAGTACAGTTTGTTTCTCTTGATTGGCAAATGAGACAAACATTTTGACATGATGACATCCTGTGGATTACAGCATGTTGTAGTGCTCTGCAGATTGCATCATTTATGAATGGTGAGTGGGGCACAAAGCAGGGAGGAGCCATTTTGAGAAGCAGGTGTTTCTGATTGGACGGTACAGGCGGACTGGGCTCGGGGCTCTCGCTGATTGGCTGTGTGTGTGAATGGGGCGGGGCTTTTGCCGAGAGGGTTGGGGTGTTTTACGCTCGGTCGGTGAAGTAGTGCTGCGTCTGTCACAGCCGGAGAGAGGAGCTGTCACGGTCCTCTGTGGTTAAACCGTGCGGTTATTTAGTCTTTTAAATGTTGAAAGCTGCTTCATGTTGTCCACCGAGGAATGAGGAGCAAGACTGAGAAGAAAAACACTGTCGCATCTTTCTCATTTTAACCGAGCGACTAGAGTCTGGTTTAAATTTCACAGTAGATCAGCTGAATGGAGCAGCACCAGCAGCAGCAGCAGCAGCGGGGCCTCTGTAGCTTCACACCGGGCGAGCGGGCAGGCTGCGGGGCTGCGGTCTCCACCGGTCAGCCCACCATGCGTTTATCCATCACCTCGACCACCGGCAGCCCGGTGGAGCTCACTGTCCCCAGAGGAGAGACGGTGCAGGGACTGAGAACACACATCTCCCACAAACTCAAGCTGCAAACAGACAGAATCGTCCTCCTGCACAGAGACAGGTGAGCTCACTGAGACTCAAACACACTTCTTCATCTTTCGTGTAATTTAGTAAATGTATTCTGAGTGTATTGTGCGCATGTGGCAGGCAACTGACTGCAGGCAAACTGTTGGACCTGGGTGTAGCAGATGGGAGCAAGCTGACCCTGGTCCCTGCTATTGAAGCTGGTTTAGTGGTGAGTGAGCCGATGTACATCTAACACTGGGGAAAACGAGATTTTAATCACACTTCATGTGGACATTACATGTTCTATTTTTACTGCCACAGTGCTCCACTGCCAGAGCAGAGCGGACAATGATGGACGTCTTGGAAAGTTTAACAGAAGTCCAGGTAGGTTTAATGTCTTAAGTGTAATGAAATGGACACTTGTTGGATGCATGAAATGGTGAGGGGGAAACTATGCACTGGTGTGTGTTTCCCACTCATTTTGTGGAGTAGGATATAACACACCATCTCACAGCACAACCCCAGAACCTCACTTTGGTGTCTGTGCAGTGCCGGACATAGCACAATCGGTGCCACTTGCCCCCCCAGCCCTCCTTCAACATGTAATCTGTGAAATCTAATCTTAAGGGCTGTCAAATAATTAAGATAAAATAAAATTAATCACATGCTCTGTGATTAACTAATCTAATGAATTTTGGCAGATGTGTTGTAGTAACGCTGCTTGATTTTGGACACGCTTGTCCCCCTGTCCTCGCTGAAACTGATCTGCAGCCCATTGCAAACCATTTTGCAAGGGAGTTACTTAGTCAGTCACAGGTAGACTCACTCAGTTTGCGTCTGAACACCTGGTCGATTGTGACTTAACGAGGCTGCATGCTAGCGCTAGCATCAGAGACTGTGCTAGCTGCTAAATGCTTTACATTGAGGTGATATTTCAGGCTTGCAGTTCTCGGATGGTGCAAAAATTCTGGTGCTCCTATCAACAGTTCCATCTGGGCGCTATTTAAACATAAATGTCTCAATCACAGGGCTGAACAGCATCGCAACCTTATGTGACAAAGTAACTGTGGCCTTCATTGACGCACTGGGTCAAAGGGCACCACAGAAAGTGATTAATCAACTTTAATTTTTTTTAATGCATAATTTTTCCATGTTATTCTGACAGCCCTAACAATCTTATATTTATTGAATTTATTGCAAACATAAACAAGACTATGAGGACATGATATGGACATAGGTAGGCAGCTAACAGTGCTAGTCCATTGACAGCGCTAAACAATGAAAACAGTGCTGACAGAGCTAACGGTCTTAACCAGGGGGGAACTGGAAGGTGGGCACTATGCTTCTGTGGCTGCATTCTCCAAGTCAGCAGTAACCGCTGTATTAGTGCATTGCAAAGTGGCAGCGATGTGCTAGCAAGTGGGATACACACATGTACTAACATGAACGCACAGCCAGACCATCTCACCACAACAAACCACAGGTTCAGATTACAACACACAAACACACCGAGCGTGACCGTGAGGACTCCATCACTCCGCTGTATCCTTTCATAGCTATAAATTAATGCTCTGAATGTCGCATCCTTTAAGGACTGTAAATTTAACTCTGAAGTGTGTCTCTCCTGACTATCCTGCAGATCAGTGACTTCCTGTCTGGGCGCTCGCCTCTCACCATTAACCTGGGAATTGGTGCCCACATGATGTATGTGCAGCTCCAGCTGTCTGCACAGAATGTGGCGGCGTTGCAGCAGCACCAGGAGCTGAGAGCTGGGAGCAGCAGCGAGCGTCAAACCAGTCTGCCCCCTGCTACCAGGATGGGCCACCCTGACTCCTCCACTAACACCAGGGGATCCACCATTTCCCAAACCTCTACTCCGGCCCTGGACTCATCGGACTCCACACCCTCGATCCGACAAAGCGCTCAAAAACACAAAACTTCCTTCAACCCAACAGCTCCGACCTCCCACTCACACACCTCTGCCCCTCCACACCGACCCCGTCCTCCCCACTCTACGAACATGTCTTCTCCTGTTCTTTCACCCCCTTCCTTTCCTTCTGGTTGTCCACATCCCAGCTCTCCACCACCAGCAGCCACACCAGTCTGTTCAGCTGCTCCCACCGGCGCCATTCCTGGTCCTCGGAGTCCAGCACCAGCTTCAACCTTCAAAGAGGTTAGCATCACATATTCTACTGCTGTGTTTGTGACTGTATCAGTAACATTACCTGCATAACAAGATTACAGTTCAGCATGTCCAGTTTTAGCACTTCTATGAGCTTTTATTCCTCTTGAATAATCTTTCCCTTCTTGTTTTACAGAGTAATGTTCATACCTCGTCGTCTACTGCAGAGCTGTGCAAGAACCCAGGTGCGGTCATAGAGAGTTTTGTGAGCCACTCGCCAGGCGTCTTCTCTGGGACTTTTTCTGGTGAGTGTGTGAGTAGCAGAGGCCTGGAGACTAACATAACACAACCAGAATACACTACTTTTCACAAAGAACTTTAAGATAGATAGATATAGATAGATAGATATCTGTTTATATTGACATTTGGAGCAGGTCCTCTCTTGTTTCTACAGTAGCTACAGGCTCTGTATTGGGCCATGTGCATTTTTTGTGTCAGCCACTGTAGTTCTCCTACATCCTTGGCACATAGGAGACATTTCAGTTCTGCAACTGCATCGCCAAACCACCACTAAATTCTACACACTAGACCTTTAAAGGGAAATTATGGTTTTACAGCAGCCAAGTCACAAGTAACTGCACGGAGGACTGGTCTTTAAAGGGACAGTAAAAACAAAACATGCATATTTTTCCTCTTACCTGTGGTGCTATTCAAACATCTAGATTGTTTTGGTGTGAGTTGCCAAGTGTTGAAGATATCAGCCGTAGAGATGTCTGCCTTCTCCCAAAATATAACTGAACTAGATTACACTCAGCTTGTAGTGCTCAAAGCAATGTTTTCTCCCAGAAATCATGACCCGGTTACTCAAGATAATCCGCAGACCTTGTTGCGAACATTTTTATGTCTGAACTGTGTTCTCACAACCAAACTACACCTGCTAACCATGTTAGTGGTTGTAATGAATAACAGCAATGAACAATTATTTTTTATTAATCTGCCGATCATTTTCTCGATTAACTGATAATTCATTTTGTTTATGAAATGTCAGAAAATAGTAAAATGCCTACTGCAACTTGGCATAGCCTAAGTAGACGTGTTCTGGTTGCTTGTTTTATTCAACCATCAGTCCAAAACTCAAAGATGCTCAGTTAACTTCTTGCTTTAAAAAATTACTTAAACCATTTACCCATTATAAAAGTAGCTGGTTTTAAATAGGTCTCATATTTTATTGTTGCAGCTCTAATGGCTATTGTCTCAGTTTGTAGTTCTTCCCTCTCTCATTTCCCCCCACTCTCTTCTTATTCCATCAGGCACTCTGGCCCCCTGCAGTCAGAGCGCCATCAGCCATCCTCGACGTGGCATTAGCATCATTCTCCAGATCCTCAACGACCTCCTCAGAGCCGCCTACCACCACCAGGGGGCTCAGCCTACCCCTCCCCACCTCCACTGTCCTGACTCGAACCCTGCAGCCAGCCCGCTGCTCACAGCAGAAAAGCCGAATGAAGCACAAAGCAAAACTTTTGCGACCCAGAGGCCAGAAAACCTCAGTAAAACTCCAGGTGAACACATAATATTAGCACTTACTGAATATTGAGTTTCCTGTTTACTAAGACCTTTTGACCGACAATTATAAACTGCATTTCCCATGTGTACTTGCCTGAAAAAAAATCATGAATATGTTGCTTACAACAGAATTATTATCGACAGAACACAACAAACATTTCACTGTGTGGCGTGTCTAACAAGTTGTTATTCCTCCCCTCTCCTGCAGGTGAGGACAGTCGCCCCATCTGCTCATCCACACAGGAAAATCAAACTTTACACTGTAAGCTAGAGCGCCTGCAGTTTTTGATGCATCAGAGGCGTCTTCGCAGGCGGACTCGCAGGAACTCCCAAACTTCTCACCCCTACCAGCAGCGTCACCATCGTCCCTAGTGTCGTGGACACAAAAGATCCACTCACTGTGACAGCAGTGGCAGCTGTCTGGTGAACAGAAGGAACCATTGTGGAAACCAAAGCTGACCTCTGAACTGCAGAGTGAACTCAGGGCCACTGAAGGTGTCTGAGACGGAGATGTTTTGTTGCTAGTGTAACACTATTTCTGAAGAATGTAAGCTGAAAACGTCAGAGCAGTCTGATTCCTGTGGCTGTCACTGTGCTGAGCATGTTATTACATCTGTCCTTCAGTGACATTGGCTCTCATTTATGTAGCAGAAGGTTCCAATGTACATTTTCATGTTATACATCTTGTTGTGTTGTACAAAGATCTCTTACCGTATGTTTCTGTATTCCAATGCCTTAAATGTACACGTCTTGAATGTAAATTGTATGTTATGTTCTGTGCAGAGGATGTTCCTCTAAAATATTTAACTTATGCAATATTAAAGTGTAAAAACAAGGAAGAGAAAAAGAATAAAGGGAAGCGTTATGAATTATTCTTCATCTCAGAAACTTCAAACATGGACTTGAGGTATGGCCATGGGTGATCTGATGAGGAATCGTCACCTCCTTCTGCTGCTGTAGCCATAGTAACACTGCATAAGTACAATAATTGTCTTTCAAATGTAGTGGAGTCAAAGTAATATGTTTCCAAGAAAAAAAGTGCTCAAGTTAAGTACAGAGAGTCAGAAACTGTACTGAAATACAGCACTTAACTAAATAAACCACTGTAAATAACAAACAGTCCATTATCCCACTACTACACTACTGATTGTGACGACATGATCAGTGTTATTCACTTCACCAGCCAGTGGTTTAAGTGTCTTGGCTGATGGGTGAACACTAGTCACTGAAGATTCTCAGTCATCCAGGTCATGGTAATCATAAGTGCTATATCATAGGCTACTGGACTTGCTTGCGTTTCTAGAAGACGTTTCGCCTCTCATCCAAGAAGCTTCTTCAGTTCTAAATGAAACACAGGGGGGTGGCTTACGACACCACTTATCAGCCACCTACTTTACAATGCAGTCTTGGGATCCCTCCCCAGACGACTTCACACCCATTCATCCCTGAGCCCAGCAGCTCACATGGTGGCCAGGAGGGTCAACGACTCACATTGTGACCTCAAAGACTCTGAAACTAAGAGCTCACATGTGGCCCCTACGACTCTGCAAGGGTTGACACCCACACAGGGTGCAAAGCCTACAACTTCGCACCAGTCATTTGGAACTGAAGAATCCTAACACACACATCCATGTGTTCTCTCTCGTTATGGTTAGGGTGCCGCTATTGAGCAAGTCAGAAAGGCCAAGCTGTTGGGTGTGATCATTGATGAAACACTTTCCTGGTCTGCACATATCAATAAAATTGTATCTAAAATGAGTAGTAATATTTCAATGATTAGAAGAGGAGCTCATCTGTTGACTGCCTCAACAGTAAAATTGGCACTGCAATCTTTAGTTCTATCTAGTCTCGATTACTGCCCAACAATATGGTCTGGTGCTGCAAAGCAAGATTTAGATAAACTCCAGCTCACACAGAACAGGGCGGCACGCCTCGCTCTCCGCTGCTCAGGGAGGAGCGGTGTTGAGGGGATGCATGCCGCATTGTCCTGGATAAAAGTTGACCAAAGGCTGGCATGTAGCCCTCGTGACATTTTTGTTTAACATATGGCAAATTGGTAAACCTAACAATTTGTTATTACATCTAAAACCCATCAATGCTCGACATGGCTATGCAACCAGGTATGCTTCTGGTGTTCACTTTACTCTGCCTCTACCAAGAACTAATGCACTAAAGAGGACTACAATGTATAGAGCAGTAACATACTGGAATAAGCTTCCACTACATCTAACTATGACAAATAACAAAGCAAGATTCAAAAATAAATTAAGAGAAGCAGTACTTAGCAAGGAAGTCAGTTTCTAGTTGGTTGGTTCATTCTGTTCATTCTGATATTCTGCTATTCTGAAATTCTGAGTGTGTAAAATGGAAAAAAAATTTTGTTGTTTGGTTTCTGGTTGGTTTCAACAATTTAAGGGCTGAATTCCATTACATCTCAGATCATTTTTGTTTAGATTTAGTTATATTTGGATTGTAATAATTTCATTGGATTATGTTTTAAGTTTGAAATGTAAATTGTTGGACCCCAGGAAGAATAGTCTTCACTGCAGTGAGGACTAATCTGTAATAAACTAAACTAAACTAATATTTAAACATTCAGTATACAATATATGACATTAATAATAATCTAATTCACTGGTACCTCTTGCAAAGGAAAAACAAGTAGTCAAGTTTGCACCTCTGGGGGTTGGTGAACAAGAGTTAAAAAGGCACTTTGCATACAATAGTAAAAGCAGTAAGCACACTGCAAAAACACATTGCACATAATATAAAAAATCTATGAAGCACCAGGGCCGATTAACACAATGTGATGGAAACAGCAAATGCCCAGTCCACAGTGGTTATTGCACAAGTCCTGGATCTTTAACAGGGTTGAGAGAGTTGTTATATCATGTCCATGTATGCAAGTCAATAGAAATGACGAGAGACCATGTTGTTACATTGGTGGTACACGTGGTGGCGCTGTGGACTGACCTCTGTGACTGTTAATAAGGCAACAGAAGAAGACATCGCCGCGGTAAAAAGCGTAGCGCTCCTTCTTCACTCCCTCATTCGACTTGCAGCTCCGCGTGTCCGCTTCAGACTCCTGCCAGTGAAGAGGTAAATCATTTTCCAATACTGTTTCTCATCGCACACGCTCGCTTACATCTGTATTTACAAGGCTTTTTCAACATGTTTGCTGTTTTCCCGACTTCACATTTTTAACGCTACTCTTTAAAAATCAAGTCGCGAAAACAATAAATGAAACCGTCAGAAAATGAATTGCATTGTGTTTCTGTTCGGATGGAAGAAAAAAAAGTTAAACAGTGGCGTTTAGTAGTGATGCATTTGTGTATCGTAACGTTAACAGTTATGTAACCGAGATTAAAAGGCAGTGAGCCGCTGTTGTCGATGTCGCTCCAGCGAAACAAAAGTGAGCTGAGTGAGCTCGGTGCTACAAAATGGCGCCGAAAAGAAAAACGCTAACCACCTAATCCGCTAGCTAACGGTACCACGTTTGTAGGCCTCAGGCCCCAGCTCGAGTTGTGTCGGCCATTGGCGGCAGTTTATCGTAAATAAACGCAGAAAACACACTTTTAATGAAACACCGTGATGTTTCTACGTTTCCGTCTGATTAATCTCATTGTTGAACAACGCGGAGGAGGGAAACGGCTTTGATCAAAAATAACCATACGCAGGTTGTGATGGCCGCTGACCTACTTACCGTGCTGCGTGTGCGCACGGTATTTGCGGGTGTTTGTTAACGGGGGCTGTTTTCCAGATTGAAACAAATTTGTTCATTGTTTTTTTTTTTTTTCTGGTTGTTTGTTCCTAGCTATAGAAAAAGATGTCGGACGAGGGTAAATTATTCATCGGGGGGCTGAGCTTCGAGACCAACGAGGAGTCTCTTGCCGCGGCCTTCGGCAAATATGGAACCATCGAAAAGGGTAAGTCCCTGAACGCATCTGCGTAATTTCGGGGGGCTATAAATTATTGATGTCCTCATACGGACAGATTGTTTTTACTCTCTGGAAGTGTTTGTAATAAAATTAACTGTTGGCTTTTTTTTTTTTTTTTTTTTTTCTGTCTGTCCTCCCATCAGTGGACGTGATCAGAGACAAAGAGACGGGGAGGTCTCGTGGTTTCGGCTTTGTGAAATACGACAACTCCGAAGATGCTAAAGACGCACTGGAGGGCATGAACGGCAAGGTAAATCAATACTACACGATTAAACACTTTCAACTTTTGTTTTATTTGATACGCTTCTAATTTATACCGAAATTGTTAATTTTAATCCATTACATAAACATTTGGTATGCACATGTGCTCGTCTGTGCACATCAGTATGCATCTGTCCAGGGTGTCTGCACGTCCTCCAGTCCACTAAATGGTCTTTAACTAGAATTGAATTGGGCTTAGTTACTACATTTTATCCAAATTCGTCTATCCATTTTTTAAATTTATTTATTTTTTGGCAATCGTTGATTGCAGACACCCTGCCATTTTAATTTTTCCATATTATGTTAAAATTATTGTGGCACATTTGTTAATAAGAATACAAGTTTTACCATGCTTTCAATCCTTTCTCTTTTAAATTTGCAAGGATTGTATGCACTGGCTAGGTGATCCTTAACCCTCAACTTTTATAACTAAGTAATACCCATTGTTACATGATCACCATACCAAGCAGCTTTGTAATAGTTGTAGTTTATTCACATTAGATGCCACATGTCTGTAAAACATGCGAGTAAATAACAATGATTGTCCCCTTTTTTTTTGCAGACTCTAGATGGACGGGCGATCCGTGTGGATGAAGCAGGCAAGGGAGGACGGTCCAACAGAGGGTTCGGATCAGGCCAAAGAGGACAGCGAGGTGGATTCGGCGGCCGTGGGAGAGGTGGACGAGGTTACTCCAGAGGTGGACACTAGTGTCTGCGTTTGCACCATTCCACTGCTTCATATAAATAATTTGCTAAATAATATCTTTGTGTTGTCTCAGGAGGTGGATACAACGGAGAGAGGAATTATGGGGACAGGGGTTATGGCGACAGAAGCTTCGGTAATGAGGGCAGGTTTGGCGGCGGCGGCGGCCAGTACAGGAATAGCGGTGGCTACACCAACTACAGAGACACTAGGTAAGGATTTGTGAAGCCACCTACAGGACTCCCTGGCAATGTTGCTTGCGCAAAAATGTGATGCAATATATTAAATCTTGTTGCACTCTTTCCAGGGGACAGGGTGGATATGGCGAGCGCTCTGGATCCTACCGAGATTCATACGACAGCTATAGTAAGCATCAATGATATGCATTTGTACTGTGTATGTAGACTTATGTTGGGGCTGTCATTTTCAAATTTTTAAAAGACATTTTATAAACTTGCATCCAGATTGTTAATGACTTAAAATACGTTAAACAGACATTCCAAAGTACTTGTAACATTACATCTGATTCAGTTAGACATGTAGTTTGTGGTACATGTCACACTAGGCGTCATACATTCAATTAAAAGAACTTTACAGCCCCAACATATAAGCACTTGTATAATGTATGTCCCTCAGTTTTGTCCCAGAGTCCAACTTGATGCCTCTTTATGCGGTTTCCAAATTTGCCCCCCTCCCCCAGTCCCACTCTGATTGAAGAGGCTGGCAGAACTATTTTAAACAAATGTAACTTAATCTGATGTTATGTCTCCAGCGGATGGAGCCCCTTGTGCAAAAATTGAGGGAGGGTTTATGGACTATCTGGTGGGTTGAGGGGGATATTGTGAAACTCCAGTATTGGAACTTTCAGTGTCTTTACCTGTGTGCCCACTTCTTATCCTCAGCTGCAAACGAGTAAACATCTCCCTGATTCAAGATCATCACTTGGCTGGCTGTATTTCAAAGATGCGCTCCTCAAGAAAAATGTCCACGTGTTATTGCTGACCTTAGTTTTTGTAGTTCTGTTGTAGTAGCTCAAGCATCTTCAAAAAAAAATGTAGCCATGAGTTTTGGTCATTCCTTAAACCATGTTACAAATTATAGTTCAAGACTCTTACCTTGCTGATTGGGCATCTTTATTCCTCAAAGGTCGTTTGTTAACTAAAAAGGCATCTGTGTAATCTGATGAGTACTGTCAAGTCCCACTTTGGGGATTGAACAATGGCTCTCCACATGGCTTTTCGTTGAACAGCTACTACCATCGCTGTAGACTTTTTATCCAGCACGTTAAAGTGTTTCCTGAATTTTTGATTCCTTTAGTTTTGTTTTTTTTTTTCCTTTTATACTGAAATATCCGATGGGGCTTTTTTTTTTGTTTTTTTTTCTTTACTTATTTCCCCTCTCAGTCTCTGTGGCCGACCTACCTCTTGCCAGGTTTTAAACTGAGTGAGGAAAGATCCAGTTACTCTTAAAACAGACTTTTGGGGGATTTAATGCTAAATTCCTTTTACTAGTAAAAACTTAGTCTAGCTGAGGCTCCTGTATGTTCAATTTCCCAAAAGAGTGAATTCCTTTCAGACTGGTGAACTACACATCCGAAGTGGCCGGCTGTTCATGAAGTTGCAAATTGCAGCATGCTACAGTCTGTTCAAGGTATCTTCTGTGCTCTGCTCAACATCTGCATTTTCAATGTGCTGTAAAATGGACTAATCTTGTTTAAGTGATCGAAAAATGTAACTTCGTTTCCCCAAAGTAATATCTCAACCGGGAACAGTTTTGTACTTTATGTTCTTTGTATGATCGTTTTTTTTCTTTGTCAGTTTGGCTTCATGGAGCCTATTAAACAGACTGTGGAAAATAATCTTGATTCTTTTGCCTTTCAAAATTACCGCATGGGGGAGTTAAGCTGAGAGCTGTAGGCTCATATGTTACTGTAATGCTGCGTGAGAACCACGTCAACTGCTCGACGCACTGAGACCACACATGGATTTCTGTGGTGGGCAATTATAAATTGGCAGTTCAGTCTAAGTTATCCTGATAAAACGATGGAGGAATAAGCTGTAATTGGGTGTAGTTTAAAGTCCACTTCCAGTCCACAAGCTGCCCTCTAATCTAAGATTTCAGAATTAAAGATGGTTTTTGGCCCAGTGTGATGTACATGTCTAAAAACCATCAACTAGCCAGATGTGTCAGGCATCTTTGTAGTGTATTGAGCTCCAGCCTGTAGTGTTTGACTAATGAATCCCTAAAGTGGCACATGGTCATGCTGTGAAAACAGCCGGTGTCTGGTCATGTTAATGCTTCATTACGTTCAAGAGGTCAGCTACTTCAAAAACCAACAAGTCCTTGGAGAGTGAAGTGTTGCGCCTTCCAACAAGTGCTCATCAGAGATGAAAGCTGCTCTCTTGCCTAGGTCATATGTGGAGAAAGTAGGCCAATGCACGTGAGGTAAAAATCTCCTTTTGCTTTGCTCACATCCTTCAAACTCAGTTCTCATTGTTTCCATGAATACCTTCAAGTTAGTCGTTGTTTTTAGTCCCCTGCTTCAGATGTCGCCTACAACATGCCATGGCCTCTTCCCCGATTGGAAAGTTCATTGAGAAAATGTTTCTGTGAAGCTCGTCTGGATTGTAGTACTCCACTTCCTGAGTCCACCAAAAAAAGCATTGGCCTCTAAGTCATGGGTAGTATTGTGCTCAGTCCACTTATGTTCACTGCATTAGTCCTCAAATTTGCTCCAGTAATGTCCCACAGCAGTCCTAAATGATGTGTAAGGTGTCTAGACTGTACTCAGTTTTTCTTTGTACCCTTACATATGAATAAGCGGTGAGTTTCAGACTCAAATAGTGGTGCATGCATTTTGTGATTGACTTGTGTCAAATGTTGATTTCCAGGTTTAACCCACCTCTTTATCGTTTTCTTTAGACTGAACTGGCTGTCTGAGGCTTCCGTTGATCTCCTCACAGCTTAAGTATCCGGCTTTAGATGGCAGAGATGGACGCAGATCCAGTGCTCAGGTAAACTCTAGTGTAACTACTACAAAACAATGTCACCTGCATGTTTTGTTAACTGGTGCAGTCAAAATTCGCCCAGCTGATTTACAATCTCACTGCCTTGTTTCAGGTCCAACGTGGCGCAGCTGTAAGCAAAGGCTACATGGGAGGATCCTGCCAAGTAAAAGTTCATGGCCTTTGAATATCAAACAGTAACTTGCCTGTAAAACATCTTTCAAATGTAAGGGCCACGATATTCAAAGGTCCCAGAGAGGAGGAAAACAGGCAAAATGAGATTTGCACAACAGTGACTGAACATTTCTTGATTGTTCTCTTCTTTGAATGTGACAAGATGTCCTTTTCAAGTGATGGGCCCACATCAAGTGTGTAGCACTGTTAATCATTTTAATAAAGTCATTCAGTTGACACTTCAGTACTATCTGCTGTTTTATCTGTATGAATTGCAATTTCAAAAATAAAATTTCAGCAAGTGTAACCAATGTGTTTTCTTTACTTTTTATAATTGCCAGAATGTGACTTGGGTAATATTTGTTCATGTCATGCTATTTAATTATTTGGGAGAGTTACAAAGTGTTTCACAGATAAACAAGGTTGAAGATGTAGCGGTGGTTTTCAAAATGAGTGTGCCTGCTTTGAAATATATTTTCAGGCTCTTACCTCCTGACCAGTGCAAAATATTGTTTTTTAAAAGCCTATTTTGAGGTTCACTGCCAGTTTTGGGGTACTAATGATTTAATCTGAAAACTGTTGGATGTGTAAAGGTGGTTGTAAATTTCTAAGACAGGCTGGTTTCCTTTGGCACATCTGGCACTTGACTTGTGGAGGTCTTTGTAAATTTGAAACAATTCCAGACACTGGACTTTTCTGACACCTTGTTAGTGTATCCATCAGTGTTGTGTGACTGCTTACAAACATCCTGAAAAACACTTTTGTGCCACATTTCAAATGTTCAGTATCCATCACTAAATTCATGGCAACCAATTTTTTATCCCATAACTGTAAGCAAAATTACCTTGTATATTTTTCTGAGAAGCCCCTTTATGTGTAATATATAATTACTGCAGCCTTATTCCTCATCGTTCATGTTAACAGCATTTTAATACAGCTGGTCATGATTTCTTCAGTCATCAGTTCAAAGTCCACACAGTTTAATAAATTCAGCGCCATGTCATTGAGCTAGTTTGCTGTCTCTTTAAGTAACTGTATATTATTCACTCTCTCCCCAACAGGAAACTCACTTCAAAATAAAAGCTTGTGCTGGAAATTCACTGCACTTCAAAAATAAGTGTGTGTTGCAAGCTCTATTGTTAGAGATGAAAATGTGTACCTGAAAAGTAACTACTGACCATAAACTCTTAACTACAGCATAAGATGCAACTCTCAAAGTGTCAGTAAATGTACGTTCGACCACTGGGAGGTAGATGAGCTTTGAAATTCAATCCAAAGTGAAACAAAGCCAGAAAAACCAGGATGAGGTACAGAAAAAAAATTACTTTAATATTGAACATTTACAAGCTGAATTGAGCAAGAGCTCAGGTCCACGTGGTGCCGGCTGTGGAAGGTGGTGGAGCTCAGGAGACGTACATCCTTTAGTGGTGCTTACACGTACGACAAGAAGCCATAACGCTTGTGCAAGAGCTCTTCGCGGGGCCGGAGGTTGAACAGCTCCTCTGTCAGAGGGGCGACCCAGCGGTCTGTGTGGAAGGTGCTCTCACCGACCTGCACGGGTGTAAACGAGACATACAGTTCTTATCAGTACAAAGACAAATGGTGTTAACCAGCATCTGGATCTGATATTTAACTTGAACTATTACTACCAATATTTTAAATAGTCTCAAGCGCTCCTGCTGAAATAAAGATTGCATGTGTTATTGCCGTTTCAAACTGCCAAGCAGCTTCAGTGTGTAAGCATTGGTTTTATACCATTACACCATCAGTCAAAACATTAAAACCACTGACAGATGAAGTGAACATTGATAATCTTGTTGCAATGCATTGTTCTGCTGGGAAACCTTTGGTCCTGGGATTCATGTGGACACCACCTGACATGCTCCACCCACCCAAACACTGTTGCAGATCAA
Source organism: Epinephelus cyanopodus (assembly GCA_026686955.1). Taxonomy (NCBI): domain Eukaryota; kingdom Metazoa; phylum Chordata; class Actinopteri; order Perciformes; family Serranidae; genus Epinephelus; species Epinephelus cyanopodus. The sequence goes on along the minus strand of CM048926.1, from coordinate 12,107,256 downwards.
GTGCTGCTGCCAAGTGCGCTTCTCCCCCGCGGGATTGCACCTAAATGAAATAAATTAAGGCTACCATTCAAGCAGTTTTCCCTGTAATATTATTGCGATTGCAAAGGACTATATTTAAACTTATGCACTGACCCGAGCAGCAATGTTCTCCCACACCGTCTCCCTCTCTTTTGCAGCTGCAGCACTTCTTTTTGAAAACGTGTGCAAACTCGCCATATGAGCGCATTGAGATTTCTAATTCTAGTGGGGTGAAAAACGCAGCCCTCCTCTTCCCCGTTGCCATGGTGACTCGTCGAATCAGGGCTCCATTGATGCTGGCTTCTTATAGTTGTGGTGCACGCGCTTAACTCCAGGTGAAACCACTCCGAGTTGATTAAACTGATTCAAATCAGCTGTTCTGGAACCGGAAACCGAGAGTTTCCTTTCTCAGAGTAGATCAACTCAGAGTTCAGGGTTAGACTCAGAGTTTGTTGAACCTGCTTTGTGAAACAGACCCCAGGGGTGTCTCTGGGCTACCGGTATGTCCCATGGATGCTCAATCAGATTGGGATCTGGAGAATTTGGAGGTCAGGTTGTCTTGTTCTTAGGGCCATTCCTGAGCAGTGTTTATGATGTGGCATGGTGCTCTGTTGTTTCTGGGGAGTGCTGTTGCCATAAGGGAGGGTACTTGCTCTGCAATGGTGGTTTATTGGATAGTTTGTTTCAAGTAGCATCCACATAAATGCCAGGACCTGACGTTTCCCTGCAGAACATTGTACTATAACAAGACAATCAATGTTAACCACTTCATCCACCAGTGGTTTAATATAGTGGCTCATCAGAGTATCTCAGGGTTCCTGTGGATCCTTAAAAAGTCTAAAAGGCACCAAATTAATTGACAGCTTGAACTACCTTGAACAGCTACAGTAATGTTTGATGGCTAGAAAAAAAAATGTAGTGGCTGTGATAAACCTGTGAACCATCCTGCGTGAATGTTTTCAGATACCTAAAAGTTAAGCAATAAGCGAGTGGCTACGAGGCTTTTAAGTAAGCCAAAATAAGCGCATGATAACAGCAAGTGTGTGATGTTGATGTCAGAGTGTAGTCACAGCTTTTCTTTACCTTCCAGCCGGGAACGTCCTTCATGACGATGGCCTCCTCTTCTAGATTTTCTCTCAGCATACGCAAGGCCCTATACAGAAGGGAAATTCAACTATTTACATAAAGGCTAGAATGAGGGAGTTACAATCATGTTGAAAAACTAAATATGTTCACGTGTGTAGATATTTATTTTTTATGTTACATTCGGTCATGCTCAGCCTGCAGCAGGGGCATCAAAGCTATCCTGGCTTCCATCTCCTCAATCTGCAAACGCCTGCAAGCACAAACACATCATTGTGAATTATTATTCGGTCTTTGACTGTGACCAGCATTTAAACCCAATGCACAACAACAAAAATCTTCCTACTTCCTCTCTCTGTTCCAGCTAAACAGCCTCCAGTACCCGAACACCATAATGCCGATGCCGATGCCAAACATGCTATATCCTGTTGATTAAAGACGTGATTAGAGGCAGTTTAAGCAACATTGTTATTTACAACAGAAGAATCAAGTTTAAGTTATCAAGCATGTGTTATTCCAAGTTTACTCTTTGATGTTACAAAGCTGGAATAAATCAATCTTAATTATCTGTATTTAAAACAATGGCTGAACAGCTGAGCCATGGCTTGCACAGAAAGGCATCCAGATGCTGGCAATGGATAAAACCAGTTTGTTACCAAACTGACATAAACAAAAAATTTTTCCAGCAATGCAGCTCAGCTACACACCCTTTTATTGTCAATGCCAGAACCTGCTGCATCAGATGAAGCACTGCAAAGAATATCTGTTGAAGATTATTGACATTCAACCACTGACAACTTTGTGAACAAAGTAATGAATCCAAACAAATAACTTTAAAAAGCTGGTTACAGCTTCTCGTGTAGAATTTGCTGTATTTCCGTTTCAGGCCTCACATTTTCACACTCGCGCATGAACTATGTAGTCTCTACAGTCTACAGCAGAAAAATGCTCCTGTTAACAAAAGTCTTGAATATTTAACGTTTATAAAAATCTAAAATTTAGAACACATACTGTATATTTACCTTTATATTGCTACTACTATTTCTATACTTTAACACATACATTTCCTACAATCCTGCTTACATTACACTTTTGCAATTACTGTCTGCTTAACAAATGTAATTTTGTATGTTTAATTGTGTAATTTGCACTTTATCAGTCTCAGATTCCCTATTTTTGCTGGTTTTCTCCATATATACTTAGTAGGCATTGTTGGAGGGAGCCTTAGATACATTGTAAGCGATTGCTGTAATTATTTTGCATATGACAATAAATTACTAAAACTTAAAGGTTAAGTGTTTAGGATTTAGGGATGTATTCTGGTAGATATGGGATATAATATTCATTGCTATGGTTTTATTAGTGTATAATCACCTAACACTAAGTATTTATGTATTTTCATTACCTTAGACTGAGCCATGTATATCTACATATGGTGTGGGTCCTCTAAAGAGTCTGTTATGTTGTTTCTACAGTAGCCTTGAACAGACAAATCAAACACTTGGTGCTTCTCAAAGTCAAGCATGCTTTCTTGATAGGATAGGTCCTGCAGATGACGGCAAAACTCCTTCCTAGCATTTAATGAACACACATTGTAACATGCTAGTGAATGCCCAGGTGTGCATCACTGCAGAGGCCCCGCCTTCAATTTTGGCAAATCATGTGCAAAGAATTGTGGGTACACACATGCATCCTTGAAGTTCCTTTGAAGGAAGGACTCTGTCCTTGGTAGAATTTGAGACGTCATACACATGCTGTGTCTTTAACCGCCTGGAAAACACGTTTAGTGCTACTCTTGTGCTTTTTCTTTGCCAGCTTTCAGGAGCACAGTGGGAGGTTATGTCTGGGTTGCTAAGCAACTGTCACAAGCGCAGCATCATAACCTGTTTACCTGAAATCACAAGTGCACAACTGATCTTCTTACAGGTGCTTTGTGAGTGTAGGCCTAATGTCTGCAGGGCAGATGTGAAGCTCTGGTAGCACTGCACTTAAAGGGATAGTGCACCCAAAAATTAAAATTCAGCCATTATTTATTCGCCCATATGCCGATGGAGGCCCTGGTGAAGTTTTAGGGTCCTCACATCACTTGCGGAGATCGGCGGGGGGAGCAACCAGCACACCTAATGGCATATGGCGCCCCAGACTAACGTCCAAGAACACAAAATTGAATCCACAAAGTATCTCATACTGCCGTAGTGATCCATGTGTGCTGCAGCCCCGACATAAAAACTTGTTTCGAAAAATGTCATATGAACTCTGTTTTTAGCCTCACTGTAGCCTGTAGCTCTGACTGCTTCTCTGCATTCCGCGTTCACATGCGCGCTCAGGATAATCGGTGATCTCTGAAGAGCAGCAGACTCGTCAGTAATGATGTCCAGATTCTCAAGTGCAGGCATCGCCAATTCCCAGTCTGAGCAGCAAAGACTTTCCTCATCCATAGGCATTGCTTTGCATTTGAAACAACTACACCACCAGGTTTCCAGTGCTCGACTCCTGTATTCTGCAGCTGGCTGAGGGTTAGGCTCATAAGCTGCGGCGGCTGTTTCGTCCAGTAGCCTGAGTTCCGTCCGTATACTCGGGCTCAAACAAATACAGCTCAACAAAGAAATGCTGTTCCTCCTCAATTTCAAAGTCTTCAGACATGTTGGGCTGTCCTTTGCTAAAAGACTGTAGTGCAAATTATCTTTTAGCTACTGTGGTTTCTGATGTCTCCTCGTGCGGTGCACGTGTCACGTGATGTAAACACGGGTAAGCAAAGCTCCTGTTTTCACTGGTCTCTTGCAAGAGCGCACAAACACGGAGCACAGAGAAGCAGTCAGAGCTACAGGCTACAATGAGGCTAAAAACGGAGTTCATGTGATGTTTTTCGAAACAACTTTTTATGTCAGGGCTGCAGCCCACTTGAGTCACTACGCTGAGCAGTATGGAGATACTTTGTAGATTCAATTTTGTGTTCTTGGACGTTAGTCTGGGGCACCATCTACCATTAGACGTGCTAGCCGCTCCCCCCTTGGATCTCCGCAAGGGATGTGAGGACTCTAAAACTTCACCAGGGCCTCCATCGGCATATGGGTGAATAGATATTGGCTGAATTTTAATTTTTGGGTGCACTATGCCTTTAAATGATTAACTTCTTCATATCTACCACAGACTGGTATTTATGGAAAAAGAGAATATCTGTTGGCTGTGTGTGGTTGTTCCTCGTCACATGACATACTGGGAGCGCTGTTGCATTTAAACAATGGATTTGAGGGTACAGAAAACACTACATGTGAACAGCCCCTGAAGGATCCTTGACATTGGAACAGTTATTCAGCCAGATTCGATGACATATCCTCCTAAAAAATTCAGCCGTTTCAGGATCCTTCCTTGACTTGAGAAGCACCTGCTGTCTCTAGATAGAGACATTTGCATTTTCACCTTGGCCACCGTAGTTCTCATACACATTGGCACACAAAACATATTTCATGACCTCGCTGCTAGATGCCACTAAGTCCTACACACTGGACCGTTAAATGTTTGATTGCAGAGGCAATAACCTGCCTCTGACAGGTTTGATCACTGTTAGTGACGAGCCCTGTTCACTAGCTCCAAGATCTAATCCAGCTCTTTGTTGATTTACAGACTGGCTAAGTTACAATTTGACTTTTCTTTCCCCACAACAGTTTGTCATTAATATACTTCCATATCGGAGACAGTGAGTACCAGTGCAGACCTGGTGTGTATCGACCTTGCTAAATATATCAGTAGAAAAAAGTAATTGTTCATCTTTGGTCAGCACCAGTATAACATTTGATGGGGCAGATTTGGTTTGCAACACCAGTTCCAGCCAAAACAATAAGTTTAATAATAAGTCTCAAGAATATCACGCAACAACTATGCTTCACTAAAGATGTGGAATTAACTGCATTACATCAAATATAAAGCTAATTCATCTTTGGAACAAAGTAACATAGTTTGACCGACCCTGTAATAAACAAGGTAGCCATGATAGCTAGTTAGCATGTGGCTAACATCACTGTCGACAATTTGTACGAAAATGATGTTTAGCCACTTAAACATTTCCAGACTGTCATGTAATACTGTCAAACGACACTTATATTGTTCCATCACACAACAGACACGACTAACGAGACTCCAAAGACTTTAATATTTACATTTTAGTATATTAGCTTGTGTGTCTAACTGACGCTAACCTGTTAGCATTAGCCTCCATTTACCTAGTACTAAATGTCATTCAGCCTGTGCGTATTTAATTGATTTAATTGGATTTGCGTGTGTGTCGCTAGCTGCGTGTGTAATGTGAGTACCAGAGAGTCCCCGTTTCGGCAGATTTCTCTTATAATCAAACGCAGCATAGCCTCCCGGAGGAGGCATGTCCTGCTTCACCTTGGACCCCGCCATCTTCCTCCAGCCTTCTCCCCTAAACACGCTGGTGACGTCACTGTTGAACACTTCTTCTCGCGGGCGGAAAAGCCTGTGTGGCTCTCTACTGCCCCCACATGTCCGGAGTGCATACATTTTGTGACACTTTACAGTTTATTTTAAAGAACTTTATTACATTTTGTATTATATCAAATCAAACTTTCAAGGTTTTATGTATGTGAATAAACACCACAGGGTCAAAATACTCGATTTCATGTGAAAGTCCTGCATCTAAAATTCTAAGTACAGAAGTATTGCACAGTTGAGTATTAAAAGTTAAGTACTCATTATGCAGCAAAGCCCCTTTACAGAGTTATATTGTATTATATACCACTGGGCTGTATTTGGTATAAGCAGCTATGTTGTTGTGGTGAAATGTTGCAGCTGAGCAGGAGTTAATTTGAACTACTTCACATCCTGTGGTAATTTTATCTCCAACAAAATGAAATTTCATTATATCCTCTGAAATGTATTGGAGTAGCAGTATAAAGTAGCAGGAGATGGAAACATCAAAGTGCATGTACCCCGTTTCCAAATTGTACTTGAGTAAATGTAATTCGTTGCATTCCACCGCATTCATTTTTATACTTAAATGTTTCGAGGACATGACTACCTGTGAGACGGGTTTGCCTTCTGACAGATACACACCGTCTCGTCTGTGCACTGTGTTCTTTGCCATTTATCTGTGATCTCGCCAACCTGTCTTTCCTGTTTTCACCTCACTTCCCAACTGTTATCTGATCTGCCTTTACGATACACTTTTGCTTACTGAAATTTTTGTTTTGCCGGGGGAGAGACTCAACAGCCCACGCCCTGATCATGAGGACGGACAGCACTGAATAATGGCATCCCATAAAGTTTTGTTTCAACACAATCACACAATCCACACACAAATAAATAAAAAAAACAAGTCTTTAAAATGTATATTTTTTATTATTTCTTTAGGAGCTAGGAAAAAAAGTAAACCAAATAAATTTTAACATGTTTGTACAATGCAGTTAAGATCAGGAAGCAGAGAAATTATGTAATATGGTGATGGGTAAAAGATAAAGATATCTTGTGTATTCCAGGCTCTGGGTAGCTGGGAGATAGTCCCTATTAGAACTCATTCAGGGCTACATGTACGTCTCGTAATGTATGGATTATAGTTGAATAAATCTGAGGCAAGTTCTCTGGCTCCAGTGTGGCAAGTTCAGCTCCTTCAGAGTTTGCATTTTCTCAGCAATGACAGAACACTCAAAATAATCTTACAATGTTGACACTGATATAAAATAAGCAAATTACGGATGGTACTTACAGATGAATTAAGCAATGACACCATGCTTCATCAGCTAAGGTGCAAAATGAACAGAGGGGTTACGGGAAGGCATGCTGTTAAACTGGGAGAAAGAAAGCGAGAATAAAGTCTTCATTTGTGGAAACCACAATATACTGAAATATAACAAAAAGAAACAAAATAACTTATTGTAAATACAAAATAAATTCAAAACCTTTACCTACAGGAGTGATGTACTGAACATTTTACAACTCAGTTGTTCTTGTTTTTGCTTAAAATAAATGTGTATTTTGTTGAATGTGAATTCTTGGGTATGACTATAACCATTCAAGTGTCAAAGGGTGGGTCAGTTTGACCCACATCATGGCAGATAAAGGGCTCACAAGCCCAGAACAGAGTACTTATCTTTATCAAAGTACTCTATACACACATAACCCTCCTTACACCATCATTTAACCACCCAGTCTGGAGGACAGAAGTACCCCGGGGGAAGCCCTTCAAGTATTTGTTTTTTCTTAACCCCGATCAAAAATGGTTTCTGCACAATTACCAAAAAAACCCAAAAAAAAACAAAAACAGCGATTCTCAAAATAAACGACAGAAAATAAGAAAACTAAAACAACAATCATACAAAGGTAAGGAAGGAACATTTCTTCACTTTGAGAGATTGTATTTGCTGAACAGTCCTCCAGGGGTTGCTGTTGACCATATTGTTGGAGCTGAGGAACTTGAACGAAAAAACTAAGTAGTACTAGAGTACTGTTGAAATTATTTCCATGTGTTTGCAGTCTGCGAGATCGACGAGCGCGAGGGGATCATGTCCAGCAGGTACTCCCTCTGACGAGCATCAACGGTGGCTGACGTCTTGTGACCTGTCAGGCTGGGGTTCACGTAGGCCATAGTGACTCCTGCGAACATGCAACAGAGCAGCAGGTCAAGGTGTGGAGCGAGCTGAATGCTGGCAGTTTTGAGATAAATGAGAAAAAAGCGATATGATTGGACAAAGCACCTGAATATAAAGCCACCCGTGTCCCCACAACACACAGACACACAAAGGAAAAACAACAGAATCTCTACTCTAAGGTTCAGAGGTGACACCCAGGGAAAATAATAAACCACCAAACTGAGGGATTAAAGCAGGAAGACTGAGATCACTGGCAGAGGGAGAACTGGAGAGTGGGATTGCCTTGTCCGAAAACATTTCCTCCTGTGTTTTACTTCCAACTAGTGTATGAGAAGGTAATTTTTGTGAAACACTGGAAAAATTTGGACGTAGGATGTTGAAGGATTGCTTTTGGACCAGACAGGAATTTGAAAGAGAGCAGATGTCAGTCGGCAGGCTGGTATTAATGTGAGTCTACCTGTGTTGCTGTTGTTCTGCTTCTTCCATGCAGTGGATGAGGCACTACCTCCGCTGATATTCCTGCGGCCGCCGATTCCACTGCTGCTCACCTTTGAACTCTGGACAGAGCGATGGGAATGGTGGGCATGCTTACCTGGTCGGCTGACCAAAGCTGCAGCCGCCACTGCGCTCTGCAGCTGGGAGGAAGAGGAGAAAGAGTGGGGGACGCCCCTCACACCCAATGAGACACCATGGGACAGCTGGCCTTGGGAGCTCTGAGGGGAGTTAAGAGTTACAGAGAGGGACCTTGAGTTACAGTTGCATCGACTTCACAAACGCTTCTGTTTACTGGATTCATATGGTCATGAGAAACCTGGAAAAATTTTAGAATAACAATTTGCAGGCCTGTTGTGGAAAAATAAACCCCATAATGTTTGGAAAAGTCATGGAAATTTGCTTCTCAAATACTGTATAAAATACATATTTTAATGTTCAGACAGATCAGTCAAGTTGCTTGATGTAATGTTGTCCTCTGCGTGGGTAAAGGTCTTTGCACACTGAGTCAGTTGTTTTCATCCAAAATTGTCACACATCTAAAAATAAATACGACCTAATGTGTGACTCACAATTTACACACCGACTCTGAAACTTTCCTCCGTCATTCAGATAGTAATACTCAGGTGGATGACAAAGAGGAGGATGTGGACCGCAAACAGACAGAGAGAGAATGACAGTGTGGAGGCAGAGGGAGGACAGCTCAGCCCTTTCAGCCACAGCGCCTAATGCAAGACGCCAGCAGAGAGTAGTGACAGACAGGAAGGGAAATCCAGTGGATAGAAGCATGGGAGCAAATGTGTCTAAAAAATGTGTCTTATATTGCAATTTTTTGCAAAGAATAGAACAATAAAACACATTGGAGTCAGTGTGCAAGGTTCCTGTGTGTCTCTGGCCTGAGCTGCAGCTTGTTCTCTGACAAGACTTAAGTCTGTGCAACACCAAGAAAATGCCGATTTATTGATGTCTGACTTTACTGGGACAAGTATAACGCATGGCTTGAGGAAGACATGAACACAAGAAGTGCAAAATGTGGACTGTGTATTAAAGGTTCCATATTTCAAACATGGGACCGGCTTTTTCACCCCAGCGACCAATGTGACACCTGCTGCCAGCTGCAGTGCTTCTCTCTTGTCCACCATCAAACAGGGGACCATGTTGGATGCTGTGTCCACAATGAAACCCTAACTCAAGAGGTACTCTGGGCTCAAAAGATGGGTAATGCTAACTGCTCCTACCTGTGATATGTAGATACAAGCCAGCTTTTTCAGATCATGTTCCCTGACAGCCAGATAGCTGCAGGTTTTGCATGCGGTAAACACAAGTGCTCAAACACAGTGTATGTACTTTTGGACTGGCTACTTACTTTTAGAAACTGACTGGTAATTATGACACTGATTTCTAATTTCAGAAATCATTTCATTTTCATGGCAGAATATGCAGTCATAAAAATTTCCCTCATGGGGATGGAAAAATCCTGGAAAAGTTATGGAAATGTATTGGCAAAATAAAATGTACAGACCCTGTCTTTGAAAGAGAAACTGACTCCAACCTGCTTGATGGAGTGATGGTGAATCATGTTGGCTCCTCGGCTGGCCTGGTGGAGGTGCTGGAGGGAGGACGCTCTGGCGTGAGCCTGCTTCAGCTGCTGAGACACCAGCTGCTCTGCTTTCATCGACGAAGAGGATGAGGAGCTACTGTGGGAGACTGGTGAGGACGTCTGCTGAAAAATGCGCTGCTCGATTTCCTGCTCTTGTTGCAGAGCTTTGACGAACGCAGCTTTCAGCCTATTGGTATGCTCGGCTTTCAAAACCTTTTTCTGATTGGATGACATGCACTGTTCGCAGAGGATTGCTCCGCCTTTTGTCTTGTCATGCCTCCAGCGGCAGGTGAAGTCAGTGCTGCACTGGGTGCAGGAGAAGGGGTCTCTGGATATGGTCTTGGACAGTCCTACACCTGTCTTTCCTGGATGGAGAAAGATGGCAGATTGAATGATTGAAAACGGACAGAGGTGCTTGTATGGTGTCAAATAAGTAATCAGAAACAAACACACAGATTAATAGTTGTTAACAGATTATTAGCTGTATTTGTTGCGTAAAATGCACATCAAAATTTACAACAGCCCAAGAGATATCACATAATGTCTTGTTTTGTCCAACCAGCAGTCCAAACCTGAAGATGTTCAGGGCATTTTTACTTGCAAGTACTGGCAACTATTTTTCTGTTCAACTGTTTTATTAACTAATCATTTGACTTCTACAACATGCAAACAAAAACCATAAAAAAAAAAAAAAGGAACACACCTCTGTGGAAGGTATCCAGCAGATTCTGTACCACTTCTTCCAGTCCCACCAGGTAGATAAACTCATTATTGGCTGCAGAGGGCAGGAAGTTAAACTCCGGGGCAGGGGGCTTGGGTGGGGGGATCTCCAGCAGGGTCTTCTCCAGTTGTTTCCGCAGGGCGAGCTTAGCTGCAGCTTGGCGGCTAGCTGGAGAGTCATTTATGCTAACCACGGACACGCCGCTGCTTCCTGAGGAAGAGCCCTTCAAACTGGATGTCGAGGCCTAAACAAAGAAGCAAAACAGGAGGACACAAGACAGGTGTAAACATCCGGTCAGGCTCAGATTAATCTGTGGTTTGTCTGAGTCATACAGAAGTAACTAAAAAGGCTGGTAGTGTTTGGTGTTGCAAGGTTAACAACACTGATCAGACAATTAGAGCCCTGTACAAAGCTTCTGTGACCAGTGCATATATTTAAGATACTTCTAGACTGTACACGTGTAAAATTCATTGGTTATTAAATTATTATTACGGTTTATAACACATTTGATCAGTTTGCTTTGTTTTCCACCGTTACAGGGGTTTGTTACAGCTTCTAGTTGTGCAATGTGATGCGTTTTCAAGGTCAACGTAAAGTAATAGCCTCCGATGATTTTAAAGGCAACTATTTAGAGGAAAGCATGCATTTAATTCTCAAGTCAGCTGATGATTTTATGCACAGACATGCACCTGCCTGCCGAGTGATCGTCTTTAGCTAAACCACATCACAGCATCAAGCTAGCAAAGTCAAATCTGAACTGACTGAGGTTGGCTAGCTGCTTTACTTCACACATTACCTTAGATTCAGTTCTCCGAAAAAAGTTGGTTATGGGTAACTGTGCCATGTTTACCCCCAGGTTAGTTCATTTGTAGCGTCTGACTTACTTTTGGCTAAATTTAAATGGATAACAATCGTGTAAATGGTGCTGAGTGTGAAGATAACGGCCTTGAAATGTGTCGTTTCTGATTGGCTGGCGTGTAGCAGCTGATCCACAGTGTAGCCCACAAGCTAACGTTAGCATTATGAACTACATTACATAGTAATTAACGTTATATTTAGCTAAATTTGTAACGTCGCCTACAGTTTAAACACCCTTTTAATAGCAAACAGTAACAAACGTTATCGTCACAGCTACAATGATTTCTAAAGTTAGCGGCACATCACAATGCAAACCTTGGTTAGCTTAAGTTACTGTTAGCTAACTGAATGCAAGCAAAAATAATGCTAATAGTAAAATGACTTGGTGTCTATTTTTTTCTCGAGTTAAATATTTTCATGACCTAAAAATTATGCACCAGTAAGTATAACGTTATATATAATTGCGCACCTGAGCAGTGGTGTGAACGCTCGAGCGTCGGACGTGAGGCGCTCTCCGTCTTTGCTTCCAGCGCCGATATAAAAGTAAAAGAGCCAAACATCTACTTTTTCTATAATCCATTTCTTCAGAGTTTTACGTCTGCTCTCGCTTTGATGTTGACAGTAACTGTTAATGTGCTAAACACCTGTATTTAAACGGACATGGTGATGGGTCACGTTGTCGAGTTACGCATGCGCACTAAGGCCCCATGAGCTTCACCACAGAGCTGTCTCTATTGCATAAAAAACTCAATGTCTCCAAACTTCTAGTAATTTAGTCTAACTCTGACAAGAAAGAAGTTCTGATTATCTTCCCACTCTCAACATAAAATCAGCTACAAAAAAATCTGGGTATTATCCAGGATAGTAACTTAACCCTGGAGCAACATTGCTGTTTTTATCAACTGAGGACTATCTCCATAATTAGATCACTTCTGTCCTTACGAAATACAGAAAATTATACCTGCTCTTACAGTTCATCCCCCTGCCTCCATCACTGTAACCACTGTCGACTTGCCGAAATAATAGAGCCACAGACAAGTTTCAAATTGTTCAAAATTCAGCAGCTAAATTATTCACCAAAACAAAGCTATCCTCACACATCACACCAATCTGGCTTCACTATACTGGCTTTCAGTTTTTAGAATCCACAGTCACATACAAGGCTCTGAAATCACAAGTTCACTTAACTTTCTTTTCTTCCTTTTACCCCATAATGGCAGGACTATCATACAGTTTGTAGGAAGGTGGCACTGATGTGTTTTTATAAACAGACAGTAAACAAGCAAATGAACGGTTACCTAGCCGCAGACGTTTCCTGCTAGGTAGCAGACACAGCCACAGCACTAAAGCAAGGGCTGCCACTTTCAGGAGTAATGGAAAGTGAAATACTTCTTCACTGAAAGATGAAACAGTTGCATTTGTCTGATTGTACGCAATTATTTATTTATTTTTTAATAACTCATATGATGCCAGAAGCTACTGGCCCATATGATCTAATCTGGCCCCCATTCAAAAAAGTTTGGTCACTCCTGTTTTGAATGATCTAGCGTCGCAGTATATGACTGAGCTCAAGGTCTCAAGGTCACGTCTGCCAGTCTGGGTCTTGGAACTATTCCAGAGTCCAGGTTACAATCAAAGAGTGATCGAGCCTTTGCAGTACTGGCTCCTCCTCAGATCTGGAACAACCTTCCACTGAGCATCAGATCAGCTGACTCTGTTACTGCTTTTAGTCTCAAAACTTACTTTTATAGAAAGACTAACAGACTACTACTACTACTGTCATTCAACTGCCTGCTGCTGTGAACATTTCATATTTTAAGATCACTTAAAACCATAGACTGTATATAAAGATGGAGGACATGACAGCTCCCATAAAGCGAAGCCTAAACATCTCCATCGCCCCCTGGTGGCTGGCTGCAGTACCGGTCATAACGCACACCCCCTCCATGTTAGTGGATGGGACATCGGCCAAACTAAAAACTCAAAGTACACATCAAGTACATTTCCCCCAAAAATGGTTTCCGTCGTTTCAGGTGGTTTTTAAAGCACTGCTTCATTTTCAAGTGTTCATTTTTTGGATTAGTTTGGTTTTAATTAGTTATTCAATGCCATAAAACAGGGATTTTACAACATGATTGACAACTGTGTGAGCCAACTGGTGGGCTAATATTTAGTGGTGCTGCTCGTGACTGGTCAGATGGGTGTAAGGGCAGGAAACTGTAACCACAGAGATTGCTACTGTGCAGATTCTGGCTCCAAATGGTGTAACCAGAGCAAGATAGCAGCGGCTGTATCCGGGATATTTTAGCTTCCCTTCTATACAATTGAGGCAAGTGGAGACAGGTCGTCCATCTTTACATACAGTCTACATTAATGTAATATTTTGAGGTCACTGTGCTCTTTAGTTTCACCTCAATTTTGTAGAATTCATTAAAGAAAAATGTCAAAATATGGTACATTCAAATTGCAAAATGGTGAGCAAGTTCTTGTTCATATAATTTCTGCAATTGTACTTCAAAATTTTGACTGAAATGTAGTCAGATAACTGAAAATGCTTTTTGTACATTTTCTCAGTCTGACCATCAGTACAATTAACTGTATAAAAATACAGACGAATTAGAAACACCTCTTCTTGAGCAGGGTATTTTAGTATGTCTTCCACCCTGGATGTAAAACACAATTGTCCATATTCTCCTCTTCTTATTAAACTTAAAAGCACCCGTGCGATACTGACCACTGTGTTAGCACTGGTGCCAATTCTGATGAGGCCTGACTGGATCATGCCTCTCTGGCTGTGGGCTGCAGGGGCTGAGGTCCTGGGGCCCAGCAGCAGAGGAGGGGGTCCTGAGCCTGAGCCCCCAGAGGCGGCCAACTGCTGCTGCTGCTGCTGGCGGAGAGCCTGGATCTGCTGTGGAGATACAGAGATGGGCTAACCAGGACAATGAGAGGGATGACACAGAGGGACATCACAGACGAGGGTAGTGGAAGACAAGGGAGGGGGCATCAAAAGCACCGAGGCAAAGGGCACACACACAGAGAGAAAGGCGCAAAGAGAGATTATAAGTCCTGCATTAAGTTGAAGTGTAATTATTTCCCTGCAGTTTGTCTCCGAGAGTGAAACAGCAGTAAGATGGTACAACACAGGCTATCACTGCCCGGACAAAGAAGTTCAAAATAACACTTTAATATCTTAGCATGGTATAGTATTGTTAACATTTCCCCATGACTCACCTGTGCCCCTCTGACCAGAGGCGGCATTATGATCTGGGAGCCATGTTTGGACGACACCTGCTGCCCTCCTCTCACCAGCGGCGGAGGGATGACCGTGCCTGAACTCCTGCCTGTCAAAATCTGGTCAGAGAAAAAACACCAGGTATCAATTACAGCTGCCGCGCAGATATGCTGCCTGAGTGCATGTGTCATGGTGGAGCATTAACCTGCTGAGAGCCTTTATTGCTTGTAATTGTTCCTCGAATTAGAGGAGGAGGAGCAGAGGAGCTGGACAGACCTGAGGGCTGAGGAGGAAACACAGAGACCTATTAAACAACAAACACAATGCTTGAAGCGGAGCCTGTATAGTGGGGATGTGTGACTCTTTGCGTGACCCAGTGTTGGTGTGTGTAATGACTGTTTACCTTCTGGAGAGTGTCCTTCTGTATCTGGCTCTGTCGAAGTTTCTTCAGCAGCACCAGCTTGGCCTCCTCCAGTCTCAGCTCCTCCTTCAGCTGCTTAATAATGCGCTCCCTCTCCGCTGGGCTGCTCTTCTACACTCGACAGACAACAACATCCTTTACACCACTTGCTTTACAGGAGACAAAGACCCTTTCCAGTAAATAAAACGTTCGATGCTGGAGCCTTAACTGTCCACTTATAGTCATGCGTCCTGTGGGACACTGAACCCCCATCTGCTCATTTTCAGTTCTGAGCTCTCAGCATCAATGAAATGCCAGGAGTGAAACTTAAATCTTTGAGGCTAGAAAATAATGCACACCAAGGACCAACTGTACCAAGCTGCCATGCCCACATTTAAAAATAATCTCAAAAAGCTAAGAGTGAAGGTCTTGGTCATGATTTAAATGTATCTAACGATCCATCTCAGTAGTAATAAGAGCATGAGATGCATGACCTCTAGCTTTGTGTCTGTGCGTCTCACCATGAGCAGATCTGTGTCCAGCTCCTTAAAGTGGCTCAAACCATTCATTGGTGGACTGGGGGAGTCGTTATCTGACAAGATGATGACATCATCATCTTCAGGGGACGGAGGGCGCTTCTCCCTTTTTATGCTGTTGGAAATAAGCAAGACAATGACATTCAAATCAGTATTTTCGTATATTATAAATCAAGCACCAATACTGTATATAATGACCAGAAAACAGAATCATATCAGTCATGTCAAAATTGTTACTCCAATAAATTGTAATAAACTGACATTTTTTCATTGTGACAAACAGTTATTTTAAGAAGTATCTCACTACTGCACTGCACTGGACTAATAAATGCTCCCGCTGGTGGGTGATGTAATGCCTGCTCATCAGGTTTGACACAGGAAGCAATATGGCGGCTGGCTGTGACAATCAATCTCGTATGGCAGTTAAACAGTATGCTAGAATATGTTTCTGAATACATTTTAGGCAAGAAATTGGCAAAGCTTATAAGATGAAAGTAAGTTTACTCTAGTTCATTTGCACATACTGCCCACATTGATATACTACAAAGCTGGTTAAAAATCAGAAAGTATCCCTTTCATCTATTTTCAACCTCTTGACATCCTGTTTTCCCCTTTTATTTTCCCTTAGATAGATATCAAGGTTGTCAAAATCATGTAATTCTCCGCTATCTGACAGTATCAAAATATATTAATTCATCTTGTTCCAGCTCTTTACTGAAGCTTTATGGTGTGAAATATTTCAAATCCAGAGCTTCAAGCTTTTTTTATTGCTGTACCATTATATCAGATTAGGTTCTTCTACATGCCCTGTGCATAATTTTATAAAAAAAAATAAGATAAAAATAATAATAATAATAATAATAATAAAAAGGGGGAAAAAATAATAGTAAAACACTGGCCTCGCCACTAAAGTTAAAAAATAATGTTACTTGGGTTGAAACAATGTTAAGCTGCACAAACTGATCCAGTGGGATTGAGGTAAGAACATTTTATGGCTATTTGAGGCAAGACAAAGAAGTACACCTCAACTGGCTCAAATATTAGCATCCATTAGCAACATCTGTGTTCATGGAGATCTGCTTCTCAACCACAATAAAAATTTATGGGCTCCCATAGAAATGGATAGAAAGGGCATTCACATTCGCAAAGTTGCAAACTCAGTGAAGTGAGGTTTTGTCATAAGGTCCAAACGAGCAGTGGAGTAGTGAGTTGTCAAGTATGCAATGAGTCACTTTAAAATGTTACTGTATTTCCCAGTTTCTTTTGTTGCCATCATTAACTGGATGTTTTCTGGAACATGATGTACTGTGGCTGCCCCCCAAAAATAAAGCCCACACTTCACATCTAATGCCTAAAACACATCAAGCCATGGTGAAGTGCTGCCTGCGGCAAGCTGCCATGCAATGTGTATGGAAAGCTGCAGACACTGATTCTACGGCAAAGTGTGGCCAAACTAGAAGTTGGGAATAGTTTATCTTTAAGCAGCGAAATGTGGTCAGGGAATAGCCACAGCAGTAAACAGAGTCCTGTGATGCCTGTGACCTTGTGACCTATGTGGCAAAGAATTCCTACCTGGCTGAAACACATGAACACGCCTCCGACCACAGAGCTGCACTTCACCACTGCTTGGTGTGTTTTTGGCATAACTCTGGGAAATACGTTTGGGGTTTTCAGCCAAACCACTGTGATTATTACCATTATTATCGGTGATGATTGAAACAGCTGACTAACTAACTTGAGGACTAACTAGGGTGACAAGGGTGGTTTTGGTGAGTTTTATTTTTTTCTTAAGTGTAAGAATAGGCCAATGTGACACTTTACTGACCCAGTGAAGTGTGTTGTCGCCCTGTCAACTATCAACTATCACCGTTTTCTTTTTGCACTAGTCAAATCACCACGCCCAACAGTTCAATGTCCTGTCCATTTTCTTTCTATGTCCGCTCCACTAAAACCTAAAAGGTCCAGACATCTCTTCACACAGCCTCTCTTCATGTTGACACTATTCCAACAGCAGACCAGTACTTAAATTCCAAGGAGGGGCAAGGTGGGACTCAAAGCTCCAGTAAAGGTCTTTCAGTCACAATGCGACGGCTGTTTGAGAGCACGCATTTCCTGTTGAAACAGGATATTGTGGCGGCGCATTATGGGCGTCTGAGGCATTTAGGGGTGACCTGCATTGGGCTGCATACGTCATTCAAAGCATTCTAAGGAAATTAAAGCACATGGGAATCTTGAAAGCAACATCAAGATCAACCCTCACCTCTGTCTACACAAATCATATGATTATGCATATTACACACACACACACACACACACACCCACCACATATAGCTTCTACTGCACAGCGACTGGTTCAACTGCAGGCCATATGTGAGAGCGGATGACCTAAATTCTTTAACTAGTGACACCCAAAAACTGAAGATGGTGAGTAATGCTCCTCTAATAAACAAGTACAGTATTGTGATTACACAGATGATGTATTCCTCTGAAAGCGTTGAAGTCTATACATGAGAACGTGAGGCCTGTCTCTCCTCGCCGTCCTCCTTATATGTGTGTGTGTGTGTGTGTGTGTGTATGTGTGTATCCTCAGAGCTTAGCGCCATCATCACTTCCTGTGGATTAATCACTACTCTTCCAAAGAAGTCACATGACCTCAAAGTCATCATCACGTGACACACTCACTTTTCCTCCTCCCCCCCTGCCCTCACTGTTCCTTCCACTGTGGAAACCATGGCAACAACCGGCTGGAACCGGTTTGTGACACACGGCTTCATTTTGTGTGAGGGGAGTTTTTAGGGTTCAGGTGGCGAGTGGGGGGAAAATGGAGGTAGACCAAAAGATAAAGTTAAACATCACCTCAGAGGACAGCAGCACCCCCCACCCCCAACCTCACCCCCTCTGCCCTACACAGCATTATTTAAGAACATCAGGACCATAAAAGTAACATTTTCAGTCTTTTCTGATTAAAATAAAGTGTCATTTATCCCTTTGTTCACTCTCAGAAGTGGCTTTCTTGCACTTTTCTGCACATTCACATCATTTCTATTTGTGACAGGCACTTCACATGGTTGCAACAGCTGAAGAGAGTTAACTATAAACCGTATCTCACCCTCTGGAGGTGCTCATGTCCACGGGCTGCTCTCCAGTCTGAACTTCCACTTTAATGGTGGCCTTCACCTCTCCTGCAGCCATCATGCCGCCGGACACCTTTGGCTCCATCAGTCGGGCCGTGCTCCTCGTATCCACACCCGGCTCTGTCCTCACCTTGCTGGCTCTGTCATTGCCAGTCCGATTGTCTGAGCTGGGTTTCGCTGTGGTCTGTTGTCTCTGGGTCCGCTCCTCATCGTCCTTCACCGGCTGAGAGGCCAAAGGTAACGCTAAAGATAATGGCGACCGACTCTGCTCTCGCTCCTGCCCTCTCTCGAGCTCTGTTCTGACCAAAGTCCGGCTCTGATCGTCCTGTGCCAGTACAGGGTCAGGTTCATGGTCAGTGTTTGCCTGTGTTGTGGGTTCAGATGGGTCCAACTTAGGCCTTTTGCTCTCATTGTCAGCATCAGAGGGTTCTATAGACTGGGGAGTGGCATCCCTCTCCAGCGCCCTCTTCTGGCTGCGTGTCTGGCGGACAGCCTCTTCAGACATCCCCTGCAAAAAAAAAAGGAAAAAACATAACTGTATTATCTGCATTCACTCATTCATTCATTCCTTTGTTCAGTATCCATAACTGCTTATCCTATTTGGGGTTGCGGTAGTAACTAGTACAGGCAAAACTTTCTGGAAAAAATATGTTAGGTGTGCTCACTTGTGCTAAAAATAGCAGGAGTAAACGAAGTGGATGGGACTTTCTCAAAAGTGCCAAAAACAGTTCCTCAAATGGCCACTTGAGACTGACTCTCAGAGCAAGTCGAACCCCATAGACCCCCATATTAAAATGCCCAACTACACAGCAGAAACAAACATGTTCACAGCCTGTTACAAAAAACGATTTAGTCTCCATAGCTACACTGGGAGTTCATTATATATAACAACCATTTACATTTTAGGCCTTGAAGTTATGTTTAATTAAAGGCGTGGCTGCTTGGAGTGACAGGCTGTCTGTTTGGCGTCACACAGTCTATGAGTCAGATCCACACATCACTCCTCCACTGCTCTACCCTCGATTAAATTTGATCACTTTTGGCAGCAAAAATCCAACATGGCACTACAATGCCAAACTCCAGGCCTCAAAACAGGAGTCCACAAACCAGTGGGTGATGTTACGGTGACTGTGTTCTTTATGTCCTGTGTTGATGTCAAAGCTGACCAGAGTTCAATGGGTCAAGTGTGGGAAACATGGTCAACACATAATCAAAGGTCTTTTCATTTAGCTCAGCAAATAAGGAACCTCCAGCAATGTGTAGATAAGTATTGTCAGTGGATAAATTTGGTTAAAGTTGAAAATAAAGTTGATTACAGCTGTTTAAAAACAACAGCAGTACTGCACAAAGATTAAAAAGACATTTTAAGCTCTGATTGAATGTAACATTTTACTCCTGTGATGATGATATAATCTGTAAACAGTACAGAGCGATTATAATAATATATTGAGTTATCCATTTTACTGAAAGTCTGGTTGTGATTGTAGGCCTATAATTCAGAACTTAAGGAGACAAAACTGACCTTGAATGAGCTGTAGGGGACACATGGTGACTAAAATGGCCCCCAGACAAAACATGTGGGATCAGTAAGGTCACATGACCAAGATGTTGACTCAAGTATTATTCCAAAACATCCAATTATCCAAATGTCAGTCTAAACCAAAAACCAAAAGAAGGATGGGAGTACTCAGTAAGTTCTCGATGTTCGGCGCAAAGCAAAAGAAGAAAAAAAAGCACTTGACTTCAACAGGGTCTTTTGGAAGAGGGGTGACAACAAGACAACATCGTAATCAAATCTGAGTTAAACAGGGTCTTGGGGAATATCTAAAATTAACTGGAGCATAAATTCTGTTCAAATATTCAAGAACACCTATAAATCCAAGTATTTTAGTAATTTATGTGTAAGTGAAATACTTTTTTAAATTTATTTCAAAGAGCTTGTGTATAACATTTCTTTCCTTGAGTCAGACACCAAGAGGTACCAGATCTGTTACCGCCACAGTGGCTGCTCTGCGACCTCATGGGTCAATACACGTTTACTTTTACGGTTTTGATAATGGCCTATCTGAGTGTATAAAGAACCATTTATGTTTAAATGACAGCAAACTTGTATCTTGTATCTGCACATTAACAAAAGAGATGTGTTACAGGAGAATCAGTCCTACAATTGATGAAGCAGTGGAATTAGGGCTCGGCAATATCGAAAAAAATCATGCATCACAATATTTTTTGACCAAATTTCTTGATATCAGCTAAGCAACGATACTCTACTCCGAGCTCCCTCTGGATGTCTGAGCTCCTCACCCTGTCTCTAAGGCTGAGCCCAGCCACCCCACGGAGGAAACTAATTTCAACCGCTTGTATCTCTGCTTGTACCCACAATCTCATTCTTTTGATCACTACCCAGAGCTTGTGGCCATATGTGAGGGTTGGGACATAGGTGGATCAGCTCTCTTCACCATGGCGGTCCATCACAGCGCCCGCATCACTGCAGAAGCCGCACCAAACCACTGATCCATCTCACACTCCATTGTACCCTCACTCATGAACAAGACACTGAGATACCGGAACGCTTATTATTGGTGCTTTTGCAAAATATTTACACATGAGATTTTTGATAAATAATCAACATTAATGTAGATATAATGACTTAAGTACATTAAGGCAAATGATAAAACAGCTGGAACAGTCTGGTTAAAATCAAAACATTACATCACTTTACTGGATGGATGGATGTATAAAGAGAACTGGATACAGTGTTGGAGACAGGGCCCTATTTCTATAAAAGCTGATCAGTGGTGCATGAAGCCAAAAATTTAGGCTTTCACATGTAAGCTCTTCCGCATCAATGAGCCCACAGAGCAGGTGCACTAGAGACTTGGCCAGCTGAGCGGCTTCCTTTAGGTTTAGCCCTCCACTAACTTGAATGGGGATAAAATGATTTCATTGTGCGGCTTCTAGACTTTCCAGATGTTATCAGACTGGATCATGGATCATATTCCGATGTGAATTGTGTTGAGGATATTGTAACGCTCAAAAAATGTACTCACAGATTTATAAATGTCTCATTCCCAATATAAGCCTATGAGAAAAAAAGTTTGGGGGGCAAATGGCATCACGTGACAGGGGGGCCTGGGGGCCTGTTTAAAACCAGGGAAAGACAACACTTACAATATTACAGTATCCAAAATCTAAGATGATTTATAGTCTCATGCCCCAGTTTTTACCTCGTCATGAGTTTGAAGTAGTTCTTAACATAACCTGACACTTAAACATGAACAGAAAAGAAAGTGACGGACCAATCCAGAATTGAGTATGTTAATATGTGTGCTAACTCAGTTATCCTCGTCATGTGTTGCGCATGTTAACCAGTGTTGTAGTCAAGACCACCTAAATGAGACAAGATCATGACCATAACCAGGGTGTATTAAGTCCAAGACAGGACAATTGCAAGTCCCAAACTGTATGACTCACAATAAAATGAGGAACATGCAAACCACAGACACTCCTAAAAGTGAAAACAAATGGAGACGCCTCTTCATTATTTGTTGATGTATAATGTACACGTGTGTATGTGTAAGTGTTCCATGAAAAATGTCTTCTGATGAGGTGAATTTTATGTGTGGGAATTTTGAGGGGCTAAAGTCAACTTAACCATCTTTATTCAACACTCCACAGTTGTGGTCTTGAAATAAAATCCTGTCCTTCTGAGACCAAGACAAGAGTAAAAATGTGGTCGATATCAAGACGAGACAGAGACCTTCAAAAAGTGGTTTCAAGACCAAGACTGATTTAAACTACTGCAACACTAATGTTAACATCATGTTCCTTCAGAAATGTGGATGAACGCTTGTCCCTAGCTGGGGTACACTGAAAAAAAAACTGTGATACAGCGGCATGTGAACACTTTATCCAGGCTTCCTGTTACCTAGGAGTAAGTCAAAAAAAGAAAAAGAAAAACATGATGGTAAATGATGTAACAATGGTCAACATGCTGAAATAAAGGGAAAGTACGCCTGTGTTTATCCTCAGCTGCTGAGGTAACTCAGACGGTAAAGACATGACACAAAGTGGTTCAGACGTTTAAGAATGAAGGATGGAGACACACCTGCACAGAGATGGTCAGGTCTTTAATGTTCTGTACAAACTTCACATCCAGAAGAAGATCAAACCAGGAGATCTCCACGCACTCACTGACATGACTGTGGCCATTATGAAATGTGCAAAAGGCAAACACGTGCCAGCCCATATGGCATGCTGCAGGAGACAACCTGTGCTCAAAGTTCAGGATCTCAAACAGAAAGTGAGATTCAGAGGCCAACTCAGACGCTTGCTATTTACTTGGTGACCACAAAGACGTCACAGCGTTATGTCCTGAGTCATATTTATGCATGCATGTTACAAAATCGAGACCCCGTCCTGCCAAGTCTGCTGAGGCCCTCGGTCTGCCCAGCGACGCACTACAGGAAGCTATGCTTTTTTAGGGGAGGAAAAAAAGGACTACAATTAACCCTTACAACCTAGTACCTCTCACACTGTACAAACTCCAACCCTCTCCCCTTCCTGTTCTCTGAATAGTTATGGTGGCGAGCACAAAGCACACTGTATCCATGATGTACCTATGTGCAATATGCATACAGTCACAATGCAGCACGCAGAGCGATCATCTGATAACAGAGAACTGACTAAGTTTTTTTTTTTTTTTAAATACTCTGACATCACTGAGACACACATGACATGACCCTTCCCAGGATTCAGTGGGACACAAAGCACTTTTCCTGAGAACCGGTTTAAACCGGTTGGCTAGTGTGTGTGACTCTGTGTGTGTGTGTGTGTGTGTGTGTGTGTGTGTGTGTGTGTGTGTATGACTGAGAGAGAAGCTGAAGCTGGTTTTAACCCTTCAGGTGCCGGAGCAGACGTCGAGCTCCCACAGTGACGGCCATTACACAATGTGTGAGTGCACGTACGTGTATGTGTATGTGTGTGCTGGCATTATTAATTCTGATGTGTGTTGCTGTGAAATGATGCTGGGGGAGAAGTTAAGACACGTCAACCCAGGATCTGTAACAGGGGATCTGAATGGCAGACAGGTTTCACATTTCATCTCCATGGCAGTTTACACACACTTCCATCAAACCCACACACACAAACACACACACACACGCACAGGGTGGATCAAACCCCCACCCACCCAAGAAATTGACATCACGTGCAACCAGTGCAAAGTCTCTGAAGGCAACTAAAACTGAAAGGAAAACTCAACTTCACACTTCAACTTCATGCTACGTCCACAAAGTTTACATACAAGTAAACTGTTCACAGGATAAAGAGGCCACACTGTCTATTCAAATATTATCCTAGTTTTATCAGACAGTATGCGTGGTTATGAAAGTTTCATGGTACGATCATCAGAACTATCTCGTTACACATCATCATCCTAATGAATATTCAAATAAGATGGAAATCCTAAAACAGCATTTAACGACACTGTAAAGACGCCATTCTACGCTGTGTGGTTTTGGTGGTGGTCATGCTGATGTGTCCTTAAGTTTGTTAAGCTGCTGCATTTGGCTGTCACTCTTTTAATACATTTAAAAATTCCTGGCAAAACACATTATTTCTCCGCATTTCCCAAGCATGCTGTTGGGTCTGCCATTGCAGGAGAGGGTGATATACAGGTATAAACTGCACACTAGTGGAGATATGTGCCATGATATGAACTTTAAATGCAACAATGCAAGAAATTTAAGCTGCTGCTGCTCTGTTAAGGCCCAGACATACCGACACAGACTGTGTCTTGGCCAGAAAGTTGCTCTTGAACACACATCAAAGGCTACAGCCAATGGCCAACTTACACGTACATTATGCGCCTGCGTGAGAGGAAATAACTCTCCATAGCAGCAGGCGGCGGTAGTGTGCGTTCATCATTCATGACAGGAACCGGACGACTGACAGGACGGATTCAAGATGCCAGTTAGCACATTAACAACACATACCAATGTTGAAAGAACAAAGGATATTTTCCTTACGCTGGTGAACAATAACACCAACAATGAAAATCCACTTCAGCTAAACAGCTCAATACCTAAAAAACAATCTTAACCAATATAACAAACCCTCTTGACTTTAGCTGTTTGTTTGCTTTCCTCACTTCCGTTTCTCTTCTTGTGCACTGAGCTGAACTGCCAGTCAGTGATTTCACTCACTGCTGGGTCCTACGTCAATTCAACATGCTGAATCAGCCGAAAAACCGCCATCAACGGCAAACAAGTGCCAACTGTCCAAGACACACCACTAAAACTAAGGCAACACCCTGACACTGACCGACTACAGCCCGTCACTGTGTCAGGGCCCTGCAGTAACTAGAGCAAAACAAAGTTTATGTTAAGGTGCAAAGTTGCATGAACAAATAATTGGCTATTACATATAAATAAATAATCATAGTTGCTTATTTATATCATCTTTGCAGTCATCTCGCAGCCCTCGTGTCTTTAAGCATTCATTAATTAGGCCACGTGTTTGAAGACTTTTAAAAAGTTTTATCTAATCAAATCCGATCCTCAAACTAACACTTGTAATGTAATTAAATCACAATAATCTCTACTTATATTATCATATTGCACTGTGCAGGTATTTGACTCTTTGCGAGTGTGGCTTTCACCGGTGCACAGTACTCGTACTTTAATCTGGTATCATGTTGCTAACACTATCAGGGCGCCGCTCATCCGAATCTACAGTTTATCCACACCTGTCTTATTTTCTGCTGAGTGTCTTTTCTTCCTGCCCCGAGGTGGATATTTATCTAGTCACTCACATCATGTCAACCATCAGTCACTCAATCACCCTTCATTCAGGCTGGCAGACTCACTCTCAGCCATCAGCAGAGTCTGGCTGCACATACAGTATGTGTTCAGCGTTTTATTTACCCACTGACAGACCTTTAAACTGTGAAAACATATTTCTACACCACACCGCTTTTTCAGGACACTTTGCACCACGCAGTCGCACTACCTTGTAGAAGTGCTGCGCCTGCAAAATATTCTTATCAATTATCTGGTTTCATCTGTCAGAATAACAAGTGATAGCGAGAATGGTCTCCAAGCATCAACTAGAAAACAAAACTTACACAATAAAAGAGTTTAATCTGAGTTGGTATAACAGAAAAATTTAACTTTGGCGCTGCTCACTGGTTTGCTCGATGAAATAACTCTTTACAAGTTAGTGATTTATGCAGCAACTAACACCTCTGTCTACTCAAAAGAGGTAGAAAAGGGCAATTACAGAGCAAATTGCTGCCTATATATTTGATGAAATCATGGAGGCTTGACTAAACAGCTGCCCTGTGACCCCTGCAGTCATGTGCAGCAGCTTAAAATGTGGCCAGCAGACGACCCTTTCCAGAACAGTGGCTGATTACACAACTGCTCTGGATTGGTCTTGTGTGTGATCACTGGAACAGTGATTTCTGGAAAACTACAAGGCTGAAACTTATGAACACTTTCTGACTCACTCGGTCTTGTAATTTCATCACTATAAACACAGTCACCCTGGACAACCGGCGGATGTACAACTTAAACACTGTGTGTCCTAACAGGTAACTCAGCAGAGCCAGTGTCACGGCAAAGTGTTCTCCTCTCTTCTGAGCAGTGTTAGTCAACCCCCTCTCTAAAGGCAACCTGTATTTTGTTCGCAGTGACAGGTCATAAACAACGCAACCATACAACAAACTGTTAACATGCAAATAACACTTTACATGGCCTTTGTTCACGTAAACAACTGACTGTTTATTCCAGATCTCCACAAAGAGGCAATAAAGTCTCATGAAAGCAGAACACTTGACACCATACCAGCCTCAGTCCACATGCATGCACAGTACTTGGTTTAAAGGGATCTGTTGTGCACAGGTCCTAATAATGCACTAATTACTGATAAGGATATTACACATATTTGACAAAAAATAGAGCTGCGATAGTTAATCAACTGACAGAAAATTAATCAGCACCAACTCTCATAATCAATCAGTTGTTCAAGTAACACTTCTGTGGATTCTGAACGGTGTTGTCACACAAGACACTTAAGACATTTCCATGGACTTGAAATAGACCATAGTTTGCTATAATTGTATAAACCAATCTGATTAGTCAAAAAACAAACAGCAAATTAAAGGTCTAGTGTGTAGGACTTAGTGGTGAGGATGCAGAATTTAAACGTCTTCTGTTTGCCAAGCATGTAGGAAAACTACAATGGCATCAGTGTTGGATATTACTTTTCTGTCCACCTGCAAATGTGGCTGGTGGATTCCAAAATCTACAAGCCACTCAACAGATTACCATTGGGTTTTTTTGGCTGGGGAGTGAGGAAGATCAAGCAGTCATATTTTACCAGCATTTGGCTGGTTGGTTGTGCTTGTTTCCAACCTAGGCTGAAGCAAAAACACAATTGGCCCCATCTAGAGCCAGTGTTTGGTTTGTCCATTCTGGGCTACTGTGGAAAAACATGGCATACTCCGCTCTGAATTTAGTTATAAACAGCTCATTCTAAGGTTAAAAAAAAACACAATAATTGTTATTTTCAGGTGATTATAAACTAAAGAAAATTGTATTTCGATTCAATATTTCTCCCAATAGGCTCCCCTAAATCCTACACACTGAACCTTTAAAGCCATGAATTTATTCATCTACTAACTCCTTTTCTATTAGTCTGATTATGCTTGTGCTTAAATTCAAAATTATACAATAGATTGCCATTATTGTCACTTAGAAAACCGGTGATTTAAGTATCTAATGACAGACCTTAATAAAGCTCAATAAAAACCAGAGCATCGTTAAAAATGCAGGTGAGCTTTAAGGTATTTCACTAGCACAAATAAAGTTAGCAGCAGTAGCCTTTGCCTTCAAAACGCGATGTGTGGTTTTGTCAACACATCGGCTTCCGTCGTATTTAAGCACTGAATAAAAAGGCTTTCAAATGCATCCACACAAATCACCAGACAATAAATAGTATGAACTGGTTTGATGGCAAAATCCGGA
The DNA here is from genome assembly GCA_026686955.1 of Epinephelus cyanopodus. Taxonomy (NCBI): domain Eukaryota; kingdom Metazoa; phylum Chordata; class Actinopteri; order Perciformes; family Serranidae; genus Epinephelus; species Epinephelus cyanopodus. Next base: position 12,079,548 of record CM048926.1, on the reverse strand, counting down.
GCCGCAGCTTTGTCCCGAAGCGCTGTAAACTGGTATGGCAGTGCTGGCTGGAAACGTGTGTGTGTGTGTGCGCGTGTGTGTGTGGCTGTCTGGGTGAGACAGAGAGGGAGTGTGTGCGGTGTGTATGTGTGTGTGTCAGAGAGTGTGTGTGTGTGTTCAGCTTTAAGAGGAGGAAGACTACGGTTGTCACAGAGAGAAGTAGGAAGATTAGCTACCAGATAGCAGAACCAACACTGGTGCCAAGGGGCTTAAAGCGAGCAGCAGCGTCCACCATTAACGTTACACCACCCAGTACACCATCCAAACCAAACTCAGCCCTTTAAAAACTAAACCCAGCCCACACTACATGTGCAACTAGCCGGCTTTTTTATTATTGACACCGCCTCAGAGGAGGGGAGCGTGTTATTTAGTTAGCGAGCTAACATTAGCTAACATCGACACACAAACAAAAACACGAAGCCACTTCAGCTAAGATATAAACGGTTAACGTTAGAGCGTCAACCGCCGCCGGAGACTTGACGTCAAAGTCGGCTAGTAAAAGTGCCCGCGCGGGCTCATCAACGTGACCCACACAACCAGAACCGAGCCCGAATCGGTGACCTGGCTGCGCCCCGATGCGGGACAACCGTCGGCTCAAAAAGCGGGCTCAAACTTTTACCCACTGCCCTAAAAAGTGAGGCTGTACGAGGCTCACCGGGACTGTTTACCTGGGTGTCCCCTCCCGGAGAGAAAACCGAGTCGGAACTCATAAATTTCATCGACCGGCCCAAGGACTGAGCGTGCCGCCGCCGAGGAGCCGCTGGCGATGTAACGTTATAATCCTTACCTCATTTAACGACTTCTACCGCACAAAATCAAGTCCAGGGATCATAGTTACCGGCTGGCACCGGCTGGAAACCGTAAAATAAAATAATCTTTGCCTGGCCGAGCCCCCCCTCTCCTCCCCAGTGCTCAACCTTTGGCTCTGCGGAGAAGTGTTACTTTTCAACAGCCCATCAGCTTCTTTATCGTCACAGATAGGTGGAGGAAAACCTGGCTCCTCTCGACGACTCCGAATAAAAGGCTCCTCTCGATCCACTTACTAAAAAACTTCGGCTTCACCTCAGTCAACTTACTCGGTCGCTTTGTCGCCCGTTCTTCGCCGATGGTCGACCAAGGAATGTTTAATCTGCAGTTAACCTCGATAAATCGTTGCTTTTTTTAAATCCAGGGGATATCCTCTTTTTTTTCGGCCCTCCCCACTGCCGCGTCTGTTGCCAAATAATGCGCCTCAACACACATGGAGCCGCTGCGTCCTCTTAGTGGGCATGCGCACCTCGGCATACCAGGGCGACCAGATCACATCATGTAAGCCACTGACCACCAAGGGCCAAAGCAGGACGAGCATGCCAGGGGCCCCGGGCTCCTCGGGTCGACCCAGCAAGCACGGAGATCCCCTCCAACACACACTCACTCACTCCCTTACACACCATCACACATTTCCCTCACATCACCCAGCAGCATCACAATAACCTCTGAACATACATTAAAGACAGTGACGTGGTGCAAGCTGTGTATACTTTCCTATATTCTAATGGCTTTTTGGGTGAAAAGGAGATGGGTCCAATCTGTATACTTGCAAATACCACTGAATAAAGCCCTTCACCAGCGACCTCAGGTCAGGACTCACAGTCGCTTTATTGCCACTATGATGAGCACACTGGTTCTGGTTATATCAAATATACTGAACACAAGACAAGTGCAAAACATGCAACACAGAAGAAAATCAATGTACATCGCCCTGGTAAACAGAAGGCAAAAAGCACAGTGGTGTTGTGGAGCATACACAGCTATATATATACAGGTATACAGAGTATTCCCACCTCTTTATCTGGCTGTTTACACTACACCTACACCTATCAGCCAGAAAGCCATTGGAATATTTAGGAGAGTATTCCCACTTCCTCTTCTGCAATCTACCCATCTACCTAGTAGTACACCCACCTCATCAAATACCATTACACCGCTGGCTTTGCAACACAGCCAGGAACCAAGACTGGTTTGCCACCTAAGCACAGGTGGCAATGCAATTGCCCCAGGGCCCGAGACACCCAGGGGCCCCTCAAAAGTCCCAGCTGCGTTTTGGTAATCTGATTAACTCCAAAAATGTAAGGGAACTTGCATCACCACCATGTGCAGTGTAAGATAATGTGGAATCTGTCAGAGGGGCCTTGTGTTTGAATCTAGCTTTAAAGGGCCGGGGTGTGTAGGATTTAGGGGGATAAATTGGAAGAAATTGAATGTAAGTATGTTTTCTTTAAGGTATAATCAATCGCCTGAAAATTATTCAGTGTTTTTACTGGTTTTAATCACCTGGTGCGTTTGTTTTGCAGAGAAGACGACATCTGTGGGTAACTCAGCTCCTGATAAAAACTTTCAAAAATAATGAACACTACGGTAATCCTAACCAGGAGTTCACACTTGGCACACAGGAGAAGTTTCATCTGGTTGCAATTTGCAATCCTCACCACTAGATGCCACTAAATCCTGCATACTGCTCCTTTAAGACCCAAGGATTTTAGTTTAATTGTGTTTAATCAAATCACCATCAATGAATGAATAACTGCAATGAGTTGTATACCTGAGGCCATGTGTATCCTACTGTGTGCATTATACTGGATGGAAACTTTGAGGTGACACTGAGTGTGTACACTGAGGGTGGGAGGTGGGAGTTTTTGGCCCCGGAGCATCCTAATAGGTCAATCAGGCCACGCCAGGAAGTTTAACCACACATCATCCATTCACATATGCAGAATGGTGCATGTTTCTCCCTAGTCTGGAAACTCTGGCATCATATTACCCCCCAAATTCAAACTTAGGTCTTACACCAGCAACCTCAGCTTCATCTTTACAGACTCTCAACAGGGACCTGCATCAGCATCACATTTGGATCCTTATCCCAACCTCAGCATCTCATAATTAGCTCATGCCTCTTTAGGACCCATGCTAGTATATATGACTCCCTGACCCCACATAAAAATCCAAACCCCAACACAGTCTCACTTTATCGTAGCAATTAAAAGGAGGGTTGTATTAATAACCAGCCAACCAGGCTTGCAGTTACAGTCAACTCCATACATTCAAGTCCAGAGCACAAGTGGCAGGGTTGCTATGTCAGAAGTTGCAGAATCGCCTCCATGAAGGATCCAGCTGGCTTCCTCTTTCATGGCATCCCTTCAAAGCATCCCTGTGAACTGAACTAATCCTCTGTCGTGCACAAACACCCATAGAAATGGACATACACACATGTGCACACACATGTGCGTTTGATACCGTGATCTAAGTAATAGAAGTAGACTGAAGTGGGTGGGGGGCTGCTGCTCTCTAACAGGTGGGGGGTTGGGGGGGTTTCTAGTGCTTTGTCAGCGTTCTTTGCCGCTGTTCTTTAAATGACAAAAAAAGGCTCTGTCTAGATGATGCTGTGTCATCAGGTCTGATTGTTTCTGTGCTCTCAGCCTGCCACTCCATCTCCTGAGGCTACAGATTGTCTCGTGTAAATGCAATCAGATCTGTACCAAGGGGCCATCTTCTCATAATCACCCCGCCCAAAGCAAAAATTAAACTACACTCTGGAGTTTATAGGTAACGATGAATCTTTCTGTCAATATTGTCACTGTTCCTGTGGACCCAGGGACAAGTAGATGTTACCTCAGCCAGAAATAACTGTAGGAGGAAACAATCAGCTTGACTGGAGGACACTCAGGTCATGTTCTCTGTATATTTCTGGGATTTTGGTCATTTTCAGTGGAGAGTGGAGAGTTTCTGGCACAACCTCAAAGTGTTGCATGATGACTCTCAGGAAGGCCACAAGCTGAAACATGTCACAAAGACAGTGAACATCTGCACCAAATTGCGCGGCAATCCATCCAACATTTGTCGAGACATTTCGCTCTGAAACAGATCAGTTGTGGCGCCGAAGGAAAAGTCAGGGGATTACCAGAATCATCAGGATTCTTCTTTTTGGGGAACCGAAGTCTCTGTTTCAAACTTTGTGCCAATCGGTGTTGTAAAGACATTTCATAGGATATGTCAAGAGTTCTGTCTGCTGGTGGCATCTCATATGAAGTCTTTGGGATCCATCCTCTAAGGAACATGCATATCTATTTGAAACTTTTTCTGGCAGTCCACCCAGTGGCTGTCAAGACATTTCACTCATGGACAAAAATCTCAATTATGTGGTTGCGCTGCAGGACAGGGAATCCCCACTGTCATTGGGATTAATCCTCTGGTGACCATGAATAGGTGTGTTTCCATCCACCTCTTTTTATGCACATTTTCAATTTGCCCATTACCATTGAAAAGAAAGCTATTGCAAAGAAGTTTTTACACTTGGGGAAGGTGGAAGAGTTGGTCTTGATAAAGGTTAATGCGACTAATGGAAACAGACTGAGTGAATACATGCTAATGTACAGTCATACCATCACTGCATCGACCACTGTAGTAGTCTCTGTTCACTGTTGCCGGATGACTTTATGCACACAGAGCTGTTACCAGAACTCTCCCAAGAGCACATATCTGTTATATTAGTCATTACAAACTCTATATTTCTATTGTCCAGTGTGCTCTCCGTTATTACTGGAGAATTAGCGCCACCTAAGCATATCTCCTGAACCAGCTCACAGTATTTGCATCAAAGCACATAAATAAGCATTTTCTTTTGCCAATTGTCTAAAAATGTGGTTAACATTTGCACTACAGCTGGATGGAAACCATACTAATCTCTACAAAATATCAGATTGTACAAATAACTATTGATCATGATTCTAGGCTCTGAAGAGACGCTCTAAAAAATGTCAAAAAATATTTACAGATATAACAGGCAAAATTTAAGTAAGTGATAAAGGCCTGCCTAAAAACCTAAACAATTAAAAGCAGCTGTAGAGAGCTCCCTTTTGGTGTCTGGTCAGATTTTATCAGGGGATGTGGTGTTGAAATGGGTGACTCTGACTCATGACCTGGCTATGGCCCTGCAAACATTCATAAATGAAAGGTCAATTTGTCTTTTAATTAACGTACAAAGGTGGAAAAAGTGTGGAAACGCCTGGAAATATAGTAGCCTACAATGAAACACTCCTACAATAATTAACCTACAGTATGCAGAGTTTAAAATAAAGGCCATGTCACAATCTTAGAAGTATTTTCTGAGGCTGAACTGGGCTGGTGATCCTATTTTGTTTACTCATTGTTTATGACTGTTACATAACAATGATGATGTGAGGATTTTTAAAAAATTGCTTTACACCAGTGTTATTATATCTTAAATTAATTCATATGTTGTAGGAATGCACCTAAAAGTTGCTGATTTAATAAAGGTCTCCATATGAATATATGGGTCTACATGCACATTTCAGCAGGGCAGAGTCAGTGAGCAGGTCCTGACCAGGTGAAGGGATCAGCTCTGAAATCAAACATGAAGAAGATCAGCCTGCAGTGTCTCTCCTCTCCCCGCGTGGAGGAGGCCTAATGGCCGCCCGTTACAACATGACAGCTTCAACTTAATCCTCATTAAGTAATGTAACAATGCAGGAAGTAGCTGCTGCAGTCACGATTAGACGGGCTCACTATTTGGCAGGAAATGGCTCCTTTCAGCTGCGTCCAAGACACCTAGAGCGTCCCAAAAGTTTCCACTTCTCACTGAACCTTTTCCTCTGGTGAAAATAGTTTCCCGTCAGCAGCGGACAGGAGGGAACACGACAGGAGAGGAGAGATATTAAAACTTGATGATATAGTGTTTTCAAATATTTATTTGTATGGGAGAAAAAAGGATGAGCTCTCAGGGGAGGTCTCCGTTAAATACCGATGTATATGATGAGCTGCAGAACCTCATGTTCACACTTGAAAAAAAATTATGACGCCTACGTCTTGGATTTCAAAATAAGATGCTTTTTTAATATGATTCAAGACAACCAACCCGTTCAGGTTATATTCCGCACTGAGTTTACTTTCATACCACAGCAATTATATTGTCAAAATCGGGGCTCATTTGGTGGATATCTTCGGTTTGATAATTCATTCAGAAAAGCTGAACAATTAAAGACATCACATCTTTTTTTTTAGGGCAAATACATTTAATATCAATCAAAAATAATATCTGTTCTAAACAATGCAATTAGAGACAGAGTCATTAAACTAGCACAAATATTGATTGATTGATTGATTGATTGATTGATTGATTGATTGATTGCTTCACTTAAATAATTTTACCTCCACAAAGCCCAATAATAGACTATACAGGTAGTCTTGTTTTTTTCAGTGTGGGCAGTTTTATTATATTTTTTTTTAAGTAAATATCATACACAAGGAAATATATCACCCTGAGTGATCTGTAACATTTGACCTGATGGGTCACCTTGTGGTCAAACAGCAAGCATCATGTTTTCCATTGATGATATTAAGGTTTGTATAAACTGTGATAAACTCCACATCATTTTATTCATTTAACGTTTATTAACCAGGAAGTCCCATTGAGTTGAAAATCTCTTTTACAAGAGAGACCTGGCCGAGGTAGCAGCCAATCAGAACACATTTAAAATGCAACAAATACAACATATAATATAGAAATCCACAATAAAACACACCCGTCCAACCCATCAAATCATAAAGAATGCAGTGATGAATAAGTGATTTTACATGTGTAATAAAACATATGGTGCATGGTACACTGAATCAAGGCTGCAATATGTTTCCGAAATCAATCACAGACAGCAAAGTAGTACTGGAAGTAAAACTTACACTTATTTCTGAAATAAAAGCCAATCTTCACTTTAAGCGTCCTAACTAGAGTAGCAGTATGCACATGTACATCATCTCCCGTATTCCCCTAACATGTGCTGCTTTTCTCTGTATCTCTTTCACTTAGATAGGAGTCATGTTAACTCCCATTTTTAAAGCTTGGAAACATGTACTGTGTAGAGTTATGATCTGACACATTGGGCCTTTTGATAACCTTTTTCTACACTGGTGACCTGATCCTTATCTCCCTGCGGTCTTGTTAGCCTTTGCATGGGACACAAAGGTCATGTGCTTCACAGTTTACTCAGTTATTCCTCGGAAGTCAGCCACCTTATCCTGGGCAACAATGTCCACATCGGTCTGAGAGCATTTACAGTGACACATCTCTGTAGCACATTATGTATTCTGTATTTTTGTCAATATCATGACAATTGTGGCCAATCCATGGATGTTAAGTATCAGCAGATGGTCACATTTTCTAGTTTTTTTTTTAATCTGATAATGTCAAAGAGGACATGACTAAGCTCTTGTGGTTTTCTTAATAAGGATTTCATTATAAAACTTCTAGGTGTGGCCATAAAGCACTTTTCCAGCACACTTGCAAGTTTTAGTTCTTTGTCTATGTATCATGTACACATATTTTGCTTAGTACTTTTTAATAAATGCAATAAAATTTCAGATCTTTAGATGTACTTCTTGAACTGTTCCAAGCATCCAATAATTTCTGTATGCCATAATTATTGTGTTATTAGAGAATAATCAAGAATAATCACATCACTCTACTTTTGAATTTTTATTTATAAAAAGTCATAGATGTGTTGAGGTTAAAATGACAAGTGAGAAAACACAAATTAAACATTCTGCTTTATAACATACAGTAAAATGCTGATACAATAAATGGCATCCATATTGTAGTTTTTATTGCAGCAATTACTTTAATGACCAAACTCAGTAGTTTATGTGACGAGTGTCTTTACTAGATACAACTAAAAATGTACCATTCCTACATTAGTGTCCTAAATCAACAGTCCTACCAGTTATTTGATAATATATCAAACGGTAATCAGCATTAATGGCAAACAACAACTGCATCAGGTGTAATGATGAACAAAATTAAATAACTATTTAAATACAGATTTATACCGCCATCATCTGAAAGAAATGAGTAAAACAGGCAAAGAAAAAAAAAACTAATACTCCAAAATGTGTCAGTGGAAAAGATAAAAATGTGAGTTTCATCATGAAACATTATGTGCAAACAGGTAACAGTCATATCGTTGTTATTATTATTGTTATCTTATTATTACTGGTTCCTTGACTCCCCACTAAATGTGCACAGTATATAAACATACAGCACAGTGAGAGTGAAAGGGCCAAGCAGCGAGTCCAGTGAACTGCAGTGTCAAACATGATCCAAATACTTTTTTCTTTGATGCATCACAGTCTTAAAACATATTTAAAGTACATTTCATACCTTCAAAATATTAATTAATACTAGTGGGTGTGAAGCAAGTCAGTCTTTGCCTTTATATAAAATGGTCAGCTCGTTTCTGGGTCTAGTAAATCTAATATATTAAATTGTCTTTAATATAATTAATGCTCGTCAGTGAATAAACTACATGTGCAGCTGTCAACTGAACCACCAAGTACATATCAGACATACCACTACACTACATTAAGATCATTACAGATACATAGTAAACCGTATATCCAAATGCATCCTAAATAATACTGTGTATCAGAACGTGCCAACCAGACAAGTGTTCATGCATTGCATCATGATTGAGTCATATTTGACTGTTTTTTTCCAATGGAAGGTTTAAATTCAACACTAATTTAAGCTTCTTTAATGTTCTTCCAAAATAAAAATATCTCCATGATAATTGTGCTGTAAAGAGTTAAAAGGGGAGCTGACTGAGCGGGACAAATCGCTTGAATTTAAAGGTTCCCTGTGGAGTTTCTGACCTCTCGTTGTGCTACAGAGGTGTTTTTCTCTTGTTTATCTCGTGCATGCAGGCTCACATGTGATACACAGTCCTACCAGTGGTGTCACACTGATCAACAGGTGGTGGTAATATGTTCTACAACATTAAATATGTCACTAAATACCCCACTTTGAAGCTTTAAAGTGTCTTAAAAAAGGTGGTTAAATGAGACTACAGAAAGTCATCATGCCACACGCTGCTTTACAGCCTCGTTGTGGTCGGGATGTTAAGTCATGTCACGATGGTGTAATTCATTTATATCTATAACGTTAGCTTTTTACTCTGGCGATTGCATTTAGGCGTCAAAAATCATAAAAGTGGTGTTCGTTTGTAAAGGTCATCTCGCTGAACAAAAAAGTATCATAAAAGTTTGTTTGCCATGGAGCTTATTTTCTACAATAATCCAAAACTAAATGGAAAAAATCTCACAGACCTTTTGAGGATGGAACCAGGGTGACGATTACTTCCGCAAGAAGCTACAGGAAAATGTCATCCCTGGAGCACTCTACAGGGGTAAGAGCTAGACTGGGTCCGTCCACAGGTATTAAAATCCACCAACCAGCCAGGCACGGTGCTGTAGGGGGGTTAGAGGTTGCTATAGCCACATCACAAATTTGTGTAGCCCTAGTTAAGCACCCTGAAGCCATGTTTATAAGGGCAGCGTGGTGGTGCAGTGGTTAGCAATGTTGCCTCACAGCAACAGGGTCCCTGGTTCCTGGTTTGAACCCCTCTGTGCAGAGCCTGCATGTGGCCACGGGTTTTCTCTGGGTACTCCAGCTTCCTCCCACAGGCCAAAGCCATGCAGGCTAGGCTTAATTGGTGATGTTAAATTGGCCGTAGGTGTGAATGTGAGCGTGAATGGTTGTCTGTCTCTATGTGTATGTAACAGATGTATTGGTCAAGCTCCCCCTTAGCACCAGGATGGAAAAAACCCAGACGCTGGCCATGTTGCCAACACCACTGTTTCCCCCTGTTATGAGAGTCTTTGTGCTAAGCTAAGCTAACTAGCTGTTGGCAGAAGCTTCATATTTACAATACAGATATAGAAGTGGTATCAATCTTCTCATATAACCTTTCCTCCAATTTGTTTTTGATCTAGTAGAACAAACTATTACAACCACTTCAAACTGTGTCAGTGTGATACAAATGTGCCCTTGACACCTTTTACTTTCCAAAAACATTAAATTTCCTAAAATCCATTCATGATGCCCCAGTGCCCCAAATAGGTGAAGGAATGCACTGAGTGGAAGCCTGCCAAATGACACTGTTTCATTATCGTGCCTCCTCTTCCTCTTACCCCTTTATCAGCTGCTTCTCATTTTTTCTGTTCATCTGTTTTATGTAATGTCCCTGCAGTTGCTCCTCTATGTCTCCTTTTCTTAGTCAGCGTGGGATTTTGTTCTCAGAGCAGGGAGGCCAGGCTGGTCGCAGGTCCGTTCTGAGGCTGGAACTGGACGGGGGGGAGGCCGTCTGTCCACTGGAACATAACACATCACAGCTTCCCTCAAAATCCAGGCAGGTGTAATTGACTCACTGTTTATAGGCAACTGAACTTATGCTTACACTGATGAGGTTGTGCTCTGGGAGGCTACAGGCCGCGATGTGGTCCTGCAGCAGCTGCTGGGAAAAGTTCTGGTGCATCTGAGCTGCCTCGTGTGCATCTATGGTGTTTCCACAAGCCTTGTTCAGATCTGCAGGGAAAGGATGAACGACCACAGCTGCAGTTTTATGTTTAACGATTTTGGATCCTAACGTCAGATGAATACGCTTAGACTTTATCAGGTTACCGCAGAGTGATTAAGTGCTTCTTCAGTTACTTTGTTGTTTTCCTGAAGCCATGTCCACTTCTAATTCACTTGTGGCTTTATTACTCTGCGGTGTATCGATGCTATTACTGAATGACAAGAGGGCATCTCTGCCTCCTCTGTAAGGGATCTCTCCATGTATGACTGCAGATCAGTGAAGCACTATCTCACCTTCCAGCCATCTAGCAAGCTAAACAACTGCAGGGGTTAGCTAGAGCAAAAACAATGTCAAAGTAGTTCTGAATCAGCTGCTGCTGTAAATAAACACAGTACACTGAAACTAAACCTCTTAAAGCTGCTCATGCCACCTACCTTCCTGGCCATTATCTAAACCAGCTTGTGAGTTTATATAGTTACTCAGCAGTGTAGTAGAGGCACTGTAAGCATTGTTGGTTAGCTCCTGCTAACTTGAGTGACCAGTGAGAAAGACCTGATCTTCAGGGTTGTGTGTCTGTCCAGGAACAGATTCCTCAAATATGGCACAAGTAACCCGTAATTAACCAGCTAACGTTAGCTGGTGCTGTTAACACTGGCTCTTTCCTAATAAACACAACCCTACCTAGGTAGTTAACTAGTTAGGTAGGTAGCATGTGTATCCTTGTTGAGCTAAAAACAAAAACCCACAATGACATTTTATTTTTGTGTTAATTTGCAACAGCAGTCTGATAGTTGATTTAGAATAACGCTGGCATTGTTGTTGCTCTGGCTAACTGGTGCTAACTTGCTAATTCTGGTTGTTGATTAGCTGTAGGTTTAATGGTGCTGACAACCCAACTGTTGCACATCAGACCATCAAAAAGTCTTTCGAAGTAGTAAATATATTTTTCCAGATAAGCAATATCCGGCTACTGTGTTGTGTCGTTTATCTACTTGGATTGGTAAGACCGCAAAGACATGACATTATGGAGGTATCTTGAATGCTGAGGTTCAGACACACTCGCAAAACAATTATTAGACATGTCTATAAAACAAATATTTGTTTAGTAAAAAATATATGCATACAGGTGTGTCAAAACTGTAATCAAAACGCATGTAAAATTGTGTTGACACCATTAAAATCTCTGGCTTTCTATCCCCCAAAAGTATCTGTATGCATCAGTCTGATGTATGAAAAGTGATATTATGAGTAAAGAAAAAAAATTAAACATTTCATAATAATTTCTTCAACCATTTCACAAAATATTTTCTAATTTCCTTGTTTGCATGCTAATTTATATCATAATTGTTTCACAGTTTAGTTAATATTGAACACTGTGAGGCTCCATACCTATGAGATCTGATGTGGATATTAATCACACCCAGATGATGAACCCTTATGCTTCTGATGACCCTCTCACATTTGCCAACATTAGATTGCAATGTCCAGTGGCCTCACAAGAAAAATCTAAATTTAATGGACAGACTACACTTACATTTACTGAGCATGTATATTTAACAAAGCCATTCCATGTTGGGACACTCCGTAAGTTTTCCTCTTGCGCCTCCATCAGGCCAAAATGAAAACTTATCTTCTTTTACCTCTCTCAACAGCAAAATATTTCCTGTAACATAATATCACCATGAAACCTCAGTGTGTGTATTAAGACTGAGTGGCTGCTGTACCTTTGAGGAGTGCAGAGGACCAAAGCTGCACAGACATGTCTGGGATCTTGCTGGCCAGCTGCATCGCAGGAACCACCATATTGTTACTTTCCTGGAGAAAATACCGACCCAGAGATTAAATCTAAATCTGTAGCCTAAGTGTGGAGTCTAATAGAGCGGTCATGTAATGTTGGAGACTCACCCTGTGGTTGCCCAGGACAAAGAAGATGTGACCCAGCAGGACCAGCGAGCAGGCAGTCAGTCTGTTCAGATCCTCAGCATTAGACATCTTCAGGGTCTCCCTGAGAAATCTTCTGTTGATGCAAGTTTACATGTTAGGCTCTCTTGCTATATACATAAGGGCAGAACAGAGGACTAAATGTTTACAATGCACATATTGAAATGAAAAGGAAGGTGTTCTTACTTAGCCTCATTGTAACGACCCTGGAAGAAAGACAGGAGCCCTCTGATGTAAAACGCTGCAGCTCGTAGGCAATGAGAGCTAAAGAAGTCAAAGTTATATCACTATAAAATTCAGCAAAAAAGCAGCATGAAACAAACTTGTATGATGTGATGTTATCTTGATTTATGGTTACCTGACGGGAAAGTTGTGATCAGGATTAATTCTCTCTAAAAGGCTGTACAGCTGTTGATTCAAAAAAATAAGTTTGAAGAAAAAACATAGAAATAAAAAAATGTTTTAAGGTCAAGTGTGCAGGATTTAGTGGCATCTAGTGGTGAAGTTGCAGACTGCAAAAATGCAAATAGCCCTGTCTAGAGTCAGTGTTTGGTTTGTCTGTCCTGGGTTACTGTAGTAACAACAACACAATCACTGCTCAATATGTAAATATAGCTCATTCTGAGGTAACAAAAACACAACAATTTGTAGTTTCAGAGGATTATATATACTAATAAAAACATAGTTATGAACATTATATTTCATTTCTGCCAATATATCCCCCTAAATCCTACACACTAGACCTTTAAAAGCTGGAGGACGGAGCAGCTGACTGACCTCTTGATGTCTGTTGCCTTCCCGGATGTAGACACTGGCCAGGTTGGTCACAATAAACGTCCACAGTTCCTGGTGCGTTGTCATCTAACAAAAGAAGAAAAATGGAGACACAGAGTCATTTAAGAGTGACATAGTCATGGCTTTAAACCTTTCTACTGGGTTTCAAATATCTGGATAAGCACAGGAGGTCAGAGAGAGTTCACAATCCACAGGGACCTTGTGATGTGACAGTTATGATAGGAAACTCACTCACCTGTAGAGCAGCAGTGAACTGAGCCTCAGCGTTATCCATGCAGTTCACAGAGATACAGTAGAGGCCCTATTACAAAAAAATAGGAAACAGATGTGAATGGTTCATATTATCTGGGACAGATGCATCTTGTAAAGCTTGTGAGCTACTTTTAACTAAAACAAAACCATGAACAAAAAAGGAAATGTCCAGTAACGTGTTGGTAGAATATCAAGTGTAGTATTTTTGCGGTATATTTCATTGGAATCTAGATTATAAGCGTTCGTAGACGTTATTCTCACAAATATATCTTCCATTTTTCTCATCATAAGCATGTCTGTGTTTCCTTTAACATAAAAGTGTGTTTTCATTGCATGTAGACTTACCAGTAGTGTGTGAAGCTGAGCAGCATGATTTGTAAACAGCCTGGGAGACTGCTGGCAAAGCTGACAAACCTGAGAAATCTAAACAGACACCGAGAGCATTCATCACAATCTCAAAATACAATCTGGACAAACTTCAGGGTAAACTGGTGTTATGGAATCTGTGCTTTTCATAAACATAAAATGAGAGTCGAGCATATCATCTAACAACAATCACCATTTTCTTCTTCACAATATACTTCTACTCTCAATCTATTTCTATGGTGGGTTTATTCGTAATTAGCAACAGCCTGACAGCACACAGATGAATTTCTGCTGCAGATGGCGTACCTCTTGTAAGGCTGTGGCCTTGTGTCCGGTGACCAGCCGGCACATAATGATGTGCTCCAGCAGGATGACTTGGAACGTAGACAGGATGGGATTGCTGTCCAGCACTTTGAACACACACAGATGGATCAGAGTCGAGCCGTCATCAAGGGGGAGATAAGCACTGAGCGTATTCCAACAAACTTACTCTTCAGCTTCTCCAGCTGCATGAGAGCTTTGTCTGTGTACTTCTGTGCCTTCTCCAAGTAGCCCGCCTGCATGGAGTGCATCACCGTCACCTTTGAACCACAACAAAAAAAAAGGCAAATCACGTGGCTGCAGGATCACACAGAATATGGTCTTTTGGAGTTTATGATTATATTTTTAAGGATGGCGACATCTGTGTGTGTGTGCGACAATATCTCACCAGGTACACAAGCACACACATGTGCTCTTTTGGCAGCCAGTGGAAAAGAGCTGCTGGATTAGTGGGAAGGATCTCATCATCGTGGAGAGTAGAGATGGTCTGGATACACTGCTGAAGCTGCTTAAGACACGGCTTCACACTCTTTACCTAAACCCAACATACAGATAAAGACTCTGACTTTGTTTCTTTGACCATCATAAATCATCTAAAAGGATCAACATATAAACACAAAACTGACGATAAAAAAATGCATGTTACATAGAGCTGCAACGAGTAATTCATTAGTTTTCAAATGATTGTTTGACAAATACAAAAAAATGTAATATTTTTACTTTTATATGCAGCTCCTGATGTGGGATTTTAGTGATTTTCCAGTAGTGAGACATGTGGATACAGCTGTACCTGTCCAGCATCCAGGTAGTGTGTGACCTGCAGCACCAGGAAAAAGACCCTGAGGGATTCCTTCTGAATGGGGTTTCCCTGCCAGTTTTCTACAATGGTCCCACACAGCGTCAGCAGAGGGTGCACCTCACTCAGCTTCCGCTCCATCAGTAGCAGCTGGAGAGCCACAAATGCATGTGCGGTTTATAGGAGTGCACGGTGAGAAAGCAGCACAAATAATATGTAAAGTGCCTTTAATTAACAGAGAATGATCTACGCTTACCATTCCTTTACTTAGCAAAAACAGAGCTCTGCAGGAAAAGAAAGAGACGTAACATTAGATAACAGGCATTAAGCCACAGATCAGTCTCAGTGTGTTCAAACATAAATCTAATTTGTTTACCTTGTATACTCTGAGCCCATGACTCTTGCGTATTCTGCTCCGACTCCGAGGAGATCACAGGCAGATACCAAGTCCTTCTCTAGTGCGTGTAGTTGCTGATAAAGAGGAACACGCCGCACATAAATGAAACATGCTTCAAGTCTGAAATAGGGTTGAGCTGAATACTGAAACGAGTATTTCTTACAAGTATTATCCAAGCAAAATGTTTTGTTTTCTTTCTAATTAATAATAAATATAGCAACTTCTGATCAACCCATATCAATTTTAGGCTTAAAATGATTACTTCTGGTTACTTCCTACCCACTTCAGGTTTAAACTCTCGCACATTGCGAGTACAAATATGGATACAGATGATTAAGTTGGCTGAATAGACACACATGCAGATACAATTAAAGGTGTACTAGCTCATCCCTAGTTTGTAATGCACACTATCTTCTTACTGCCAGCTGAAACAGTAGTCTGCAGTGCCAGTAGGGAGTTTGCTGAGAAATCTGGATGGCCTTCCGCAACACTGGTTTTGCAGAGTCCACCAAGTTCTTGAAAACAGAAACCAAAAGGTGAGTTATTACAGCAAAGAAAACAGCTGAGCAATATCTAAAACAGAAAGTACAACAGTGTTATATTATTATTATTATATTATTATTATTATTACAGGATAACTGGATACAAGAGATGTGTGCATGTACCTGTTGACAGTAGAACTCTGATAAGATACTTGCTGCTTCAAACTTCACATCTTCAAATTGGGAGATCTGATATATAAATCATGAAGGGGTTTTATTGTACCATTATCAGATAAGTTAGTGCCAATATACATCTCTTTTGTATGCTGCCTAATAGTTGCACTGATGCTGAGGTAACACACCTTGTATCAGTTTGTGTGCAATTTCATATTTTACACAAAAAAGGATACATGTTGTGATATGAACCACTGCAGGGAGAAAATGAGAAAGGAAAACATTAATGTCAGCATTACACTGAGAATAGATTTTGGCAGTGAGATGGTGCAATTAAAGGAAAAGCATCACACACTGGTAAACATGTTTCTAGTGGAGTTTACTGTGATACAGACACTGTGGCTGCTGCTCACCGCTTTCTCCAGGTGACTCTGGGCCAGCTCGCTGTTCTTTGTGTGCCGGTACAGCACCGAGCCCAGCTGCAGGTGAGTCCGGGCCTCGACCCTCGGAGGCGGCTTGAACTGAAACACTGCCTGCAGACAGTGGACGCACAGACGGATCTTCGGCGGACTCGAAGTGCGGAAATGTTCTGCAAAGCCCAGCAGGGCTAGATACCAGGGCTCCGGGGCCTCTGTGCTCGCTGCCATCTTGTGTGGCCCAAAGGCAAACAAAATGAAACAATATACCCCGATTTTGCCCCTGGCTGCCTGGCTGAGGTTAGCCGCTCATGTTTTCTACCTGAAATTGAGTACGAGTGCTAAGCTAGCAAGACGGATAAAAACTTCCGGTCTTTTTTCTTCAAAATAAAAACACACGGATCACCGTTTGCCAAACATAGCACACAGTTTCGAGTATTTTGTGTTATTGTTGTGACATAACGGCAACAAAAATACTGTATTAACATCTAAAAAGGATGTTTCACTAGACATGTGAGTTTACCACGGGGATTTTATAGAATACTAAAATGCTTCTTTTATTTTGAAGGGAATGTCGTCGGAACAAAACTCTCAGTTAAAAGTGTCCCTTTGTGTCTCATATACCGGATACTCGCGTAACGCTTCTCTCGTCTTGATTAAAAACATACTAGCTTCTTGAGTTTTATTTTTTCTCGTCTTAACTCCGGAGATAAACAGATGTTATAAAGTAGTTGTCTTCGGGAGAGACGCTCTACTAGTGGAACTAATGTTTCGCAGTCTGTCCCAACCGAGAATATGTATGAGTGGGACCATTTGCGGGGAATTGCTATTCACTAAAATAGTTACGTACAATTCACGCCCCGCGCTGGAGCTGCAGGTACTGAACACAACGGCTACGGAAAGTGCGTAAATCGACAGCGGTTGTCTCATTCATACAGTTGAGCAGGTTGTCTGTCACTGGGCGGTGGAAACAGTTGCGTACTTTGACTTTGTGTCTTTTGTGACTGTATTTTGCTTAAGTGGGATGAACATTGAATTACCGCAGCTTTTGACGGTAGCTTTGTGAGTTTCAGCGGTTGTAGTCGGCAACAATAGCAGGGGCACAGCATCAGCTAGCTAATAGTAGCTGTTACTAGCTATCTGTGATAAAACTGAATAAACGCGATTGATGTTTCTCATCTTTTGACATCACCGTTATTTCACCGTTATAGGCTGTGGCGAAAATGGCGAGGCGGAGGATCACACAGGAAACCTTCGATGCTGCTGTGAGGGAGAACATGGAGGAGTTTGAGATGGATCCTGATGAGGCGTTGAGGGAGGCTGTGGAGCAGTTTGAGTCTCAAGGTAACGTCGCTGGAAAGGACAAAGAACTCTGTGGGAATGAGGCCAAACATGTCATAACCTATATAAACGGAGTGACACAGGTCAACGTAGCAAATGCAAAATATCTGTATCAGTCTATGCTGTGAACTTTAAATGGAGTGATGTCATTGATGTCCAAGCTGCAGATGGTTATGTCAGTAAAACCTACTAAATTATTGATCATGGCAGAAGGATGACGCATCTCACTGGAGCCATAAGGCCTTGTGATTAATGTCCATATTGGAATCATGCTCAGGGAATATGTGACCATTTCAGATAATGTTGTAATTTTTTCTTTGTGTCCCAAAATTACAGACTGCCATATATCACCACCTCTGTACCTTTAGGGGGAGTTTAAGATGATGAAGTATTAAATAACATCCCTTCATCCCCCTCAAAAAACTGGAGGCTTTTATATTTAAAATGGTCAACTACCCCACACACAGAGTTAGCCTGCGGCATGTCTGGAGCTAAAGGCGAAATATGCTCCTCACATTGTTGAATTTTGTCATCCCCTTCAAAATTTGTAGTCTTGAAGAAGACAACACACTCATACACACCTGCCCAGCTGCCTCCAGACTTTTTCATGCTGACTGTACACTGGGGGCCACTTGCAAAATGACAGGAGACTAGGGGGTAGTTAATAAACAAACACTGAAAATATGTATCCTAATGTAAAAGCCTTATGTATAAGAAATTAATTACCTATTTCCAACCTTTTGACATTGGTTGTCCTCACTTATCTTTGCCAAGAGGCAAATTCAGTCACAGTAGCCCTGCACAGCTCAGGTGTGTTACTAAGACATTCAGGACTTACCCCAGACCTCTGTCAGGTGGTCTCCTCCCCTGGTGCATTTTTAACTCTATTTGATGCTTTTTAATGCACTCTGGCACCTTATTTTTCAGGCTACACACCAAAAAATGTACGAACATGAATCAGTTTATTTTCATTGTGAATTACAAAAAAATTGAGTATTACTGCTGTACACTCTTGAGTTGTCAGTAGGTTCACCTGTATAGATTATGTTTATCTACAATCTTTCCTGTTTTGTATTTGATATTTTGTTGTGTGTCAAAGTTTTAATCCTAGTCTTATGTGTGGATGCAGGTGTGGACCTCAGCTGCATTGTAAAAGCTGTACCAGCTGTATCAACTGATGACAAACAAGAGGAGCAAACACATGAGGTCTTACAGGTAAGACTCTTTTGTGAAAAGGTTCTGTTGACAGCAAAGGTATCAGAAATTTGCTCCAGTCTGCACACTTCTTTTTTCACATGCAGGCTTTGGACTCCCTGCGCACTGGACAAGACTCTGCAGGTGTTAAGATGTGACTGCAGATCTCAAGCGCTTCACTGAGCACTGCTCACTTGGATTTGCGCAGAGGTACCTGGCTGCCCAGAAAGACGCCTACCCTGTCATCCTCTCTTACTGCAAAAAGAGCTTAGAGGAGCAGGAAGCTGTGTTGACCGCCCTGTCTGCCCTGGCTGCACTCACAGATGGACAGCCAGACTTGTTGGATGCAGAGGGCCAGCAGCTCCTTCTAAATGTCCTCAATAAGTACAAAGCAGATTCCTCTGTGACACGTGTAGCCATCTGCGTTGTGCGTCACTGCTGTTTGAAACATGAACAGAACAGGCAGGATTTGGTAAAAGGTGGCGTCCTGCCTCTGCTGACCGGTGCCATAACACAACACAGTGGATGTGCTGAGTTGGTCAAGGAAGGCTCTGCAGCTCTCAGGGTCATGACCTTTGACGATGACGTCCGAGTTACATTTGGACATGCTCACGAACATGCCAAGATGATTGTTCTTGAGCACAATGGACTGAAAGTTTTAATTAAGGCTGCACAAGGTAAGGCAAACTGATGTCAACTACTTTAATGTTTCCAAGTCAGATTCTGATTTCACTGATGTAATTCCTGTAGCTGTTGTGTTCCTTTGTCACAGCTCACCTTGATAATACTTCTGTTCTGAGTGAGCTGTGTGCAACTTTGTCCCGTCTGGCTGTGAGGAATGAGTTCTGTCAAGACATCTGCGATCTGGGAGGACTGAAACTCATGATCACACTGCTTGCAGACAGCTATGAGACAGCGGTAGAAACAAGGCATTGTTTCATACAAACTGATACATGATTCTACTTCTGTGTTTGATCCACTCACATAACCGGTTTTCTGTTTGCAGGATTTGGTCCGGCAGGTCCTCAGTGCAATTCGAGCCATAGCAGGAAATGATGATGTGAAAGATGCAGTTGTTAATGCTGGTGGAGTACAGCTCATTGTCATCGCCATGAACAGACACATGGGCAACTCTGCTGTGAGTCAAGTGTCTTACCTCTCACATTTACCACAAATTTTAGAATAGAAATGTTGTTATACCTTGCTTTTTGTGAGACAAAAATACATTTGATTTATGAATAGACTCTGCAAATGTCCTATTATGTTCACATCCTGCTGTAGGTGTGTGAGCAGGGCTGTGCATGCCTCTCTGTCCTTGCTTTACGTAAACCCAACAACTGCAAAGTCATCATGGAAAATGGAGGTGCCCTGGCCGCGGTGCAGGCTATGAAAGCACATAGTGATTCGGTCAATGTGCAGGTAATATGAGGTCATTAATTATTAATATGCTCACTTAAACAAACAGGCCCCGTGATAGTCTGCTAACTCTCTATGCCTCTGGGGTTTTTTTGTCTTTATAAACAGAAACAAGCTTGTATGCTGATGAGAAACCTGGTTGCACGTATGCGTAACTTAAGCCAACCAATCCTGGACATGGGAGCAGAGGCCCTGATAAACCAGGCACTGCAGACCCATCAAGACTGTGGTGATTTGGGTAAAGCAGCCCTCAGAGATCTGGGATGCAAGGTGGAGCTCCGAGAGCTGTGGACAGGCAAACATGGCAGCCTCACCCGCTGAAAGTAGAGCGGAGCATCGCTGTACACCCTTACTGTGATTTCGCCTGAAATGCAGTTCTAGGCAAGATGAAATGTTATGCTGGTATACATAGCCAAGGGTTTAAGCAGATCCACACAACGCCTTTGAAAGGTTGAATATGTTTTCCAGTTTTTTTTCTGGCTTTGACAAGTATGAGGTCATTGTAGTCCTGTTGTACATTTTGTTGCTATCGATATTTTCTTTGCAGATTTTCTGATGACCGATTTTATATCTGTACCACGTTAATATTAAAGGAGCAGTGTGTAAGATTTAGGGGGATTAGTGGGATCTAACAGTGAGGATTGCAGATTGCAACTAGCTGAATCTTCTCACATGCGCGAAGTATAAACTCCAGGTTAGAATTCCCTCCGTGTTCATCGTTCAGGAGGTTTTTACTGGTTGCCGAATTATCCTCAGAGGTCTCTTCCTCTCCGAAACAAACAGACCAGGTGATTAAATCCAGTAAAAACACTGAATAAAGCAGTTTCACATAACAAATCAGTGTTACTCCAACGCTGTCTGGCTCTTCACTGACAGGCCACTAGCCCAGCACCTGCCAAAAACATGAATGACCCTGTCAGAGCCATTGTTTGGTTTGTCTGTTCTGGGCTACTGTTGAAATATGGTGGTGCAACATGGTGGACTCCGTTGACAAGGACCATGAATATATGAAGAGACCTGGATACAGCATTGGAGGTGGGGTGTGTTCGTTCCATTGAAAATTGCTCAGTGGCGCATGAAGCCATAAAAGCTCAATATCTGTGGTATTAAATTGCCTGGACGATCGGCACTGCTTTTGCATCATTGGGCCCACAGAGCAAATACACTAGAGACCTCCACTGGCTGAGCTGTCTACTTCGGGTTTAGTGCTGTGCTAACTTGAATGAGGATAAAATGATTTAATCTTGTGGCTCCTCTAAGCTTTTTCAGTGTTATCAGACCGAATGGATCAAATTCTGATAAACTAGTCATTTCACTGAGGTTTTGATGCTCAGAAACATGAATCCACTGATTGACAGAAGTCTCTCTCCTATGTAAGTCTATGGTAAAGTCTTTTTGGGCTCAATGGCATCACGTGACACACCCTGAAAATTGCGGTATCACTGTTTGGCCACTATGAAAATTTCTGAGCAAGCGCTAGGCTTTGAAGCCAATTTTACATAGTTGCCAAAAGTGCAAAAGTGGAATTACAGTGACCAAGTCTGTCACGTGATGCAACTGGGCCTTAAAATACTTTTCCCATAGACTTACATTGGGAAAGAGATGTCTGTAAATCAGTTGCATTGTTTTTTAAGCGTCACAACCCCTGCAGAATGACTTGTTCCACAACTGAGATTTAGCCACTCAGTCCAATAACACTTAAGTCTAGAAGAGCTGCAAGATTAAATCATTTCGTCCCCATTAAAGTCAGCAGAGTGCTAAACTAGATGTCAGCCACTCGGCTATACTTGGCGGATGTAAGTGTCTAGTGCCCTTATTCTATGGGCCCCACAATGCAGAAGATCCACGTACTTTCATACTGCGATTGAGCTTTTTGGATTCATGTGCCACTCAGCAACATCTGTAGGAATGAACAGGCTCCTTGTGCAGATATAAACACTCCAGTTCCTATTTTCAGGTGATTATACACTAAATAAAACATATTTATTATATTCATGTTCTGTCAGTATAGCCCCCTACATCCTACTCACTGCACTTTTAATAAAATGTTGGATTTAATTTCTGTTCTTTGTGCCATGGGTCAACATTAACTATTTGCTGCTATGCAAATAGTTTTAACTGCACTGTTTTATGCAAATTTTAACTAGTATTGAATGCCTTATACTTTAGCGCTAATCACATCCTTTTTTAAAGAAAATGTTGTCTGTTAGCACATTATTACAGTGTATAGCTGACATCTCTGATACTAAGACCTACCACTGACACATTACAGTGTGTATTCTGCATGATTGTGATAAACTCACTGTTGGTGCTTCACCTTTATCGCTGTGTGGCTGTGTGTAGTTATCATCTGTGAGCACTTCACGGACAAGGAGAAACTACAGTAAGCCGAGAGGCCTCGTGCTCACGCCCCTCCAGCCGACCTATCCAAACATGCCCCTCCTCACTCAGACTCCATTTCCCACAATGCCACCGCGCTCGTCCTTGTCAAACCTCACTGTGGTCAAGCTAACGTTAACTAACTGCCTCGGTCGCTCACAGCAGCAGCAACGGCAGAAATAACAGCATGGGCGACGCTCGTCACTTCAAGTCCCTGCAGAGCTGATTAATATGTGAGTGTGTGGAAGACAGTGCCTTCAACACCTGGGGACATTGTTACTTACACGCAAGGTGGCTATTAAAAACCCACAAGGCTGCCGACGAGAGTAACATTAACGTTAATGTAGCGGCAAGCTAGCAGCTAGCTAACGTTACTTGACCTGCTGTTTGGCTAACTTGGAAACAGTTTCCCAACAACCTGCTTGCGACTCGAAATAACGCAGCGATTGAAGGATATCAAAGCCAGAAATCTTCGTGCCGGTGTCCGATTCATAAGGTAAGAAATGCAGTGTTTGTAAGAGCTGACAGCTAGCTGGCTGTGTTTTGTTAATGGGCAAGTTTCAGCAAGACTGGTGAGAGCACCAAGCACATAGAGAAGCAGAGGCGTGGAGGTTAGTGCATGAATGAAAGTTTAATTCTTGACTAACATTGCTGGATGTAATCACGCCCTGTTTGTGGTTATGCAGTGATATTGTTAGCACAAATAATCTGAATAACTAATATTAATTGCTCAGGAAAATGTTAGCATATATGCTGTTACAAAACTATTGTCCTGACGTAACAGAAAAGGCACCAGGAGAATAAAACAACATGATTGCAATTTAATGCAGCCCCCTGCAGAAATACCACCAACTTCAGGATTGTGCTAAAATTGACAGGTTTTATTTTGATAATCGTTTGATCATTTAAGTCAGCTGTTAAAGCATAAATGGAAAATGTGAGGATTTGCTTCCTTTCTTTATTTTCTATCCAATAAATGTCTGGATTTTGAGCTGTTGGTCTGATAAAATAAGCACCTCTACTCAGGAAAATAATGAGCACTATTTGCTGACATGTAAACCAAACAATTAAAAAAAGTCCATACATTTCATTTTATTTAATTAATTTAAGTATTTGCATAATAAAACAAAACGACAGGAATACAAAAAGAAAACTGTGCAGGTTGATGTATAAAAACAAACAAACCTGGAGGCTTGTTTAAGGAGTCTGGCCTCAGTAAACAAGTAAACATAGAATCAAAAAGCAAACACAAAATAATTAACATAAAACAAGCAGAAGCATTAAATATTGATGTGTGTATGTAATCCATAATAAAATCATTGGCTGCATGGTTAATCAGAATATTATGGAAGTTACAATATGGCCAATGATGAAGCTAAAATGCCTCACAACATATGATTATTAATGATGCATTGTGATGCTACAGAGACACCCTGCCTTCAAATGGTATTTAAGATGTAAGAGAACATACTTGTTTGGTACAGACCCCAGCAAAAATCACATTATCATGACTTTAATATTGCTTTAAGTGAAAATTTAATGCAAAATCTACCATTCCCATTAAAATCTTGACTCGTATCACAAATGCAGGACTTGTCAAAATTGTTGTGTTGCTGCTGTTGTGGAATGAATTGGATAAAGTGCTCTTATTATCTCGTCCATCCTGTATCTCCACCTGTAACTTTCAGGCAGTCATTGTTATCTCGACACAGTCTGAAGCACCACGGTTCACTGATACATTGATATTTTACCAATGACTCATGTAAGTAACTCAGCTGAAAATGCAGGTTGTATGGTCATTGGATCCAAGGCACACAGAGCAGACATAGCTCGCTGTCAGGAACAAGGAACTGTAAAATGATCTTCATGGGGAAGGAGGCTGCTGGGAGGGGTGAGGGACGTGAAGTAAGAACAGTGGGTGAGGTGAAAGGGGACACATCAGGGGTTTAAGTGCGCATTTGAGGATCTGGCATGAAGCCCTGTTGTATTGGTGCCAATACTAGTTGCCCATGACTACCCAGCTTTTCAGCAGACCCTCTGTTTGCTCTCTTGTCTCATGGCTTCCCCTCTCCATCTTGTTTTGCTTGATTCTCCTCACTGCTACTAAATGCCACAAACCCTGATGTTTTAAGTGGAACTTCTCCAAAGAATGTGAATAAATTTTCAGAATAATACTGGCCCTGTTTTGAAGCTGGGTAAAGGTTATAATTGGTGAAGTTTTAAAGCTGAAGCTGACATTTTTTCAGGGCTGCCCTATTACATCCAGTGGAATAATCTGGCACAGAACACAATCAGAGTAAGCCAAAGCTCAAGATTACATCCGCAAGTGTCTTGTTTTGTACACAACCAAAAGATATTCATTTTACTGTCATAGAGGAGTAAAGAAATTAGAAAATATTCACATTTAGGAAGCTGAAATCAGAGAATTATGACTTAATCGATTATCAAAACAGTAGCAATTAATTTAACAGTAGACAACTTATCAATTAATTGTTGTTGCTCTAATTTAAACGTTGTATCTCTAGAAACAGATCCAAACCCTAAATAACCTTAATAATACTCCTGTCATCAAAACACAGACTGAAGATTAATTAAGTGTGTATAACATAGAACTCTATTTTTTGCTGTTGTGTAAAATATACATATGTTCCAATGTGATTTGTTAAAAAACAGTAGGTCATTCATTAAACAGTAACCTGAAAGGAATTATTGCAGCCCTGCAAAAATAAAAATGCCAGCTGTATAATATTTGAAAACGTTTGAATGGTGATTTAAAGTGATGTTGGTATGAGCGGTGCTTGGCTGTAAAGTACATGAAGTGACCCTATGTGGGTAGAAGGTTGCATGAATCAGTGATTTGTCCAGTAAAAGGATTAGCTCATTGCAGAACGTGCAGACATCTTTGTTTGTTAATGTAGTAATCGCCCCAGATAATGTTCTTCCTCTAAAGTTCATCACATGTCATTCTCCATTAAGTACATAGGCGAGTATGTCCTGAATGGGCTTCAGTTGTGCTCTTTTTTTTAAATTTTATTTTGCTGTTTTGCTCAGACAGACACTTTGACCTGCAAGTCATAAACTCTGTCCTAACTTATTGTAGTTCTAGTTTGCTTAGTGCTGTTATATAGCCTTGAGAGATGTGGCAGTTGGTTAAAGGTAACTGGATTGTTTCGGTAACTTATTTACTTGAGGTGGGTGTTGTATTTACAGTTTCTTGTTTAAAGACAAACACTGTCTGTTAGTCATCACATGCTTACAGGGCATTTCTCTAGTCAGAAGGGGGAGTGTAGGAGAATGACAGCACTACACAAGAATAGATTCCTTCGCCTGCAGGTCATGCTTGTCACTTGATCCTGACACAGAAGGTTAGCCACAGAAATGTCTTGTCAATCGTTTTATATTGAGGCTAAATTTCAACCTAACACTGACCTCTGTCTCCATCTCTGACCTCTCCCTCTCCTCTGTAGCTCTCAGCTCCTGGTGTTGCTGCTCTCCACTGCCGGTGCTTGAATTCATGAGCACGCTCAGTGACGGCCATTCGTAGTCCTCGGGGATGGGGAGAGGAGTACAGGAACAACGGGCATCACACACGCAGGGAGAAGTGCTGACGCTGGCTTCCTCCAGTCAGTCAGAAGTGCGCTATGGGGTAAAATACGATCCTTCCTTCGACACCTAAAGTGACAGTTAACCCCCAGATCAAAAATATACATTTTCCTTTTAGCTTTAGTGTTACTTATCAGTCTAGATTGTTAGGTTTGAGTTGATGAATGTTAGAGATATCAGCTGTAGAGATGTCTATCTTCTCTTGAATACAAGGGAACTAGATGGCACTGTCTCAAAGGGGCAAAAAATGCATTTGGAAAACTGTAACATCTCTTTTTAGAAACTTGACCCAGTTACTCAAGATAATCCACAGACCTTTTTGTGAGCAGCTCCATGTAGGAACTATTTTCTTTCCATCAAACTACACCAACCATGCAGAAAGAAGTGTGCATCTATGATGAGCTCACCTAGCACCACTGAGCTAGCTAACACAACAGCTCAGCCAAAGAGGAAGCCATTTACATTTACATTTCGCGCTGCCACGAATACGAGCTTCTCGTCCATGAGGAGATGCACGCTTTTTTCTGAGTGCTGATGGCAGAATTAGTTGGGTAAAAGGAAAATAGTTTCTATATGAAATTGCTCACAACAAGGTCTGTGGATTATCTTGAGTAACCAAGTCATGATTTCTGAGTTTTTCAAATGTATTTTTTGGCACTTTCAACACCACAAGCTGTGTCATTTAGATCCGTTATATCAGAGAGAAGTCAGACATCACTATAGTTGATATATCCAACACTCTGCAACTCACACCAAAACAATCTAGATTGATAAATAGCACTACAGGTGAAAGGAAAAATATGTATTTTTGATTGTCGGGATGAACTGTCACTATAAAAGAAAAAAATACACTCAAAAATGAAGTCCGGGTTTTATTTATATTGTTTTTTACATGTCAGTCTGAATTAGAAAATAATATAGCTGCTTAATTATGAGTGAATACTGGAGCAACTGGAGTTTTTCTAGTGTGAATGAATGATCCCAAACAATATATGTAAGCATCTATAAGGCCAAAGAGTCACTAGTGCAGTGTCACGCCACTGAGCTGACTGTCAGAAATCACATGATAATAATCACAATGCAGATTCTGTTTCAGATTTCCCTTCTCTCGTATGATACTCTTGATGCTAACATAGCTGTCATTTTTTTGTGATTAACTCCTGTCAAGGGAACGTGACACATTGCTCAAAGTGAGCAATGACTGCATCATGTTGAATAAAAAGATTATATCATTATGCGGTGATCTTAAATGGTAGAACTATATCGGAGTCCTAAGGTTATTTTAGTGTCTGTGTATTACCTGTACTTTCTATGTTTGAATGAAGTCATTTAAGGTCCTATGTTCTCCTTTGTGTATTTTTTTTATGAATTGTTTAGTCAGATGTCATCTAATATACTCACATAACGCCAGTTTAATGATCAACAGCATCTCAAACATGACTTTGCTCACATGAGGAGGCAGTTTTTATAGGATTCACCATGTTGGTGTTGGTAACCCTAAATGTCATTCCTCCATCGCTCTGCAGGGCCCGAAGCTCACGCGCTCTGTCCTCAACTCGCTCTTCTCTGGGGCTTTAGCAGGCGCTGTGGCCAAGACAGCTGTCGCCCCCCTGGACAGGACTAAAATCATTTTCCAAGGCAAGTTGGATTCTCTGCTGACCTAAAAGTGGAAACAGATTTTAAATTAGAAATGACCCACATGGAAGCCATGGAGTTATATCGAGAACCAGTGTTTTTTTTTTTTGTTGTTTTTTTTTTAGTGTGTTGCTCTGTCAATCATATAAATAAGAATATTAGTAAATGTATAATGACTTACAGAAACACTGGACATGTACATGTCATTAATATTGCACATATGTTTTGTTTTTAGTGTCTTCAGCAAGATTCTCTGCTAAGGTAAGTTTGATCACATATTTAATGTCAGTTTCTTAGTTATTCAGTTGATTCTCATTCATAAGAAGATTGACTGGCATCCATTGCAGCTAATATAAGTTACACATTTAGAGTTTAACTCACAGTATAACTTGGATTCATTCAGCGTCAGTTTAGCAACACATTAGGTTCAGCTTGACCCTCAAAGAATATATCACAGGAAGATGTTCAATGAAAAAAATCGAATCGATCAGAAACATGTATGTGTTTATGTGTGTACATTACAGGAGGCCTACAGATTGATCTACCGCACCTACCTGAAGGATGGCCTCCTCAGTCTGTGGAGGGGGAACTCTGCCACCATGGTGCGAGTCATCCCGTACGCCGCCATCCAGTTCTGTGCACACGAGCAGTACAAGGGGCTGTTGGGAGGCTACTACGGCTTTCAGGGGAAGTAAGTGTCACTTTATACTAGAGGTGTAGCAGTACATAGGAGTCACAGTTTGCTTCATACCTTGGTTTAGGAGTCACGGTTTGGTGAGAGTTCAGAATATGTAGAATAAAACAGATGCATACGGGTACATTTATTCTCATTTATTTTGAACAGCCAAAAGTGCAAGTGTCAAAGACAGATGTAACCTTTTGCCTACAGACAACTTTGTTAAACTTTAACTATCATAACAATAAGGAACACTTCAAACAAATCTGCATTACACTGTACCAACACTTAACAAACACTTTTCCAAAAGGCAACTGGACACAACAGGCTATAAAACTGAAAAGCGTCTGTTATGCTATAAAATATAAAATACTAAATAAATAGAATGATATAGAATAATATTCCAGGAAGAGCTGGAAAGCTTTGCTGGGGAGAGGGGCGTCTGGAATACTTTGCTCAGCCTACTGCACCCACGACCTGACTTCAGATAAGCAGTTGAAGATGGATGGAAGGATGGAAAAATAAAACTTGTGCATTAG
Source organism: Epinephelus cyanopodus (assembly GCA_026686955.1). Classification (NCBI taxonomy): domain Eukaryota; kingdom Metazoa; phylum Chordata; class Actinopteri; order Perciformes; family Serranidae; genus Epinephelus; species Epinephelus cyanopodus. The sequence goes on along the minus strand of CM048926.1, from coordinate 12,050,386 downwards.
TGTTTCAATTAGCGTTAGTTACACTGTGGCTATATTTACATATTTAAAGCACCCAAACATTTATCATCCCAGTGATCCGCACATCTGGGTGATAACATTGAATGTGCTTTAGCATGTTGGATTTGTTTCTGTTTACATCCCCTACAACCACAGAGCAACGCCGACGCCATCCTCTCCCCCTGTAGCTGACCAGGAACCTGCAGGCTGGCCTTCCAGCTCCTCAGTTGCGCTCACCATAGTGTGACTACTCGCATGTTACAGCCTGACAATCAGCTTGTTGTGCTAATCTCAGCATGTGTTGCCAGAAGCTTACAGCTGAAAGTGTTTGATTGGAGCTCACGCTTGTGAACTTTGTTCTGCATACCATGTGCTCTGTGTGCAGCTGCGTGCTCCACACTGTAAACCTTGTATGGTGACGGTGCAGCATGAATACGCATACCATTATGGCCATTATGTTTACACTAGTAGACCTACTACTCAGGTCTGTCGGCTCATCTATTGACCTTTATCTTTACAGTTGAATTTAAAGCTCATTTAAGATTGTCTTTGTCTTGTGGAGTAATACAAAATCTGAAAGGCTGACGTGTACAATTGTTTTCTCTGTGTTCCAGAGCCCTTCCTCTAATTCCCAGATTTCTTGCCGGGTCTATGGCTGGTTTGACAGCAGCCATGCTGACCTATCCTCTGGACATGGTGCGAGCTAGGATGGCTGTAACACCAAAGGAAATGTAAGGCCATCTTGAGCTGCCAATACACAGTCATCAATTGGTTTTTAACACATATACACACTGACAATAGCACTACAGCAAAACAACACAAGGGGCTACATTGATATGAGTGTTGCTGTGAATAAAATATGGAAAATTTGAGAGGCTTTTCAAGAGCCATGACACTACACAGCAATGCATTATAAATGTAAACATAGCACAACATTGGGGAGTCTCAGATCTGTCAGGGATGATGCTCTGAATCATTCGCTAAGTCCTTCAAAGCACTTATTACTGGCCAAAAGTTATTACTAATGACTTGAAAATATGTCAGTCAGAAAAAAACATAGAGTAGGTGACACAACAAACTGTTTTCTTCAGAAGTAGTTTGAGTTCCTGTTTTGCCTCAAATGAAATTCACATAGTGCTGTTGAGTGATGTCGAGCTTCTTTTAAATGAAAACAGACTTAGATTTTTTTCTGCCAGGATGCCAGAGTCAAATTCTGAGCAGGTGCATTTCGCAGTACAATTAAGCATCCAGTTTGATGTTTATTGTGTGTGGTACCTCCTCTGTTTAGGTACAGTAACATCCTGCACGTGTTTATGCGAATAACCCGAGAAGAGGGCCCGAAGACACTGTATCGAGGCTTCACTCCCACCATGCTGGGTGTAATTCCCTACGCTGGTCTCAGCTTTTTTACCTATGACACACTGAAGAAAATACATGCAGGTAACGCACCACCACTGCCACGTCTAAATGCATCTATTAACCTGCAACGTGTTCTTTCACACCTAATGTTAATGTTGCATATATAAAATGGCACTTCTTTATATCCTTCTGTCCCATGCAGAACACAGCGGGCGCTCACAGCCCTACACACATGAACGTCTAGCATTTGGAGCCTGTGCTGGTCTTATTGGCCAGTCGGCGTCTTACCCTCTGGATGTGGTGCGACGCCGCATGCAGACTGCGGGAGTGACGGGTCACACGTACGGCACCATCCTGGGCACCATGAGGGAGATTGTGTCTGAAGAAGGGATCGTCCGTGGACTCTACAAAGGTCTCAGTATGAACTGGGTGAAAGGGCCCATGGCGGTGGGGATCAGCTTCACCACCTTTGACCTTACTCAGATCCTCCTGAGGAAGCTGGAGCAAATGGGCTATACGGCACGATAATAATGATAGAGGTAGAGGAAAATGGGGGGTAACAGGAAGAGAAGCTCCCCACACATACACCCTGTGAAGAGAAAAGAAGTGAGAGAGTGACGAGTTTGTTTCGCTGCATAAAAGCGAAACACACACTCGCTCAGGATGCGTGATATTATTGTATTCTCTCGCTTTATCTGTGTGCAGCGGGGAATGCACAGTCCCTACAGGCATGAGGTATGTTGGACGGTACAGAGTACCTGTACACACTGTTGTCCTGTACAGCTAAGTGCAATATGCTCAGTGATTTTATGTGTGTTTGTGCGTGTACACATAAATTATAACGCTCCTGCCGTCGTGGACCAGGCCTGCGAGTGTATTTGCCAGTCTAGCTTCACACATACTGAAGCCTCCCAACTGCCTTGTGTGTCTGCTTAAAACTGACACCTTCCAATGCAATGCAGGTTGCCACTCATTTATTATTAACTTTTTAAGATGCATTTGATTTAATAACAGTAAAATTTGCTCCCTTGAGATTGGTTTTATTGTGAGTGCGTTTGTTTTAAGGAATTATACCAAAGGTTACGATATGAGTTAATCGTAGATGATATGATGTTAGCGGTGTTTGTATATTTAAGCACAAAAGTTCTCAGAGTACCACATAGCAAAAATCTTGCCTAGCAGAGAGGTAACAGCATTGTTTCTGCCATCATATGGTCAGTTTTTCTTTGAGTTGAATATATTGAAATCACTTTGAGTCCAGTTTCTGAGTGGAACACTCCAAGACTGACTTTTATTTGTACAGCAGATAATTGAGCTGGATCTTATGCCAGTGCCAACAGATGTGAAGTACAAAGAGTGCCCATATGATTTTATTTGTTTTCACTGTGATCATGTCATGTTTTTTTTTGTTTGTTTTTTTTTAATTTTGTCAGTTTTGATAGAGTTTTGTTGTTTGAATTATTAGTACAGATGATTAGACAGATTTCAGCGCTAGTTGGGAATGCTAGCTGAAAGTAACTGACATTTAGTCGCATATAACGCACATCAATCAATTTAACAGGTCATTTTTACAAATGTGAAATCATATACACTGAATTAACAGTTTAGTAGCAACTAATGTTGTTTTAAATTTGAAACAATACTAGTGTAAAAAAATAATCCTCAATACATCTTCTCACGCCATGCTAAAAGGAGAAATAAAACTAGGTACACAAAATATTATATATTTTTTCTTTTTTAAGATAACAACCATCACACTGCTGGTACAGCCTGATCTCAGAATTGCTTGAAATGGACACGAAGCCTTAACAACGCATTATATGGCGATGGCCGCACAGTATGTTAAAGTCACATGCTGGTAACACAAAAATGATGCCAATGCAAAGTCAGTTGAGATCTTTTGTCATGGCAGACACATGGATTCACTATCAAGCGAGAAAGTCTGTGTAGGGCCATTCTTGGAACCCATCGGCTGTATTCGGCATCTGACTTCTGGCAGATTTCCGTTTCCGACTTCCGTTTATATATGAGTAAATATGCTGAACCATTGCGATAGATTCAGAGTTTGCAGTGACGCCAATTATGTTCCGCCTCGTTAGTTCACTACACGGTCCGTTTAACCTGGCAACCACTGCAGCCGGCTCAAACGTGATTGGTCAACATCACGCGGACTACAAACAGCCTACAACCGGAAACTAGGGCTCTTCCGCTCTTCTTCCGGAGGCAAGATCTCCGGGGTTTGCCCACAGACTCTACATTCACTGGATGTAGAGTCTGTATATAGAGACTAGTGTAGGGCAGGCCCACGGGAAGTGTGTCTGGCTTTGAAGCCAGTTTTTGTAGTGGCCAAACAGTGGAATTACAACTCCAGAGACTGCACATGATGCAGTTGTCCCCAGCAGGACTTTTTCCCACACACTAACATTGGGAAAGAGACGTCTATTTATCAGCAGATAATTTTTTTTGAGTGTCACAACCCTTGTGAAATGACTCTTTTCACCATCAGGATTTAATCCATTCTGTCCGATAACATTTGGCAAGTCTAGCAGAGCCGTTTGATGAATTCATTTTATTTCCATTCCAGTTAGCGGTGCACTAAATCAGAAGTGGCTGGTTCGGCCAGCAGAAGTCTGGTGCGCTTGGTTTATGGGCCCAGTGATGTATACGTGCCGATCATTCAGGTGATTTCATACCATGGGAATAGGGCTTTTTTGGCTTCATGCGCCACTGAGCAACTTTCATATCTCTTAATACATACATAGCAAAGGGCGGCTAGGAGCAGCGGTGGATGGGTCAAACAAGCCTGGACTTTCAACCAGGAGACTGCTGTTCGTGCCCAGTTTGAAACCAAAAGTCAGCGTAGTGACTGGAATTTACAGATTTAACAGAACTAGTACTTTATATTGGTACTTTACACAGGTACTGCTTTATGCAACTATTCAATGTACATGACATCACCTACGCCCTGTACAAAGTTATTTCAACCAAAACCTTGATCTTTTCCTTAACCAACTATTCCTTTGGTTCTCTAAACCTAACCAAGCTTTTTCCTTTCCCTTAACCTAACCAAACTACAGCTGCTTTTTTGCATTGGCATTGTTTTCATGTTGCCAGCACGCAACTTTAACACATTTGGTGCCCACCACCACGTTCAGTTTAATTTATTAGTTTATTTACAGTAACAGGGACCATGCACGATGCAACTGTCAAGCCGGAGTTAGCTGTATAGCTAATTAGCATTTTCAGTCCTTTGACAGAAAAATATTAAAAGACAATACAGATAAAGATCAACAGTTTTCAAATTTATAAACAGTACATCACATATAAAATGTATATATGTTATATAGTCTCGGAAAACTGTTAATTCCATACACAGGTTCAGATCAGTGATTGATTTGTCTTGAACCATGGTTTGTATTTTTTTTTTTTTTAAATACTCAAACTTGTCCATTCTCTGATTTAGATGGGAATTAAGTTCTATTTATCTGCTGCACTAACTAAAAATGCTAAATGTCTGAAAGCAGTTTTCCTAAATTTAGCCGAGCAGTCCCCTCTGGCTGATGCTGTGATGTCCCTAGCATTGTCCCTGCAGAATGACACGCATTAACAGTGTAGTGCGTTGTTTAGAGGGTCATGTCCATTTCACGTATCTCTGAGAGACTGTGTTGGCTGGTTGTAGATCTGTTTTGTTTTTATGTTCTTTAATAGCTTCAGAATTTTTGATACTATTGGATGTTTAATTGACAGAGATTGAATCGTTTTAAACAAGCGGTTTTCAAAAATGATCAAGGTATCAATACTTTTGACATCCTCAGCAGGAACACATGTAACATCTAAATCAATACAACAGCCGTGCAGTGAGTACTACCTGTATGAAGTGTACAATACTCTGTGGTTGATGCTGTGCGAGAGGCGTCGCTTTAGTCGTGTTGTTTTGGATATCGATATGTTGAGAGGTGTTTCTAATATTCTGTCCTGTGTGTCACTGATACAGATGCACACAGCGTCACATAGACTACACAAATGTTGTCTTCCATTTGCTGTTGGTTCGGCAGCTGCAGGGGGTTTGCTTGGCACAAGTCGTAGAGCTGTAGCAGTATTTGCTAATGGATTAGCTTGACTGGAATTATGCACACACATGGTGAAGAAATCACTTGAGCTCTGTGTTACAGGCATGATCGAGTACATTTTAGTGTTTTCAGTGTTGTACATTACCTCAAAGCGTAAATCAAACGCTCATGAAATCCTCACATATCGATGTGTTATGTTGAGCAGTGTTAAGAATGGAAATAGCTGCTCAGTTGTCATCTGTATGTGAGACGGTTTGAACAGTATTGATGCAGGTTCACAGGTGTTGAAGAGTGTCAATAGTTTCTATACTTAGAGCGCACATGCCGAGGGAGCAGCTGAGTGCAGAGCCAGGTGGGGCAGAGGGCAGGAGAGTGTCATCCTCACCAGAATAAAGCATGGCGTTTTCTCCAATACACAAACTCAAGTTAGTTTAAAACAAACCCTGAAGAAACTATTAAAGGTAAACTATGCAGGCAATGCCGGTTACTTTTTGTAAACTGAGCCCCTCCTCAATAAACTGCTTGTACACACACTGCAACCTACTACTCTAAGAACGTCATGTTTGTTGTGTTAATAGAAAGCTAACTGAACTAAGCTGCAGCACCTACCTGTCCAACAGAAAACAGGCAAAGTCTGTGTCGCTCTGCGTCCCCATTATTTCCTCCAGTGCTCATCAGCCAAAGTCAAAAACAACCCCAGACTCATTTTGCAGCAAGCTCTGTCTGCGATCTCTCTTAGCCGTCTTTTGAATTTGTGCTGCTGCTAAGTGGTCGCTACCTTTTTATAAAGTCCAGACCAAAGCAACAGGACTTCGCGAACATTTTCGCTATGTGGAAGATTAATTGATTATTAAATTGGCATTGATACATTTATTTGTCCATTAAAGGAGCTATATGCGACATTCAGAGCATATCTATGCTTCAGAGTCTGGGACAAGATTGTCTGCACACGGCTCTTAGTATGGTGGGGCTGAACTGGTGGCTAGCAGCTAACAGTGCTGACAGAGTTAACATTGTTAACCTGAGGGGGGAACTGGACGGTGAGCACTTTGCTTCGGCGATGACAATGCTATAACCGACGTTAAAGGGCAGTGCGGAGTGGCAGCGATGAGCTAGCCAGTGTGATGCAGGACTGTCTACCACAAAAAGCCCAGAAGCTCTGATTACAACACACACAGAGGGAGTGTGACTTAATTCTCTGCTCAGGACTCTATTACCTCACTACATCTTTACATAGCAATTAATTGTTTGCTGAAATATTATTATCTGAATGTCGTATACAGCTCCTTAAAACAATCATTTTATCGACTGATTATTTCTGTTCTCGGACTTGGTATATAATGCTAATCATTGTTGCACCAATACCACAACAATACTTTTTTGATATGTTACTGAGAGGAATGCAAATATTTTTTCAAACTTTTTTTGTTCGTTTAACAAAAGGCCAAACTTCTGAAATGTCAAGTATGTTTAAAAACAAGCAGCATAGGAAACATAGTCTGAATAAATTAGTTTAAAATTGGTAAATTAATGATTGAAGTAAGAAAATATCCCATCATAAACAAGCGAAGAATACCATTTGGGTCAGCCCCAAAAATATTTTGAGATTCGATACTCAACTGGTTCCCAAGCGGGGGTCCTGACCCCCACTAGTGGTCGCCAAAAGCTTCACGGGAGCGTTGAGAAGCCTTGATAAAATCATACAGGAGGCCAAGATCTCCGCATTTAATTCATTTCTCTGATGCAAACTAAATGAAATCATTTCAAAGTTTAGATTATTATTCAAGACATTAATAGAGCCGTCAGTCTCTGCTGAACAGCCTCATCCTGCTTTAGAAACGTATACAGTTAAAACAACCAAAGAGCTGATAGAACAATAGCCAAGCAAAAGGAGAAGAAAACAGTTAGTTTGTCTAAAAAGAAGCCTATTAAGTATGTATGACAGTCAAAAATAAACACATTATTATATTAAAAGTTTCTACAAATATCAGGAAGACTCATCTGTGATATTTGCGGGCAAGGATCTGCTCAAAATTCATCCAAATTGCACAAGTTATACAAATGTCCTGCAGTTATTGTATTCAATATTTGGGTTAATTGTATAGTTTATCAGTTGTTCTGCACTTATTGTTCTGTATTTAATAGAATATGAAATATCCGTAAGATATGTCCTTCAGTCAGGGGTCGTCAGTTTACTGAGTGATAGAAAAAGGGCTTCTTAAGCAAGAAGTTTAGGAACTGTCGCAGCTACTTCACTAAACTCTGCTCTCCCCTGACGGTCCTGTCTTACCATCATCATTTTATGTTTGATGTTTTTTATTGTTTTCTTCTTCTTTAGTGAATCAGAGGATTGTAGCAGTGCTCTGATGACAGACACATAAACACAGATATTCTAATCAGCAAACAGTGGTGATGCATTCATGTTAACAACAGATGCAAGTGTAGTCTTTTAATATCAGTGTGTAATCTTTATGTCTTGCCTTTGTTAATAGTTTGAAAATATGTGTAGCTGAGTTTTGATCAATGACAGCTTGAAACCTGCACATGCTCTGAGCTGAAGCGTGCACGAGTGCTGCATAGCAGAAAATACACAGTAACCGAAAGCTAAGTGAAGGGTAGTTACTGACTCTCAAGTGCCTGGCGAGGAATAGTAACGTTTTTACTATGACTGAGCTACTTCTACTAACCTTTTTGAAGGTTGCTTCCATTTTCTAGCCTTTGCTTCGGTCTTGAAGTTCCGAGTATTTGAGGGACAGCAGCAGGGGGTTTGAAGTTTGGGATTGTGAGACCTTTGTGACTGAATGTATAACTTCAGGTCCAGTTTTTGTATGTGAATTTTGTAAAGCTATAAAACTGCCTTGCAGGGTTTTGCTGTCTAGGGTGAAATGCTTGACCCTTGGCTCCCTAGCAGACTCCAACCCATCCATTCCAACCAGACGAGGACTAATTTGAAAGTTAATGGTTATTTGAACCCTGATTTCAATTGGAAGAGCTTTGTAATCTTATCATCCACCTATTGATCCAACTATAGATCAAAGGAGATGGATAAATACATGATGAAATACACAACAACCCAGACAATCATGAAATGCCAAAAAAAGTACATATTTAGTTGAGAACCTGACAGTGGCTTAATAATGAGGAATACTGACACACTACAGAAACAGAACTGGGATTTTATTTGCTCTCTTAAAAGCAAATTTAGTTGTTTTAACCTTATTTGTCGGTAAGTGACGTGCAGACAAACGATGCTACTGTGTTTGCATGTTTCAACGGATCACCTTGTGTTGTTTTTGTTTCAGTGCAGCAGTGATGCAGCGGCTGTTTTGTCAATCCCAGTGATTTGTGCCAACTGAATGTAACCGTAGCTACACCCTGTGTCCGGTCTCTAGTGATGATGGTGTATCTTTAGGAAAGTTTTCAAATAAAACTGGATGTTAACAACACATTGATGCTCGTGTTTTTCTATTCTACTGTTCTGATCCTGTCCTTGAATGTTTGTACTTAGTTTCTTTTGGCCATGGATTAAAACTTAAGTTTAAATAAAATATATTCAGTGCGGTCTTTGAGGACACGGCATTAACACATAATAACTGGAATCACCAAACTGACCACCTCAGAATTTTAAAAGCATACTTATACATTACCTATTAATAATAATTATCCCATTTAGTGGACTGCTAACAGTAATGGCCCAAAGTAGCTAAGAATAGTAATAAATACATACATTTGTAATAAATATATCACTTAATTACATATAAATACATATTAAATGCAGTTTAAAAAATTGTGGCGATAAGCATAAATAGTACATTTGGAAATGAAGAAATACATACATATGGAAATATAAATGAGTGAGTTAATTACTAGGTAAATGAACACAGTTATAGCAAATATATTTAGATTTATAAATATAAATTATGAAATAAGTACTAATATATATGTACACAAATCAATAAATACAGAAAAATGCAGCATACTTCCATCTGTTTATTTATTGCAACATTTTCCCTTATTTCTTTGGATTTTTATCATGCTCATTTATTTATTTATAATTTTCCATGTCTCTTTTGGGCCCTCATACATAACAAGGTTTTTTTTGTTTAGTCTGACAACACATAGGTTTGTAATGGCAACATTTTTTTCCTTCTATAATTATTATTGTGCTCATTTATTTACTTATTTATTATTTCCTGTGTCACTTTTGGGCCCCCATACATAGAACGTTTTTATTTTATTTTATGCTTTAAATAAAAAAAAAAACGATTTTCGTTTAATGTTTTTAGCTGACAAATCATGGTATGTTATGACATCTACAGAAAAATATAGCATTCTTCACTCATTCATATACATTTATTTATGTCTATGTTTCTTTTATTATTATCGTGGTCATTAATTAATTAATCAATTTATTTATTTCCCGTTTATATATATATTATTTCCCCCTCACATAACAAGGTGTCTTTGTTCAGGCTGAGGACACATGATAGGTTATGTAATGACCGGCAGTGACCACTGAGGGTCGCTCCATCCCCATGAATGAATGACCTCCTCGGACTGTAGCTCCACAGACGGCCGGTAGGTGGCGGTGCTGCCCGGCGCTGCGGGCTGAGGGAAGGTGAGCTGGGTCAGACGCTGCTGCTGCTGCTGCTGCCTGAGGCCGTGTTGAAGCTTTGAACTTGACCGTGAACGCAACACGGCAACACAGGAACCCACCGAAAACGGTCCTAATTAATTTAAAATCCCTGATATAATTAAAATATATCAGGTGTTTGAGACTAGATTCAGATGTATGGCGTTTTTTATTTTTAGAAGAAAGAAAAGAAATACATATTTTATTTATTTGTAGGTATTTTACTGCGTGTTTGTGGCTGTTTAAATGAGGTGAAATATTTGGTTTTCTTCTTGAACCGGACAGAGAGCTCAGAGTCTTTGTGTACAGATTTCTGGGAACGTGGGAGGAAAAAAAAAAGCACCAGAAGAAAAGAGCTATGGGGAAGATAGAGGACTAATTAGAGAGTGAAGGAGGGAGGGATGGACGGAGGCTGTCAGAGGATGTGGTTGCTATAGATACTTGGCATGATGCCAGGTGGAGGCAGACCCAATTTGCATTTATTCAGATGATGGCTGCTCTCTCCCTCCCTCTCTCTCCTTTCTTTCTTTCTATCTGAAATAAAAGAAGCAAAAAACACTAATTTCCTGCCATTTCAAATGTATTCTTAATAACTCAATTTTCTTTTTCATTTTAATGCAAAACCCAGGGAACACTGAATTAAATATATATATAAATATATATGTAAGTTGATGAAAAATACACGTGCAATTCTGATTGTGCCACAAGATAAAATTATGTTTGTTCTGTCAACAAAAAAAGAGGATTTTTGTTTTTGCTACGTTAGATTGTATTTGATTTTGAAGTTGAAAGCTGTAAAACCACGTTGATATTTCTTTAAAACAATCCCTATAATTTCTCTCTTTTCTTTCATTAAAAATACAAAGACAAAAATCTGCACTGTATTCTAGGCCTGTGGATAATGTCATGTAGGCCTGAATTTGCTCCTTGAGTTAAGCTTAAAAAAAAGAAAACGCTGCTTTTGTTTCACATTTAAAAAATAATAAATAAAATAAAATACAATAAAAACAGAGCAGGGTTTTCATTGCAGTTTTGCCAATTTTTAAATAGTCTATTCAATATTAAAACTGTAGGGTTAGCAGGCATTTTCTATTAATTAGCCTTCATGTAAGAGTCTGGCCTGTACTGTAGCTTAGTTAGCTTCTGTTGGGCCTGTGCACTAACAGATAATTGTTTCTTTATTTTTATGAATTAAAAGGAAAGCACATAAAAATCTCTGAATCACTCAAAGTCCTGTTAAAGCAGCAAAATCTGAAGAAAAAAGTCTATATGTTATACAAACCTTAGTGGTTTATTTTTACGTAATTAGAAATATAAGTCCCCCCTTTTACAATTTCCACCTCTGACACTACCAGACTGATATTAATTCAATTGAAGCAACTCATGTAAATGTCTTAAAATAGGATAAAACATGTGTCCTGCTTTAATTATATACATGTCTGAGCATTACATCAAAGTTAAGAGCTTGTACTTAAAATATAATGAGTATAAAAACAGAATCAATTCACTGGAGGCAAATGTAAAGTCACTGTTCTCTTTATTGACCACATATATATTTACACAGTGTACACACACAAAGTTTTACAGCATTAAATGACACCTCAGGGCATTTATCAACCTACTCAGCCTTTACACTGAGACACAGTATGGTGGGATAGCTCTGACTTTTAATATAATAAAAACAAAAAAAGAAAAACCATGACACCAATTTGTTTATATAAGAAAGCCCAACAGGATCAATTACAGTCAACCTGGGTGCATTTATTCGGAGTCACATATCAGTTTGCATCAATTAGCATCATCATTTATTTATTAAAAAATAAATAAAATCACTTTAATTCTTGATATATTTAATACATTAATAATTAACTCACAAAACACACAAGCTGTTTTACAGTGAAAATTTAAAAACATCTTAAAATGCAGCTGGTGGATTTAAAAAAAAAAAATCTCAGTTTGTCTTTATCATCGTCTTTTCTTTGGATTTGAAGATAATCACTTTTACATGTGTTTGCGAAACTTCAGAGGCAAAAAAGGAGCTATCCTTTACAAAAAAAAAATACAAAATGACTGAATGAAAATAAAAAAATTAACAAAAATGGTTAAAGTGGTCCAATCTGAGCCCGAGTCAAAAGTTGTTCAGCTGATCAGGGATTTTCCACAATCACCAATCTGCAGAGAGACAAGAAGACAGAAGAAATTAGTGACCAAAAACAAATAAACAAACAAAGAACAAAAACAAAATCAGCTACATTGTCATATTTTTTACAGCCAGGATCATAAAAGCCAGTGAGACCGTCTCAGATACACCAACACTCGAGCTCTCACAGTGAATAATCATGACTATGTGTCACGTCACGGGACTGACACAGCAGTTTTGGACTCAGACAGAAAAAAGGGGGGTTGACTGTGGAGCAGAGATACAGAAGGGAGTCCCTCCTCATGACTACCAATATCTGTCTGTGTTTGAGTCTACACTCGCCCACCTCTGACCTCTGAAGTCTAGAGAGGACACGTCGTCATCGGGGAACCCCACAATTATGCCTGAGGGGAAACACACACTCACTAAACACACTTCTGCTGTCTGGTTTTGCAACGTCACGACTGCAGATAAGGATCCCACCAGCAGCAGCAGAGATAAGGGATTAAATCCTAATTTGACTTTAATCGTGATTATAAATGAAAACCTGCTGCTTTGCATTTGGACTTCTATCAGCTCTGAAATGACTTCAGGTACATTTTCTTCTGTCTGTGAATGCCTCATACAGAACAGACTGATGGACAGTAAAAATGAAGGTGTGTGTGGGTTGTGAGGAGGAAGAAGAGGGTTAGTTATGATTGAGGAGATCAGAGCTGGACCACAGTCCCTGGATAGATAGCAGTGTTTCAGACACTGGGCAATTATGAGGGGCCTGTAGGGCTCTCCAGGGCTCCTCTACTGCCCACGCTGTCCCAACAACCTGCTAATATATGCAGACTGCAGTCCTGTCTCCACAGCACACACACTCTCTTTATCACACAGAGAACAACTTGCAAAGAGTGTAATATGATCAAATACATACATCTGACTCTGAGCAGGAGTGAGGGGAGTAACAAGATTACTGCATCCCTAAAAAAGACATGAAAAATAAGAGTGTGAGCCAAAGACACAGATACAAGAGGTCAGAGGAAGTGGATGGACCATTTCCAAACATGACTTATGTTAGCATTCCTTCTCTGCCTCCGCTGTGCACTGCCACAAAATCCTAAAATAACAGAACTTTTATCTTTGTGAGAAAAAAGGGATCTTTGTCCATGCAAAAATATCTCTTGTCCCTAATTTAACCGTTCTTTAACATGGAAAACACACGCAGAGAGATGCTCCATCACAATTTAAACCTCTCCGTTCTTTATTCATCAAATACGTTCAGCTGTTTGCCTCTATTATTTTACAAACATGATGATGCGGTTGTGGTGATTTATAAGTCACATGAGGACGTGTTAGCTGAAAAAAAAAAGGTGGATAAACCATTCAAATGTGTGGGTTTGATTTCAGCACGGGCAGGAGGACACATACTGTATGAAACAGGGGTGTGAGGTCCTCTGCCAGAAAATTCTGAGCATCAAACACTGAATTTCCTGCATTCTGATTAATTTAAATGCACCAATTTGTGCTTTTTTTTGCATCAATTTATGGTGTAAGATGCCTTTAATTTTGTCAAAATAAAAATCCTCTGCTTCTGTCATGTTGTAAAAACTGAGAGAGATGTGTCGTCTGCATCTCCACAGAAATCCACACCAATGAATCCATGAATATGAGGATAAAATAGGGAGTGCTGCTCTGAGTTAAATCTCTGTGTAGTTAGTTGTACAATGGACTTTTACACTGATTGAGCTCATTGTTTTTTATCTGTATGAATCCATGAATATGTGAGTTGTGTGACATGTACTTATTTTGATGTCCTCCTTGCTATGGGCCACCAAGTGACTAAATTTGGAGGCCACAGTAAGTTGTAGGTGGGCCAAATGTATATACATGTAAAACAATACATAAAGGTAATTTAATTTATGAAAAGATATTAACAGAATGAAAATATGCGATTATTTCTTTGTTTTGAATTCGCAGTCTGTTCGAATCGGGATGTTTGTGGAGCTGTAATGTTGCGTTGGTGTATTAGCAGTATGAGGATTTTTAAAAATGTATGTAGTGTATGTAACCTTTGCTTAGACAGTTGATCTCACTGACTACATTTACATGCACACTATTCCACTATGGCATTAATATGAATATGATAGGGGTCATGTAAACACAAATTCCGTTTGTTAGAATTAGGCCTTTTTCCAAATTGATCATCTTCTCATTTTTAAGATTATTTTTGGGCTTTATTTTAGCCATTATGTGACAGGATGGTGTGAGCGTGAAAAAGATAGACAGAGGAATGGCATGCAGCAAAGGGCTGTAGGTCAGAATTGCCTTTGTGCCTGGGTGGCTGCTCTACTAGGTGAGCAACTCAGTGCTCCCGAAATGCATCATTTGGAATTAGTGTCCGAAAACACGGCCTCTTGCTTGTTTACTGTCTGTTCTTTGTGCTGTCACGGATGAGTCGACACAGACCAACTCGGATCAAGGCTGGAGTCGAGATGCATGCCCAAAATAAGAGCCGACATTTCAGGTCGGAGGCAGAAACACACCTACTTTTAAATATTATGAAAGACTTGGATATCAACAGGTTTTTGGATGTGCTGAAATATCACAATGCTAAGCTTCTGAAGAAGGTGGTTGAAGGAATGAAAGACGGAGGATGCGTTTGCACGAACAAGTCCGCCACCAGTAAAAAAACTAAAAAAATCCTATAATAAGGCAAAAACAAAAAATGACACAAGTGGCTCCAGCTGTTCCACTTTTTCATGTTTTGACTTGATAACCAACATGTTAGGCACGTTAATCTGAGTTTGAATGTCTGCATGTAAATGGTTTAACTAGTTGAATATAAATTTGTATTGGTCACGTAAACACCTTAGTAGGAATATTTAATTCTCCAGGGAGGCATGATAAAATTTAGAGGCCACAGGGGGCCACAGAGTAACTTTTGTGGCCACGGCCCAAATGTTGAACCCTTAAATGTGTTTCAGTCAGAGACTTGAGAATTAGAGACTTCAGCGCTGTGAGGCTGGATTTACTTGATGCCTAACTCCCTAAAGTTTTGGCTCGACTTGAAACTTCACAATAAAAGCACCTAAGTCTCTAGTTTTGACAGGTTTGACAGGAAAATGTTCAAATGCTGTGTCATTTCTAACAGTCAGCAGTAAGAGACCTGAAAGACGAGGATCCTGACCCATCAATTTTTCAATTTTCGGCAAATACTTGAAACTTGGCTTTGACCTTAACTCGTCCCGCACAGCTCTGCCTTTCAACTATTTCTCCAACACAGAGAACAGACTTGTCCACCAAATTCTTCTTCTCTCCCACTCGACAAGGTCGGCCTTTAGATGATATTCTCATGGTAACGAGGTAAATCTTTTCCACGGATCAAGAAGGCAAGACAGAGAAAGTGTGTGAAAGAGTTGGAGAAGTGGAGAGGTGTAAATGGATGCAGAAAAAACTGAATTTGTATCCGTGAGGAGGGTGTGTGTGGAGGGGGGGGGTCTCCCGGACTTTAACCCCCCCTACACAACACACACACACACACACACTCTTATGCTGACATTGTGTCCGTCCAACAAAGACGTCCCCACAGCCCCCTCATTATAAATACATGTCATTGGATCACAGCTCGTCTGAATCCCTGAGTCTGCTGCGCTCTAAGTGGCCGTGACTGAGCCCTGAATGGGTGGCCGAGCGACAGTTATACCAATAGAGCCAACAGTGTGTGTGTGTGCATGTGTGTGTGTGTGAGCAGAGACGACCACAGCCCCCCAGCCTATGGGAATGAAAGCTTCTCAGCAGGACAAGGTCAGAGGTCAGGCTGTCTGTTACATACACATATGTAGATACACGCACGCAGCTTACTGGATATTTGACGTGATGCAGAGAAGAATAAAAAAAAAAGATAAAATTACGATTTAAAAAGCTGAATCCAGTTGAAATGTTGTAACAGTTTACTGCTGCATGTGTGTAGCAGGTTCGCTTAAATCTGGGGCACTAAGTTTCCTGCTGCCTCAACAACAAAGCCGCATGAATCTAGTCCTGGCTCACTTAGAAGGAGGGAACAAGGTGTGTGTGTGTGTGTGTGTGTGTGTGTGTGTGTGTGTGTGTGTGTGTGTGTGTGTTAAAAGAGCTCATCCTATCTCGTTTTGCAGGGGAAATGCGAAAGTGTCTCTATCCCTCTGGAACCACAAACCAGGCCACAGTATTGTACTCTCATTCCTCCGTCTCTGTCAGCCTCTTTCTCTCCCTCCCTCTTTCTCACTATCAAGGCTTCTATTTCTGAGTCAAAACTTGCATTTCTCTCCGGGTATAACAAACTTTTCCACAGTCTACTTTTGCCCGAGTTTTGAACCCCCAGAGGTGTGACCCGGACTCGACTGGAAATCAATAATTAAAACCAGCAGGTGCGTTAAATATCCACATGAAGTTACCTCTCACTTGATTGGACCAAATAATTGCATGCTGCTGACTGGGTGAGTGATGTGAATAAAAGGATGGCTTACACTGTTTAACTCTACCAGTCTGTGTTCTGTATGTGAAACCATGATGTGTGTATCATGAGCAGATTGCCTGGCCTCATTAATGCAGAGCTGCAACAATGAGCGGAGCACGCGATGGCGGCTGCCCATGCTAATCATCCCTGCTAGCCCGCCACTTTCCAGCACCTTTGCCTATATACGTGTCTCCTCCCCCTCACTAGACGAGGACCCCGAATAGCTGCCTGCACACAGTGCCTGATGGGAAACAGAGGCAGGAGCAATAGTCTTCCCTCTTCTCCGTGGCATCTCTGTGTTTCTGTTTCATTTACATCAAGCTGTCCACTATATTTAAATGACCTGATAAAGATGTGCATCCGTCTTAAAACAACATAATGAGGTAAATGATTTAGCTGTATCAGATTTGGTCTGTTACAGGGAATTTTTTTTTAGATACAGGATGTCTACAGGGAGAAACAGGTTTTGAGGACCTTTTTAATACCACTTTAAATTTAATTTAAGACTAAACTTACGATGTGAATACACATTAAAAGTGAAGATTTACAGTAAAGTAAAAAGCTAAAATGACAGGGATGATACTTTGTGCTCACTGCACAGAAAAGATAAACTATTGATCAGGCTGCCAAGGCCTTATTTAACAGTAGACTCATTGCGTGATTAAACACAAAGACGGACCGAAAACAAAAGCATTGCATGCGTTCAAACATCTTGAGGAGCTTCCTTTGTGCTCAAATTATGTTTCCAGCAGCACAAATGATGTGACAAAAAACATTTAAGATCCAGCCAGTCTGAATTGGACACCATCTTTGAAACTAAAGGCTGTAAACTCTTCACACTAACCACAAAACTTCACGACGACCCAACAAAACATTTTACATCTCTTGCAAAAGCAAACAATTTTTGCAGGACTCTTCAAATTCGTTTAGAGAGGATTGTTTTGTTGCATCAATACGGTGCACACAAACCATCATTTCAATAACAGCACCAATATGCACTGATGGTATAAATGAAAAACACTTGTACAGGTAGGGTATAACACTAGCAGCTTGCAGGTGTCCAAATGTTATATTATATAATATTCTGAACACCATCAATACAAATACAGTAAGGGGGAATTTTTTCTCTCAAATGCTCATACTCTCCTCAAACAACAAAAGCACAGCGGAAGAAAACAAAAGAAAGAAAAGGGAAAACAGATCTAAATCTTGGCATCCTTGTGGGTCTGGCTAAAAGACTTCATCCTCATCTCTCTGCCCAGTATTGGCCTACATTGTTGTCCACACCAAACGTTTACCTGTGGCCTAGTTATAGTGAGAAGGTAGCTCTGATTTGTAGGTGAACTCATTATCTAAAAGGGTTTTCTCATGTCGAAAGGAAGTTGCAATGTAGAGACAAGTGTTCACAGTTTTCCAAGAAGTATGTTATTAAATTAAAGTGTAAAGCAGAGGGCATGCACTCAGTTTGGCACACCTGGTACATGCACTGGCCACAAGTGTGCTTCAAGAATCACTGTCAGTGTTTGAGCATTAAGACAATGACAGATTATTCATTCCGAGGTAAATGGTATAATTGTGTCAGATTCGGTTGGTTACAGGAGAATAATGGTTTTAGATTTATTCTCACCATGGAGAGTGACCTTAGAGCCTCATGATATGACAGAGAATCTAATGTAAGCAAGAGCATGTCCTCAGTTATCAGAAAAAAAGTTACCTTCTTCAAAAAACTGCATGTCATGAGCTCAGAGTTAAAGTTCTGATGAGTAATCACTGCAAATACAGTTACAGGTTGGTTTTTCATCACGCAAAAATGGTAGTTTAAATAGTGATGAAAGTATTCATTTTTGTTCTGTTTTTTTGTCTTTTGCCTTGATTTGACTGGACAGACTTTAAGGTGAAGGTGGGAGGGGATGCAGCATGCACATGCAGCTGCAGCAAAGGGCAGCAGGCTGGAATTGAAATTGACATTGCCTTTGCACATGGGACACCCACTCTGACCACTGAGCTACTAGATGCCCTGAAACCTTTTTTTTTTGAGGTGCAAATTATACTCATAGTTTTTCTCCATTTTATACACACAAAAATGAAACACAATGCACACGATTCTTAAAACGTGAAGCTCACGTATCAACACGACTCAAGACTGCTTAACTGTGAGCACAGTTTCAATATTTTCACTCAAATGTAAATTCTAAACCACAATTTTTTTCAAAACCCAGCAGCACAAATCACATCATTTAGCACATTTTGTACACCTGGAAAACACTGGCCTTTAATATGCCACACCCTGATTACCAACTGGTCTCACTCATGTCTCACCTGTTCAAACTCAATCAGCAAAGTACTCAAATTATGTGTCAGAGCATGAAAGAGGCCCCATGTGACTTCTACTGTTTTGGGTAGAAATGGAGCAGCATGGAGAGCAAAAAACTTTTCTTTCTGCAATCAGTTCACTTAGCTGAACATTTTACTGTATTACTGTAACAAATATTTGCTTTGTTACCTTGTCGTATTTCAGCACTGATTCCATCATTACATCCCAAGAAAGACGAAACATTTTCTTACTCTAGTGTTTCTGATTTGACTTAAAATATCAGTTCAATTTTTGTGAGTTTTGCAAAAACAGGTAACGATTGTGTTTTGAAAATGGAGCTCACTGGATAGACAAATGTGCATCGTATCCTGTGCTGATATATTGATTGTGTCAATGCTGTATTTATATGATACAGTCACATTATTGTATTACAATATGCAACAATCTTAGAACTGTATGAACCAAAAACGCAGCCTATTTTGGGACAAAAAGCTAAAGATTACTGTAAAACAGGGAAAAGTTAACATTTTCTCTGCAATTTTTATACACTTGAATATGTAGCATGGCCTTATAAAGCCAAAACATACAGTAGTACATAAGCAGTATTTTCATGTTAGCGTTTTAAATCGATCACACCAGTGTCAAATTGATGATCTGTAGATATTCATATGATAGCTGTGTGTAACATTTTGGTGGACAGAATCAGTTTTGAGAAGAGAGAACCTGCTTTTGACCGCAGTGTTTCATTTTTAAAAGAGTTATAACAAATTTCTTAACTCTTTTCACTATCGTATTTTTTTAAATTGAGCTACAGTTTCAGAAAATGTGTTTAAATGATTGGGAAAAGCTAAAAAAAAAAAAAAAAAATCTGCTGCAGAGAACAAGTCTGAGTCCTGTACAGCATATGGTTCTTTACTGAATGTCCAGTTGTGTGAGAGATCTGAGACATAAAGAGATAAAGCGACTGAGAGCGAAAACACAATGAGGAAAAATTGTGAAATGGAGAATAATGGAAAGCATGTGGAACAAAGGGAGTGCGAGAGAGATGTGAGTCTCAAAAAAGTGTCAATGCCAGGCTTCCTTTAGGCATGAGTGAGAAACTATGAGGCCTGGTGGTGTGTGAATGGCTCGGGAACACACATGCAAACACGCACGCATACCGCAGGCACACACACACACACACACACACACACACACACACACACACACACACACACACACACACACACACACACATACTCCCCACTGAGCCAGAGCCTGTGCCAGTCAGACAGGTCTATGGGTCTATTGAGGGGACTGGGAGGGAGCTGTCCCTTTCTGTAGAGCTAATGAAGCCTGCACCCACAGGCATAAAGGAGTGGAGAGAGTTAGCACTGCGCTCCTTCACCCATTCACTCACTTCCTTCCTTTACACCGCTCCTGATGAGGTAATGCTTTCTCTCTTAAAGGGACACCATAAGTAATGCACCTTTACGCATGCAGCTCTTTACGACTACGGGACGTGTCAAAGAGAAACTGTTTGCATGCACGATTGTACTAAGGCAACAATGCAATGGTCAGCCTGGCAAAAGAAAAAGAAAAATCTATTTAAACAGGCTGGAATTATTCTCAGCCTAATCGCCAGAGGAAAATCTGCATTGTCTTTTTCCCGTCAACACAAATTACATTTGTACGTTCCATACGTTTCATATCAACATTTGTTAAGTCATGTAATATATGAGCTGACTTTGTCACTAAGAGGAGGAGGGGATGGTAGATGGCGTGTCACCTAGGCGAGGTGCTTTCTAAGCTGCAGACCATATTTGAGACCAAAAAACAGAAGAACAAAACCAAATGTAGTGAGTCATTGCTGTGTTCCCAGCTGCTTTTCAGGCACCAAACATGGGTCTTTTTTAGTGACTCATTACTGTTTTTCCAGCGGCTTCGTAGGCACAATAAGTGGTTGTTTTTTAAAGAGACGGTGCTACTTTTCCTGCTGGGACTGTGCCCTTCAAACGAGGTGTTTCAAGCCAAAGCAATCTTTCCCTCACCATAACTAAGTATTTTTTTGCACCTAACTTAAACACACATTAACCACAGCACTGCTGAAACATTAAGTTTCAACCTATCTGCTACATACTGACCTACAAATGTGCACATCTGTGTTTTGCAGAAACCTTCAGTGCCAAACTTTTTCTGGCAATTACCTTGATTATTCTAGATTTTTCTTATTGTCGACAAATCCTGTGAAAAGACTCAAACCAACAGGGTGTGATCTGGTTTCTGGCTTCCATATCAAGTGCATCTGTTCATCCTGAAGATACAAATCTTTAACGAATAAGTCACAAACATATTATTGTGTTTAACAAAAAAAAAAATCAGAGTAATTTTCAAGGACATCTGGGCACTGTAGTGTTTAGCAAACAATACTCCAACAGGAGTAAACTGAGCATTTGTGGGGGACTATTTTCAGTTGTGTATTGATACACATTTAGTGTCTCATAAGCTTTTACAGCAGCAGGACAGTATACGTATCAACTCAGTGTAAACCACAGTGCCCAGGTTCTTTGCAATGAAGGAACACACCACCCAATGTGACTCATATTGCTGTTTTTAATAGTTTTGTGACAGCAGTGCAATAAACACTTGGGTAACATTTTACTTTTTTGCTAGTACTTGTCACATTTCAACAGCTTATTAGTCGAGAATCAGCGATTGAAGTGTTTCTCTTTTTCTGTAGATGTTTAACAGATTATCTTTAGACGTGACAATCCATGAACACACCTAGATAATCTAAGGATATTTAGTTGAATTTAAACAATCCAAATTAAGTGTTATCAGAACTAGTTATTAGGGTGTTGGTCATGTTTTTTTTGCAGGATTTGTCGACATGTCTAAAATATAACACATCACCAGATTTAAGATGAAGGACACTTTGACAAAACCATTAATGATGTTTCCAAGTTTGATTCAGAGAAATCGTGATGAATAAATATGACATTTGACTACACGCTCTAAAACCGCACTCCTGACGATTTCCATCGTGGAGACATGTAGTCCTGGTACAAAGCTGCCATCAGTCTGGAGAGAAACAAAGACAGGCACCACGCTGGAGAGCCTGAGACCAATGTGTCACTCAGAGAAGAAATGTCACAGAAAGCAGAGATGTGGAGAGAAAAGGCTTCCAGACAACACAATCGCACTTTCAGCAGGGGAGGTCTGACTTTACGCTGCCTGTCTATCTGCTTGTCTGCTACTCCGCTGCAACTACAAGATGATGAAGGAGCTCTTGTCCAAGTCTACACCCAGTCTAGTCCTCTGTGAACAAACCAGACTGAGCTAACAATAGACGGCCATGCTTATCAAACAGCCTGGCAACTTCATTAGCATCCTGCATGACCCAGACGACAACCAAAGTGGCCCTACACACACACACACACACACACACACACACACACACACACAGGAACACACTCATGAACCAGACAACCCCTTCACTGGCCTTGACCCATGAACTCTAGGGTCCTCTTTCACCTGCTGCAGCAGCATTCATGCTAGCAGGGCTGTCTCGCCAGCGCCGGACTGTTCTGCATATGTTCTCCTCACATTCCCACGCTCCGAGCTCAGACCTCCAGCTCAGGAGACGATCACACTTTAAGCAGTATTCATACGGGACATTATGGAGATCAGCATTGTGTCTGACTTTTTCAGGCCTCATGACGACCACCCGTCTTCAGGACTTTTCAGAGGGAAGGCTTTTCTTTCCCTCCTTCCCCCTCAAATTGATGTGTTAATATTCTACAATGCCATGTCTGACTGCCGCACAAAGAAAATGCAACAC
The DNA here is from genome assembly GCA_026686955.1 of Epinephelus cyanopodus. NCBI lineage: Eukaryota > Metazoa > Chordata > Actinopteri > Perciformes > Serranidae > Epinephelus > Epinephelus cyanopodus. The sequence continues at coordinate 12,027,573 of CM048926.1, read as the reverse complement.
CTTCATCATTTTTGTTTCTAATTAGCTGCTTTATTTTCTTGTTTGTGCTTTATGTGTGGAAAGCCATGTCTGCAAAATAACGCTCTCATGTCGTTCCTCCCCTTCCCACTATCCTTTGCTTCCCTCACTTCGATTCCTTCTCGCTAAAGCTGTGTTGTTGATTCTCTTTCCTCGGCACATCAAGGGTAAACTCTCCTCGCCTTTTCCTTCCTCTTCCTGATTCTTTACCATATCTCATTGGCCAAAAGCATCTTCGCATCTCCTCATTGGCTGCCGTGACGGACAGAAACAGTGATGCGGCCAACATGAGGCTTCAGTATAGTAGGAGCGTTTAAGTGTTATTGTGAGAAATGGGGTAGAGCGTGTTCCTGCTCTCCGACAGATAATGTGACAGTCAGATGTGGAGGGGTGCGACGCTCGGCGGGGTTTTTGCGTTCAGATCATGTGAGAGAGACCTTGAGAGGCGTGCAAAAGCCTGTGACTGAATTTGCCTCGCCGCACAGCATATGGACGCCCCTCATCGCTCTATGCAAATGGCCGAGACACAGACACATGTTCACAAATGCAGACAAACTACCCCCCTCCCCTCCTATCCCTCATTAATTGTTCCTCCTAAAACCAGACACCCCCCCCCTTCTCAAATAATAACCTCTCCACTAACACCCCCTACTCCATCTTCCCCTTATGAGCGACCCCCCACCCCACAGTCTAGACCCCGCAACCCTCTCTCACTCTTGAACCAGACGCCCCAAAAATCCCCCTCCTCTCCTCTCTCTCCTCTCCTCAGCTCCCACGACCAGCAGACAGACCCTATGATTCGCGTGACCGCCATTTTGCTGCCCACAGTAGAGCTAACTGTACAGCAGCTGCCTTGATGGGCGAATGCAAATACGAACGCTGCTTTGTTGCTCAGCCGCTCAGACGACTCTCATCGCATGAATTAACGCCCCCCAAAAACAAGACCTGCTCAATCAAATGCGACCATAAAACAACGCACTGCCGAAATGCAGAAACGTGAGATATTCATTTATACAATACTTCAATCCTCTGACTGCATAAACGGCTCCGAACGTCACCACGAGATCTGCATGTTCAATATATTTGAGGTTATTTCAAAGTCTTGAAGAGATGACAAGCAGCTCAGGCGTCCCTCATTTTCCTTTAACTGGTTCATTCTTGGAAAAAAAAAAGCATCGATATGATACTTCAAAGCTCCACTGTTCTTCAGGCAGCAATTTGTGTTACGCCGCCTATTTATATGTTTCATATGCAGCCCTTTTCTAGCAAAATCAGTCACCCCATGATTTGTTTAGTGCCATGGTAACCAGACACCCATGTGCATGAAAATGAGACTATTATGGTCTGTCTGTCTGGAGTTTGTTGGGCCTATGGATCCCTTTTTAATTAGAGTCTGTGTGCATGTCTGAGCTTCACTGTTTGCTTAATGCTTTCATCGGTGCATTATGTATGTCCGTGCGTAAAAAAAAAACAATCCTGTGCATGCGTGACAGAGCGCTATCTGATTAAAAAAAAAAAAAAACGGCTCGACTTAATCTTTTGTACAGTGTCACATTTGCATCCGAGGGAATCACATGCAAACACCATATGGTGCAGTAGGACCAGACTCTTGATCTCGCATGCACCCAACATCTATCAGACACATTTCAGGGCGCAAATACCCCAAGAGGAAAAACAAACGACACTGGATACACTTTAAAAAACATCGCTTCACTCCTTGCACGCTCGCCACTACGGCGCGTTCACGGCAGCAATTATCAGTGCACACCAACAACATGATGGTTGGAGGTTATGCAAATGCAATTAGCCTCGATTTGCATTCGACAACAGCTAACGGATGCACAGATGGCAGACAACAGAGATGCGCCCGCCATCTTTGGCAGAGGGGAGAGAGTGGCGGCCATTTTGTCTGAAGCTGTGCCCATCTGGATGGAAACAACCACGCTGCATTGCTGTGACGACGGCAGCAGTTTGGGAGCTGTGGGTGCACACTGCTGCTGCTCGCTGGCTTTGAAGGCCAAGCATATACAGTCCATTCATACACAGAAACAGAGCTCTCTGCTGTGGGAAATGTAAAAAAGACTAGTTCTCTCACATGATTCTAAATGTTCAGATCTGAGTGGCATCTTTTCAAAACATCTTAGTTAACCTGTTAACTTCCAAACACTTCCTGGTAACATCTTTTACAGCTGTAATCAGCATCCTAAAATGATCCCCTCTGATTGAAGCAAGGTGCAAAGTTACACACACACACACACACACATACAAACTGTTTTAGGTAGGTAATGAGAGCACACTGAGAGTCGTTCAGAGTGGAAAATGTGGAGTGCTAAAGAGAGATACTTGCCTTTTTACCATCTCCACTACAAGGTGGGAAGGTCTCTTTGCTCTGTGATCTTCTGCCCTCTTTGCTGTTCAGTTTTTTTAAACAGTCTGGAATTGAATAACAGGCATCACGAAGGCAAAAAAAAAAAAAAAACGATCATGCTTCATGTGCCAGTGTTTCTGGTTTTAACAGACAGCTCACCATAGTAACAGCAAGCCAAGAGTGGAGGAGAAAATAGAGATCGTACTGTCTCTTTGTCAAATGTAAAAACTGTTTGGGGAATAAACAACGGGCAAGTCGAGGATGGAGAGCCAGTCAAAAGCAGAACTCCCAAACTGGTTTTTAAACAGCCAGAGGCAGAAGGTGGGGGATATGTCAATCTTATGAAGGGGAGAAAAAATCAAGAGAAAGGAATATCCCTCTTGGCGGTCTCTCAGCATTCTGGGTATTATTTGGGGAATGATCCCCTTCAGCAGAACCACACACAGCCAGTGGAGTTCGGGACTGAGGTCCAGTCTAAGGAGTCGGGGCTGCAGCTGAGAGGGCCACGCAGGGCCTGTCCTTTGGAGGTCTGCGGGCCCCTAGGCCACAGACTAACACAGGAAACCCCACTCAGAGCTGTGCAGGCTCTGTGTTTGGTATTGATTTCTCCTGCATGCCGGTAGCTCCAGAGGTGCTTCTCGCCTTCGGGGACCTTCTCCATCCTTCCCAGCCCACTCACTAGCTCCCCGCTTGGGCTTCGCTGGCTCTGCTGGACCCCTGGATGGAGGTACGGGGCCACAGGAGGAGAGGAGGAAGACGAGAGCCCGTGGCAATGATGATGAGCTGCGCCGGGTCTCTGAGTTCAGTCATCTACCAGCCTTTATCCAGCCTTCCAACCACCCACCCTTGTTTCCATCTGAAAAAGGGAAAATAGAGTGTTTTTCAAAATCTCACCTTTGGCATTCAGCATCCCTCTGCTCAATGCAAATGCAAATGTAAACACTAACACTTTGATTAAAAATATGTGGGAAGAAAACGCCAACTTGCTCTTTTGTAACCTGCCCCAAGGCGCTCGCTGCTATACAGAAACAAATAAAAAATGCTCAGCATGCCGTATGAAACAGACACATCCATCTCTGTTCTAAAATGTTTTTTTTCTGGAAATCATTCACATTAAAATCAGTACGCATAACACTATTTGCTATTAACATTCATTATGTTTAGTCATTTCTGCATGTCTTATGACTGACACAAATGAAACAGCGAGCATGATGACGGTTTTGATACAAAACAAATAATTTGCATGGATTCCTTTACTGCAGAGAAATTTTCTGAAAGCATTCTGAATCCTGTTATCATGCTAATACAACATAGTCCTTTATGTGTCGCTTTGTTCTTTTCTATAAGAAAAACGAATTGCAGGGGCCTCCTTCAGTAACCGTGCACCCACTGGCCCCCATTTCTGTAAAAAAACACAGCAGCAAAGACACATTCAGCCCAGTGTGGTTTGCTGGAAAATTAATAGGACATGGAAAGCAACGGGTTAAAGCGGCCGAGGTCAGTTATGGGATGGTTTGTTTGGGAGTTGGCTGTTATGTGCATGTTTTCATCATATAATGGGGGAGCGCCCAGAGTAGCCCCTGGCTTGGCCTATGCAGGGGAGTGACGTGGGGTGAGATTGGGTGAGCCGGAGGAAGATTCAGACACAATGCCCCCATTGAGAGGGTTCAGACATGGGTGTTAACTCCCCATTCCTTCACACACAATAGGGCCCCCCACTAGAGCCTGCGTAGGGGACAATGTTGGTTCAGGGCAGCCCTCCACCCAGCAAGAAAGAAAAGAGCTGCATTATCAAGATGGGAGGAGAGGGAAGGATGGATGGGGGGGCAGGAGGAGAGGGACGGGACAGGAGATAGAGGGATATGTTTGTGTATGAGGAGGGGAGCAGAAAGGAGCCCTGTCTGTGACCCATGGCTTTGGACTTGAGGAACAAAACAGAGACTAACACGTTGCAGCAGCATCCTCCTTTAATATTTACCAAACTTTAAGCACTACTTAGTATCATCATTGCTCTAACATTAATAAGATAGTCATCATCAGCCTGTGCAGTACATATGGTCAGTCTAGATTTCATCTGCTTTCTCTTGGCTCATGTCGCTCATCTTACTATTTCTGAGGGATAATTCAACATTAAGCCCAAAGGACAACAGTTGGAAATTAGCTATGTCACATATAGCCAATACAGATATAATTTTCAAGAAAGCAATGCAGCGCTTTTATCCAATGTGGAAATTTGATGCATATAACATAAGCAAGACCATTTTAAGGACTGATCACAAAAGTCTTGTTGAAGGTGTTTTAACTTTCAAGGCTGAGAACAAAAACAGATCGTCCAGTAAAATTATTGGGAAAGAGCAGAAACAAATGGGATGTGAAAATAAAACGCAAGTGGAACTAAATTCCTGGGAAAAATTGTCTCTGATCCTGTTTAAAGAATTCATAAATTCTTCACACTGGAAATATGTCTGTTATTGTTGTCTGTACCTACTGTGCATGTTATGTTATTTATTGTATGTATTGTGAATTGATTATGATGTGTTCAGGTGAAGCTGGAGGCAAATGTCCATATTTGTGGACAATAAAGAATTTTATTGTAATCATATTATACTGGCATATTTACTAGGAATGGGGGAGAAATGGTTACAGTATAGTATCCCGACATTTTTGTGTGGCAATATCGTATTGTTACACTGACGCCAAGTCTCAGCATTTTTGTTATAGAAATTATTATTCGACCAAATACAAATTCAACTTTTGGTTGCCTTCTACAATAAGTGAGATGAGCAGACTGAAAACTTCAACAAAGTTTTCTTTTAAGAACATAATTCGCAGTTCAATCATTTTTGGGTTTATTTCAAGTCTTTTTAATAACTGGGAAATTAAAAACAGTGTAAATAAATAATTATCCATATATACTAACAATTATACTTGATATTTATGTTTCCAAACTATGAGACGAAAGCATGGGTTTGTACAGTGTGTGCAGCCTGGAGAGCATCCTCCACATGCTTATTGTTTTTAATACATTTTGCTAAAGTTGAAAATTGAGACGAAGAACGTGAACTACAGAGTTTGTATTGAAACACACCTCAGCCATATGCATGACTCTGTATCTTAAACATACAGTATGTAATTTGCCACCAGACAGGCTCTCAATCAAAACAGTAACAAGAAATGGACTTTGATGATGTTGTGAAGTCGTGTGGAATTGTGGGAGTTGTTGTCTGCGTTTGGTTTTGTTTTTTAGCCCCATTTTTCTGAGGTTTACATTTGCCTTGTTTTATTCTTATAAATCTATTCTTATCAATAGACAATGAGGGAAAATAAAATGATAATTCAAATAATCATCATCATAAACAAACTAGGAACAGAAATGTAGCCTACTCAAGAGTACAGAAGGACACACGTATGTGAGCTACAGCAACAAGAAGTCCTGTGTGTTTTTTCTAGTGTCTAGGTGTGTAAGATGAGGTTTGGGTCAGGGGCTGGGTTGTAATATGAAGATAACTGTAGTGACTGGGCGGTGTTTAGCTCATCTGCAGATTGAAAGCCAGTTTGGAATCAGATATGAGAAACTTTGATTAAATTCCATGATTTGATTGTTTTGTTTGGCCGAGATTTTCTGTGGTGATATGTGTTCAGAGAAAAGGTTCAGCCATTGTTTTATGGAGAGGAGGTGCCCTTGTCTTCATTGTTGCAAAACCACCATTGCCAATGAAAATCCATGACGACTCATGTTCACAGACGAGTTTATGTAACAAAGTTTCTAACCTAACATTAACTTGCTATCCTCCTTCCTCCTCATATCCTCCAGTCAGGAGTGTAGGTTTCCCTGTCTTTATCTGGTTACTTGCTTCCCAGGACATCTCGGTGTGCTTATTTGCCAAATAATCCTGCATGGATCAAACTCTACAATGTCTCTCTATGGTTTGTCTTTGTGTCATTGGCAGTTTTTCTTTTGCAGTAGATCCTGATGTTCCTACTGTAGTCAGAACAAACTAAGCCACTTTCATAAGTTGGCGAGCCCCAAGGTTAGAGCCTAATGCGACGAAAAGGATACATATGAAAAGGAGTTAATGGTCCTCCCCCATAAAACAACTAATTTCCTGCATTTGCATCTCAGTGTTTGGTGTAAATGTCTTAAATTTAGTCATAATAGAAGTTACATTGTTGTGGGTGGGGGGCATATATTTAAGGGGATGTGTCCCCTGTGTCCCCCTGGAAACCTCCTTTCATGTATCTGGTGTTGTTTAGAGCAACTATGGTTGAAAAGGAATGAGGCCACAGACAGGCGACCAGATAAAATGCATCTTTACCTTGAATAAAATTACAGATGTCTCTGGGTTTGAACATCGTTGGAAAATTTGGAATCATTTGAGTAGAAGAAAGCCTTTATTGTCATTGTGCAAGTACGACAAAATTAGGAGAGCTACTTCAGTCAGTGCAATTTATGCACGTAATAAGACAAATCAGACAACAAACACTCATTCAGTACAGCTCAACAAAATATATACCATAGGTGTAGTTGTTTTTAGACATTTTAATGTGACCATGTTACATTATACTTTTAAGTGAGCATTTTCTAGAAACAGACGAAGCCACACTCACAGACCATATAAAAAAATAGTAAATAGTTTCTATCATCATATAAAACTTGAGGATGTCAGAGCATCTCTACACCATCCACATTAGTGATCTGTTGGTTAGAGCTACAACAATCATTCAATTTTTGATTAATTGTCAACTGTTAAATTAATTGCAAACTCATTCAATAGTCCATTAATCAGTTTGAGGATTTTTAAAAGAAATAAATGAAAACTAAACTCTGATTTCAGCTCCTTAAATGTGAATATTTACTGGTTTCTTCATTCTCTGTGCATTTCCGGCTTTGGGAGACATTGATCAAGATTTTCTGACATTTTATAAACCATGCAACTACTCAATTAATCATGAAAACATCATAAGCATAATCATTAGTTGCAGTCTCACTGCTGTGAGATGTTGCTGCCTATTTTACAAAATAACCCTGAGCACCAGTTTCAATGCTTGCTGCACATACCTGCAATGTTCTTGGTTTGATTTCCACCAGTGACCTTTTTTTTGCACGTCATACCCCTCTCTCTTTCACAGTTTCCTGTCTGCCAAAAAATAAATCTAAAAAAGAAAAAAGCTTGGTGCATGTTGTGCTGACTGACACGCAGGGATGAAGAGAGTGATGTATTGGCAACAGTTTGTAAAAGCAGCAGTATTTTCTTACGCCAGCAGCTCCACAATCGTGAACAACTTTTCCTCTTAAAGGATGAAGCACGATTTGAAATGAAACACCAACATGTATTTTGTACATTTCAAAGGTTTCACTGAAGCACACACCCCGGTTGTGAGGTTTGATACACTGTCTGTGAATGAAATGACAGATTGGGGAGTTTATCTGCAGCCTTTAATGGCATCATGTTTGCAGCACGGAGCAGGAATCGCATCCTCCAATGACTTCAGCATTTTTTTAAAAAACATCTTAAGCGTTCCTCCAAAGACCGTATAACAAGCATTTGCTTGTTCGCAGTTGCTTGTTATATACTCTGCGGTTGTAAAGGAACACTGTTTTGGGAGTCAGTTTGGGAGTGAAGCTGACAGCGTTAACAAGCCGTTGGTAATGTAAGCGTATAAGCTTTTATTCCACCTTCCTTCTCCAGACAGGTAAAATCTCCTCTGGCTAAACAAAGAGGGGGTTCTGCTTAAAATGTATAAAGGAAGCTATCAGTTTGTTTAACGCCATGAGGCGGTATAGGTGGCGAGGGGAGGAGGAGGGGTATAGGGGTAGCTGGAAAATGTTTATGGAGATCTTGTGTCTCTCTGGGAGTCTAATAGAATCCTGTGGCTGGAGTGAGAGCTCATTGTGCCGGTGTAAAGGATTACACTGGTAAACTGGTAAAACAGGGGAAAGAGCCCAAACACTCTCTGCCTCCTATGGAGAGGCAACGAACCATCGAACAATGAGAGAGGGGAGAGTATACTGCAAGCTGACTCATTTCATCAACGGAGAAAAAAAAAAAAAAAAAAAGAAGAGAGCGAGTCGGAGAAAGTAGTGCGAGAGCAGAGAGATAGAGGAAATAGATTAGGCAGTTCATATTCATGCATGTGCACAGAAAGAAAAATCACCTGGAAGTGGAGCGAAGGATGGGGAAAGAAGGGGAGCAGAAGGGGCTGCACGGACGACAGTTCCAGTAGTAGAAGGTAATATGGGGAAATGATGTCTGTCTTGCTTGTCTGTCTGCATCCTGAGTGACAGTTTACAATCTCTGAGGCAGCAGGCAGGCCCAGCAGGTCGGCTCTCTGGCTCCATACAATCCCTCATTTCTCAACCTATTTTTTTTTTTCTCTTTCTCTCCCTCCACCTCTGGCTCTCATCTGTTTCCAGCCATCTCTAATCTCCACCACCACCAACTGTCCTCTGCATTTTGTCTACATCTTAAAATAATGTTTCCTCGCACTGTTCACAGTTGATCACCTATTTGTTTAACCATCATCTACATAATCCGTGTGCTGTCACAACATGTGAGTCTGGATTTTTTAGACATGAAAAATACCGAGCAAGCATGGGCGGATTATGAAACAACAGGCCACTGGGCACAGATATGCAAAGGGCCCCACCACCTCTCCTACACAGGAGGAAGGCAGACAGACCAGTGTTGATTTGGCAGCTCTTTGGGGAAATATTGTGTCTTTTTTTGTCGTTTTGTGTCTCCTTGTGGTTGTTTTGGATCTCCTTTGAAGTAATTTACTATTTTTTCTTGGTCATTCTGTCGCCTTGAAGTCATTTTGCATCTCCTTGTGATTGTTTTGTGTCTCTTAGCAGTTCCTTTGCATCTCTTTGTGGTCATTTCAAGTCTCCTCGTACTCATTACGTGTTAATGTGACATTTGACATTTTGCAGGTGAAAGCCAGGGCCCCCCCTGACAGTTTGGGTTCCTGGGCTCGTGCCAGTAGGCTCGTTCAGTAATCCATCCAAGCTAACAAGTTTTAGGTTTCCTCATACTGAAGCTGCACAATAATGATTTCTGCCAGCCCCCCTGCTCTTTTATAGTGAGCTGGCTTTGACTCATAACCACAAATGATGACCTGAATGACTCTCTCTGCACCCGGCCACCCGTTCATCAGAAAACTGTTAACTGAGTCTCCAAAAATGCAACCTTCTTCCATGCTCAAGCAGTGGATACGTTTTGAGCTAATATTTCAAAGAAAACAGCATCCAGTTTCTCTACTTTAGCATCTGTTGTAGTGTTGTCAAAACCACATCTATACATCTTGATTTTGAACACCTGAAATGGTTTCAGTACTCATTTTCAGCACCGGTACCAGCTGCACTTTGTCGCTTCTTTAAATGTTGTTTACCACAGTCATTCTGCTGTTCTCTGCTAAAGTTGCTGTCCTGTTATAGCCAAAAAAAGTTGGGACACTTTGTAAAACATAAATAAATACAGAATACAATGACTGGCAAACCCTTCACGACACATATTCGGGTGAATACAGAACAAAAAAAAGATATCTAATATTCACACTTTATTGTTTCTTGTAAATATACACTCATTATGAATTCGATGCCAGCAACACGTTCCAAAAAAGTTGGGACAGGGGCATGTTCACCACTGTGTTACATCACTTTTTCATTTAGCAACACTCAGTAAGCGTAAATGAGGACACTAATTGTTGAGGTTTTGAAAATCAAATTTCTTTCTCAAGATTTATCGATGGCATCCCCAAAATATTTAAAACTGTCTGGAAGAATGGGCTGAAATCCCATCTAAACACTGTGAGAGATTAGTTTCTTTACACAGGACTTTATATCGATTTAAATGTTAAAATTTCTTTATCCGCGTAGTTTAATGGAGTTAATACCAATGTCTGGTTTTATATGAATAGCTTCATTGGAAAATTGTGTATTGGGAAGAAAACTGACATGTCGAATACTTCAAATCGTGGTTGTATTTATTGTTTAGTTAAAACTTTAAATTCCATGCCCTCAGTGTCAGATTTTCCCTGTAATATTAGAAATGCAACCCTGTCTCCTAGAAATTGTATTTGTACGTTACTAAAATCCTTTTGATTACGTTGTTGTGGCAACGTAATTACGTTTCTTTCAGGAAATGAGTGTAGCCCTCAGAAGGAGGTGTTTGGAGAGGATGGCAGGTGTACAAAGTGCAGGACCTTGAAACCAGAACTTAAGACTCCTGTCTTCGGCAACAAAAGCACTTTGGTTAAGGTTAGGTAAAGACTGTGATTTCGGTTAAATGTTGATTAAAAAAATAGGTAAAACAAATAATATTAATGCTGTCACTACGGGTGGATACTGCGCTGCAAGATGGCATATTTTGGTAACCCTAACCCTAACAACTGACATATGCACAGAGGGATCACTGAATAGGGTCTAGCCTAAGGCCCACCTGGCCTCCACCCACAAAATGTCCCTCAAAGAGACATGCATTAACCAGGAAGAGACGCAAGATAACCACAAAGGACTACAAAGAGACACAAGTTATTATAAAGAGATGAAAAACAGCTGCAAAGACACACAAAGAGACTTGCAACAACTATGGACAGGGGCAAAACAACCACAAGAGACACAACGTGACACAAAAGGGGCAAAATAACCACAGAAAAAATAACTATAAAAACACAAAAACAAAGGGGCATGAAGCCACAGAGAGACAGATGTGTAATGACTACAAAGAGATGTGAAACAGCAACAACAAAAAGCGGCTAAACAATTACAAAGCCTGTATGTCTTGCTCCTATGTAGGAATGGTGGTGAGGCCTTTTGCATGTCTGTGCCCAGGGGCCCACTGTCTCATGATCCGCTAATGGAAACACATTGTCAGTAAACATTTTGCTGATGCGTTAAGTATCGCCATTTTAGTGAGTTCTAGGAGACAGGAATGTGAAAATGGTATTGAGTATCAATATTTTATAAGGTGTTGTATCAACGTTAGAAATTCCAGAATCATGACATCACTAATCTGTTGAGAGCAAACCTACTGGAGTTTCACTGGAGTTAACAGAAATTTCAGAGGCTAAGGAAAATCCCCTCCAGCTTCTGATGAGCACAATGACCCCCGTTTATTTCCCACAGTTTACACGGACAACATGCAAGTAAAGCGTTATTCTCCTCTCATCTGCGGCTCAAATGGAAACCACACTGAGCATAATGCATCATCTGCATTCTGCAACCTGCCACGCTGAAAGACTCCTCTCTCCTCCGCGCTCTCTTCATCTCTGTTCCTTCAAAGGCTGCCGAGGGTGCATTCAAACAGCAGGATACACACTCAGCTAACAAACCTCATTAAGGGCCCATACACACTTTCTCAATGCTAACACTAGCTGTCACACATCCCCTCTCAATGCACACACTGGTGGCCACACTGGCCACGACAAAGCATCTTTACAGAGCTAATTAGAAGGGTCCCCCTCTCTATTTGAAACTCATCTGAATAGGAGGGAAGATGATAACGAGGAGGGGAGAAGGAGATAGAGATGGAGGGACAGGCAGGAGAAAGGGAGAGAGAGAAGAGAGGATGCTTGCTAATGTAGTCAAAGAGGTAGCAGTCTTTCACAGGGTGGAATTAAAGCAAGGAGCTCAGGCAGGCAGGGGGACCTGAATTAGTGTGACACCGCTCTGTGTAGGTCTGGTGCAGCGGGGAGGGAACTGAGTGCTGCACCGATTTGATTGGTGTGCCAGTATCTGGAGAGAGATAGAGGGAAGGAATGGGTGTGACACCAGCTTCATGGGGAAGGCAGCAAAAGAGCAGCTGGACGGCATTTCAGAAAAGCTGCGTGAGAGACGCTGCTCTTAAACATGAAGCGGTTAAATAAACGGGGACGAGCAAAACGCAAAGAAAAGCAAAGCAGCAAATAAACTAAATAACTGTGTGACGCTTTTGTGTTGCTTTGCTTTTTGTTTGCCTGCTGGTTATTGTTGCAAAAAGCACTCATTTTTTTTCTGATAAAAGAGATGGTGATCAGTATTCTCCGACTCTGAAACATCGCCGTCGTCTTTCAGCTCCTTATTTAGAGAAGGACAGAAGGTCACACTGAGAGTTCAGCTCCAAAAACATTCCTCCAGAGTTGCCATATCTTCCTCCAACCCTCCTCCATTTCATGTTTAAATTTTTCTTTTGTGTGTCCTTGAAGCAAGCTGTGTGTGTGTGCGTGTGAGTGTGTGCAGGCAGACAATGCCAAGTTGACAGTTAGGGTCTCGGATCAAGCACAAGGCCAAGTTTGTCTCCACAGACTGAGTGAGAGGACTCGTCAGCAATTACAGAGGTAAAATATATTGTATGATTTCACCAACAAAGCCTCAAAATTTTTGCATCAAAGCATAAAAATAAACAGTTAGTATGTTTTTAAAAAATCAACAAAAGACACTATTTTAAAAGTAATTGCTTTAAAATATAACAAGAACAAAATACACGATGTAAGCTATTTCAAAATTCACCCCCCAAAAAATCATATCCAGTCTCTTTTCATTCCTCAACAAAATTTTAAGTTCAAGTTGAAGTTATGACCTAATTGTTGTCCCATCAAGCCCAGTGGCCCCTGATGAGAGTGCAAAGCATTCTGGGAGAATAGCAGGTGCCCCCCCCCTCATGTCACAGAGCTTCCCAGACAGCTTGTTAATTTGCACAACTTTTACACACACATCTCTCCCTCTATGTGTGTATGTATGCGTGTGTATATATTAGCGATGGGACTTGACCCTAGCGAGCTGCGGCAGTGTTTCGCGTCTTGCTGGGCGTGGGAAAAAGACGGGACCCCTTTTCACAGCTGCCTCGGCCGAGGCCTGGGCTGCTGGGGGCCCCCTGTACCCCCTCTACACACACCACCCCGTTCCCCCTTGTCTGACTATTCCCCCCACCACACACCCTCCTCCTCCTTCCATCCCATTCAGGCTCCGGCCTACTGGCTTTCAAAAGCAGGACCCCCTTCCCAGCCCTTCATAAATACATCTCATTATTCAAGCCCTAGTTTGCATAGGGATTCCAAAGAGATCTCCACTCTGCTCGTGAGGCCTGAAGCCCCTCAGCCTTTTGGACCGCACAAGTGCAAATTTCGACTTAGTAATCTCCCTGTGTTAATATTTGTTTTAAAACGGTGTGTGCACACTTGCAAAACTATTAAACCAACATCGCAACCGTCTTAAAATTTCTGTCTCTCTGTCTCTGCCTCTTAAAATTTCTCCCTTTTTTTTCTAGAGATGTGGCAAAAAAAAAATCTGAAGAAACTAAACCCAGTGAAAAGAGAGTTTAGCATGACTATTAGCAAGTGCTTTGCTAGTCTGTATTCCATCTGCCCCGGCTATTGTACAGTACCTCACACACACGCACACACACACACACACACACACACGCACTTCAACCCCCCTCCACAGCACCCCCTCCCCACCCCACCTCCCCATTCGCTGCAATGCATTACTGCAGAGATTTATCTCCTATCAGCCTGTATAATACTGAGGTTATAATTTACATCCACTTTAGAAAACAGCAGCACAGGCCGGCCCTTGCATATGCTAATATAAAGCTTGGGAAAATCTGGGCGACTCAAAGAACTCCACACTAAATTTGAATAACTGAGCTTTATATTGAGCCTCAAGGTTGTGGAACCATGAAGATTTGACCTTGCTAACAATATGTACTTATTGTTTAATTCCTAATGCTCGACTATTAAAAGAGGAATTGGAGGGAACGTACTGACAGCCTTAAAGCTGGGAATGCTTCTCTCTCGATCGAACTGAAATAACATCTTCTGGGCTCAGGTCTTTATTTCTTAGAAGCCTTAAATTTGGGGATTTTAATTTTAATGTGCGGGTGAAACATAAATATCTCACCACAGTAGCTTTCCTTTGCAATTTAACGGTATTCTCAAGCGTCCTGACTCAACGTTACCGTTGCTAAATTATGCATGTGCTATACCTTTATGCATACTTTGCCCACAGTAATCAGGAGACTCTGGACAAGGGGAGGGTGGCTCGTCAAGGCATTAGGGCCGAAAAGGACAGAGCCACCCAAACGCTCTTTCCACATGAGCAGGTCCAAACCTTGCCCGCGCTCTCCTAACGGGATAAAGAACCGCAGCAAAGATTACACGGCCACCTCCCCTGCACCTACCACACACTCTACCTGACAAATAGGATCATAGTGTTTAAAGGGATAAAACGCTGAATGTATGTGAATGAAAGAGAGAGGTGTGTGTGTGTGTGTGTGTGTGTGTGTGAGGAGGATGGGGGGGTGATGTGCAATGTAAAAAATGTTAATACTTCAAAGGAATGATGGAATTCAACATGGAGGTCTTACTTCACTCGCTCAAATCACACCGTTTACACTCTGTTGCTGTAGGCTACTGCAGCTCCACACTGTATGTATGTATTCTGATATATACATGAGTGATATAAAACTGATATTTACACTGTGCGCAAATAAAAGCGGCAGTAAATGTCCCTCTTAATGCCCCTTTTCTTTTGAATAAGACGGGGAGGGTTACTACAGGGCTGCACACTTTAAAAATCATTCTTGATGCAAGACACAAAATCCTCAATATTTCAAAATTCCGGCTCAGCCTGTCTCTCTTGTCTTTTTCACACCCACACACACGCAAGCATCCTCACAGCTCTACAAAACATGGACAACAATCAACCAACATCGCTGCACCATCGTTCACTCAAGACGAAACTATCTTCAAGCCTCCAGCATCTTAAGGTTTGACCTGAACCTGCCTCTTAACACCGTGGACTCATGGTTATATCCAAAATATGAAAGGCAGAATGAGCAAACTGCTGGTGCATTTGGCAGCATCATGGACTGTTGCTCATGTGGAAGTAGCAGCTGAACCACTTTCCTACATGCATGTGTTCTTACTTAAAATATTTACCTGCAAGCTTCTCCTCATCTTGTCTGGTGGCACTCTGTCTTCACTGAAAGTTGATGCAAACTTCAGGGCTGACGTTGTCTGCATTTTCCTTTTAAGACAGAAGAAAAGAGAATATGTGAAATCACCGCTGGAGCTCTCACTTTTAATAAAGCCACACATTTCAGGAATAAATAAGTGGCTTGCGAGGCAGTGGAGGGAAATATAAAGGGGGGAAATAAATGCAGCGTTGTTGACCTTGCAGCTAACAGCACCCCACCAAACTTGCCGGGTGTTTTTCACCCACGCACTTCTCATTATTTTGCTTCTTTCCGAGGTTAAATATATTTTCTGTTGCATGAACAATAAGTCAAGCTTGATAAAAGTGTTAGCGGAATGCCAAAATTGCAAAATGTGATGGAAAAGCAACACTAAGTTGGAAACTATACCACAAAGCATAGCATAGAGTGTGCTTCGTCTCAGTTGCTATGCTACTAACATCCAAGATTGAACAGGAAAAATGTTGTATACAAAATAAAGTGGTGTATAAATTCTAAAAATCACTGCTGCTGTGACCGTGGAATTAAACAGAAACACAGAGATTACACAATCACAATATTTTAATCCTTGATTTGCTTTGTCACTACAAGATGGAGGACGTGGAGGTCAAATCGTGCATATACTGGCTCAAACTGCACACCTGCTCTCATTTGCAAACTTCACACACACAGTCACACATGATCCGAGCTCTCTTGTTTAACGGTGCACATCAAATATTGTCAGTCATGGTCTAAATAGAGCATGCTGGGACTTCAGGGATATTCAGTCATCTCCAAGGCTTGCTGATTCCGCTCTAAGAATAGATCAAACTCGGAGCCGATGTCCTATTTTGTTCTTATCTAGCAGGCAAACACAAAAATAATCCACCCGGCGAAAACACAAATTTGAACATATCTGCCATGTCTGACTCGGATTCAGTGATGAAAGCATGTTCGAAACGGGCTGAAGATGATCGTGTGCAGACTCTTTTGCTCTAAACGACTGATGCAGTGTGATTTTGATGTGTTGTTACCCTGCAGATTCTGGTTGGGGAGCAAAGACCCAAACTAGCTGATGGTGAAATGATGCAAAAGCGGTGTTGTTAACAGGCATGTTAGCACACAGTAGTCCAGACTTATCCTCTCTGTTCAGGTTCTAATAAGGCTTCATCTTGCATCAAGTGATGTGCATGTGCATCCAATTATACATCACACTCCTAATGTCAAGCAAATTACAGCCAGGGGACATCACTTACAGCCTACACCACTCATAAAGGAAAAACACTCAGTGTCAGAGGAGTCAGGGAGTCTGCACATGCACTGGATGCAGCTCTGCAGAGTAATTATTGGCTCAAATGAAGGCAACTTCCAGGCCTGCAAAAATCACCAACATGTGAGATCTTAAAAGCGATCTGACGCTGCTGCTGCTGCCAACACCGTCACGTGAGCCCTGGATGGACCAATCGCACGAGTCCTTTAACTATTTCTGTCTCTAACCCCTCCAGATATTAATGTTATAGCACCCACACAGTTATGACAACTGCACAACAGCACGCGCTGTGTTTTTTAAGTATGTTTTCCCACATGCACCACCAGCTTGTGTCCTAAAGTTCACGCCTATTGATTCTCAACAGGCCCCAGCATCAGCACCGCGATGCCCAAAACACGAAGCAGCAACATTCACGCCCTCACAGACACGCAGGTGGCTCCACTGAACGTGCCAGCACCTGTCCAGAAGAGGTGGACAACCAGCACTAAAATCACGCTTTCGAGGCTCAGCGGAGTCCCCCCTCTTCCCCCTCCCCAACACCATCACTCCTCTTCATCGGCAGCCGCGGCGTGCAGCCTCCCTCAGCATCCGTCCCTCCTGCTTCTTCCTCCCGCTGCTGCTGCTGCTGCTGCTGCCCGCCCCGGCATCATCTCCTCCTCCTTCTCCTCCATGCCGAAACGAGAGGGAGGAAGCCCCCGGATCCGAAGTGCTTGGCGTCAGTTCGTACTTTCGGTTCTCTAGCTTTATGAAATTAAAACTCATACAGCTAGATAACCAAAGACACAAACTAACCCGTCGTCTCTTAAAGGGGCCGCCTCTCCGGTACAAACAGAGAGAGGAGAGGAGAGATGAGAGAGGAGAGAGAGAGACAGAGAGAGAGAGAGCCTGCCTGTGGTCACATTGCACTGAGAGCCCCTCACACACACACACACACACACACACACACACACACACACACACACACACACACACACACACACACACACTGGAAGAGAGATAGATAAAGAGAAAGAGCAGCAACAAAGCTGCTCAGCATGATCAGCTTTTATACATCATGAAATTGAGGTGAAATAAAGTTGTGTTGGCTTCCATGACTAGTTACACACACACACACACACACACACACACACACACACACACACACTATTATCTCCATCACCATCAACTTTGCCTCACTGGCATCACCACATCTCAACATGCTGTACCAACATCACCATGACTTCTTTGGTGCCAAAGCAGCATCTTGTTTTGCCAAGCATCGCCAGTGCATGCAGCCAAAGGCCCAACCTCGTATTTTTTACAACCCTTAAAACCATTTAGAAATACAGAAAGGCAATTTTAGGAGTCCAGATTGCCATTGGTCAACACTGTGGCTCCACACTGATACATTAGAGCCATTATTCCACCGCATCAGGCCTAGAAGACGCGCAAAGTTCCCACAGAACAGCCTCAATTTATGCCACAGCTGTGGTTTCAATTTCTGTGAAAACCACAACCAGTGTGATGAAACACACACAACATACAACATACAACATACTCTTATTTAGAATTTAAGGCTATTCCCACATCAGCTGCACCAGTCATATAAAGCCAGCACCCCACTTACTTGCACATCAGGCTAACTCCACTCCACTACAGTCGATATCCTCCAGCAATTTCAAATCCCGCCTCGGATTTTCCGTTTAATCAGAGCCTGTGGTCTGATCGCACCCGATTAAAGGGAATAGTGCAAATTTAAAAAAAAAAAAAGAAAAAGAAATAGCAGAGTATTATTGGAGCTACAAAGTGTCCTACGTCTCAATAGACTGCATGTGTCCTCTCTCTCACACACGCGAGCTGCGACTGACAAGTGCAGAGAGTCCACACGGTGAGCAGAGGGGATAAACTCCGCCTCAGAGAGAGGGGAGGGCGGCAGAGGGAGAGACAGAGAGAGGCGGGAATCTGAAATCATTAAAGCCAATTTGAAAATGAATGCAGGTGCGTTTCATTTGGGACTTTATTCCCCCAGTTAGTCCACATTAGTAAGAGACAGAGGCGTGCGTAAAATGTTGCGCAAATAGAGCAGGGACGCGCATGGTGTCATGATAGCAATAGTTTTTTTTTTTTTTAATTAATTAGACATTTTAAAACTTTTAGATTTTGGAAAATATGAGCTCTGTGTGTGTCCTCTGCTTTCTTTCCTTTTTATTATTATTTTTTAATAAGCTCTGCTCCTTATACTCCTGCACAGTCAGTGCGACAAGAGCACAAACTTCATATTAATATTCTACAAAAACACATACTTCTCTAACCTTTTGATCAGAGCTCAAATGGTATCACTTAGAAATCATAAAGCCACAAAAGCTTTACTTTATTTTCATATAGGAGAGGCTGTATTTACTGCAATTTTATAATTTAAAGAAGCGAACAAAACGCAAAAAAACACAATTCTTACAAAGCTAAAATGTTGCAGCTATGAGCTATTTCAGTCAGCCAGCTCCCCTCTGTTGTGCACGTGCTATAAAATGCTGATTAAATGCATTTTATGGGAAGAGTATCAAAATAAGGCTGCCCCATATTCTCCTTACGTGTTCATGCACCCTGATTATGGTTGCTACGGATTATTGTTGCCATAATTGTTCCATTATTACCAATTATACCTTCAGTAGCCATTTAATAACAGTCTTAAAGTGTGTCTTCTAATTAGTGTTTTAATCAGGATGCAGAGACACAATACAAGGTGAGAACATGATGCTGTGTTTATTATTTTAGTGGGTTTATGTACATAAAAAGTCGCTGCACCGAGCAGAGGAATTCAGGGCTTCTGTCCTTGGTGCAGAAAAGGCCGACGCCTAAAGCCAAACCCCTGATAGCATATTCAGGCAATATGCAGCCTTATCGATTGCGATATTATGATATGAATGATATCTGGGCTGAGGAGATGAGATAGTGCGCGCGATAACAATCACACCCTTTGATAAAAGGAGCCAGTGGCAGAGACAAGACCCGAATAGCAACTTGCAATATCTCTCAAAGTTTGAAAGGATATTTAAAAAGGTGCTGGGATCAGTGCGTGTGTGTGTGTGTGTGTGTGTGTGTGTGTGTGTGTGTGTGTGTGTGTGTGTGTGTGTGTGTGTGCGTGTGTGTGAGCAGGTATAAACCAATAAAAGAGGCAGCGAGCTACAGTCTGGGTTTCCAAACGAAGCTTGCATCAGATAGCAGTTACATATCTGATTATTGCGCATGGGCAATCTGTTAGTATCATGGAGGTGCAGCTCTCCTGTCAGCCTGCTGCTGCTGCTGCTGCACACACACACACACACACACACACACACACACACACACACACACACACACACACACACACACACACATACAGGTCTGGCTCTACTGTATGAATCCTATTCTACTCTGCATCATTTATAAGTAGATGTAATCAGCCGTGGTATCTGCTGCTGTCATCCTGTAATTGAACTTACACCACGTTGTGCTGTTGCCACGGTTTAAGAGGAGCGGGAAAGGCCCACACAGCTCTTTAAAAAAACAAAATCATTGTTGCTACATTAGCATGAGAGCGGTGCTCATTTTGATTGGATGCACAATCCTTATTGCTCCTGAGCATGCGCGACCAGGGCGGTAGAGTGCACGTGCATCCCAGTATTGTAGCCTACTTGCTTGCAAACATCATATTCATTGCATCTTCAAATTAAGTGATGCAGTAAATGGTCCTGCAAAGCATCACACCTACAGTCATCAGCGTTTTTAAAATTCTATACAGTGTATTTCAAAATAGGATATTTTGTCTCCTGCATTTATAAGCAATTAAATAAAATCGTGACACTCCAGAGCAGCCAAATGAAATATCTTGGACGAGTTTTGTGAAACTATTTTAAATGTAAAACTATACCTAACTATTAGCTGCAATATTACGCTAAATTCACATTATATAAACGGCATCCAGTCACTGCACTGAAGCTTTAAAAAAGATCTATTGAACAAGGTGTCCCTGTGTGTGTGTGTCCTTAGATGGATTTTCCCACAAACAAGTGACAGGGAAAATTTAACCCCCCACCTCCCCCCTTTCTCACCCTCCCCCCCAAAAAAATAGAAAGAAAAAAAAAGAAGAAGAAAGAAGTCAACATCAAGTTCAACAACGTGCCGGAGAGACATTTACATGACAATCAGGTCTGGGATCCTCGAGGTCCCCCCACCCTGCACAACAGAGTCTGGCGTCAGCCCCGCTACACTTTCCCAGGCTCACAACAATATCTCCCTGCTGAACTCTGCACTGCAGCGCTGCCTGGGGCCTCCTCTTCCTCCACCTCCTCCTTCTCCACCACCACCATCCCCACCACCTCCTCCTTCTCTACTACATGAAAACTTCTCACATGAGCACATGGCAGCCTCATTAAATATGACGGAGTTTGCATAAAGTTTAATGCAGGATAATTGACATGCATGATACGTACGATTTCTGTGGTGCTCAAGACGCCCCATCCTAGTTCATAGTATTTTAAATATGCTGTGTGACTATATTATTACACTTACAATTTGCTTAGAGTTCTGACATAATATTACAAGCAATATTGTAGTAGCATAGATAATTTTTTTTATCAGAATTTTTATGCTTTGCAATTTTTTTAAGCTTTTTTTCTGGATTTTAAGGTAACACACACACACACACACACACACACACACACACACACACACACACACACACACACACACACTATTGCAATATAATCAAATATCTGTGAAATTAAAAGCAAACGTCACTAAACCCCAAATGAACATGTTGCACATTTGCATCAAAATATACTCACATTTTACTTGACTTCAATCCAAATTAAATCCACATAGATTCTCTTGATTTTCAAAATATATATAATATAGTGACTTTTATAATATGTGCCAAAACACGTCCTTCCTGCACTCCATCCACACAACCTGGGCTCGATATTCACAGAGTGATCTACCTCCTGTATCCTGAAACGCACCTGAACGCCTGCTGTTTGGAGCAAATCTTCCTTTTTAAGTCTTGAATATATTTCACCTGCTGCATTAACAGAGAGCTGTCTGCCATATTATGTAGGAAAAACCCTCTCTTACCGGATAAAGCAGGTCAGACAGGAGTGTGAGAGCAGCGGCTGCAGGCGGCGAGAGAGGCGAGGGGAGGGATGAGGATGATGATGGTGATGATGGGGAGGAGGAGGAGGAGGAGGAGGAGGAGGAGGGAGCAGAGCCGGCTCAGGGCCTATCAAATGTGTCAAACAGGCCTTATGATATTTGGGGGGAATAAACGGGGATATAAAACAACCTGAAAGTAGGTTGCTGCTGCTGGTTTTTGTTTTGAAATCAGTATCACATCGACGAGATCCTGCTGCTGCTCTTATTAAACACACATCTGTTGATGAGGTGGTTATTAATTATATAATGTGTAACCTTGAGGTCAACATTAGCGACAAATAAGCTCCAGTTTAAAACATAGTCGTATTTTATATTCTTTGTGTTACTTTTCTTATTTTTATTTATGATTTAAAATTATTGCTTTTTATTTTTTATTTTTTATATTTTCTGAAACTTATCTGTTATTGCCTTATTAACATACTGTACAGTAGGATTTATAATTAACATTGTGTAGTGATTTTTTACACGTCTTTACACAGGAGGTCTCACTCCTAAGGTTGGGCTGATGTTACAAGATCAGTCGTTTCATTCCCACATTCACAAATCAACAGTGGAGGTAAGTAAAGACTTTACATCACATATTGTTGGCTTGTTTCAGTGTTACATGTGGGACTAAGATGCTAACCTGTGGTACTAATGAAATAAATTAAAAATAATAATCTAATGACAGGCTTTACTACATGTGGCCGATTTACAATAATGCACGCTGAGTGTTTACAGTTTGTTTATGATCGACCTGTACCTGACAAGCCTGTTATTTACATTATAATAATAATAATTAATGCATTTACAGATATTATTTTCAGCTTCTTATCTGCACACCAACAGATTCGGTTTGTTTCAGGAGCAGGAGAAATTCATTTTAAAGGCTAGGATCCTAAAAAGCCTCGTTTCTACATGGCACATGCTTGAGGAAATACAGTGTACAGTAGAGATGCATTTACAGGACGAAACAGCGACACACCTCGGCGAGAAGCAGCAGGACTGTTTACAGTTACAGTGAGACTATAATTTTGTTTTATAAGGATATTTTTTATTGCACAAAGCTTGTATGTTTGCACAGAGATATAAAAAAAGAAAAGAAAAAAGGACACCTTAAATTTATTCTGAGTTTTTCAAAGTTTAGTACATACAGTATATTTAAATAAAACTGTACTATAAGCTATTCAAGTGTGGAATTTAAGAGCCAATCATCTCCCTTCATGGATTAGAAATATATATCTTTATTATAAGAAAAGGCTACTTATGAAAACTTCATTCATGGAAATACTGGTGTTGAGAAATTAAAGCAATAATCAGAAGCTTTACTGTATTAATGCAATATATTAATAGTCCATGTAAAAACGTGGGGAACAGTGTTGGATAAGTTTTGGTTTATTAACATTACTTTAGTCTTTGTGTAAGTTTTTATCAGGGGTTCACCTGTTGAAACTAAGAGCCAAATAAAAGGTAGAAAGATTAAAAGATTAAAAGAAAGACTTACCGCAGCAAAGGCTGAAATACTTTAGACTTTAAGTGTTTTATTATCATTATTATTATTATAAAAATTATTATTATTATCATAATTATTACATATCGTGAACATGCAACACAGGCTGAAGGTTGAGAAAAATTTAGATGATAAGTGTGATGATGTTTCATTCACACAGCTGCAAAAATATGTATTTGTAATCTTTTTTTGTAGTAAATCTGCACTTGATTATATTAATTTTAAAAAAGCTAAATTAATATAATCATTTATTTTTTAATAATGCTTGTGAGGCTGACATAGTATTATTTTAGATTAACTCTTTTTTTTATGTGCAATTTTTTAAAAAACTGCTTACTATTTTACTGTTACTACAGATTGTTGGTCTCTATGTTCTTTAGTATCTTCTATGAAATTTCATTTTTTACATTTTAGCTGAATAAATGGCAGACTTATCTATTTAACACACACATACGTATTTCATGTAACAGCATACCACTATTGTGGTAATGAAGCTGATACTGTAAATTAAAAGTTGTTTAACACTGTATGTGTGAATTGTTATTTTCCTTCATACTATATATTACTTTGAAATAAATATTTTAATAATAATCAATGGAATTTCATGTTTCCTAACAGAACCTACAGAATCGTTGCATGCTCTGATTTATTTTGCACTTATCTTATTGTACAGTTTATCCCTGATACAGGATCAGGCATGTTTTCCACACTGTTTAATAGCACAATATTATTTCGTGCAGATGGAAGGAATTGAAGAATATCTGATGGTGTGTGGCAGATGAACTTAAAAACACATTTTGATCTTGTAAATAAATTTTGAACTCACTGAACCGAGTTTATGTTTCTAGTTTTATATGTTTTCTGTGAGGTTGCAGGGCTGTGCACAGCTGATCTATAATGAGAAAATGAGACACTTTGGAGTTTTTTCTTCATGATTGTAACATTGTCTTTCACAAATACCAAAAAGAATGTACAGATTTTTTTCCCAACTTTTAAATGTGTGAAATAAATGTGATGGTTGTTTTAAAGCACTACTGTGATCAGTGTGGTTTTAAGTAATTAAATATTGAGCACTATATTATTTTCTCTTCTCTCATTTCTTTTTTCCTATTTCACAGTTTGTCTACTGTTTGAGTTAACTGCAGCAAAAAGGTAACTGTGACAGAAATATCTAAATGTTTTACTTCTTTATGTTCTCACACGCCTTGTCTGTTTTATAAACTGTCTGCCAACAAAATGTGTGTTCATGTCTCATGTTAAAGCTCAAAGGCCTCAAATTAAACTGCAGTCTGCCAAGTCAAGACACAGCAGCAGGCTCAAGTCTGGCCTGTGTGAGAAGAATTTAGTTAAGCCATCTAAGATACAGACATGAATGTGCAGCTTTTACATTTCTTTAATTACTATTTTATCCTGTTGTGAGACTATGAGCATTTTCCAATTAAAACCCCATTTGTACATTTATTGTAGACTGAATGCTGCAGTGACACAGATTCATTTCCAGATTAATAAGATTGTACTGTTGGATTTTTGAAAGACGGAGACAGAAACTTGGTTCATACAAGATTAAGAGTAGATTAATAAAGTATTTCTGAACACAGCCTATAATGTGTGTAATTTACAATAATTAAAGAAATGCAAATTATAGAATTATTGTCTTTGAAATATATTTTTAAAGAAGAAATGTTCCACAATAATTCACAATTTTTCAATTTTGTGCAATGCCAATACTGAGAAGAGAATAGCCTCTATGTAAAAGATAAATAATTAAATAAAAGTTATGGCCTGTGAGGTTAAGACCAATATTCACACAGTTACACTGTAAAGTCATCCTTTCAGCAAAGAGACAATATAACCAATACAAAGCTTAATGCTGTGTGCATTCATAAGGTATGTTAAAGTTATCTGAATCAGGCTGATAATGAAACAAAAATAAATATGCAAAATAAATAAATAAACTAAACAAGACCGTTTTTTATTCTCATTGGCCATCTTGTTTTAGCCCATAATAAAAAAAAAAGACTTTCCAACTTAACACATGAGTTACATATTTATAAATTTGTAAAGATTAAAAGAAATCTCGTTTTTAAAATTATGCAAAGAAGTACTCATGGTGTGAAAATAAATCTGAAATAAAGAGATGACTGCACTCACACAACTTTAAGATTAACTTTCCCAACAAGCACAATTTTGCAAACTTCACACAGTAAAATTAGATTTTGTATAACTGTTAAAGTATCTTTGGAGAGGATATGAGGGTGATAAAATGTTAGCTTAACTTTTTAGTTGAAACCCAGTAAAGAGAGTGAACTTCTTACCGCTACAGGCTCGTGCAGAGACCTGTTAATTCCTCCTCTGCCTGGTGTGAAAGAGGGAGAGCCAGCCCGAGCCCTCGTGCCTTAATTTGAAGCAGGCTGGGTTTTATGATAATCAGAGCTGACACCGACCTGTGCGCCATGAATAGAGGAGGGCACCCTCGAGCCTGCGTTCCCACGAGCCGCATTCCTCCGGTCAAGTTCAAGCTCAAAAGCGCGAGCCACCATTACTATGCGAGGCGTGCCGCGTGGCTAATTCCAAAAAGGCGCGCACTCCCCGCCGTGGGAGAGTTCGTCACCTTGTATTCAAATGCAGCGGCAGATAGATAGATAGGCCCACTGTGAGGCTGTCATCAACACTCAAACAAACAGCACACACAGAGAAAAAAGCTCCTGCGTTTGGCACCTCTTCTAAAACAGCAAATAAGTAAACAAAAAAACATTTATTTCATTTTTAAATTGTTGGCAGAAACGAAAAACTACAATGTTTCTTAAACAGCAATAAGAATGTCTCTTTTTGTGGCTTCATTTCCTCCCTGTTTTCTAATATAATAACCTTTATTGTAGCACTTTGGCTTACTGTGTCACAGTGGGCCCAGATATGAACAAAAACAGCCCAGCCATGCTCATATAGAGCCATTTTTATCTTCTTTAAATGGTGACTCACTGCAGCCAGCATCAATGAGCATGTAAAATCTTCACAGCAATTAAATTTAAATTCACTCTCTTCAAATAATAATAATATTCATCAAGAGTTTTACATCAACACTAAGGAGGAAAAACTAAGAATAATTGTGTTAATGTTGCATATTTTGGCAGCAGCTGCACAATCTTTTAAATGCTTTTATATCCACACGGAAACAAATTCCTGAAAATGTTTTAATGACTTGAGAAGCAGAGAAAAGCTCTTGTTTGGGCAGTTATTACTGCAGTACTATGTGTGGACAAATTATGATTCTAATATGCAGTAATGTGTTTGCATGCAGGCTGTGATTGACATCAGTTGGGTACATGTGATGTATTTTTGCTCTTTGTTGCTGCCTGTCTTGGCCAGGAGGTGTTTCTGGTCAAATAAAGGTTAGATAAGAATAGAAATAAAAAATATTCTTTTACCTCCAGTGTAAAAAAAAAATAAAAAAAATACAAATTTGATTACAAAACAACTAAGCACAGTATTTCTGGTGTAGTTACAACATTTACTTCATGTGAGCCGATATGACATATATTGTTCTCCATGTTTATAATTGTTTTTATTTTATGTATCTTACATCCAAGGACGTACATTTAGTTTCAACATGAGGACACAAAGTTTTGACAATCAAACATTTTATCTGCTGCTTAGTGAATTTTTTAGGCATCAATTTATGCCTCCTCTGCAACAGTTTATGGTATAAATGTTCTTACGGGTTGTCAAAATAAAGTCCTTTGCAACTTGTTTTTATTGAGGGGAGAGAATTGCATGCTCTAAATGTTGAGGGGGACAGCACTGCATCTTCCCCTAAAATCTACACCTGTGTCCAAGTTTGCAAGTGTTTTTTAGATTCATAGTTGCAAGAAAAAAAATCTCTTTGCAGACAGATAAGTTAAGAAGAGATTTGTTTGGCAGGAGCACCATCTGAGGAAAGTTTGAGCTGAGGATAAACAGCAAAAAGTGTTCAGTATTATAAGAGTGATGAAAAAGAAATCAGGACAGCAGATAAGTAACTGTTTGAATAATCAGGGGCTATTGCAGATGTCTCATGGGCTTATTCATTTCTAAAGTATAACTTTTAGACACATATTAATAATAATAGCTGGCTGCATTATGAGGACTGTATAAATCAATCACACAAAAACAAGAAATAAAAACTTTAATTTGTCTTAAAAAATTCCAGACTTCTCTCAGTGTCTTTTTTTTTTCTTTAGAACAAACAAACAAACAGAACAAAAACATTTGAATGACGCTAATTTATCATCCTGTATAGGGTCAGTAGCTGAAACTATATGTTCTTTTAGCACACGTTCACAAAAGAAGTCTGCAGTGTTCAAACTGTCCCTCTATTGGGTACATTTTTATTGAAATCACATCGCTGCAAAGAGTGAGACTTTTGTGCATTTAGTAAACCAGAGAACCTTTAAGAGGAAAAACGATTATGAAACATAAAAAGGTTCTGCAAGATGATGTGACTTTAAGGACTCTGTTTTTATGCATGCAGCTCTTCGAAGAACCTCAAAAGGCAAGACAATGTTCTCACGCATAAAAAGGTTCTCCAGAGCACTTGTCAAGAACCAGTTTTTATTAAAGTGTCTTTGGAGGAAACACAGGAAATAGCATATCTGTGTTGTAGTTTAAACCTCTTGCTAAGCTTTGCAATTCTACCAACTAGTATTTCTGTATTTATATTTCACACCAGTCAAATAAAACTGTGTGAATCAGCTTTTGCAATTTTCTCTGGTTATTTCAGGCCCAACATGAGCAGGAGCTCAGTGTGATGTCAGAAGATTCCCACATGTATAAGGCATGTAAGTGTGATGTGTCTAGCCAGAGTATAATTGGCCGGCTCGGTCCCAGACAGCCCTGTCCCACCTCCCCGTGTTCCTGCATTTGAGGTCCCCATAAAACGGTGTCTGGCTCGTTGATCCCACGACCCCTGAGGGAATAAACCCCTCACTCATGATTTGGACGGTGTAGATCTGTCTGTGATCATGAAGTGGAGAGTTTAACATATCAGGAAGTTACTCCACTATCATCTTGATACTTACATTTCATGATGGTACTTTAAAATGTTCTTTGAGTAATATAAATTGTAATCTTCCGTCTTTTTAAATTCACATCTGCAGTTTAAGCCAGTACAGCTGGGGTCATCAAGCTCCTGCAGCTAATAACAAAAACTAAATTTGACTGAACCTCTGAAACAGCATGCAGCTTTACTGCTGTTCCACTTTTACGAGCCCATATACCTTTTCACTAGCCTCCTTCTTTACAGACCTCTTCAGTTCAGCTTTTAAAGGCTGAACAACCTCGTAAAGCATTTATTTTACATGCAACTCTCAGTGGTCCTGCAAAAAGAGAAAGAAACAGATTCATCAGCGTGGAGGGAAACATCTTGTTATGTAATGACGACAAGGAGGGCTGGCCAGGTCAGAGGTGAGATGACCCCCTGACCCCCTCTGAGGCTGCGGAGCGTGCCGGTGACCACAGGGCCGATGATGAACTCGTGGACTTGCGGACAGTGCATTGGGTGACCTTTGGTGTCACTCGCCGGACAGCAGACGGATGTGTCTTTAACCCCGATCAGCACTGATGATCAGTTGACCTGTGGACGCAGGGAGCCACAGGGAGGGACGATGTTGTCTCAGAGGATCATTGAATCTGATCAAAGTGGGGTCAGTAAAACCAGCTGGACATTTCCTGTCTATAATCACTTCAAGCACATACTGAAGCACTTCACTTAAACCAGCCATTCAGCACTTGTAAGCAGCGTGTGCACACTTCATTAATAACTTAGTATTATTCAAAATTTCACATTATTATTTCTCACACAGTGTGCAGTGAAATAATTTGTTACCTCCTCTAGTGCCATAAGCTTGACAAAATAAATAGTCAAATACAAAAAGAATAATGTACAGTGAAGATATGTATAAACATAGAATGATGAATATAGTGCAGTTATTAAGTACGCTAAAAATAAAGGGATGCATCATGCAGTGAAATGTACTTGTCAGCAAATGTATAAGGACGTCTCTGACTATTATTTTATCTACTTATAACTATGACACCTCCTATGAAGGTTTCATAACTGGTGCATAAACACTAAATACATTGTTGATAACACAGTATAACGCGGCTGTAATCTTATTAACAAATCCTTACACTGTGTTATAAAGCAGTAACTGAATATACTAGTACAAATAAATATAAGGCAGGTTTAAAAGTGTTTATAAATGAAGAATTGTAGTATTGTAGTGTCTTGAACAAAATAAAACCCAAAAAACAAAAAAAAACCTTAACTCAAGGTCCACTTTCTAGACATCTTCTGGAGCTTTCAGCCACATCCCATGGCCTTCATGATCAAATAGAGTTTGTTCAGTTGTCCCCAAGAGTTGGGATGTTTTTGAAGAAGAATAATTACGAAAGACGACATATTTTACATGTTTATGTGTTGGGAATGTTACTTTTCAAATGTACTAGGTCACAGCTTACTAGTTACCCTGTTTGAAATGTAATATGTAGTGTAACAAATTAAATTACTGCATCAATGGATATAAATTATTACATTTGATTTTAACAAATGTTGGTTAAACAACTGTTTAAAATGTCTGTAAATCGGCTCTGCTTGTGGAAGACATTCCTGAATGGAGAAAAGATTCAAAGCATGGAATGAATGTTTTATTCACATATGAACTTTTCACTTTAAAGAACATATTCTCATGTAACCCCTTTGTAATCACCAACATTTTGACTAGTAGCTGTAATTTTTGTGACACATTTTTTCACAGTAACTATAACAGATCACAAGTACTATTATTTTATAAGTTATTACATGTAACTAGTCACCCCCCCCAAAACTGATTAACTGTGTTATTTGGTTGCATGTTGGTGAAGAGTCTCAGTCATCCAGGTCATGGTAACGTCTTCAAGAAACCAAAGCAAGTCCAGCTGCCTACAATATAGCACTTTAGTGTATCATATTGTTGTTCACTCATTATCTGTTAGACACTAGTTAGTGATGCTCCAGTTGAAGAGTAAAAAATACAATCATGAAAATGCCTTTATGTCTTTTAACTGCATTATAGTGTGTTATAAACCTTTAATAATAATAATAATAATAATGGTTGATGCTGCTTATAAAGGCTAAATACAAGGGGTTATAATAAAATGTTACCAAACAGGCTTCCCCTAACTTTTTCTTAACGTGGATGGGTGGGTTAGATGTATATATTTTTTGCTGTAATGAATCTCGTTCAAAACGTTGGCGAAATGATGAATGTCTAAACGTGTGATATGTGTTTCCAAGGTCTGGTTGTTTCAGTGCTTATGGAAATTTCTGATTTGGTGCCTCCACATGTTTAGGTTGGACGTATGAGAGGACGAGACACAATCTCATCCTCAGCCAACCGTGTAAGCCAGACACCCAGTCAGTCAGTGTCACCCAGAGCACCGGCTTAACATATATTCAGTGGGGTACAGCAAGGTGGCTTCACAAATTATTTAAGATAATTTTATATGAGCTATACTGATGAAAATGTATTTTATACATGTTTAGATGTGCTTTGTTTCAGTTTGACTTTCACATGAATTTCACATTTTCAGATGTGTCTTTTTGATAAAGATGTTCATGAGAATAAAATCTTTTTTTTTTTATTTTGCCACTGCAGGATGCTCAGTCCTGAGCAGGACTGGGCAGATACTGGTGGGCAGTCATTACCCACCCCCAACCCACCACACACACACACACACACACACACACACACACACACCCTCACAGACACACACCGCAGGGCAGTCATTTTTCACCCAGCCCTGTGGGCCTCTGACAGGTCTGGGAGAGGGTCTGCCTCCATGCAAGGCAGACTGGCAGGACTGACACCTCCGTATAGCAACGTTAATTATGGGCATCTGCTTGGACGCCCCAGTCTGGGGGTCTTCCAGGGTCCTTGGCTGTTGCCATAGGGACAGTGGAGAACCGTTGGTGGTTTGGGGGGCAGACAGAGACCCCGTTATTCTCCTGAGGGGTGGCCAGACATGACCCCCCACAACTCGCCCCTTTTGATTTGGGTGGGAAACAGCGAGCAGCCAGCCAGGAGAGAGACAGATCATTTCAGGTTCATTTTGTGGACTGTGGGTGCGGATCCTGTGAGACTGACAAGAATGGCAGGAAGCAAAAACTGTTTAGATTTTGGTGCAAGAATACTGTATCACTGTGTGTGTGTGTGTGTGTGTGTGTGTGTGGTGTGTGTGTGTGTTGTGTGTGTGTGTGTGTGTGTGCTGGCCCCTGTTTTACTGGTCCCCAATGCCTCTGTAAGAGCAAATGTTTTTTTTAAAAAAAAAATCCAAAATGTCTTCATGTCATAATTGTGTGAAATGTTTAAAATAATTTGCATTATATTTGCACAGATGCAAAAAATAAAGTAAATTCTAAATACTAACTCACTAATTCACACACACACAGACACACACACACACACTGAGCGCCTGGACTCGCTTTATTCCCACTTTGCATATATTAGCTAAGTGTCTGTGTTCTGAAATGCATTGTTGTGTTTTCCCACACCTCCCTATTTGATGTCTCTTTTGTCACTGTGAATAAAAGAAGATTGATGAATGGGAGGGGGCCTGCAGCTCCATCTGAGGGGGAGAGACCCTCGTGAGGAGGCAGCCGCAAGGCAGCAGCTGACCTCTGCTGGATGAGATGTGAACAGCAGAAAATAAAACTGCTTCTGATGACACAGACTCTTTTATTTGTGACTTTTTATGAAATCTATAGAAGAAATAATATAATAAATATATAAATAAAAGCAGTGGTGGAAGGATTAAAGCTATATTGATGAACATGTCATTGACAAAACACCCTCTTCAGGTTAATTTTATTGTTACATCACAATCATATCAAGATATAGTTCATTTTCATCGATTGTAAACAACATTTTATTGCTATGGAGCAGGGATACTCAACTTGATTTAAATGGGAGCCATTTTTGCAAAATGTCTAGGGGCTAGATAATCAACAAACATTAATAATCTTTATTAGACTGCGTAAATAAATAGGCAAATCCACTTGCAGCAGTCCTGCACAGGTCATGTGTATGCAGGGCTGTTTCTAGGATTTGAGGACATTTAGGGCTTTGCCTGAATCCTGTCAGGGTGTGCTCTGGCATTTAAAAAATATATACATATATATATAAATCAGCTCTATTTTTATGCTTTTTATGCTCTTTGACAACTTAGTTACATTTAAAGTACAATAAATAAATCAATTAATTAATAGAATAAGAAAAAAAAAAATCCCAGTGTGATTCATTAATTATAAAATGGTTGTAGGGCCTCAAGGCATCCTGTTGTGGGCCAGATTTGGCAACAACTGTTAGTTAAGTGTCGCTGCTGTAAATACTCAAGATGGAGTTGAATTTAACCACTTCACTGTTTAGTATTTTCATCAACAACATTGTCCACCATCATGTAGGAAGTATTTCTCAGAGACTTACTCAGGTAATGTAACAGCAACACACTGTAAAAATACCTAATTAAAATTATAAGACCTGTAATTTACTTAACTAGTAATGATGGCGAAATGTCTCAAGAGTAAAACTACTCACAATACAGAAAAATGCTCCTGTGAGTGTTATGCTAGGCTATATCATTATATTCTTTTGCTGATAAATTGATGTATTAGCAGCATATTGTTGTAGGTGGCCAAGATCGAGACTATCTAGACTTCTTCTCTTGGTTATTTTAATCTATAACTCATATTATATGCTTAATATTCTATAAATCCATCTTGTGTTTTGGGTGGAAAATCTGTAGAGGTGTGTACAGTATTTCCTTTTGAAATGTAGTGGAGTAGAAATACAAATTACTCGAGTAAAACACCTTAAATTTCTGCTGCAGTGCTGTTCTTGAGTTAAAGTTACTTTCAGTGTCAAATTGTTGAAGTAATTGGAGGCACTCAAGAGGATAAAGGGTCTTCAATATGTCATGGCTATTCAGTAGTCGCAAACATGCCTATGCGTTTCAGCCATTAAGGCCTTCATCAGGGCAAATACAAAATGGTTGCCTCTGGGCTGTTTCTTATACATGCTGGCATGAACACACATGATTAGTGTGGACAGGTCACGTGACAGACTGTGTTCAGCAAAGGAAACCACACATAACAAAATCACATGTCAGGGCAAAACAACAAAAACACATAAACGATTAAACACGACATCCTTAAGCTTCTTAGTATTGTACACTTGGCGTTCCTCAAAGGACCCAGATGCCTAACAAGAGGAGATAATTGCAGCAACAGAGCAAAGTAATGCTCCCCATTCAAATCAGGGTACTGCATAACTCTCATTGTATATATCTACAATGACTGTCTTTGTAGAAGCATTTATAATCTGTCTCCACCACTTACTGAGTTATCTGTATGATCTATATCTGATATTTTTAACAAATTACTTTCAGTGTCATTTTGATTACGCATGTTCTGCTTGGTACAGTGGTATCTCCTCAAACTCATATTGGTAGTGATGAATTTGGATGGGTAGGGCTGCTGTCAGTGCAGCTCAGCGTAGAACAGAAGCTGCATCATATGTACAATCTCATCAATGCTCCTCAATATTTGTGCTCTCACTGGTAACAGTGGACAAATCTCAGCATAACTATAAAACCAGGGCCAGTGTGCGTTAACGGGAAGTGCCGCGAGTGAATAATGTAGCCACAAGTCTTTAAATTTGAGAGGAGCATATAAAAGCCAGACATTTTTTTATGGAACAGGGTAACAGATTTACAATTAAAAATTTGCAATGACATTGTTATTTTAGGGGCACCCTGTGGCTTAGTGAGTAGAGCAGACGTCCTATATGCAAAGGCAATGTCCTTGCTGCAGAGGCTCAATTCCAGCGTGTGGCCCCTGG
The DNA here is from genome assembly GCA_026686955.1 of Epinephelus cyanopodus. NCBI lineage: Eukaryota > Metazoa > Chordata > Actinopteri > Perciformes > Serranidae > Epinephelus > Epinephelus cyanopodus. The sequence continues at coordinate 11,993,423 of CM048926.1, read as the reverse complement.
CTGCATGTCACCCCCCTTCACACGTATTAGACTGTCCTGTCAAATAAAGGCAATATCATGTGGGAGTTACTTTTTTATTTTCTTAAAGGTCCAGTGTGAAGGATTTAGAGGCATCTGTTGGCAGAAATTAAACATAATAGTCACATATTCACAACTAGGTTTGTATTTATTAATAATCCCCTGAAAATAAGAGTTGTTATTTTCGTTATCTTAGAATGAGCTTATTAAATCTACATACAGTGCAGGTCTTTATCCACGAAGATAACCATGTTGTTCTACAGTAGCCCAAAATGGACAAACCAAACACTGGCTCCAGAAAGGGCCTTTTGCATTTTTGCATTGGACACTGTAGTACTCACTAGATGCTGCTAAACCCTACACACTGGACCTTTAAACTGTGGTGATGTCTTTTTGGAGTTCAGGCTCGTGTTTGTTTAGTTTTTAAGTGAAATGTTGTAAGCTTTGTTATGTTTTCTTTGTCTTCTAACTTTTCGAAACAGAGTTGGAAAGAAGTGTTTTCACCTTAAATGGGAACACTAACTAAATTAAGAATTTTGGTGTGTTATTTTCCAATTTCCCATCATCTGGGAAAGACAAAACAATATTTATGAACATGAGCAAGTAAGTCTCAAACTTGTGATGTCATGAAGTATAAAGTCTGGAGCTGCTCCATAGACTTTAAATGGGAGCCTGATTTTGTGGACACAGAATGTTTGTTTTCTTTTCTTATACCCAAATGAGCTTTATGCTGTTGTAGTGTTCTTAGCTCTGTGACAGAAAATGTTCCTATATACTCAGAACATTTCCCTTGGTGCCCTCAGTGTATCTAAAATATATTTTCCAGTTCATTGTCAATAGAACAGCTCTAGACTTTATAACCATGACATCGCAAATTTTAGTTTTCCATAAATCCATAATCCATAAATAAAAAATCAATTAAACACATGCTCACTTCTTACTGGATACCGTAAATAAGCTACATATTTCACATTTAAATGAAATATCATCTCTGTTCATTGCTCAAACTTCTGTTTCAGCATATGCAGAAAGGTTTGGTTATTTGCTTTATCAAGTACCATGTGACACTGATTATATCCACTAGATGGCCCTAAAACATCATAATCTGAGCTGCTCAACCTCACCCTGAGTTTGTCCTCTTGTCTTTTCCCTCCATGTGAGGGATCAAATGCATTAAAACACCTCTGCTTTGTCAAGTGAGGAAGGAAATAGGTATTTTTTTTAAACACAAAGCACCAAAAGAAGCTTTTAACAACTGGACAGGGTATGTGAAATTTCTCATGATTTATTTCACACGTTTAATTCAATCTGCAGCGGTAACATCGAGGCGTCTTCAGTGTCAGAGGTGCTCAAAAAGTTTGAGGAGCCTTGCTCATCACTCTGTCAGCTGAGTCAAACTGACCCTGAGGTGTAATTTACTGGAGCTCAGAGGACAAGCAGTGGCAACTCTGTGTCCTTCAAGAAAGTTCCTCGAAACATTTATTAGCACAGAAGTGACAGCGGAGACCAAGGAAGGGAGCTGTGGATGTGAGGAAACCGTGGTTGCATTGCAGAGATGAGACCATTAGTGGCACAGTGCTGCGGAGGGAGGAGACAGAGGGCGAAAGGAGGCGACCTGAAATCAGGACTCAGTGAATGTCACAGTTCAGCTCTCCTGAGGCTGCCGAGGTTTCAATTAGACTGACCTTTTTTTACCCTGGAGGTTAAAGACCAGTGATCAATGGGAGTGTTAGCCAGCTGGCCAGGTGTGTGTGTGTGTGTGTATGCTAGCCTTAAACCTAAAAATCAATAAAATGTAGGGTATCTGAGTGCTCAGTGAAGGGCGATGTGATGGTGCTGTGATTTGCAGCTGTGTGAAGCATGAATATTTCTGCTGCTAAAGGATTTACAGGCCTGTGTGTGTAATCCTCACACAACATGTCCCCCCTCACCTCGCCAGGCAGACGGCAGCGACACAGCAGCGACAGAGGAGAAAGATGTTCTAGTGGACAAACGAAGGACGACCAGGTCCCTCAGAATGACAATGAGCCATGAAGGGCAAATTTTAGGATTAATGGTGTGTGAGTGTGAAGGGCGGAGGATCTGAGTAACAGCGCTGTTTATACTCTGACCGCTCACCCTCAACGATAAAGTTGCAAGAAGTTGTATTTTGGGAATTTTACTTCTTGCTGTGATGTTACTTGTTTCCTAAACCCAACCACTTTCTTTTGTTGTCTAAACCAAACCATGTGTGTTTGTTGTTGACGGGAAAAAAACATCAATTTGCGGTGATGTACCGACGTAACGTTGGTGTATCTTGAAAGAAGACAATACATGTAACAGACAGAACTTGACACGTTGTCTGAGATAATTATTTAGCTTTAGAGGTACTGGTTAGTGGTATCAATCTACTCATCTAACCAACAAGTCTTCCAAGTTAAATGAGATTCAGCATTTATCTATGCCTCATGGAACAAGACTATTCAATTTTTCAATTGAGATTTTCAAACCATAAAATGTAGATTTTTTTAGTTTTGTCAATAACACATTTTGAATGTTCACTTTCATAATATTCAGTCACATATCCAAACCAGACTCATCACAAAGTGCAGAAACAGAATAAAAAAGAGCCATCAATGCACAGAATCATACCATAAGCACATTGTTTCTCTGTACCAGTATGCCCCTGTCCCCAGTTGGTGAAAGATAGGATTGGTGGTGTCACTATACCAATTAACACATTGGTGCATATGTAGCTCAACAGAGATGAGAGGGAAGTGTCTCACTCCGAAGCTATTTCCAGAGACCATATGTAGTTTACATATTTATATATAGTATATCAGAGTTATGTATGCTGAGCCACTTGGAGGTTGCTTCGGGGCTGGTTGTTGGCCACAATACCATGGGTAAAGTTTGCAAACAGCTTATCACAGCCCATATTCAAATTTAGGGTAGGTGGTGAGCTACAGTAATTATGACAGGAGCAAACAAGGAAGTCAGGTGACGCACTTACAGGAGCGACAACATCCATGTAGGGAGAAAGTCGGGGTGGATGGATGGGTCAAAAAAGTCAGGACTTTGACCCAGGAGACTGCTGTCCTGTGTGAAACCAAAAGTCAGCGTCGAGTTATTTTAAGTTACATAAATACGTAACAGCATGCCCACACATTAAGTTAAATATGTAACATTATGTTTAGTACATAACGTGAAGACACCCAACCATAATTCTGATCCTAAATCTAACCTAACCTGTAGGGGTGCTGATTTGGGAAACGTTCCTCTGGGTCATATTAGAGGGTAGGAACAAACGACACGTGTGGTCGTATGGGTTGGAGGGCTCATTGCTGTCTGTGCTTTACAGAACTGCTACAAATCACTGTTGAAAAATCAGTTAGTTTTATGATCTGACAGCTATAGTTAAGGTTTGGTTAGGTTTAGGGAAAGCTTCTGGTTTGGGTTAAAACAACACATTCTCACTCTGAACCTGTGGACTTTCCACATCCAGATACGACATGAAACGTACCCTGGGTGCATTGGTTGTTGACGTTCTGGGACACCGTGTCAAGTTATGAATAAACTAATCTACATTAGTACAACAACGCAAATTTCTTTCCTCCAACAACAAATGCACGTGATTGGGTTTAGGCAATGAAAACGTGGTTAGGTTGAGGAAAAATGATCAGGGTTTGACTTTATAATCTTATAGGACACAAACACCACTCTCCGGGGTGAAAGTCCACACCTCCTGCCCACCTCAGTCAGACTTTTGCCGCCTTAACGTTGGCTTTTGTCCCGCTGTGTTTCCCCTGATGTCGCCAAGTGCCGTTAAACTATAACACTGACCGGCCGCGTATCATGCCGACGTTATAGGATGGCTTGTTTGGTCAGTGTCCGATGCTACAAATCACCACCTAAGCACGAAGACCGGGTTGGTTAAAACGGTTAGTACTGCATTTAGGTGAGGGATGGCTACAATAATAATATGTGTTTAAGGTCTGAAACGATTGTGATCATGAAACAGTTAACAACTGTGGTCTTCCATGTTAAAGTCTAATTCTTTGCTGCTCCAGCCACGCTGTGCGTCACTACACGGACCTTGCTGCTCTATAACACCTGCTTTCCTCCTCTATTGTAACTCCTACAAACAGATGTAATTTCTGGCCACTTGCTGAAACCACTGATGCTGTCATGTTCTCTGGGAGGACAGTCAGGAAAATAGTATTATTTTTAAAAAATGTTTAACTATTCCTTTAAGGATACTCACAGTTATCCTGTTACATCATCCTGAATATGTAGTCAGCGGCGGTGTGGGATTGTATAGCTCTAATTGGTGCTTTGACAGACGTGTGCCTAAAAGACGCACAATATTTCTAGTGGAGTTATGTGCTTTAAAGAATATGTTGGATTCACGCTGTGTTAATGTTCTGACAAGCCAAATGTGTTGTAATTAGGAAAAAAAAAACAGATGGGCATTTTCATTAGAGGCGTTTAACGTGGGTGTGTATGTGAGAGAGAGGGAGAGAGGACGAAAGAGAACTGGAGAGAGGGAGTTCATTTAAGTTTTCAGAGTTAATTTGCAGGTTTGGTAAAAAAAAAAAAAAAAAAAATCTAATCAACATCAACAACAAAAACAGGTTTTAAAGCTTTTTTTGTTATTCCACAACATTTTTATAGAAAGTGGCTTATTTCTCAGTGCTAAATACTGTGAAATTGTCCTTTATATCCAATTTATTTCAGCATTAATCCCCATGTCGATAGGTCTGCCGTGCAGGATAATTTAGCCTCTAGAAGCAATCTGTTCTGGCCTTTATCATTATAATTTGATCTGATTTGCTTTTTCACTCATGGGCTAAAGCTAACACCCCCTTACCTGAACAGTGAATTACATGCATTTCTGTGCAAAGCATCCTGTGTTTGCAGTAATTGGAAATAGCTGAGCTCCATGTTTTCCATTTCAATAGGAAGCAGAGGAGAGAAGGCTGATAACAGACAGGGAAAGGGCGTTATGAAAGGCTTCACGAGAGGTGTTTACTCTGTTATGAAATATAGTCCTTGAAAATACTGAGACGTCATTGGTCGGCACTGAGAGAAAGTGGAGCATGTTTTTTAGCAACTTGCTTTCAAACAGAATGAGGCTGGAACAAAAAACAAAAAAAACAACTTACAGATTGAAGACCTGGGTGATGAAACAGGGTTAAAACCAGAGTAAAGTAGGTTAAGGAGTGAGTGTGCAGATCTATGTGATCATTTAGTCAGATTCTCCTCAGTGTCAGGGAGGCGGAGTGAGGCAATAAGACTGAAACACACTTTATTATCAGGCCAACTAGGGCAAGTCTTACCTGCAGCGATGGAGAAATAAAGAGCTCACCTACTTGTTTCGTTCTTTCATTTTGTTACAGTTTCCATCACTGTGTGGAGTTGGGATAAAATACAGCTGAGTTACAGGAGACAGGAGTGATAATGAGTTGAGTAAAGGAGAGTTACAGCTTAATGGAGTAGAGCACAGGGGAGTTACAGCTGAGCAGACTGAAAGCAGACAAGAGCTAAAGGGGCATTCAACCCATTTTACACATGAAGTTCACGTTACACAAGAAGTGCTATTCAGAAAACATTTACATCACATATTAGTGGTTCTGGAGGAGCCACCTGAAGTTAGAAAAACTGGACATGCACTGTATAATTTTAGAAATTTCTGTTCTTAATTCCAACTCCATCTGTACAAGTAAAGTATCTGCCATAAAGCCAAAGCCCACAATTTATGTGTTTAATCTGTACAGTCCGATCATCAAGCCACGACCTGAGTCCTCACACTGTATGTTTGAAATAGAAACTAAAATGGTAAAGATGTTATAAAATGTTTGCCAGAGATGTTGGAATATATCCAGAGGACTTCATTCAAACATCAAAACAGACTCTGAGCTTTGGAGTTCTCCAAGCCAGGGCGGCTATTGCCCCATGTTGGAAGAGTATGGACGCCCCATCATTGAGAATGTGGATACAGTAGCTATCGGAGTGTGTAGGTCTGGAAAGACTAACTTACATTTCTAAGAGCAAGTGGAAAGACTTTTTTTCTCAAACTTCTGTGGTGGTTTCACAATAATACATGTCATGTAAATACTGGTTTGGTGTGTCTGGGCTTTAAGCACCACATATTCTGTTGCCACAGCTCGACCACCCTGGCTTCTATAATTTCCACTTCGCATAGGTGCAGTAAGGGAAAACATGATGCTGACCTTGGGGAATTAATTTATGGCTCTGTATAAAGTGTGCAAGAAACTAATTATGGTTGGCCAAAGTTTCTGACTTGCCAGAAATTAATCAGAATGTCCGATGGCCGGTTGGGAGCAGTTGATAGGGCCATAATCGATCCTCACTCCCCCTCTAAACACTGCACGGCAAAGAATGAGTGACGAAGCTGAAATTTGGCCCGACTAAAATAGAGTCATGTCGCTCAGTGATTGTAAAAAGGCTCAAATTGTAAAGTCTATGCCCAGCTTAACTCTGATGATGTCATTAAAGTAATCTTGGACTGAGCTTGAGATTTAGTTTTAGTATATATACTAGAGGCTGGCTGATTTATTGGTTTGGCTGATTAATCAGTTTGTGTTTGTTACAGGTGTGTGCTCCCTGATTGGTGCTTCGCAGCTGGTGCCAATCAGGTGGAGGATAAAGGAGAGTGGACCGAGGCCGCCGGCTGTCAGTGGACTGCTAGTGCTCCTGGGAACCATCTTGCCACCATGTGTTTTAGTCAAGACAGAAGTAAAAAGCAGGCCTGATGCCCATCTCTGATCACCGTTAAGCATGGAGGCTCTAGACTAGGAGGAAAAATAATAGCTCAAATGTAAAAATTGCTCCCACCTACATTTTTCACACTTAGTTTGATGCTCAGTTCCAGATTTAACCCATATTTAACCAGGTAAGTCCTGTTGAGATCAACAGTCTCTTTTACAAGGGAGACCTGGCCAAGACAGCAGCACACAAAAAGTTACAACCGCACACTAAAAAAAAAATAAAATGCACAGCAGCATGTAGAAATATTAAAACACCTACGCACAATTACAAGACCCAGCCGACTCATTCATCCTTGTACTAATGAGTGCTTTAATTAGGCAGGGAGACCACTTCATGTATTTATATATTACTTTGACTAAGATGTTCAGTTTAATAGTTATCAAGTTTCTAACAGAGTCAAAGATTGTTCATTTCTGAAATGCTCTTTTTCCTGTTCCAAACTATAGTCATTAAATCGGCCTTTAAAAATCCACTTTTGGTCGACCTTTGATACAAACAGCATTATTAAAAGGGAGGGTTTGTGTTGGAATTTCTCTCCAAAGTAGATTTGACTAACTTGGGGTTTCGTCATCAATATGTCTGATCATCTCACGCGTGTTGGTCTGCCATGTTGCACTGCTCTCATATCTCAGGTATTTATCAGTGAACCAATGTTATAATATCTGTGAAATAGCTGCATAAAGAATATTAGGCTAGAGTAGTGTTATGGCTGTATGTGAGAGCAGAGAAAAGTGGCCTTAAAAGCAGCCCACACAGTACAACAAGGCAGAGCAGAACGGAGTGAACTTAAAGTAGAGTTATTACCGTAAAGTGGAGAAAAGTAGAGTACAGCTGAGCCCAGCTGAGTTCCAGTAGAGCCGAGTAGAACAATGAAGAGTTACAGTAGAGTAAGAATACATATGATAATGTTTTTCTCTTGGAATATTTTCATCATGTCACCTATCTGGGGCGATGTTAACGAATATAATAAACCTCTGTGTGTTTTTCTCTGTGTGTGTTTATATGTCTCAAGGTGTGTGTGTTTGTGTGTGTGTGTGTGTGTGTGTGTGTGTGTGTGTGTGTGTGTAAAAGATAGTGTAATAGCCTAAAGCTTTGACAGCGGAGCTTCTTCTTTTCAAAGCTCTGTGGTTTTTATCTGCTGCTGTGAAGAGAACGACTGCCACAGATACCTGATGAAAGCAGGAGGAGGAGAAGGACGAAGGCTGAGTGCGACACAGACCACAGATGCTGCACAGGAGAGCTCATTAGAAACACACACACACACACACACACACACACACACACACACACACACACACACACACACACAAATACATAATTTCAGTCATAGCTACACACCCCAATCGTGCCTGAGAATGTACATAATTACACACAAAGACACATGTGCACAAGCATCAACACACAGCTGCTCCTCCACACATGACCTGAATTTTAACTGCCAAGGTAGATCAGCGCTTAATTGAGCATGTAAAAGGTTTTTTTTTTTCCTAGTGTGTGTGCCAGTATTTGAGTCTGAATGTGGGTGTGTGTGTGTGTTGTCGGGGGGTTGGGGGTGGTAAAGCTGTCATCCAGTCTGAATTAAAAGCCCTCACACATCAGCCAAAACGGTAAGACGAGCTCAGCTGCACACGCACAAACAAACCGACTCTGAAACTGAACAATACACTTCAAAGAACAGAAAATAATAACAAAAAAAAACCTACGCCAAAAAACAAAAAAAAGTCGTTCTGTCCCTGAAGCGTGGAGCTCAAACATTTGTATTATCACCATAGAAAACATTTTGATTTGGGAGTTTGTAGCTTCTTTTGTTCTCTCCTCCTCCAAACTCTCTGTTCTCTTGTTTGCTAATAGTCCCTCCACTACTGTCTATGATCTTCTTTTCCTTCATTTCTCATCTCTTCTACGCTGCCAAGGCTGTCTTTCTCTTTGATTCCTGACTTATATTTTTCTTCTCTAGCGCATCAGCTTAGAAGAGAAGGCTACATTTAGGCCTCAGGCTCAGTGACACGATCAATCAAATCTTTATGTAAGAATCTCTACAGTTAAAAAACAACAACTGCCAACTACAATCTTAAAGGTCCAGTGTGTAGGATTAAAAGGCTTCTACTGGCAGAAAGGAAATATAATATAAAAAGTTTGTTTTCTTTAGTGTACAATCAGCTGAAAAAAAGAATTGTTGTGTTCTCGTTACCTTAGAATGAGCCATTTATATTTACCAGAGCAGGTCCTCTTTCACGGATCCACCATGTTGCATTGCTGTGTTTCTACAGTAGCCCAGAATGGACAAATCAAATATTAGCTCTGGATAGGGCCATTTGCATTTTTGCATTGTTCACCTACATGCTTGGCACACACGAGAAATTTCAGGTGGTTACAATCTGCAACCTCAGCCACTAGGTGCCACTAAATCCTGCACACTGGACCTTTAAGTCACAGTTAACTTGCCACTAGTCATGGTCGACTTGTCATGGCATTGCTTAGCTTCCACATCAGTACTCCTGTCTGCTTCTCCAAACTGGGGTGTGCCGACCAACACCTACTGTAGGTAATACAGTGATAGATAGATAAGATAGATAAGTACCTCATACAGCCCCACGTCAGAAAATCTGAACTATCCCTTTAACGTAATGTGATGAGGAGACTTGACAGCGGTGATTGGGTCAAAGTCCTGTATTTGTTTGACCCATCAACCAGCCTGACCATCAGGGTTTTGATGCTCTTTATACTAAGTCAATGGTTGCCAACTGGATTGTCGTGGTCTAAAAGTGGGTCACAGGTCCATTCTGAATGGACCTCAGCTTACTCATGAACGTGTCAAGTTCATAAAAAACACACTTTATTTTGAAGTACAGTGAATTTTCAACACAGAACTTTTATTTTGAAGTGCTGTTTCCTTCTGTAGCGTGAGTGAATAACAGACAGCTTCTTAAAAGAGACAGCAAACTAGCTCGACGACATGGCCAAATACAAGCATGGCACTAAATATTTTAAACTGTGTGGACGGTGTATAAATCACTGAGGAGAGATCTGGACCCTGTGGCTGCACCAGTTGGGAACCACTACAGTAAGTCACCTGATTTTCTCCTGTGCTCCTGTCAGATGAGGGAGAACAGCCTGCAATGCTTAGGTCACATCATTGCAGCCTCCTGGCTCCTGATTACATGGATTATACACAAATTATATTGCATTACTTTTCATATTGTAGGTATAAGTACAAACAGTGAATAAGAACAAATGGACGGCTGACAGCAGTAATGAATGCTCACAGTAAAATTTCCACAGTGAAATATAAGCCTTTCCACTAACACAGAACAGGCTTCAAACCTTGAAAGGAAAATCTCACAACTGCTACTATGTAACCACCAAAAATAACCAAATATGTATATATATGAAAATTATGTCTGTAATGGCAGTCTACATGGTCCCACGAATCTTAGAAAACATAAGCCAAAGCAAACATTACCTAGTTGGCTTGTGGTTAGTCCGTATGAAAGTCTACCATGTGGTTATCATCGGTGCCCC